>JAJHZJ010000300.1:2534828-3134828 GCA_023548195.1 Bettongia penicillata ogilbyi
AATTGCCTTTTAGTATAATTTAAAATCTTTTACTGCTAAGCCTCCTTCCTTTACATTTTTTTATGAGTTCCTTTCGATCTTTTGTTCTTCCAAATGAATTTTGATTATTTTTTCTAACTCAGTAAAATAATTTTTGGTAATTTAATTGGGATGGCATTGAATATATAAATTAGTTTAGGTAAAAATAGTCATTTTTATTATATTTTCCCCGCTGACCCCATGAATAATTAGTATTTCTCCAATTACTTAAATCTGATTTATTTGTATAAAATTTTTTTTTATATTTTAATTTATATTGTTCTTGGGTTTGTTTTGGCAGGTATACTCCCAGGTATTTTATACTGGGTTATTTTAGATGGGGTATCTCTTACTATCTCTTCTTGCAGGGTTTTGTTTGTAATATGTAGAAATATTGATGATTTCCATGGATTTGCTTCATATCCTGCTTTTTTGCTAAAATTATTGTTTCAACTAATTTTTCAGTTGAATCTTTGGTTTTTTTTTCAAGTATATCATCATACTGTCTGCAAAAAGAGAGAGTTTTATTACCTCATTTCCTATTCTGATTCTTTCTATATTTTTCCTTCTCTTATATTCATTATATGGTCTCTTCTAGTTCTAACATCCTGTGATTGCTCCCCAAAACAATCTGATTAATTTGTTTGAGTATCCTTCAAAATAAGCTGACATTGAGTATCTGCCACTCATATTGAGTGTAGGGTAGAAAAACTGCAAAAGGTGAGAGCTACATGTGTATAACAAAGGTATTTCTTTAGATATCCTTGACACTTTGTATTTTCTGCAAATGAATCTGGACCAATGACTCTCAAAGTTCTTCAATTTAGACATTGAGGGAAGGGAAGCAAAAGAAGGGGTGAAAGAAGGTCCAGGTAGCTTTAAGTTTCTACATTCTCCACCTGTTTCTTCTTGTCATAGCAATACTTTATCCCAGTTAGTAGAAATAGTGATGTCCAAACTGAAAGCAATAATGATAAATGTTATGCTGTTAATCATTGTCAATTACTAAATATGATCATTTATATATCAAGTCTTATTTTGGGTTCTGTGGAAAATACCAAAATAATGTAAGATATGGCTGTCTCCTGCTTTCAAGGAGCTTATAATTTACTTGGAGATATTATATTATTGCACTTAGTGAGGACAGAAGGAATTGGCCTATCCTAAGTCAGGAGTTCTTAACTTGGAGTCTAAGGATCCCAACGGAACCTGTTGATAGATTTCAGAGGGCATGTGAACTTGAATGAAGAAAAAAATACATCATTATTGTCACTAACCTCTAACAATAATGTAGTATTTCCTTCAGTTATAGTTTTAAAAAAATCACCCATTTTCTGAGGATTCCCTAGGCTTCAGCAGATTGCCAGAGGCCCATGATTCATAAACAGTTGATAGCCTCTGTCCTAGGGAGATTCTGATATCCATTTTAAAAAATGGCCCCAGGTGCCTGTCCTTATTATAATTTTTCAATTTTCTTTTGTCTGTGCAAGTATATATTTGTTGGTCATAACTGACTACCTTATTTTACACATAATTTTAATTCAATAAATTGGAGGAAGAGCTCAGTTCTTGTTCTAGGAGTAAGTACAGTGCACTGCCTTGTGACAGTTTTCCTCAATGCTGGGAACTTTCACTTGTTTCCAGATTTCCAGTGGAGTTCTGAGAAACCCAATCTGTTATTCTACTTGGTTTTCCCAGAACAGCCTGTTCCCTTCTTGATTTTTCTCCTTACTATGTTTTACTTAGTTCACTACTTTGAACACTTATGCAATGATGGTCCCCAAATTTGTAATATTCTTTCAAAAGGCAAAAAATGAGTTCATCAATTACTTGAATTGTCTATATGAAGGCAAAATAATTAATTGACTGACCTCCCTCCCTCAATCTCCAGGAATGTAATATTACTGTTTCCAACTGGAATTGACCAGGTTTTATGTTTTTCAGGAACATAAGAATCAATTTCTTTGGCAATGCCAATCTTTAGCTCTTGCTCAACAAATCCAGTTTCCATATTCTAAACACTATATTTATTCTTATTCAGGGTTGAGAAAGAGGACAAGAAATGTTTTTTTACCTCTGACAAGGAAAAGAAAGCCACAAAGATAGAAACTAGGTTAGGTCACTGGTGTAATACTGAGTAGGCAGGAAGAACCTTGGTTTTATATCCATCAGATGTTGGGACTGATGATGGTTAGATAAGGAACTGAGGTTAAACTAATACAAATCTTTCAATGTCTCAGGTAATGTGTGGGATTAGAAGTAACCTGTGGAGAAAGTGGGATACCCAGCCTCAATTTAAGAAGATAGTAGCTAGCTTTCTAACCTCATACTTCTTTCATATATTACTTAAATATTTGAGTCTCTACCACCAATCAATTACAAAAAACGCATTGATTAAGTACCTATTATTAGGTACCAGGTACTGCTAAACACCGGGGATATGACAAAAGTAAAACAGTCTTTGACCTCAAAGAGCTTACATTCTGAAGGGTGGATGGCATGTACATATATACATAATATGTACAAAGTGAATACAGGATAGTTTTGGATGGGAGATTACCAGCAGCTGGGGCAGGGATGCAGGGAGAGGAGGAAGTGAAATTGGGAAAAGGTTCATATAGAAGGTGGTGTTTAAGCTAAGACCTGAAGGAAACTAGAGATTCTGAGAGTCAGAGATAAGGAGGTGAATTCTAGGCATGGTGGGCAGCCAGTAGAAAGGGATAGAGAAGGGAGATGGAAATTGCATGTACAGAATAGCAGTTTGGCCAATAGGACTGAATTGTGTGTGTGGAGGAGAGAGGGTTGTATGAGAAGGATCTTCAAGGGTGGGGAACCTGCAGCCTCAAGGTCATGTGTGGCCCTCTAGGTCCTCAAGTGTGGTGCTTTGACTGAATCCAAACAAAGGGCTGTACTTGGGGACCTAGAGGGTCACATGTGGCCTTGAGGCCACAGGTTCTCCACCCCTGGTCTGGATTGTGCAGAACTTTAGTGACACCGTGCTAAATATTTTCAGGGATATAAAGACATGGACCCTGACCTCAAATAGCAAACCATCTAGTGAACTTTGAAAGCATTTTATGTTCTGTTAGTTACCTTAGGAGAGATGACTAATCCCCACTAATGGTTCCCTGGATATCCAGGGCAAAATGAATTTTTCTTTATCTTTTAGTAGTTGTGTTAACCAAAAAACAAAGCTATCACAACCTTTTGGCTATTGCTTTAATGACAATCTGAATGCATAAGTAACCATAAAATCATAGATTTAGGGCTGGAAGGGTCTTTGGAGCTCCTCTAGTCAAATCTTGGCATTTTATCAGTGTGGGAGCTAAGTCCCCAGATGATTAAATGACTTGTTCCAGGTCACATAGGGAATAAGTTCCAGTGCCAGGATTTGAACCTAAGCTCTGATTCTAAATCTAGTTTTCATTTCACTATGCCACATTCTTTTTGAGACTAGGTCTCCTTTATTAACCAAACATGAAGTATAGAGTCCACTTGGAAGTTAGCTTCATTCTGAAAAGCATCAGAGCTTTGGCAGGTTCTATTTTCCAACCTGCGTTAATTCACCCTTCCTTAGGCAACTTGGTGGTCCCCTGTTCCAATGCTGCACTTAGTGTAGAAACCCAATCAGCATAGCTCACTGAAGTTTAGAACCCCTGAGTTCAAGTGATCCAACAGTCTGAGCCTTCTCATTAGAAGGTATGACAGGCATGTTCCACCACACCTAGGTGCTAAAGTGCCACACTCTGCCTATAGCTGGCTTCAGACAGATACAATAAAACTTCAGAGAGATAGACTCGAACTGAAACTAGGGACCCTTTAACATTCCTGAAGAAATATTTCACTGTTTACTTTTAGTGATGACCCATTTTAAAAATAATGATCTGGAATGATACTGCTTCTGGTCTTAAATATTCAACTAAAATAATACCAATAATAGCTACTTAATTAATACTTAATAATTTAATCTCTTCTTTTTAATGGGGCTAATTTGTGTGATTCTTGATTACATTAGCTTTTATGGATGAATAGCTTGCTAAGAACAGTTCTAAACTGAAATTATAAACTAGTGAAAACAGACCGAAAGCAAATATCTACTTAAGCATGGTAAAGTGTTAGTAGTTCAGAGATTATTAAATTAGGCCAGTATGCATGGCACTTGTAGCAGGATTGGGGAAATCTGTGGGCAATCAATTTTGAGCACCTACTAAATACAATGAAGTAAGAAGAAAACATACCTTTATCATCTACAAAGAAATGCCAAAAAATTACCTTATTCTCTCAAGAAGATAATGATCTAGTTGGTTTAAGTGGATTCTGTAATTCAGGTCCTTTCCATACTCCTTATCCAATACCCTATCACAACTGGATTCCCACAGATCCATCAGAGACAACTGTTTCAGAAAATTTACTTAAGACCTTCTGTCTCTGTTTCATCCTTAAGAGGAAGAGAATTCTGGAAAATTTTCTTTCTCATCACTACTTTGAAGGGTGGATCAAATGTGAACATGTGACTTATGGGATGGTGCAGAACAATTTGTAGAGTCAAATATAAATATATTATTCATATTCTAACTAGATTGTTTTCATGGAGGAACATTTCAATATCCCTTGAAGTTTCATAACCTGGCATTATCATTTACATTATAATCACTTCTTTGCTAAGTAGATTTACAGAGTTGAACAAGTAATGGTGCTTGTAGGTTATCATTTGTCATTTGTTCTCAAAGAGGACCATGATATCAGGAAGATTATGCCATGACTTGCAAGGGAATTAGATTTAAGGAAGGGAGGGCTGTGCAAGGTCACTAGACTCACTTTCCCTTCCAGGGCCATCTAGGTCCAGTGGCAAGATGTAGATCAGGATGAATGGAGATGGCCCCACTGCAGATAGTGAATATACTCATCAATGTTTCTAACATGCCAGTGTCTTTATACATTGAGACAGATAAGGTGGTATAGGATAGGTATTAGGAAGATCCAAGCTCAAATTCAGCCTCAGACACTCACTAGCTGTGTGACCCTGAACAAATTACTCCACCTCTGCTTACAATTTCTCAGGGGCAAGATTGGGATAATAATGGTACTTTTCTCCCAAGGCTGTTGTAAAGCACAAAGTACAGTGTCTGGCACATAGTAGGTGTTTAATAAATGCTTGTTTCTTTCCTTTGTCTTCTCTGGGAGCTTTGTTTGTTTTTTTAACTCTGGACCTTGAGTCTGCCTTCTCCATCACCTCTTCTACCCAGGAGAAGCAATAATTTGGAGTCAAAAAGCTTGGGTTGAAGTTCCAGCTCTGACACTTAAAAGTTCTTTTCTGGGCTTTAAGTTCTGAATCTAGGAAATGGGGATAATGCTTTCTATATTACAGGATTGAGGGGGGAGCAGTTCATAAGCCTTAAAGAGCTATGTAAATGTGAGTTCTCATTCCTGATAAAACTATTTTCCTTGCATCTGACATCTTTCCTGTGTGACCCTGGTCAAATTAATTAATCTCTCTGTGTTCTAGGCAGTTGCTTAAGACTAGAAGTTGGAGAGAAGGTACCAACTCCTACTGGTGGAGGAGTTTCTCTATAGAAATGAAATTACAGGTCCAGTCTTGAGCCTTAATCTGTCTGACCCCTCTTGTCTAGTCTCATTGCAACCATCCTAACAGAGCACTATTTATTCTCTAACTGGCATATGACAAGAGTCTAACTTGTCTTCCTCTCCCTTTCTCACTTCTAGAATACTCTTCATCCAGATTCGGGATTAATTGATCTCTATTTCTAGATCTGGCCACATCTTCTGATTCTTAAAAGTCTGAAGTGGCTCCCCATTGTTTCCAGGATAAAGGTCAAACTCTTCTACCTGGCATTCAGGCTCTTTCCCAATCTGGCACTGCCCTCCCTTTTCAGTGTTATTTCCTGCTCATCCCTTTTACGCCCTCTGCCTTCCAGCCAAGTGAAAGTACTCTCTCCTCTGAACAAGTCCTGGGCTCTTCTGCCACTGGGTCCTTGCTCACACTGTCGCCTTGTACCTGGGATGCCTCACTTGTCCGCTGAATTCCTACTTACCTTAGCTATTCAGTTAAATCTTCTCCAAGAAGACTCTTCCTTCTTGTCAGCAACTGCCCCCTCCAACCCAGATCCCACATATCTAGGGGCTATCATACCTATCTAATGTACTTGGCACAGAATATTTTGTATTGTAGCTATCCTCCAACCACAATGTTAGCTCTCTGAGGGCATCTTGTCAGAATCCTGTGTCTTTCCTAGTGGACTTATTCACGTAATAGTTGACTTCAATAAACATTTCCTATTGTTGTGTTTGTCCTTCATTCTCGAAGAAGACCATGACATCAGGATGATGACATGACTTGCAGTTGACTTTGATTTGAGAGAGGGAGGGCCGTGTAAGGTCACCGGCATCACTTTCTCCTCCTGAGCCATCTCTGATGGAGGAGGAGGAAGAGGAGTATGGAAAGGATCTAAAGTACAGAATCCACTTAAACCAACTAGATCATTATCTTCTTGAGAGGCACTTCTTTGTAGATGATAAATGCATGTTTTCTTCTTAGAAAAAAAATCAAACTGGGAGGGGAAGACCTTCAGGGTTCTTGGGTGAAAAAGAAACAGTTATTATTTAGTATTTACATCCAATCTGTGCTAGGTGGGCAGGGGACCTGTTCAGTCTACAAACTCCAGAATGAATTGGGTTTAAGACTTAATCTCTGAGTAAGAAATCTAGCCAGTAAACCCAAATGAAAAAAGAAGCTTTTGGCAGAGGGTACTCTTTGGTGCTGGAAAAGATGCAACATTTAGATAAGACGAAGTGCCTGCCCTCAGGGAGGTTATGTTCTAGTGGAGGAAGGAGATACAATAAGTTCAGAGACAAATAACAGACAATTTTGAAAATTGTGAGCTCAAACAACTGAAGGAATCAGGAAATGCTCAGAAAAAGAAGGAGAGGGAGAGAGGGAGATTTGATCTTTGAAAGTGAAGAGCTGCAGAGGACATGAAGAAGGTATGCATTCCAGGCAGGGGAGATGGTTCCACTGAGGCAGGCGTTGATTTCTAGAAGCAACTGGTTATCCAGATTCTCAGTCAGGAACACATAAGCACATAAGCAAGCAATATGAAACAAAGTTGGAAAGAAACTGGAATTAGGAAACAGAAGGCCTTAAATACCAGAACAGAAGTTTTCAGTTTTATGTCTTTTTCTTAACTCTCATTCTTCTTGAACTCTGTAGCACTTGGCATCTTCTCCTGTGTATTCTCTCTGGATTTTTGTAGTACTGTTTTTTCTTGGTTTCCCTTTTACCTGTCTGGCCACTCTGCCTCAACTGAATTTTTGTCAGATCATCATTCCTATCCTGGCCATTATTTGTGGGTAGATTTCAAGGTTTTGTTCTGGGACTGGCTCCTCTCCTTGGGCTACACTCTTTGACCTTACCTGCTCCCACAAGTTCAATTACCAATGCCAGACCTCTATATGAAGCCTAGGTTTCTAGCTCCTCTGTTCCAATCCTGCTTATTGGACATTTTGAACTGAAAAAAAAAATTGGAAAGAGGCATCTCAAATTCAAGACATCCCAAATAATTCATTATCTTTCCTCTGAAATCCACCTCTCTTTGGAATTTTCCTGTGTCTGTCAAGGGAACTACCATGTTTCCCATCATCAAAGTTAACAACTGACACTGCTCACTCTCCCTCATACTACATATCTAAATCAGTTGCCAGTTTTATCAATTCAACCTCCATAATATATTCTTATTCTCTCTCTGCCTCATATGGCTACCCCTCAGGTTTAGGGTCCCATCAACTCTCACTTGAACTATTGAAATAACTTCCTTATTGGTTACTCTACCTCTCAATCCATCCCTTGAACACAGTAGCAAAGCGACATCACTAATGCATACATCTATCCCTCCCCAGTAAAACTCCAGTGGCTCCCTACTGCCATTAGGACCGAATACAAACTGTTTGCTTTGGCATTTAAAGCTCTGTACAGCTTGGCTCTGAACGTGTCTTTCCAGATCTATTACACACTACTGTGCTTTCCGTATTCTATTGTCCTGCCAAACTGACCTGTGTGCTGTTCCATCTCCTGTGTTTGTGGCTTGGCACAGGCTTCCTGTTATACCTGGCACATACTCCTTCCTCACCTCTGGCTCTTAGAATCCTTAACTTCCTTCAGTGTGCTGTCCAATCACCACCTCCTATGGGAGGCTTTTCCTGATACCCTCCTCCCAGCTACTAGTATTTGCCCCAATTAAATTACCTTGTATTTACTCTGTATAGATTTTGTGTTTTTTTACTTCTCTATGGAGTTTCCCCTGTTAAGCTCCTCGAGGCTGGGATTGGTTCTTTTTTTGTCTGTACCCCAGACTACACTTAGCTGGTATCTGGGATTTGATAGGTACCTAACGTTAATTGAATTGCCATCAGGGCAATAGGGAGGTTTTTGAGTAGGGGAATAAGAGTCAGATCTATGTTTTAGAATGGATTAGAGGAATTCCAGACTAGAAGCAGGGCAGCCAATCAGTAAGATATTACAACAGTCCAGGTGAGAGGTAGTAAGCTGCAATAAGCTTTGGTCCTGTGAGTAGAGCAAAGGAGACAGATATGAGATCAATTAGAAAGGTAGGTTCAATAAAACCTTGGCAACTAAGTGCTTTGGGGGTGACAAAGGGGAGGAAGAGCCTAGGTTGACCTCAAAATTACAAACTGTGGTATAAAACCTTCCAAATTCCCTTCCAACTCTAAATCTATGAATGTGTGATCCTATGAAATTAATTAATTCTGATTATTAAATTCAATATAATCATATTGCGTATTAATATACTTATGTGAATATAATATATTTATATAACTTAACACTATATAAATATATCATTATTAACGATGACAAGGGTCAATATCAAGAAAAAACGACTGAATTATCTGTGCAAATTATATATATATACATATAAATGCAAGTAATATATACTTTTTATATGTGTATACAAATATATGTGTCACTGCAGTCATGTCTAACTCTTCATGACCCCATCTAGGATTTTTTTGGCAAAGATACTGGGGTAGTTTGCTATTTCCTTCTCTAGCTCATTATAGAGATTAGGAAACTGAGGCAAACAGGGTTAAGTGATTTGCCCAAGATCACACAGCTAGTAAGTATCTGAGGCCAGATTTGAACTAAAAAAAATTAGTCATGATTCCAGATCTGGCACTCTATTGCGCCACTTAAATACATATCTATCTATCCATCCATCTATCTATCTATATATTTTTGCTCTCTCCGTAAGCATAATGCACAATTATACAATAAAATATAGGTGCATAAGTAAATATGTATATACAATACATAATATATATACACATACATGTATAAAAATTAAAACAAGAGTTCCTTACTTAGCAAGGTAAATGATTGAAATTACTTTTATGATTTCTTTGGGATATAGACATAGAAATGGTATTACTGAGTCAAAAAATATGCACAGTTTTATAGCCCTTTGGGCATAGCTCCAAATTGCTCTCTAGAATGGTTGGTTCACAACTCCACCAATAATGTATCAGTGTTCCAATCTTCCCATATCTTCTCCAACATTTATCATGTCCCTGTTTTTCATGTTAGCCAATTAGACAGGTGTGATGTAGTACCTGAGAACTGTTCTAATTTTCATTTCTCTAATCTATAGTGATTTAGAGTATTTTTTTCATATGACTATAGCGAGCTTTAACTTCTTCATCTGAAATCTGCCTGCTCATATCCTTTAACCACTTGTCAATTGGGGAATGACTTGTATTCTTAAAAATTTGACTCAGTTTTCTATATATTTTAGAGATGAGGTCTTTATCAGAGATTTTGGCTGCAAAAAAAAATTGTTTCCCAACTTTCTATTTCCCTTCTAATCGTGGGTGCATTAACTTTGTGCAAAAAAGTTTTTATTTAATGTAATCAAAATTATCCATTTTGCATTTCATAGTGTTCTCTATCTCTTGTATGGTCATAAATTCTTCCATTCTCCACTGATCTAACAGATAAACTGTTCCTTGCTCTCCTAATTTGCTTATAGTATCATTCTTTCTGTCTAAATCCTGTAAGCATTTTGACCTTATCTTGGTAAACAGTGTAAGATGTTGGTCTATGGTCACTTTCTGCCATACTATTTTCAAATTTTCTCAGCAATTTTTGTCAAACAGTGAGTTCTTACCCCAGAAGCTGGGGTCTTTGGGTTTATCAAACAGTAGATGGCTATAATCATTGACTACTGTGTTTTGTATACCTAACCTATTTGACTGATCTACCACTCTGTTTCTTAGCCAATACCAAGTATGGATGATTGCTGTTGTGTAACACAGTTTTAGATCCAGTATGGCTAGGCAACATTCCCTTGCATTTCTTTTCATTAATTTCTTTGATATTCTGGAACTTTTGTTCTTCCAGATGAGTTTTATCACTTTTTCTAGCTCTGTAAAATAATTTTTGGTAGTTTGATTGGTATAGCACTGAAAAAGTAAATTAATTTAGGTATAATTGTCATTTTTATTATACTAGCTTGGCCTACTCATGACAGCTGATGCTTTTCCAGTTATTTAGATCTGACTTTATTTATGTGAAAAGTGTTTTATAATTGTGTTCACATAGTTCCTGAGTTTGTCTTGGCCACAAGACTCCCAAATACTTTATGTTGTCTATAGTTACTTTAAATGGAATTTGGGAAAAGCTGTCTTGTAGAAGATGAGATTTTAATTGGGACTTAAAGGAAGCCAGAGAAAACACTAGGTAGAGATGAGGAGGGAGAGAATTCCAAGCATGGGAAAGAGAGAATAAATACCAGGAGCTAAGAGATAAAGGGTCTTTTTTATGGAACAGCCAGGAAGCCACTGTCACTGTATCAATGAGTAGAGAAAGGGGAGTAAGGTGTAAGGAAAATGGAAAGATATCAGGAAGAGAGTAGGGGTCTTGAATAGTCAAAAAAAGAATTTCATGTTTGATCCTAGAGTCAATAGTAAGCCACTGGAGTTGGGTTATTTTTTCTTTCAGTAGAGGAATGATATGGTTAGACATGTACTTTGGAAAAATCACTTTAGGGACTGAACAGAAGACATATTGGAGTAGGAGAATCTTGAGATAAGTAGATACAATGCAATAATCAAGGCATGACATGATTATAGAGGGATGTTGCAAAGTAAAATTGCAGACCTTGGCAACACATTGAATATAAGAGGTAAGAGCTAGTGAGGAGTCAAGGATTACTCCTAGGTTGTAAGCTTGAGGAACTGAGAGGATCATGGTGCCCTCTATAGTGATGGAGGAGGTAAAAGCGGGGAGGGGGGTCAGTTTAGGACAGGTTATGAGTTCTTTTTTGGACACAATAAGTTGAAGATGACAATTGGACATCTAGTTTGAGATATCTGAAAGACTGATAGAGATGGGAGGTTAAAGGTCAGTAGAGAGATTGGAAGAGGATAAATAACTTTGATAATTATCAGCATAGAGAAGGTAATTAAATCAATATGAGCTGATGAGGTCACCAAGTGAAATAATAGAGAGGGAGAAGAGAAGAAGAGCCTGGACAGAACTCTATAGGAGAGCCACTCAGAGGGAGTGATGTGAATGCAGATCCAACAAAGCCAACTGAGAGGCAGTAGAGAGGTAGGAGGAGAACTGCTCTGAAAACCCACAGAGAAGAAAGTGTCAAGGAGATGAAAGTGATTGCTGGTGTCAAAGCCTGCAAGGAGGTCAAAAAGAATGAAAATTGAACAAATGCCATTAGATTTAGCGACGAAGAAATCCTTGGTAACTTTGGAGAGAGCAATTGCAATGGAATGATAAGGTCAGTAGTTGGATTGTAAGAGGTTAAGAAGAAAGTAAAAGGAGAGAAAGTGGAGACACCCAATACAGATGGTTTTTTTCAAGGAGTTTAGCTACAAAAGACAGAAGATATATATGACAATAATGAGGATGGAAGGATCAAGTGAAGATTTTTTCAAAATATGGGAGAGATAGGGGCATGTTGGTACGCAATAATAAGAAATAAGCCAGTAGACAAGGAAAGCTTGAAAACAAGTCACAGAGTGGAGAAAACAAATGAATAAGAAAAAATGGCCTACTTGACAAAGTTATTTTCTAGTGTCAGGAACTTACCACATAAAACAGACATGTAAATGATAATAGAATGGCAGAGATGGAAGAGATCTCCGAGATTATCATCCAACCCAATCATTTCTTTTTGTAAGTTTTATGTATGGCTTTCTTTGCTTCTCTCATAGGCATTTACAGATATGTCCCACTTTTAATCTAATGACCTTTCTTACATTTTAAAGAAAAACAGTTATTCAAAAACCACCAACATCATGAGCACATCTCACAGCATATGTACCATCATATAACCATTTCCCCCATCTCTCCATTGGATGGAGGGAGAAACATTTCTTCATGTCTTTACCAGGGCAAGATCAGATTACACAACACTTAGCTTCATTTTATTATTCTTTTTATTTATGCTATTCTAGTCATTGGTAGATTTTTTTCACAACTGTTTATTTCACTTTATATATCTCAGATTTTTAAAAAAATCTCCATACTTATATTTCTCTTGGCACAACATATGTTGTAATTTGTTTATTCATTTCCCAATCCTCTCACATTACAAATGAGAAAACTGGGGGTCATAGATATAGACTGAAAGAGATCTTAGAGGTTGGTGAGTTCAACCTTTAGAAATGAGAAAACTGGGGACCACAGAGCTTAAATAATTTGTTCAAGGTTACCCAGTTACAATTAGCGAAGTGAAGACTCAAGCGCAGTTCTTTGACTCTAAATCCAGTATTCTTTCTACTAATTACACTTTGATTAGATTTTTCCTAGTCTCTTCCAAACTATTTACATATCTCAATGAATAAGGCATTCTTTCTCTTATCCTAAATGTCTACTCAGGAACAGACTATAAATGAGACATCAGTTGAGATTAGAATTCAGTTAAAACTAAAAGCCCAGTACCTTTGAAAAATCAGAAGCAGAATACTGCTCTTGGATTCAGAGGCTGTTGGGTTGCTGAGGTCTCCAGACACATTTCCTCTTTTCAACCTCCTCCACCTCAAAAAACAATACCAGACAGACTTAGACATCAAAGGCAGCTGGGGGGCCAAGAGGAAGTGGCTGTTAAAACTGGGAGGGATCCATCAGGTAAGTCCCTGTCATAGAATATTTGTGATCAATGGGTCTGAGTCATAGCCACACTTCTAACAGCTGCCGCTGGCTGTGTCTGGCCTAAAAACAGCTCAGAAATTTTTCTGCAGACTAACGGTGAAAAAGTCATTTTGTAGAAATAAAGGCATGGGCAAGAAAAGTCTTTCAAGTCTAAATCTGGATTCTCTTCATGTGTTTAAGAAAGTCAGGCTGCCTTTATAAGTAAAAGAAGAGCTAAGGGTTTAGGGGCAGAAATCAAGAGACCTGAAATAAACATGGAATCCAAAAATAACTAGGGCAGCTAAGTGGCAGAGTGGATAAAGTTCTGGGCCTGCCATCAGGAAGACCTGAGTTCAAATCCAGCCTCAGACACTAAAACATTGACTAGCTGAGTGGCCCTGGGCATTCACTTAACCCATTTTGCCTCAGTTTCCTCATCTATTAAATGATCTAGAGAAGGAAATGCTGAACCACTCCAATACCTTTGCCAAGAAAACACCAAAATGGGGTTACAGAGTTGGATATGACTGAAATGACTGAACAACGACCTAAAATTATACCATTAGAATTTCATTTCTTTGAGGTTATCTGCTTTATGTTGTCCCATTTTATGACATAAATATCCTTGTAAAGGCTATTATCTTAAAATAACTTAGGATTTAGGGATGGGCAAGACCTTAGGAATCATCTTCTGAACTCTCATCATATAAACAGAAGCCAGTCATCAGATGTAGTAACAGATTTGGGAATCATACTTAAGACTTCTGACTCCAAATACAGTCTAGTACTCAAGTAGCATCAAATTCACATAGGAACAGATCCCTGTGTGCTATTTATTGATTTAGAAAACAACAAGTTAACAGAATCTATGTTGCATTTAAATTATTTTTGTTAAAGATTAAATTTGTTAAACATTTCCCAACTCCATTTTACTCCATTTTTTCAACTGCCTCAGGAATGCTGTGAGCTATATACACTGCATATTTGACATCTCTGTGCAACTGCAGTTGGTCCTATATTTATATCCTCTTTGACCACCCATCAGCTAACATCCTCATAGGATTCACAAATGACAGAACCACATAATTTCAGATTTCTAGGGGCTTTAGAACTCATTTAATCCAAAACAAATCAGAAAAAAATATTCTTTCTAAAACATAGTACACAAATCATGATGTAGTCTTTGACTGAAAAACTCTAGTGATAGAGAACTCACTCCTTTCATAATCATCTTATTCTACTTTTGATAGTTCTAATTACTAGGAAATTTTCACTTGACAGATTTGAATTTAGAGTAATATGATAAATTCTGGACATTCCAAGTAAGGAGGGATATTGAGAAACTGGAGAGTGTCCAGAGAGTCAGTGAGTTGGTGAAGGATCTTGAGTCTGTGTCATAAGGATCTGATGAAGGAACAAGGAAACTTTAGCATGGAGAAGAGAAGACATAGAAGTGACATGGTAATTGTGTTCAGGTATTTGAAGGAAAGTCATGTCAAAGGCAAATGTGAATTCTTCTACTTGGCCCTAGAGGGAAGAACGGAGGGGGAAAGGATAGAAGCTGCAAAAAGCAAGCTTAGACTTCATGGAAGGAAAAATTTCCAAACCATTTAGAGCAGACAAACAGAAGAAAGGCCTGACTTGGGAGGCAGTGGTTTCACTCATTTTCTAAGCAAAATATACTAGCTACTTATTTTTTTAAAAAGGAAAAGAAAAACATCAGAAGAAAAGTAAAACACCCTATGATAGATTCTTACACTCCAGAGGGAGAAGACAGGTCACAGGTGCGGGGTAGGGAGGGAAGATATAAATATGCACCAAGAAAAGGGTTAGCTGGGTAACCAAGGTCAGGGTTCCTGACTGGTCCCCTGCTTGCGCAGGTTTCCAGCAGGTATTTTAATTTTTTTTTTATTTTTCATTAAATATTTCCCAGTTACATGTAAAAAATTAACATTTGTTTCTAAAATTTTTGAGTTCCGGCAAGTACTTTTTAAAGGCTGTGTGGGGTCTGTCAAGAGGCAAGTTGTATGTATATTCAATGAACTATTTCTGTTGGTTTGTCCCAGTGGGTTCTGGGTAAATAGCACCATGTCCTAACACCATGCAGGTATGAAGTATATATTACCTTGGATATCTACAGTGGGATGATAACAGGGTATAACAAACTTCAAAGTAAGTATATCTGCCAGAGAACTCCAAAGCTTGCATGTCAGGTGTTCTTATACTGTCTTAGCTACTCGATGGATAATCCCAAGTCATCAATGGATAAAGGTTGGACAAAGTAGCCAATGAGAACCCTTCCAACTTGAAAAGTCTATGGTTCTGAATCAATGATTGGTTGACTGCCAATTCAGAGAAAGGCCTGCAGTAATGAGACACTGGATAGGGGTTTAGGAGGCAGGACAAGGGCATAGGCACAGAATACCCAAGAGAAGCTTTAACACATTGCCTAAGGTTTGCCCTATTCATATACTCTGAAAACAAACATTAGAAATCATCCTTACTTTACAGAAGGGAGAAAGTGAGGTACAGAAAGGCCAAGTGCCTTATCCAATATTACACAGTAAGTTGGAGGCAGAGCTGTGACTAGAAACCATGTCCATTTTTTCCCACTCTACAAGTCCTCTCAGAAAATACTAACAGCAACCATTTACATACTACTAGCTCACTCCTCTATCATCGGGTGTTCCCCCCTAAATTTCTCAAGCGTTTACAAATTAGCTCTTGATTAACTCAGTACTATCTTCTACTGGTCTTTAGCTCTGACATCTTATTCTTTTCTTTTTTGATTAGCCTGTAAACTCCTTAAGATCAGGGACCATGGTTTATACTTTCCTCGTACTTCTCACAGGGTACAATTCAAGGCTAGTAAGCAATAAATGCTCAATGAATATTTGCTGTCTGTTAAAGTGCTCCATTAACTGTCTTCCTAGTGGATAACAGGGGCTTGAGTATCGAAAAGAATCAAGCAAGCAAGCCACAAGCGTTTATTAAGTGTTTACTATGTTCCAGGCTTTGAGCTTGGTGCTGAAGATGAAAGATAAAAATGACACTGTTCCTTTCCTCATGGAACTTGCATTTTTTGAGGATATGGGTATATGGACAAAATAAACGTAATATAATGTTGAGGTGGAAAAGGATTTAGAACCTTTTCTAAATGTACAACTGAGTGTTATATCAGACCTGAGCTTTGAATATAACTTAGAGGTCTAAAAGGTAGAGGTAAAAAAGGAAGTATATTCCAGGAATAAGGAATACAACAGACACAAAGACCAGAGAATTGTGTCAACCGTGAGAAACAAGAAGGAGATCAGTTCTGCTAGATCAAGGCATGTGTGAAAGGAGTAGTATGTAACAAGGCTTGGAAATTAAGTTGGCTCTCAGTTAAGAACTTTCAATGCCAAACAGAGAAGTTTAAGTTGATCCTTTTGGTAAAAGAAGTCACTTGCACTTCTGTGTGTGTTTGTCCTTCATTGCCGAAGAAGACCATGCCATCAGAGAAATGATGACATGACTTGCACTTAACTTTGTTTTGAGTGAGGGAGGGCTGTGCAGGTCACCAGTCTCACTTCTCCTTCAGAGCCATCTGAGTTCAGTGACCTAATATATAGTGACCTGGTGCCGCATAGGTGATGCCATGGAGAAAGCATCAGTACAGGAGTCAGGAGGACCTGACTTCAAATCTCACCTGAGACACTTGACACTCACTAGCTGGGTGACCTTGGGCAAGTCACTTAACCCCAATTGCTTCATCCTGGGTCATCTCCAGTCATCCTGATGAATATCTGGTCACTGAATTCAGATGACTCTGGAGGAGAAGTGAGGCTGGTAACCTGCACAGCCCTCCCTCACTCAAAACAAAGTTAAGTGCAAGTCATATAATTATTTCTCTGATGGCATGGTCTTCTTTGGCAATGAAGGATGAACACATAGTTAACTCATTGGTCACTTGCATTTATTGATCAGAGGAATGGCATGGTCATTTGAGCCACAGTGTCAACAATGAATTGAAAAAGGAAGACATTTGAGATCCAAATTAGCTCAGCTCAAATGCACCTCCTAGAAGATTTCCTGATTCCCTAGTGTTAGTATTTTCTAGCCTTAGCCCTCTGAAATTACTTTGTATATACAATAATTTAGGTTTATTTCACTTTTATATACGATTTTTCCCTGCCTCCCAGAAGAAAAATGAAAACTTGAGAGTAAGGACTTTGTTTTTCCTGATATTTGTTTCTTCCTTTTCAAATATTTTTCCTTTTTGGTATTAGACTGGAAATACAATGGCCCCTCACAGACCCAATCTGATTGCTAATTGGGAAGCTTTGACCTGTTCTATTTCTAACCTAATCTGGTTTGCCCCACCTTGTGCAGCCTGGTGGTATTCCCTGAGCTCAGGGACTCATCATATTAGTGGCAGTCTTCATGCAGACAAATAATCAACTTCAATGTACTGCAACTCAGAACTCCTGAGCTCCAGTGATCTACCAGCCTCAGCCTCTCCCAGTAGCAGGCTGGCACCATCACAAGTGGCCACTGGTTAGTTTTATCTTTGTATTCCTAGTGCCTAACATGGTGCCTGAATTACAACAAATACTTGAATCAAGTTGAGTTGAATGGAATGGAATAAATCTGAACTGTAATACTGATTCTGCCATTTCCTACCTTTGTAATCTTGGGCAAGTGAGTTTTCTGGGTATTTGCTTCCTATCTGTGACAGAGAGAATTGGGCCTTTAATGATCTCTAAGGTCCTTTCCAGTTCCAGTATCTCCAAATCTATCCTTTGAGAGGTAAAGAGTTGGATTTTGGCAGGGGTGGAGGGAAAGAGGAGAGAAATACATCGAAATCTTTATAGTCAGAAAGAGTGAAATAAGGCCGGCCCAGGTGAGAAGTGGAAGAAAAACAAAAAGAAGAGAACTGGGATCTTGCCACGGAAACAGGAATCAGTAGCTCTAGGATAATATTTTCTCTGAAAAGAATTTACTAAACTTGTCCAGAGACCTGAAAAGCATTGCTTTTATTTGGCAAAGAAAAGCATGGTAAGAATGTCAGATTTCTTACAGATCCATTTCCGTGTATACACAACACTAAAAAAATAAACAGTGAAGAAATTTTCCTGGGGTTCTGGGCCTACAAAGAATGTAATCTATAAGGGACTTGCTTCCTCCTTCATAACAAAGAGCTTTCAGCCTAAAGGACGAGAAGCCATAAAATGAGATATGGTCCTTTCTTAGCTTTTGGGAAAAATGATTGTTTAATCTATAATCACAGAAGGGATGTTGGAGGTCATCAAGTCTAAATCTCTCATTTTTCTTTTAACAGGTGAGAAAATTGAGACTTAGGAAGAAACATCTCCAAGGTCATATAGGAAAAAAATTACAGAGTCAGGACTAAATCCAGGTGCTCTGACTCCAAGTCCAGAGCTCTTACCATTTCATTACTTTTTAAAAGATAATTAATTCATTTCACATGTATAAGTTGAAGGTGAAGAACTTGCCATCACTGACTAATCTGTAAGTCACCTAAAACATAATGAGAATCAATCAGTAGCTATCACAGTTGTCAAACATTCATTCAGCAAACATCTCTCTCTTTCTTTCTTTCTTTCTCTCTCTCTCTCTCTCTCTCTCTCTCTCTCTCTCTCTCTCTCTCTCTCTCTCTCTTTCTCTTTCTCTCTCTCTCTCTCTCCAATCAAGGTTGTCACTTGCCCAGGGTCACACAATAAGTGTCTAAGGCTGAATTTGAACTCAGGTCCTCCTGATTTCAGGGCCACTGCACCACCTAGCTGCTCCTCAACAGGTATTTATTCAGCTCTTACTATATACCAGACACCATTCTAAACACTAGTACAAAGAAAGGTAAAAGCAGTCCCTTTCCTCAAAGATCATACATTCCATTGGTAGATGCAACTTGTGTATAAACAGATTCACACGGAGGACATGGAATTCAAAGGTCCTGACAAACTTTCTATGGTTGGTTGTAAGTTTCAGAAAAACAATGTCAGTCTCCATTGACGCAGCTGGGTTCCACATCCGAGAGTTCCCTAGGCTATGGAAATCACAGATCTAGGCCCCTTCCCTATTAAAAACATATATGATGAAGAAGGAAGCTGAACATGTGATTTTACTCTTACAGAGAGTACTGAGTGAAGAACTTCCGCACTAAAAATGTAGACCAACACCTGTTCTTCAATTTCAGCTTCTATTCTTAGAAAGTGGTCTGGAACATGGAGAAGCTGAGTTGCCCCTCTAGGATTACATATCTAATATAGTCACAGATGGAATGGAACCCAGGTTTCCTGATCCCAAAGCCAGCTCCCTATCAGCTACATCAAGGTAGCTCTTTTTTCTACCTCTTCATAGAAATGTATGTATGCATGTATATGTGTGCTATATGCATATGTATGTATGTATGTATATGGCAGTATATATGTATGGATATACATCAGCTCAGTTCAGTCATTTTTCAGTTATGAATAACTCTTCATGACCCATTTTGGATTTTCTTGGCAAAGATACTGGTTTGCATTTCCTTCTCTAGCTTGCTATAAAGATGAGAAAACTGAAGCAAACAGAGTTAAGTGACTTGCTCAGGGTCATGTAGCTAGGAAGTATCTGAGGCTAGATTTGAGCTCATGAAGATGAGTCTTCCTGACTCCCGGCCTAGTCCTCTATCCACTGCACCATCAAGTCCCCTATATGTGTGTATACATACATACATACATACATACATATATATGTGCACACATATATACACATATATATGTAAAATAATAATTATAGCTATCATTTATATGGTGTTAAGGTTGATAAAGCCTTTTACAAATATCTTATTTTATTCTCATAACAATCCTGGGAGGTAGATGCCATTATTATCCTCATTTTACAGGTATATGTGTATATAAATATATACAATGCCTGGAACATAGTAGGTACTTTATAAATGTTTGAGGATGAATAGATTTATTGACAGACAGACACTACAGATCACTAATGAGTTGGCCCCAGAATTTGCCAACTAAACAGCCTTTGAGAAATTACATGGTGCTTTTCAGGACCCTTAGTTTCCCCTGGAACAAGACTCTTCTTTTTATGCCAATATTTTCATGATTTTTTATGGCTGTGAATCATAGAATATTGCACCCCAAAAAGCATCAATGTGGGTCACCCAAATAGCAACGGAGCTAGGTACAGAGGCTACAACATATTACCCAGGGCAATTGTTGGCAAAAAGTCATGGAAAACAAGAGTCATCTTTGTAAGGAGTGAGAGGAATAGCAGGTTGAGTTTCAGCGAAATGTAAAGAAAGCTAGATAAAATCCTTTAGCACATTAGATGAACCCCCTTGGAGACCTTAAGGCTACTTCCCCATGCAGCCCTGCAAAATTTATGAGATGAAAAGGTATGAGTTGTGAGCTACATTGTAGAAGAAGTACAAATAAGAAGAGGAAAAGTCTGCTGGAAATTTTAATGATTAATACTTTCAATATTATATATGTCTACATACAATTGATTCTAAGAATTCAAGTTTTCTGCATTGTAGTCTTTGGAAGGTGAGTAAAAAATTCCTAAGGCAGTTGTGCACAATGCTCTCTGGATTAAGCAATTAAAAGAAAACCATGTATTAAGCACTGATTATGTGTTAGATTCTGTAGTAAGCACTGAGGAAACAAAAGAAAATGAGAAAATACAATGCCTGCCTATAAGGGGCTTATATTCTAATGGAGAAAACAATACACACAGGGGCTCTGAGGTTAGAAAAGGAAGATAAGGGAGAGTCAGCAAAACTTGTAAATGACTCAGAAGTGGTTTGGTGGACTGGTTCTGAACAAGGAAACACTGAAGATCTCCTATGACAGTCCACAAGTGGAGACAACACCTATCATTAACCAGGCCAAGAAAAGATGCTAACAAGAGACCAAAGAGGCACTGGGGTCCTTACTTATTTGAAAGATAGCCTTGAATTATGAGATAAAGAGAGATGAGAGAGAGAGAGATGATAGATAATAGAGACATTATAGATAATACATGACAGATGATAAATAGTAGATGAGAGAGAGTTACACAGATGTTTATAAACTCATCATCCAATCTGACCTCATTTTACAGATGAGAAAACTGAGACCCAGTGAATTTAGATGACGACCAAAATCACACAGTCAGTGCCAGAGCTGAGACTAGGACTCAGATCACTGAGCTTCTATCCCAAGGAAAGAAAGAAATAAGCATTTACTAAATGCCTGATATGTAGGGTGTTTTTTTTTTTAAATCTCATTTATTCTTCACAATAACCCTGAGAGATGGGTGCTATTATTATCTCCATTTTACAAATAAGGAAATTGAGGCAAGATAGAAGTTAAGCGACTTGCCCAGGGTCACATGGTTAGTATGTATCTGAGGCCAGATTTAAACTCAGGTCTTCCTGTCTGCAGGCTTAACACTCTAGCCACTGAATTACTTAGCTGCCTTTAATATGTTAATTTCATCAGCACAGGGTGGAAGGAGGAGGAGAGAGAAAGGAGTAGGAGTGTGGAGGTGTATGGTGCAAAAAAACAGTGACATTTTATGACTATGTAAAAGGACAAAACAATACTTACTTAAATAGTTTTGTAATAAAACTGCAATCAGCAGGGTAATTCATATATATGTATATATATATACATGTATATGTTTGTACGTGTGTATGTATACATATATATGCATGTACAATTAATGTCATATTGAGCTGGGAAAAAAACCTTAATATTCTCACAATTCAAGTTCTCTATGTTCAACTCCATACTTTTCTCAAAATTAAAACCAGCTCCATCACACTTTGAAAACTTGAAAGTAACAAAAGTTCACATTCAACATTTCTAAAATATTTCTATTTACTTCCTGATTCTCCTCTAATAGCAGCATTCACCCCACATGTCGATCAATATCTAAGATTAATTGAAAAATTTTCATTGAGAAACTTATGCAATCACACCTACGGTTGTTTTGTTTAATTACTAATATTAATAGTGTTATTTTCCACTTAAAATAATAGATTGCACAGAACCCAGAGGGCTAAATTTAATTCTGAAGAGTTTAAAGATGTCCTCACCTCTACATCTAAAACATTTTCCAGTATCTTAGAAATGGGTAAGTTTACCGGTTTTTTTCTTTTAAATTGACAATTTTGTTTTTAATGAATCATTCTCACACAGTTTGGAATACACAATCTAGAGTAGCAAGATGATGTAATAGAAAAGTATAACATATTTTATCCTCTCTGGACCTCAGTTTCCTCATCTAAAATTGAAAAGAGAAGAGTAGATGGTCTTTAGAATCACTTCTAAATGTTGGTCTATGGTCCTGTCATTTGTAGTCAGTGATAGAGAGATGACTTCATAGTCAGGAAGCCCTGGGTTCCAATCCTGCCTCTGACATGTTCTGGTGAAGTGACCCTAGAAAAGTCACTTAACCCCTTAATTCTCAAGGTAAGCTCTAAGACTATTGCAGAAAATGTGCCTACCTGTATTGGTAGAAGGAATCTCTTCACCTGGGAGTACCCTATATCAGTGAAATCACAGTCTTTGAGTCTGTGAATGACATGAATGACCTTGAGTATGTCATTTCTTTTCTCTTGACTTCTGTTTCCCCATCTATAACATACTGGGTTCATACCACACATATCTAAGGTTCCTACCAGTTCTAATCATTTATGAGCCACTACCTTCTACCAAAGTTGACTTCCCATCTTACAAATTTCACTTCTCAGATCTTTTCATTACTTCTTGAATTTCAGCACTGAATAAAAAAAAAATGACTTCCTATAACCATTCCAAGAATATAACTTAGTTCATTCTCCTTTATTGATAACTGATGCAGCTATCAGAACCTTAATAATAGTTAACATTCATATAGAGCTTACTATGTACCAGGTATTATGCTAAGAGCTTTATATCATATCATTCGATCATCACAACAATCCTGTGAGATAATTGCTGTTATTATACACATTTTATAGATGAGGAAACTGAAACAGACAGAGGGCCACACAACTAGTAATTGTTTGAGGCTGAATTTGAACTTGTCTCTCTCACTCCAGTCCCACCACTCAATTCACTGTACCACCTAGCTGCCAATTGTGTGTGTGTGTCTGTGTGTACATGTTTGTGTGTCTGTGTGGGTGTGCATGTGTGTGCATCTGTGCGTGTGTGTGTGTGTGTGTGTGTGTGTGTACCATTATACGTTGCTGGATAGGTAGAAATACGCCTGTCAACCAACTTCCTATTTTGGTCAAACTTTTCCCTCTGCCTAGAATGTTTTCTCCCGTCCTCTCTGACAAGCAACAAGATTCCCATCTCATACCTTAGTGTAGCTGTTCTCCTCTCTTCTATGAAGCCTTCCCTGATAATCCCAACCAGTATTAACTTATTACTATTGACTTCTCAGGAAGGACTGTTATGTGAAATCGGGGCATCAGATTAGTATAAGAAGGTCTGGTACACTTTCATAGTGCCTCTGATGGAATCTCCTAATGCAGAGATGCTCAAAAGCATGTTTCCTGGATGGTAGAGATCGTGTGCTAGAAATCCCTTGGAAAGATTGTAGAGCATGCCTTTCTAAGACATTAGACTAGATTTCATGACTGATTCTGGTTGCCTAACAGCATGGTAAATGGCAAGCCTTTTGTGGTAGATTGGCCTATCACAGCATAGCCCCTTTAACCTTATTCTCTTCCACTGCATTCTTATGGTTTGGCTCCCAATATCCAATGATAGGTGTGTTAGAGAGAGACCTTGGGGCCTTCTCACCTTTCAAACCATGCGACCTTGTGAAATAGGCCTTGAGGTCTGGACTTCTGTGATCGTCCTCTACTAGATGAAGGGACTGGAACCTCCAATGGTGTGAGTTTTGGAAGATCAGGTGCCCTTATCTCAATGCTCTAGAATTCAGCTTTTGCCATCAGATCATCATCTATTCCTTGTGGAACATGGTATGACATTTGAGACCCAGTCCGGTGGTGGCCAAGATGAGGACTTATCAGGCAGTTATGCCACATCTGGTAGGACCAACGTAACATAGAAAATGAGCTAAGAGTGAGCCTATCCTCCTCAGAAATCAATGTGGTCTGGTAGAGAGGATGCCCCCAAGGTAGAGGGAGAAATGTCTATCCTTTATTCTTCCTATCTTCAAAATAAATATCCCACTGTAAAAGTTAATTGAGGTTAAAAGGTTAAAAAGAACAGTGCTGCTACTTACTAGCACTTAACAGTACAGGAAATATAGCTGGTGAGGGGCTTGAGATCGTAGTATTAAAAAAGATACCTGTGACTCCTGAAAGTACCCTAAAACACTGAGGGAGATATTGCAAGCCTTCTCCGAGAGAGAGAGAGTGAGCCAGATCACACTCACTACACAACAAAGGACACAGTAGTGATAACAGATAGCATTTATGTAGCCCTTTAAGGTTTGTAAAGTACTTTACATATGTAATCTCATTTGATCCTTTCAACAACCCAGTGAGGTAGGCAATGAACATTTATTATGTGCTAGTTATGTGTCAGGTACTGTAGTAAGTACTGGGGATACAAACAAAGGAAAAATAGTTGACTTCAGAAAGTTCAAATTTTAATGGGGTGACAACATGTGAATTCTTATATACATACATGACAGGGTGTAAGGTCTGGAATTCTCCTGCCTGGGGAACCCTGTATGTCTCCCATACCATGGGATGAGCTCAATACCAAAGGGAGAGGGCAAAAAGATTCAAACTGATTACAGTAATCTTTATGATTACTTATTATGATTACTTACAAACCGATGATTCAGTGGATTTCCTCAATGATTCCCAAAAATCTCTGTAGTAATTATACACATCAGATGAAGGGAGGTGGGACATGGAGTACATCACTGTTGATTGATGGATATTTTGGGTTTCCTGTGTAGTAATGAACTCATTTTCAAGTTTGGGTTTTAAGCCAAAATTGTTGGGTAAATGTTCAAATATAGATTGTGTACAGGTCGCATGCTGCTCACAAAATGGCCACTGTGTCCATGTTATGACTTTTACTGGACCTATGATCTAAGTTATAACTCAGTGTCTGAATTGTGATATTTTTTAACAGGTCACTATTTGAAGGCTTCCACCTTTCACAGAGATTAAGTTTTATGGCTTGTGTTTGTCATTCGTTCTCGAAGAGGACTATGATATCAAGATGATGACATGACTTGCAGTTGACTTTGATTTGAGTGAGGGAGGGTTGTGCAAGGTCACCAACCTCACCTTTTTCTCCTGAGCCACCTAGGTCCAGTGGCGTCATTTTCATCAGGATGACTGGAGATGGCCCAGGATGCAATGTGAGACCCTGGCCCTTTCAGGCTAAGGTCTTATAGCATTCCCGCTTTGAATGAGACACATCGTTCAATGAACAGGCTTCTTTAAGTAGTTGCTCAAGGGATGGCCCCTTTAGGCAAAAAGAAAAATTTCCCTGAGTGTCTTCTCCTCCCAGTTTGATGTTTTTTTATTAAAGTTTTATGACTTTCACTAATTGGAACTCCACTCACAATAAATTGGAGGTAATTTAGAAGGAAGGCAAGAGCACTAAAAAGGATTGGGAAAGACCTTTGGCAAAAGATAAGATTTGAGCTGATACTTGAAGGAAGCCATGGGGACCAAGAGGCAGAGGTGAGAAGAGAGAGGATTCCAGGCATGGAGGATAGCCAGTAAAAGGCATGGAACTAGGAGGTGGCATGTTATGAGGAATAAGAATGACATTGTCTTTGGATTCCAGAATACGTGGAGCAGAGAAAAGCATAAGACTACAAAGGTATAAAGGGACCTGACTGTCTGTGAAGGTAAGTGTTATTGCTATCCCTATTTTACAGATGAGGAAACCGAGGCTGAGAGAAGTTAAGTGAGTTACCCAACATCACACCACTAAATAGTATCTGAGGCAGGATTTTAACTAAGGTCTTATCTTACTATAAGATCAAAATTCTATCCACTATGCCGCTGGTTATAAGACAGATTCAGTGAACCAGATAAGGAATTGGGTCCTTTTAAGATCTGCAGAAGGGCTGGTTTGAAGGATGACTATATGTATCCTAAGGAAAGAAGTACAAGCTAAAGAGAAATTTATATGTATATATAATATATAGTTATATTTCTATCTAATATATAATTACATAAATATATAAAATATAATATAAATTACATAAAATTGTAATATAGCAGTTTTTTTCCCTTGTAAGACTTTGATTTCAATTTGGTCTTGCTCTTGATTTTGTTTTGAGATTCCCGAAATCCTGGAGCCTAGTGGACTGTGGCCAATCTCTTTGCCTACAATGCTCTTTCCCCTCCTTTTCAAACCATTGTGAGGGTGACCAAAAAAGAACTCAGAATTCCCTCCTTAATTCAGGTAGCCTTGGTCTGCCCCAATAGCTGCAGTAGCCCCAAATCATTTACTGGTTAATTGTTACAGGTAAAGTTGCAACCTGATTGCATTCAGTTTTGTGTTCTACTCTATCCTCCCTGGTATTGTTTCTTCTTTCATTTCTAATTGCTTCATGTGTATAACTTTATCTCTCCTAAAATAATTTAAACTCTGAGTAATGACAAGGAGTCTGCCCTCCAAAAAGGGAAGATGGCATCAGCTACCTTCTCCCTCTGTGGCTGCCTTTTCCCATTGACAAGTTCCTTCCAGAGCCTTTATTTTGATGAGCCCAAATGAGATATACTTCACTCTCTGGACTTTGCTGGCATGTTTCAGCTACCTCAATCCTTCACCTTTATGGCTGCCTTCTTCCACTGGTGAGCTCCTCCAGCAACCTCTATTATGAGGAAGGGCCCAAACCAGAAATCTTTTATTTGTCTCTTAGCCACCATATCTTTGAGAAGATACTTTTCCTCAACTGCAAAATAAAAGACCTGAACTAGAGGACTTCTAGGGTGCCTTCTAACTCTAATTCTATGATCTTATCAGCAACTATTTTCTGAATTGAATACTACTTTTTCCAATTTAGCATTTGAGTGGTATTTCCAAGAAAATAGAGTGACATCTTCAACATTCCTTGGTACCTTTCCTTCTATTCTACTGGTAATCAACATGGTAATGTGTTCAAGCAGTAGCCTCCAGTTGTGGACCTGTTCGCACTTCAAAATGTCCTATTTTAAAATCTGACAAAAGAATGATCACAAAATTTAAGACTCTAATTACGAAACTGACATTCCTATATTTACCACATTGTTTCTAAAGACCTTGATAAGTTTTAAACAAGCTTCTTTCAGGATTATCCTGAAAAAGCTTATTTGAAAATAGGCTAACAATGGATTATTCAAAGATAATCACTAGCAACTAAGGGTGCTCATTCAACTGTGTCAAAATCCCCACCTCACTTTTCATTTCCACCCAAGTTAAACATTAACACTCTCCCAAAGGGAACCTGAGCTATCCAGACAGACTATAAGCTAATGCAGAAAAAGATAAGATTGATGTGCCTTGATATAAAACTTTTTTTCTTAGGTTTATAAA
The DNA here is from genome assembly GCA_023548195.1 of Bettongia penicillata ogilbyi. NCBI lineage: Eukaryota > Metazoa > Chordata > Mammalia > Diprotodontia > Potoroidae > Bettongia > Bettongia penicillata. The sequence goes on from JAJHZJ010000300.1 coordinate 2,562,525, forward strand.
TGCTTTAATTTGGCACAATTTTATAGACATTTCACACTTGGAAAATTTTGACACTAAATGTGATTAAATTTGGTACACAATATACAGAAGAAAATGACCACAGTGATCTAGTGTTTGATAAACTCAAAGATCCAAGTGCATAAGGCAAGAACTCACCATCTGACCAAAATTTCTTGGAAAACTAGAAAGCAGTCAAGCAGAAACTAGGTATAGACTAATATTTCACACCGTATGTCAAAATAAGGTCAACATGGATACATGATTTAGATATAAAAGTTGATGACATAAGTAAATTGGGGGAACTTCTATGTCAGATCTATAGAAAAGGGAAGAACTTAATGAGCAAACAAGAGATGGAGAGGGTTACAGGAAGGAAAATGGATAATTTTGATGACATGAAATTAAAAAGATTTTGCACAAATAAAATCAATGAAGCCAAAATTGGAGGAAAAGCAGGATACTGGGAGAAAATTATAACAAATTTCTCTGATAAGAGCCTCACTTCTCAAACATATTGGCAACTGAACCAAATTCACAAAAATGAGAGCTATTCCTCAATTCCTCAATGGTCAAAGGATATGAACAGGAAGCTTTTCAGAGAAGAAATCGCAACTATCAAGAGGCATATGAAAAATGCTCTAATTGATTAATAGAGAAATACAAATTAAAATGAACCTAAGGTAGCACCTCACAAGTATCAAGTTGATTCAGTCACATGACAGAAAAGGAAAGTGGCAAATACTGGAGGGGATATGGAAAAATAGGGGTACTAATATACCGTTGGTGGAGTTGTGAACTGGTACAACCATTCTGAAGAATAATTTGGAACTATGCCCAAAGTGCTATCAAACTGTATGTTTCCTTTGACCTGGCAATACCTCTGCTAGGTCTGTATCCCAAAGAGGTCAAAGGAAAAGGACCTATATGTGCAAAAATATCTCTAGAAGCACTTTTTGTGGTGGCAAAGAATTGGAAAGGAGATGCCCACCATTTGGAAATGACTGATCAAGTTGTGATATATGTCTGTGATAGAATTATGCTATAAGATATAACAAAGAGGCTGGTCTCAGAAAAGCTTAGGAAGATTTATATGAACTGATGCAAAGTGCAGCAAGCACAACCAAGAGACTATTGCACATAGTATTAACAATATTGCAATGATGCTCAACTGTGATAGACTTAGCTACTCCAATCAATACAATGATCCAAGACAATTCCACAGGATTCATAATGAAAAATGCTATCCACCTGCAGAGAGAAAACTATTGAACTCAGTATGCAGATTAGAGTATATTTTTCACTTTCTTTATTTTTCTTGCATTTTTTGCAACACAGTCAATATGTAAATATAAAGCACATGATTTCATATGTAGGATGGCTATGATTCTGCTTATCTTTTCAATGTGCAGAGGCTCAAGAGAGAGAATTTGGAACTCATTTTTTTAAAAAATCTGAATGTTAAATATGTGTTAACAAAAAAGAAAAAAATGTGGTTAATTTATTAAATATTCTATCATCTAAAGACTTGAATATCATTGTACTGCTTTACTTCGGCATGTGAAGAAATTTTACAAAAATGGGTTCATATTCATTTATTTATTCACTCATGTATACCATAAATGTTTTTACATATTTTCTGATCACTTGCTTTGTGCATCACACTATGGTGGGTCCTATGGCTCACACAAATATAATTAAAACTTACTCCATGGCCTCTACAAACTTGTAATCCAGTAGGGAGGATGGTATAGGTAACAAATAATACAAAAGAAAATGTAGTGTATGCCACTGAAATGTAGTGAGAGTGGTGTGCAACAAAGATGGAATGGAAGGTTGAGGCCAGGTTGTGGAGAGCTTTACTGTCTCCTTCTGAAAAAAAAAAAGTGCTTCTTTTAATGAAGTCTCAATTGCTTTTGCTTTTGATTTTGCTGCTCTATCAGGATATTGATTTATGTTGAATTTACAGACCATAAAAACCAGTAGATAGAATCCCTCTTTTATATAAGTATATGCAGGAATGCACTGGAGCCAGCCCGAAACAACTTGGTAGAGCTGGTTGTTAAATTTTCTGTGTAAGCATTCATATTCAATCAGTCACCATTTATTAAGAATCTGTAATATACCAGGCACTATGCTGAGTACTAGAAATCGGATCAGAGATTAACTGATGTTGCAAATATGGGCTTGATTTATTATTTTGTTTATTGTCTAGACTTAAGAAAGTGTTAATAATATCAACTGAACTTAAAAGTGAGTACATACTTTTTTTTTTTCAGAAGGGCTGTTAAATATTTACCAACACGCCCTCCAATGCTCTATAAACATATTGAGCTCAGCAGAATTTCAGTGAAAGGCCAGGGGAATGAAGTCATAACCAGACTGGAGGCTAGTAGAGATAGTCATAACATATTTATATCATGTTTGAAGGTATGTAAAGCACTTTACCTCCATTATCTCATTTGAACCTAGCAATACCCACGAGAACACATAAGATACATAGAAAATACATCTAAGATAATTGAGGAGGGAGTACACAGGAAGGGTTAGGGTCCCGATACTTACACAGAAGTTCATGAAGTAGATGGCACAGTGGCTACAGTGGAGAAAGGTTGATTAGAGCTAAATTCTACCTCAAACATGACCTGCGTGAATCTGAGCAAGCCACTTCACCACTTTGGGCCCATTTCCTCTTCTGTAAAATGAGTTCAACTTGATGGCCTCTGAGGGCCCTGTCAGCCCCACAGCTATGTTCCTCTGATACTTCTTAACGGTGTTTGAAACCTAGCTATCCTCAGTAAATGAGCACAGACAGGAAGAGTGGGAGAACGTGGGAAGAGCTCAGGAAGGAGACCAGTCCTTGGCTTATTCCTATTTCTTCACCTCCCACCATTCCTCTTTTTCTTCCTCCTACTCCTTTATTTCTAGCTTTTATTTTATTTTACTGGGTTTCTTTTTTTCAATCAACAAGGAGCAAGGTAGCACACAGTGTAAATTACTAGTTAGAGCCCACCGCATTGCTTTAGTCATCTCCAGTTCTTACTCTGAGCCAATTTTATTCTCCCAACCCGAACCAATTTTGTCCCATCTCTTCCACACACTTGAGGCACATACCACACCCCCAATCCACCCACTCCCCCAAACACATGTCGGCAGAATTTCCCCCTTCCTAGCATCTCTCTCTCTCTCTCTCTCTCTCTCTCTCTCTCTCTCTCTCTCTCCTCTCTCTCTCTCTCTCTCTCTCTCTCTCGCTAGTTGGAACAGAAAGGTTAGTGGGAAAGGCTCTGGCCAGCTTTGCCTAGACTTTTCAACCCCACTGCTGGCCATGGCAGGTAATCAGTCAAGCAAGTGACCAACAGACATTTATTAAGAGCTTACTAAGTACCAGGCAATGGAGACACAAAGGCAAAACAAGGCATTCTCTGCCCTCAAGGTAATGAATTAGTTACTAAGAACTGATATTTATATAGCACTTTAGAGCTTGCAAAGCATTTCACTAAAATTATTTCATTCAAGTCTCAAAGCTATCCTGTAAGTTTGATTATCTGCATTTTTTTTAAGATGGGAAGATTGGTGCTCCCAGAAGTTAGGTGATTTGCCCAAGGTAACACAGCTAAAAAGTATAACAAAGAATATGACTTTTAAATAGTTCAGCAAAAGTAATGAGGGCATCAACCACGCCTGACAGGATGTACAGTGTTCCCCACCTGTGACCACCCTCTCCATAAATATGTTCATATTACTCTGCTCAGAACATTTCACCTGTTCCCTATTGCCTACCAGGAAAAATTCACCCTCCTCTACCCAGAATACAAAGCTTTCCATCATCTACCCAGGCTGAGCAAAGATGAGAAAATGGAAGGACTGCCATAATAGTGAGAAGTATGTGTTCATCCTTCACTGCTGAAAAAGACCATGCCATCAGAGAAATAATGACAAGACTTGCATTTGACTTTGTTTTTTATGTGTGAGGGAGGGCTGTGCAGATCACCAGATCACTTTTCCTCCAGAGCCCTCTGAATCCAGTGACTTGATATTCATCAGGATGATTGGAGGTGACCCAGGATGAGGTAAGTTGGGGTTAAGTGACTTGCCCAAGGTCACACAGCTAGTGAGTGCCAAATGTCTGAGGTGAGATTTGAACTCAGGTCCTCCTGACTCCTGCACTGATGCTCTATCCACTGCACCACCTAGCAACCTCTCAATGGTGAGAAGTACAGTTTGACTAGAATTTAAGATAGGAGGAGGGGCTTAAAATGAAGATATAACTGGACTCCTTGGCAATGCTCCACACTTCTCTCCCCAATTTCCTACCTCTGTGCCTTTGCTCATTTTATTCCCCTTCTTGCCCTGTGTGCCCTGAGGAGACATGGGTTCAAATTCCGGCTCTGGCATTTGGTAGCTCTGTGTTTCTGGGCAAGTTCTGTATTCCTCTGAGCCTCAGTTTCCTCACAGGAAATGAGAATGGGAACTTGTAGGCCCTGTTCATGAAGCCCAACTCAACTTAAATACCACCTTCTCCAGAAAGCTTTCTTTGATCCTCCCTTAGACTTCACTTAGAATGTTGCTTGCTTTGTATTTGTTTGCAAGTTATAGATTCCCACCCTACCCCACCACCCCAATCAGATTATAAACTCCTTGAGGGCAAGGACAGGGTTTTGCCTCTTTTTTTTTTTGTATCCTCAGTATTTAGCAAAATACCTGGCACTTAATAAGCAGATAATAAATGTTGATTGGTTTATTGATAGAGGTAGGGAGGAGCCATGTCTTATCTAAACAGTGGATATCTCACCCAGCAACTACTTCCAAACTCTTCACACAGTTGGCAATAGTTATTAGATATTGGTTAAGCTAAATTGTATTAAATGGAGGAATAACATGAGATATTTGTTGAAATATAAATGTCCTACCTATAGCATTTCCCTGATCTACCAGTTTATTAAACATATGAATACATTCGGAAGTGAGTTTTGCATGATTTGTCTGTCAGTAATCCATGCTGACTCCTAGTAATCATTATGTCCATAAGACCATATGCTTAATCATCCCATTTCTTTAGGAATCAAATTCATCCATATATAGTGGCAGAATCTTTCTCTTTCTGCCTTTTGAAACATGGAACATTTGCCTATTTCTTAGTGTCTCTTCCATTCCTGGGGCTTATCCAAAGTCACCACCAGCAGTTCATCTCCAGATGTGTTCAATATCTGAGTTTCTCTCAACCATGGGAGTTTGGTTGTTTCTATTTCTATGTACTGGGAATTCATTTCCAGTACATATGTATGCCTTTAGTACCTCCTCATTTATCTTGTTCATCAATGAGCATATCCTCCTACCATTTCCATTCTTAAATATAAGGCTTCCTAATATAGACAAAAACAAAATAAGTTATTTTCCTTTTTTTCCTGTCATCTGTTAAAATTATGCCACCTGCCCAAAACATTTAGCCAATCCTCCCTTGTTCTTTGTGCTCTGAATATAGCTCAAAAAGTCCTTTTTATTGTCCTTGGCATGTTTTTAAGTCTCAATTCATTTTGGACTTTAGCTTCCCTAATGCTATTTTTATAGGTCTGGGTATCTATTTTGTTTTCATCCTTGGTTGTGTCCCAAGGAGGCATGGATTCAAATTCTGTCTCTGGAATTTGCTAGTCCTATGTCTCTGGACAAGTTCTGTAATTTCTCTGAGCCTCAGTTTCCTCATACAAAATGAGAATAACATTACTTGTAGGACTTACGCCATAATGTGACAGGGGTGTGGAGAGAACATTACAAATCTTGAACTGAAATCTTACTCTAATGCCTGGTTGTGGTATGGAGGTTCTTGAAATTTATGCCAACAGAATCCAAGTTTTTGGCAGGTCCGTAGCAATAAACAATATTCTGCTGCCAATCAATCAGTAACAATCTAAGTGCCTACTATGTGCCAGGCACTGTGCTGGGCACTGAAAATACAAAAAGAGGCAAAAGATAGTCCCTCTTCTCAAGGAGTTCATAGTTAATGGGGGTGACAACAAGGACACATATAAAGCAAGTTATATACAGAATGGATAGGAAATAATTAACAGAAGGGAGGCCCTGGAATTAAGAGGGGTTGGAAAAGACTTCCTGTAGAAGGTGAGATTTTAGTTGGGACTTAAAGGAAGCCAGGAAGATCAGTAGTCAGGAAGAGTGGAGGAAGAGTGTTCCGGGCATGGAGGACAGCCAGAGAAAATACTAGAGCCAATAAATAGAATGTCTTGTTAGTGGATCATCCAAGGGGCCAATTAAAGAGTACATGTGGGGGAGTAAGGTGTAAGAAGACTAGAAAGGTATGGAGGGGTGGGGAGGAATTGTTATGGAGGGCTTTGAAAGATCACCTTCCTTAAGCTCATAGAGGTTCATCACAAGAATGGCCCAAAAGTGGTCAACAACTTGGTTGTATTGTAGAGAGATTCTTATTCGGGGACAGATTGGGTTAAATGGCCTCTAAAATCGCATCTAACTCTGAGATATTGTGATTTTTGTGGAATTTTGAAATGAAATATTAAGCCATAGAGACCCGATAGCTATAAAAGGATTGTGATCTGTGTTTGTGGAAGGAATGTTCACGCAGACAAAATTACAGTTCTTTAAAGAATTGTTATTATTATATCCTTTTGAATGCTAAGCCACAGCCAGAGTTCTCTGCATGATAATAATTCATTTAAATGTTTCCACTCTTTCTTCTTTATCAGATCATCTGAAATTCTATTGTCTTGGACAAAGGAAATGAATAAATAGTTCTCAGAAGAATTGTAAACTATTACTAATTATATAACACTCCAAATCACTCATTATTTTAAAAAATGTGAATCAAAACAACTCTGTGGTTTCATTTCACATCCAACACATTGGGCAAGAGGACAAAAAAGGAAAATAGTCAATGTTGGAGAGGCTGTAGAAAGATAAGTACACTAATACATTGTTGGTGGAGCTGTGAATTGGTATAAATATTTTAGAAAGCAATTTGGAATTATGCAAATAAAGCGACTAAAATGTCTATACCCTTTGGGCCAGGGATCCTGTTGTTAGGCATATATACCAAGGAGGTCAAAGACAGAAAGAAAGGTCCCATGTACACTGTCATTCAAAGCAGCTCTTTTTTTCTTTGTTTGTTTGTTTTTTCTTGTAGCAAAGAATCAGAAACAAAGTAAATGTATATCAGTTGGGAAATAACTAAACAAATTGTGGCATTTGAATGCGATAGAATGTTACTGTACTGTAGGATATAAAGAGTTCAGAGGAGAAGACATAAAGTGAAATAACCAGAACCAAATATACACACACACACACACCCTACGACTACAGCAATTCTCAACGAAAAGAACAATAAAACAGAAAAAATGATTTGTAGTTAACAATGACCAAGTTTGGCCCTGGAGAACTGAGAAAACGCATCTCTCTCCCTTCTTTACAGAGATGGGAAACTATGGAAGCAAAATACTGTATATGCTGTCAGGTAGTGGATGTTTTGGTTGGTTCTATGAATTTCTTTTTTTTATCCTGTTTTTTCTTTTCTTATCATTGTGATGTGGGACAACTGGGTAGGAAGATATCAACAAAAATGAAACTCAGACCTTCATTTGTAGAGTATTAAAGGCCATCATTTTACAGATGAGGAAACTAAGTCTCAGAGTATTGAAGTGAGTTAGGCAGGTTCATGCAGCTAATAAAAAGTAATTCCAGTGCTCAAATCTAGGTTGCCTCACTCCAGTGGCAGCACTCTTCCACCAAACCATTCTTTACCCTTGAGCATCTGTCATCTCTCCTAAGTCATTTTCTCCTTTAAAACTTGAGAACAGGGAATAATGATTTTCCCAATTGTTTTGGAAATTTGTTTTCCTAAAGTCTGGCACATGTATTTGAAGACTCCCTTCAGTTCACAAAATACCAGTTTAGGTGGTAACTTTCTCCCAAAGCTTCCACTGATTTCATTTTTACCAATCATTTCCTTTTTGGTCATCAGAATCAGACCCAGAACAACAGTTCCCCCTGACTGCTTATTCTCACTTCTGAGACTTGAGATTGTCAGTATAGCAAGGTCAAGAATGTAACACGTTTTACTTTTTGTGGAATGGAACTCTGTAAGCATCCAAATAGTTGGAGCTATTTCATCTTCCTCTAGACATGGAGCTTGGTGCTGGGAAATGCAAAGATACATAATGCAATCCAATCAGGCATTTATTAAGTGTCTAATACATGTAAGGTTTTGTGCTATGCAAGGCTTTGTGCTATGCTATGCTATTTGGAGAGGATACCCATACAAAGGAACAAAAGAATCCCAGATCTCAAGGAGTTAATATTTTACATTCTTAGATAAAAATAGTTCCTACCTTCTTAGTGCTTAAAATATCATTAAGATATACAACACGTGCATAAATAGTCATAGTATCCAATAGGACATATTATCTGTATACATAACATACAAAAGATTATAAAGTCTAAGAAACTAAATAAAATCTCCAAGTTGGGGGCAGGAGAGACTGTGGAAAATATGGATTTGATTCCTATAGAGGTCATTTCTTTTGGTAGTGGTAGAAATGAGAATAGTGTGAGAGGCACATAGAGGGAGAAGCCTTTGCATCAAAAGTATGGAATTACAAAAGTATGAAATTGATTTTCTTTATTCCTCAGCCATGGATGCTGGCCAGAAAAGGAAATAGCCTTGGGCCAAACCTCCATACCATGACTCACTAAGCCACCCTTTTCCTCCTGCTGGGAGGAAGTCATCTTGGAGGTTCTAAGTGGATGGCTTCATGGGCAAATTCCTTTCTATAAAGGCACTGGAGCTACAGGCCAAGCTTCAGAGCATCCAAATCAATCATGTACACCACTGTATGTTGGCTGGAGTGAGAAGTTGAATGATTCTATATATAAAATCAGCTTTGGAATATTGCTTGCTTTTCCAAACTCAGTCTTACTTGGTTGTTGCTCAATTGTGTCAGTCATGTGCCGCACTTCATGACTCTGGTTGGGGTTTTCTTGGTGAAGATAATGGAGTTGTTTGCCCTTTTCTTCTCCAGTTTTGCCATTTTTACAGATGAGGATAATGGGGCAAACAGGCAGGGTTACATGACTTGTCCAGTGTCACACGGCTAATAAATGTCTAAGGCAGGATTTGAACTCAGGTGCTCCTGACTCCAAGCCTGGCACACTCTCCACTGTGCCAACTACCCTAGTTTAACTTATTCTCTTACTCCTCAGGTTAAGATCTCATCTCTGCTGTCCTATGACAGAAAGACTTGAAGTTCCGGTTTTATATATCCTCCTATGGAATTGCTCTCGTGTTCTCATCAGTCAGTCAGTCAATAAACATTTATTAAGTGCCTACTATGTTCTAGTCACTTAGATAAGTACTGGGAATACAAAGGAAAGCAAAAGACTGTCTCTGCTCTCATGGACCTCATAATCTTGTAAGAGCAAGGGGCAGCTAGGTGGTGCAGTGGATAGAGCCCCAGTGCAGGAGTCAGGAGGACCTGAGTTCAAATCTCACCTCAGACATTTGACACTCACTAATTGTGTGACCTTGGGCAAGTCACTTAATCCCAGCTACCTCATCTTGGGTCATCTCCAGTGATCCTAATGAATATCTGGTCCCTGGTTTCAGATGACTGTGGAGGAGAAGTGAGGCTGGTGACCTGCACAGCCCTCCCTCACTCAAAACAAAGTCAAGTGCAAGTCATGTCATCATTTCTCTGATGGAATGGTCTTCTTCAGCAACGAAGGATGAACACACACACAACATTGTAAGACAATATCAACTTTCTCTTAAAGGACCCTTATAAAACCTCAAAACTTCAGATATTATTGAATTTCTTTTAGAGTGAAACAAACATTTTTAGAGCTAAAAAGGACCTTAAAGTGCTTCAAGTCTAACTCCATCTAACTTTAAGATGGGGAAGCCAAAGGTCCAGAAAGAAGTAGCTTTCCCAAAGTCACTCACAGCTAATAAGTGGAAAAACCAGAACTTAAACCAAATTTTTCTTATTGCTGGCTCAATGATTTTTCCATTATTAAGGGCTATCATATAAAAGAAAGATTAAACTAGTTCTAATCCGATCCAGGAAAGAGAATTTGGACTAATGGATAGACATTACAATTTGAGCTGCCAAATATAAATAATTGTTTCATGTGATAACAAGATAGCTCTTTGAAATCTTCAGGAAAAAGCTGGTTGGTGTTAGATTAGAAAATTTCTAAGGAACTTCTAAATTTGCAGCTCTATTTCTTTGTGTTCTAGTCAGACCAGGGGTGTTTCAATTAATATTTTACAATTTGCTGAATCCACATATGGTTTACCTATATCTATACTAAAGCTAATACTCTTCTTCACTTTTTAATGAGAACTATAATTTCATTGGCATGGTAAATACCTTGTGTAGAATTTGTGTGTTTTAGAATCAAGGGTGTCAAATATGGGGGCCCTGTTTCTACTCGAGCTTGACATCGTTGCTTTATATGACAAACATATGCCACTTGGGTAACACTTTCTACTTTGGTAAGACATGACCTTCATGTCACAATGAGACACAGAGTTTGACTTTAGTAAAAGATAGTTAATGAACAGGTAGAATCCTCTTCTTAAGAGTCAAAATCTTATTCCATTAAATTCCATTTTTCCATTAAAACAACCATCAAATTTACTGGCTATCCAATCACTGCACTAAATCTATCACTTGGACAACCATTTATATGGATGATCTTGAGAGTCATAGTATCTCAGATTTTGAGAGTTGGAAGACCTCAGCAGCCATCAAGTGGAAAATACTCAAAACAAATGTCATTATAACAAACATAAAGTTGGGTCTTTAAAACTAAGGTTGGCCAACACTTTTCTTACTCAGATCTAATCATTATTCTGCTCACCTTCCTGTGGATACAAAATCACAGATTTCAAGCCGATGCAAAACTTAGAAATTATATCATCTAACCTCTTCATTTTAAAAATGAGTGAACTGAGGATCAATAAACTTTACTGACTTTGTCAAGGTCATACAAGTACTAAGTACTGAGCTAGGGCTCATACCTTCTGAATCTATGCCCAATACTCATTCTATTACACTACCCCATATTGTGCCCACAAAAAGAAGGCAACGTAGTACATTGGAAAGAATGTTGACGCTGGAGTCGTTCAACACATTTAGCACTTACAATGTGCTGGTCAGATGACCTGATCCAAATTCTCCTTGGCTGCTTAATAGCTGTACAACCTTTGACAATTCATTTATCTTCTCTGGACTTCAGTTTTCCTGTTTGTAAAAGCAGGGAATTGGACTAGATGTTTTCTGAATTCTCTTTCCGTTCAAGATCTAGGATTCACTGACTCAGGCAACTCATAAAAAGTTACCTTCAAATATGTATAGGGCTACAACATGGAAGATGGTTTATTCTTAGACTTGTTCTTATTTGGCTCTAGAGGACAGAAGTAGGGACAATGGGTAGAAGTTACAGGGAAACACATTTCAGTTTAATATAGGGGAAAAATCATAACAATTAGAATGATGCAAAAGTTGAAAACATTGCTTCAGGAGTCTGTGAGGTCCCCAAATCTAGTAATCTCAAGCAGAGATTGATGATCATTAGTTGGGTGTAATAGCTTCTACCTCCCAGGATTGTTGTGAAAATCAAATGAGATGATATTTGGGAAAAAAATTAGCACATGCCTGACATATAGCAAACATAGCAAAGTGTAGATTCTTGTTCAAATAAAGATTGCATGAGATGACCTTGGAGGTTCCTTCCAACTCTGGAGTCATGTCACCCTGTGACTTTTATAAACAGCTCAGAGTGGTACATCACAATTCTCAGTTCCCCTATTCTTTTCACTGCATAGCTTTTAGTATAGCCTGAGTCTTTTCTCTCCTCCTTTTTTCTCTTTTCTGTCCTTCACCATTTCTTCCCTTGGTATTAAGCTCCCTCACCATACTAGTTACCCTCTCCTTGGACATGCTTTTTCCTAGAATGGGGCATTCTGAAAAGGGTTCAGGTATGAAAGTTAGACCTTGAGGCAATTTCTCTTCTTGTTCCAAGAATTCATCAGATCCAACTGCCTCTGACAAATAAGGAATCCTTTTTCAAATTCTTAGAATTCCACCCTGTGCTCACTTCCCACTCTCACTAGATTTTCCAGCTGTTTACATTGAATTAGATCTCTGTTTCCATGGTGTGGAGTAATATTTCTAAAACATTAACCTTTTGGCATTTTGGCAGACTGCACTTGAAATATAGGAGGTACGATTCCTTTCAGTAAGTTCTCATTAAATGCCTACATGAACGAATCAATGAATAAACAACACTTTGCCACCTGACTCAAATGGAAGACCTGGAGAATACCATGAAGTCACATCACAATGCATATTCCAAGAAGATGGAGCCATAAAAATATGAGCAGGGCCATACTTTAACATGCTGCCACAATAAGAAGAAACCACATCCAAACATTTTGCAACTAGAGTATGTCATGAATGTCAGTTCTTACATACAACTGGAAAGGAACAATTGTCCTCAAAGGCCAATGTCAGAAGTTTCTATTACCATGCTATCTCTTTGTGGCACTTCTGTAATTCTTTATACATAGAATCACACAATTATTAAGTATTGGCCGACTAAATTTAGAGTTTTGTTATTACATATCCTATTACCATTATCCTCTCAGTCACCTAGGTTTTCAGCCTTGCTATTATTCTCCTCATTTTCACTAACTTCACATACCCAATCAACTGCCAAATCATGTTTCTACCTCCCTGATGGCTCTTACGGAAGTGTGTTCTCCATATACACACAGTTGTCATCATAATGGATGCCTGCACCGCCTCTCATATGGACTATTAGAATAGATTTCTAATTAATCTCCCTGCCTCCCCTCATGCTTCGCTTCAATCCATCCTCCATAAGGCTGCCAAAGTGATCTTCCTAAAATATTGATCTGACCATGTCTCCCCACTACCCAATGAACTCCAATAGCTCCCTGCAACCTATAAGATCAAACATAACTCGTTTGTTTGACATTTAAAGCTTGTTACAACCTGTCTCCTTTTTTACATTTCCAAACACCTTATGCATTGCTCCCTTCCACACAATACTATTTATATACTTGTTTTCTCCTTCATTAGAATATAAGCTCTTTGAGGACAGACTATTTTTCTCTTTCTTCTATCTTGTATCTTTCTTGTATCATTAGAATTCAGCATGGAGTAGCTAGGTGGTGCTGTGAATAGATCACTGGCCCTCTAGTCAGGAAGACTTGAATTCAAATCCAGCCTCAGATACCTGATGCCTACTAGTTGTGTGACCTTGGTCAAGTCACTTAATTCCAGTTGCCTCATCCTGGGTCATCTCCAGTCATCCTGATGAATATCTGGTCACTGGATCCAGATGGCTCTGGAGGAGAAGTGAGGCTGGTGACCTGCACAGCCCTCCCTCACTCAAAACAAAGTCAAGTGCAAGTCATGTCATCATTTCTCTGATGGCATGGCCTTCTTTAACAACAAAGGACAAACACACACAGAATTCAGTATAATGTCTATCGCATAATAAATACTTGATAAATTTTTATTGCTTGAGTGTATAATTGACCATCAAAAATCATCAACCAAGTCCATCTTGCTATATCTAGGCCAGGACTCCATTTCACTCCCTGCCCATCCCTTCAACAGTTGCTTCAGATGTATTTAACATCCCTGTAACTTTCCAAACAATAATAGCCCCCCTCCCCCAACCACCACTTCCATATCTGCATTACATTCGAATGTAAGGTCCTTGAGAACAGGATCTGCCTTTGCTCTTGGATTTGTGTCTCCCATGTTTTATCGTTGTTGTGCAATTGCTTAATCAAGTCCAAATCTTCATGACCCTGTATGGAGTTTTCTTGGCAAAAATACTGAAATGGTTTGCCATTTCCTTCTCCAGTTCTCCCATGGTTAGCCCAGTGGTTAGCATAGTTCAAGCAATTAATAAATGATAACTTATCCATCCATACATCCGTTTAATACTGACTTTCATGCTTTAACATTGCAGTAGCTTAAACCTACATATTTCTACAACAAACAATATTGTTGTTTCCATTCATCAAAGGAATGACCTCTGAGTTCCCTTTCAAGTATGAGAATCTAGGATTCTATAGGTCAGTGGTATCAAATTCAAATGAATCCTGCATCACTAATCCCTTCAGACGTTACACTTGATAAAACAAGAATATGCACTTGCTAAGAGTTAGAAGTGCCAGTAAATATTTGATCTGTAAGATGTATTTAATTTTTTTTAACCACTGGATTTATTTTTTAATTGCTTTAAGTAACAACTATTGTTCAAAATAATCTCTCTCCTGTGACTTTCCCCTTTATTTCATTCCTTTTTTTTGTATTACAACTATATTTGATTTTCATTTATGAATATACAACATTTATCATGTCAATTTTCTTTTCCTTTCTTTCTTCCTCTATGCTACCTGTGCATATGTGTGTGTACAATTTAGGAGAGTTCTGCGATGGGAGGCACTCAAAGTACACATAGTAACAACACCAGCAGGGGACCTTGCAGGCAGTAACAGCAGTAGCTGCAGCAGGATTCACAGTTCTCAGCTCAATAGATAGTGAACGGGGGTCAGACAATTGGTCAGAAAGAGATTACCAGTGCTGGAAACAAGCACAGGACCTGGTGCTGTTTGGCAACTTTATTGTCCCTATGCCATTCTGGGTTATAGTTCCACGTTGGAGAGAAGTGCTTGTAGTCACTGGTCACGAGGGAGCAGGGGTCCTATTCACATTTCCAGGCCAGAGAAGAGCATGAAAGCTGGTGGATACAAGGGAGTAGGGGACCTAATGATAGGTAGGAACACTAACACTTGTTGCTGTGAAAGTCTGGGTAAAGACTGCAGCACAGACTAGGAAGACAGGGAGGCAGTGACCATGCCTCTAAGCAACTCACAGCTCCTTGAAAGAATTGGAAACTTACAGACCCCCAGGACTAGGTCTGGAAAGCACAGTATGAAAAAGTCCAACTTTAACATAAAGTTCAAAGTCAAGAAATAGGGCAGAAAAATCACTAAACAAGAAATAGAATCATTGGAAGTATAGCAGATAATTTTGATTATACAAAATTTAAAAGTTTTTGCAACAAACACAACCAATGCAGACAAAATTAGAAGGAAAACAGTAACCTGGGAAAGAATTTTTATAGCAAGTTTTTGTGATAAAAAGTTTCATTTCTCAAATATATAGGGCACTGAGTGAAATTTATAAAAATAAGAGACATTCCCCAATTGATAAAAGGTCAAAGGATATGAACAATTTTCAGAAGAAATCAAATCTATAATCTTATGAAAAAATGCTCTAATTTACTGTTTATCAGAGAAATGCAAATTAAAACAACTCCATGGTACACATAACATTGATCAGATTGAGTAATGTGACAGAAAAGGAAAATAACAAATGCTGGAGGTGATATGGAAAAAACAAAGACACTAATGTTCTCTTAGTGGAGTTGAGAACTGTCACAACCATTCAAGAGAACAATTTGGAATTATACCCAAAGGACTATCAAACTGTGCCACTACACTTCCAATGATTCTATTTCTTGTTTAGTGATTTTTCTGCCCTATTTCTTGACTTTGAACTTTATGTTAAAGTTGGACTTTTTCATACTGTGCTTTCCAGACCTAGTTCTGGGGGTCTGTAATTTTCCAGTTCTTTCAAGGAGCTGTGAGTTACTTAGAGGTATGGTCACTGATTCCCTGTCTTCCTAGTCTGTGCTTTGTGTTTGACCCAGCAATACCACTGCTAAGTCTGTATTCCAAAGAGATCAAAGAAAATGGGGAAAAATATATTTGTACAAAAATTTGTATAGCAGCTCTTTTTTGAGGTAGCAAAAAATTAGAAAGTGAAGGGATGCCCATCAATTGGGAAAGGCAGCATATGATGTAATATATGAAATGTACTATAAGAAATGTCAAGCAGAATGGTTTCAGAAAATCCTGGAAAGGACAGTATGAATTGAGGCAGAGTAAAGGGAACAGAACCAGGAGAACATTGTATATAATAATAGCTGTATTATAATGATGATCAACTGTTGAAAATCTGAGTTAGTCTAACAAAAACAATGATCCAAGATAATTAATTCCAAAAGATTCATGATGAAAAATACTATCTACCTTCAGAGAAAGAGCTCAGAAAGAAATGAATGCAAGTTGAAATCCAATTATTCCTTCCTCATCGTGGAGGTTAGGGGTGTGGTGCCCCCACAATTTGGAAAATCCATGTAAATATTTTTAGCCCTCCTTTTGTACTAGAGAAGAGGTTTGCATTGTTATGGTATTAAAAGATAAAAGATGTTGATATTATACTATACAGCACATATATTTTATGCATTTCTGATTTTTTAAACTTTGTCTATGCTATCTGCTGGTCTTCAGGAGTTGTCTGTTGCTTCCACAAAACTCCAAAAATAAAAATTCCATTTAATTTCTCATGCCAACCCACAATATATGGAAACCATGATGGGGAAAGTCACGATGTGGACTGTATATTTTTTCACCTCCTTTGTTTTTCTTGGTTAATATAGAAACATGCTTTGCATGACTTCACATGAATAATGGGTGTCATATCATTTGCCTTTTCAATGGGCAGGGGAGGGGCTGAAGGGAAAGAGAAAATTTAGGACACATTTTCTAAAAAGAGTGTTAAAAATAAGTAAATAATTCATAATTTTAAAAGTTAGATAACCGTATCAGGAAGGTATCAGAGCCATCCAGCTTCCCACAGTTGGTATTTAATCCTTCTTTAATGGTGGTGATCATGTTTTGTTCCAGCAGTAGGAGATTTGGCCCATAGATATTTGTGACAGAATGTTTCAAAAACTGAATAGGCAATTGCAGGGAATAGAAAAGAGATGGTGAGTTAATGTTATAGTTGAAATAATGGAGTTGATCTCAGAGATGTCAAATTTGCATCCTATTTACTGGCAGGTCACATTCAGCCTACAACGCTCCAGCCTACCACAAATCCTGTATGGAACCAAAACAGATTGTAATGGGGAAATAGTTAGCAAAATAAGTAAGACTACAATAAAACACAGGCAAAATTTCATTTTAAAGCTAAATCAGTATGTGACTTGCAGGGATCCTTTTGTACTCGTTAGTGGTCTGGGTTCCATTGGAGTTTGAAACCACTGACCTACAGAATCACAGATTCACATATTTGGAAGGGACCTTAGGGACCATCAAGCCTCACCTGAATATGAAGAAGAATCTACTCTGCAACAGACCTTATAAGTTGCCATCTAGATTTTGTGTGGAGGTCAATTTTAACCGATTTCTCTAGCTAGCCAGGCACTACATGCTATTGTTTCTAAGCTCCTAGAAGCATATGTGTTATCAGAAGCCTATGTACACAAAGGATCAAAATTCTAGAGTGGAAAGAGACCTCAGAGGCTAGAAGAGTCAACCTTCTTATTTTGCAGAGGAGGAAACTGAGGCCCTGACATATTTACAAAATCATAGATTCCTTAAAGCTAAATCTGGAAGGGACTTCACAGCCCATTTAAGTCAATGACTTTATCTGATAGGTTAGGGAACTGAGGCCTAGTGAGGCAAAGCGTCTTGCTCAAGGTCACAAGGGTAAATATAAGAGAAGGGATATAAAACCTGGTCCTCTTCCTAGCAGCTTTAAAGCCAGCACTTAGCCCAGTACCTGGCACATAGTAGCTTCTTAAAAAATATTTGTTGACTGACTATGTAAATGTATGATGCCTTCCATTGTATCACTTGGTCACAGGTAGTATGCATCAACAAAGATTTTTAAATCCAGGTTTTCTAAATCCAGAGACTGTAGTCTTTCCATCATACCATACTGTCCTCACTTACTCAAGTTTACACAGGTAGTGTCAGAGATAGAATTTGATGATTGACTTGAGTCAATGTTCTTTATATTGTACCACATTGCTCCCACCACCCTCTAAATTTTGATGCCCTGAGGTAAAACCTTAGTTGCACTACCGCCGTGATAGCATTGATTAAATAAATATTAAATTGAACATTATTATGGTGGCAAACTCCTTTTCAACAGACACCTAGGAATATTTGTGAAGAATGGTGAGAAGCTTGGGGCACCAAGCGGAGCTTCACATGCTTTCTGATAAAACCTTAGGGCAGTCAAATCATCTGGTACAGGTTACTTACCTTTTTCCCACAATTTTCACAGCACCTTGTTCCAGAAGGAGTCAGTTATTCTCTTTCCACTAACACTTTCAGGAGATACAAGAAAACTTTGATATGTCTTGGGTCCTGCCACCTGCTAGTTAGAATGCCCCATATGTTTGCAACAGAGCAAGCCCAGGTGTCTTATATAATGAGTAATCTTGCAAGAACTGCTTTGGTTTGGCCAGTGCCTTTAATGAAAAAGGACATTCTACGCCTAGGAAATTACTGTGGCTTGAAAGGGAATTCAAGGAAATATTAAGGTATCCTCATAGGACACAAGATGCTGACACAGAAGTCATATGGGGGGGTGGGGAGGAGTTGAGTAAAACCACTGCTAATATGTGTGCTTGAGATTCGGAATTTGAGAGCCATTGGGGGTTAGGAAAGGAAGTTGTTGAGTGATTAATATCAAAATCACCTTACTGGTAAGGCCACCTGCAAAATATCAGGTGGGTTTGACTAAATGATAGGGAGGAATTTTATTTAGAGGGAAAACTGGTTTACACATTATGAAAAACCCCAAGGACAGTCCATGAATTTCTCCCCCATGTCTCATACCTTGATAATAGAACCACCTCATAAGACCCCTGGAAGAAGAAAATAGAGGTAGAGAAATGGCAGAGTCTATGGTCAGACACTAGGGAAGATTCAGTTCAAAAGCCATTAGTCAAGTCACCATATTCTGGAGCTATTAAGAAGCATCCATCCATCCATCCATCCATTCATCCATTCAAGAAACATTAAAGGGTGCTGAGCCCTACTATGTACCAAGCAATGTGATAGGGACAAGGGATACAAATACAAAAAGGGGACACAGTCCTCCAGGAGCTTCAATTGTATTTTTATCATCTTTCTATTCTCTCAAAAAGTTTTTTGATATTGGCAATCATTTTGCATGGAAGTAGTAGATCTGAACACTCAATATGGTGATGTACATTGAGGATAGAGCATGGTATGTATGATGAGCAGAACTTGGAAGAAGAATGGAGTGAATGAGCTGATACAAAGAAATATAGATTATGTCAGAGAATAAGGTAGACCATAGAAAATATTATTTTCTAAGTGAGAATGTGTGACTTCAGGGGAGTGTTGGGAGAGTTATTTAGGTGTATATTCCCCAAGAGTGTACAAGTGAGTCTTGAAAAGGTTGGGTTACCCCTAAGGAGAACCTTGATTTAGGGAACATGAAGTTAATCTGTGCAATTAGTCATATAGATTGTGGGCCCTCTGAGCCTTGCTACTTTCACCTCGGAGACATTCTCAACATCTGAGAGCAAAGAGAACAGGGACCTAACAAATTCTGTGTAAAGGTGCTGTTCTAAAGCACCAGCAAAAAAAAATCATGAACTAGGATGGGGTGACCAGAGCTTTGACCAAGCATGCTGAAGTTTAGAGAGCAACTGCAGTTATTCTGGAGTCTTTAGCACCTAGTCAACATGAATTAAAAATGAACAGAGGAAACTATCAGATAACCACCTCCCCTGCCTCAGTTAATTTCCCTTTCTTGCTTCTGGCCTGCTTCCCAACCCTCAGTAGTGCCATTTCTTCTGCAAGGTTATATAGCCCTTATAGCACAATTCAACTAAATTGTCTTGATTTGAAGGTTCTTTGTGTTCCACTTGCCCCAAGTTTTAGTATCATTAGAATGTCTAGTTAGGGGACCAAGGAGGTTCAGAAAAGAGAGTACAATAGAGTTCAGTGAGAGTGGGAAATACATGAGATTTAATGCTTTAGTGACTGTAATCTGGCCTCTCTTCCTACACCTCTATAATGCTTTCATTTTTATTTATTTATTTGTGTGTTCATTCATTCATTCATTCATTCATTGGGACAGCTGTGATTTTATTGGAATAGGGAACTGCAAGTGAGAAAATGTCCTGTCCCCATGTAGATCAGCACCTGTTCTTTCATTTAGAGTCATAGAGTCACTTGGGGCACTGAGAGATTAAAAGCCTGCTCATGCAACCAGCATGTGTCCAAGGCAGGATTTGAACTCAAGAACTTTTCTGGCTGAGGTTCTCTAGTTAACTGCGCAATGCCACCTTTCAACTCATAATAATATATGTATGTGTGTGTGTTAAATATATTAACCAAGACCTATGATTTCATTGTTTATTTATTAAGTACTTACCATGTGCCAAATGCTGTGCTAAGCACTGGGAATAAAAAGAAAAATGAAATAGTTCCCACACTCAAGGAGCTTACATTCTTTCAGTGGAGACAAGTATATGCAACCCAGACTGTCCTATGGAACATGCCCAGAGTTGTCATTCCCGGTTCCTACTAATCACATCAGAACTACAGAGCCTGCTTTTGGCCATGTCCTGAACCAGCAATGACAGAATTTGATGTTTTGGTATATGGCAAACCCTAAGTTGAGTTTGGTCCTCCCTCAACTCTGTAACAGTAGCAGGACAGTAGGGGGACCCACATTAATTGACATAGGAGGGGAGAGGGAGACAGAGAAGGGGAGGGAGGGAGGAGAGGAGAAGCAAGAGAAGGGGAAGGGAAAGGAGTGGGGAGGGGAGGAAAGGGGAGGGGAGGGGAGGAGAGCTATTTCAATTCTTTCTATCTGTAATGTTATTTTTTGGAACTATATCCATTAGAGAACTAAAATACTTAAATGAAGGTATACCAGTTAGAAAGCAATTTTTGTAGCCCAGGTGAGAGTCTGAAGTAGGCTGATGCACATATAAGTAGAGAGAAGGGAAAGAAATGGGACCCTCTTGAAAGACTTGAGGACTGATGAGATGTGGGGAAATAAAAATGAAGAGTCAAGGATGACTGTAAGGCTGCAAACCTGGAAAACTGGATCATACAGCTTGGGATCAAAGGGCTAGGTGGTGGCATTCCATAAACCCTAATATATTCTTAAGAAATCTGTAGCCTCTCCCTCACTTTTTAATTTGGATGGTTGCTTAGTCACTCAATATGATTGAGATAGTTTATCATTTGGGTGGGTTGCTTCAATGAAGTTACCTTTAAAGATTTCCACAGTATTTTGGTTAATTATTTGTAAATACATATATTTGTTAAGGAGACAGCTAGGTGGCCCAATGGATAGAGTATTGGGCTTGACGTCAGGAAAACCTGAGTTTAAATCCCTCTTCAGACACCTACTAGCTGTGTGACTCTGAGAGTGTCACGTAACTTCTACTTTAATCCACTGGAGAAGGAAATGACAAACCATTCTCGTGTCTTTGTCAAGAAAATCCCATAGACAATAATGGTGTGCTGTGGTCATCAGGGTCACAAAGAGTTAGACACAATTCAATAACAACAATATTTGTCAAACCTTTTTTAAAATCAAGTCATGTCAACAAACATTAAGTACATACCATTTGCCAAGCACTGTGCTAAATAGAACGGAGAATAATCATTTTTATATTTTCTTCCTTCTTATCGCCTATCCTTTGACTTTTCATGGAGCAGGAGAATGGAAAATTATTGCATCTGGACAATTCAGCATTTCAACCAACATTTACTAAATAATTGCTAGGAGTAAAGAAATGGGACAGGTGCTGTAGATACAGCAAAAATGAAATAATCCCCACTTTTATGATGCTTGGATAGCATTCTGTGGTGAGTTCCTAAGTCAGTCCCTCCCCTCCTTCCCCCACATGGGACTTACAGAAAATCAATCCCAAGTTTTGTGGATCTATAACCTCTTAAATAAATATAGCTCATGAGCTCCTACCAATGTGTCTACTTTTATAAGCTTCCCAGAGGACATGGTCATTTCAAAGCAAAGCCATTTAATGAAATAGCACCTTTTTAAAAGTAGTAATAGATATTTCCCCCAATAACCTGGTACTTACTCTCCCTTAAATCCACTATCAGTAGGAAAAGGTAAACACATATGTTATAGGTATGGACAAGCACATAGCAGCCAGTCGATAATCATTTACTACATACCTGTCATGTTCCAGGCACCATACTGAGTACATAAATAATACAAATAGAGAAAGTGAATGAATGGAAGGAAACACACATATAGATAACATGTATGATCAGTGTACATACATGAAGAAGCAAATGATGTCACCTATGCTGTAGACCTAGCTTCTGGTTATGGCATCATACTCCTACTAATGCTGCTCTCTTCTGGTCTGGTGGGATGTACAATTTTTTGCCAAGTATATAATCTCTACCAGGTATATGCCACATAACCACTATGGAATAGTAGTGGTGAGAGGTCAGCAGAGGTTGATCTTGTGGATGCTATACTTCTCTCTACTATCACCTTCTGAGTTTTTACTCTCCAGGGCACCTTCTAACCATTTCACTTCATATTGACTAAGGTGCTATGGCTAAAAACCTGTCCTAAATAAAACTTCACCAATAATTCTTTGGTTATAGTCAATAATATTTGACCACCATACATAGACAGAGCCACACCCAGGCAGATTGTGCCCAGGCTAATATTAACTACGTTTTTAAAGCTCGTTTTCCTTCTCACAAGCAGCAGGGTCTGTGTCCCAAACATCTACTTAACTTAAAACAAGAAAACCCTTGTAATTCCTGCCTAATTTCTAAATATCAAACTGCATCCCTTCAGGATCATTTCAAATGCATGTCCCTTTCAACAGACCACTGAAGGTTATCTAGATCTAAGTCACCCCAAGTTTTATCAGCACCAGGAAAACTAGATTGTTTCCCATACAAATAAATGGGAGAGGGAAAAGGCAAGACCAAAAACAAAAACCAAAAGAATACAAAATAACACCACTAGATGGTGCTACTTAGAGGCATGGCCTTCCCCTGAGGTCCCTTGTTTCAAATCCCTTATGTTATTACCTATATAACAAAATGTCTACCTGGCTCTGATCAGGTGAGTCTCCATGAACTTTCTAACAATGTTCAAAAAATAGGGTCGGTTGGAAGCCAGTGATTGAATGCTATTATATTCCCTCTGTAATTTTTTCAACTATGAAAACTGATAATTAGCCACAATTTTAAAAGTATTGACTAAATGTCAACAGAGCAGAGACCTCTGGGTCTCTGAAAGGCCTCCAGAATACTGGATGTGTGCTTTCTGAAAGATTTATGAGAGGATATGGACAAGAATATTCTTAATAAGCAGAGGCATGACAGCCAAGGACAACATTAGTTTAGAATACAAACTTTTGGTAGAACACTGTGGAGGAGGAAAGTGGAAGATTCTAAGTAATAACATAAGGCTTTGTTCCTTTTGGGTTGGGGCATCTTATTTGTACCAAGGAGTAGGGATATGAATATTTCTGAGCAAACCCATCATAAAGTAACACCTCAGTACTTAAGCAGAATTACAGATAGTTCTGAAAGAGTTTGAAAGAAGTCCTCCAAAAAAACTACTGAGAGAACCTAAGTGACAACAGTCCCTTTGGAGAGAAACAAATGAAGGCAAGATGGTCAAGGGCAGAGGTATGCTGGTAAATGCTTAGTAAGCAGTTCTCTCCATGGATAGTATGACACCCTTTTAAGTGTAATCTGCAGTATTATCATTTTCTTAAGTCTGGACAACCAAGAACACAATAAATTAAACCCTGATTTGTAGTCTTTGAAGGTTTTCAAGGTGTAACGCTCACAGAAAAAAATTTATCAGTTCTCACCAGCCAGTTCCAGCTGGTTGCATCATACCCTTGCCAAATGTTTTCCTGAAACTCATTTAAATATAACTGTCATGTTGTATTGTTAATGTATTTTTGCTTCTTTCCCACCCATTAATAGGCCATGTGACCTGTGTAAATCACATGGAAACCTAAGTCACAAGGAGTTTGCCAAACAGATGGAATAGGAAGGATGTAGCAGAGCAGTGAGAAAGTTGGTGAAAGCAGTTAGAGAGCAGGGGACAGAGGACAGAGGCAAGCACATCTAGTGTTGTGTGTTCCTCTGTTTGTGGGAAGGCCCAGCAGGAGGAGGGAGACTTTGTCCCCTGCAGTGCTAACGTGTGTTGACGTCTTGGTTACTATGACGGATTTGGCTTTCTTGTGTTGGGATTTGGTGTTCTGGTGTCTGAATCAATGTTTTTCATCTGCCTTCTATATGGAGAGTCTGTTATACTTTGCGACTCAGAACTATGCTGGCATATTCATAATCTCCCTCAATGTTATGAATATTGCCTTGGCAATACACATATAGACATTGAAAAGAATTCCTGGGAAACCTTGTCAAGGATCACAGGTCAATTGTACATTATATATCTTTGACCAACTGAGCAGAGAAAGTAGGCTTTGTGGCTACTGCAGGGAACTGACCCGATTGAAGTTATTTTTAAAGAGTTGTTTGAAGAAAAGAAGAATCTTTTGCTGTTTTGAAGAGCTAGCTAGCTAAAGGCTAGGCTGCCATCTATGAATGAATGAATAAAAAAACAGCAAAAGATTCTTCTTTTCTTCAAACAACTCTTTCCAATATCTGTAATATATGTGTATGTATACGTGTGTGTACTGACTTACTATTTACAAAGCACTGTGCTAAATATTGTGGTCATAAATAGAAAAGAAAGTCAGTTACTGCTCTCTAGGTGCTCACATTCTAATGGAGAAGATTTATATATTATATATATATATATATAAAGTTTTAGTTGCAAGTTAGATAGTTAGATGGGAAGAGGGCCCATGGCCCTTAGGATTAGGGTACAAGGGCAACACAAATAGTAATGCATTATTTTAATATCATTTGTACTGATAAAATAATTTTGGTTTCTAGTATTGAACCATTGGACAATGCCAAGGACTTCAACAGTGAGAACTTTCTTTTCTGGGTCTTCATTTGTTGTGACTGCAATATCCACAGGAGAAACTGCCAGATTGTATTTCTATGAATACTGATTTTCATAATGATGGTTTCAAGGGCTGGACTAGAAGCAAAACCAGTAATTCTGAGGTCCTTGCTATTTCAAAGAATCTTAGATTTAAGGTCCTCAGCTATCTCCATCAAGGTATGAGGGGAAGTGGTGGTTAAGGTGGTACTGGTGGTTGGACTTGCCTGGTCTATGCCACTTCCTTTCTCTCCTTAAGGGTGCCTTCCTGCTACAGCCCTGCTGTTTGCTTAACAATCACTTGGGGTAGTGACAAGGAAAGTGAGATCCTTCTTCACAGTGATTTCTTTTTTCAATGCCAGTTATAGTGCCTGGGTTGAAAGCAGGACCAGTGGTCTTATGGTTATGACTATTCCCAAGACTCTAGGATTCAGGATCCTTGGCTAGCTTCATCAGGTTTTGAGGGGAAGAAGTGGTCAAGATGGTGGTGTGGTCTCACATATGCATCTTCCTGTCACTTTCTCAGGATGCCTTGTTTCTTTGACTAGACTAACTTGTCTACCTTTTACTGCCACCTTCAGTAAGAGATAGAAACCTCTTAGAGCTCAGAGAGGAGTCCTGAACAGCCCTGCAAATCCAGACTTAGGGGAACTGTTTTTCCAAAAGTGATAATGCTACCTCAGAGTCAGGTCAAGGTTTCAGACCTGAAGAGATCTGTAGACCCTAGTTTTAGTTTAAGTCTCTGCATTTACTAGAAGACTGTAATTCTGCTTCCCAACAAAAGAATGGAGAGACCCAGAAGAGGAGGGGCCCCATCTGATAGGTGATGAGTGGTATAGATTTTTTCCTAAGGAAAACAAAGTCAATGCAGAGTTGTAAGTTGTACTGAGCACTTAGGTTTCCCTAACTATGCATGTTCTTACTACATTTTCTATAAATTATTACTCATTCTCTCCCATGGATACTGTGTGCATGGGTGGGAGACTCCAGACTAATTTAGAGATGAGCTATTATGATTTGCTTTCTCATTTTTAGTAAATGTTTCACGATTAGGAGTTAATAGTATCATCTTGGCCGGTATGTTTAAATGGAAAGCACATTGTGATCATGCATATTTGTTATAAGGATTTTATTTTTATTTTTTTAGAAGAGGTGGGAGGGAGATGAGAGTTGGAAAAGGATGGTCAAAAATAATTTTAAAGGAAAGAAGAGAGGATCTTTTTTTAATGGAAAATAACAGAAAAAAAGCCAGAAAGAACCACAGAAAAAGGACAATATCAAAGTTATAATCAAATATGTTATATATCAAAATAATAAAACATAATTATTGATAATTTTGTGTGGAGACATTTACACACATATATATATAAATATATATACATGAATTCACACATAAATGTGTATATATGTGTTGGGCATGTATATGTTTGTATATGTTTATATGTGTGTATGCACATACACATACTATACATATATATACATATATACTTGTGTGTACATGGCAGCTAGGTGGTTCAGTGGATAAAGCAGTGGGAGTAGAATCAGGAAGACCTGAGTTCAAATGTGACCTCAGACACTTAACAGATATGTGACCCTGTGCAAGTCACTTAACCCTATTTACCTCAATTTTCTCATCTGTAAAATGAGCCAGAGAAGGAAATAGCAAACCATTCCAGTATCTTTACCAAGAAAACCCCAGTTGGGATCATGAAGAGTCGGCCATGACTGAACAACAAAAATATGCACGTATGTATGTATGTGGATACATTGGCACAAATATACATGGTTGGTTGCTGTCCTTCGTCTTTGAAAAGGACCAAAATGATGTCACCATGATAAAGTGACATTTCAGTGTGTTCAACTGTAGCTGATCAGACCAATACGAGCTTGAAATACTCTACCACAAGTTAGGCACAGATAGTCTGTGTGAATATTTGGGGTGGATATCCCAAATTTGCACATCCTGCATTTACTTTGTGCTGTCCCAATTCTGCTTTGCTCATAGAGCAAATATGATTTGCTCTATGAGCTCTATATGATTTACTTTCTGATGTGGGCACGCCATGCTGAACGGTGTTGTGCCAGTGTCTACCATGTTGCACAGTCAAATCCAAAGTTCTTGAGAGTGTCCTTGTATCTCTTCTTCTGACCACCATGTGATCACCTGCCCCATGCAAGTTCTCTATAAAATAGTCTTTTTGGCAAGCATACATTTTGCATTCAAACATCTTGGCCAGCCTATAGGAGTTGTGCTCTCTGAAGCATAGTTTGAATGCATGGCAGTCTAGTTTGAGCAAGGACCTCAGTGTCTGGTACCTTATCCTGCCAGGTGATCCTCAGAATCTTCCTAAGACAGTTCAGATGGAAGCGATATATATATATATATATATATATATATATATATATATACATATATACATACATACATATATATATATACACACAGAGCGATATATATATATATACACACACACATAAAGAAAAACAATATATAATAAAGCTTCATAGTTTTCTATACAACCCTCTAATTTTGTTCTATGAAACAAAATATTTGTATATGGAAATACTCATTGCTTGGTGTTTCTTGTTTTATTTTTTTTAATCTCTAAGAATAAATATATAAATGAAAATCACATCAACAGAGGATTAGAACAATTGTGAGTAACCGTCAGAGCAGGTTTACCCATAAGACCCTGAGAAGACTGCGTTATGTTGCTACCCAGGGGAAAACCCCTAGGATCAACCAAAATGATAGTTTGGGCTGATTATAGTAACCCAAAGACAGAAAAGAGTCCGGAGAGGCCACAATAGCATCTTATAAAACAGTAAACAGCACTGGAAAAAAAAAGTCTACTAAAAACTTTCTGTAAAACATAACTGGGAGTACATCAACCCAATAGAATTCGTAAGTGAAACAGTAGAAGTGTAACAAAGAAATAGAAAAAGGAATGAAGTTATCAGAATTTCCATAATGACAAAAAATAGAACATCAGTAACTATAGAAATATCTGCCTAATATCGCATCTTTAGAAAAAATTTTAATAAGCAATGTGCACATATTATTGTGTGCACATATATTAAAGATGCCTTAGATCAAAAGATAAGAAGAGGACTTAGTTGTTTTTCAGTCACTCAGCTGTGTTTGAATCTTTGTGACCTCACGGACCACCACACACCAGACCCATGTATCCACCACTATCGCTTGAAGTCTGTCCAAGTTCATGCTTGTTATTTCCATGACATCTCATCCTCTGCCATCCCTTCTGCTTTTGCCTTCAATTTTTCCCAATATCAGGGTCCTTTCCAATGAGTCCTGTCTTCTTAGTCTTATGCTTAATTCTCTATGCCAGACCATACCTTTATAGTCATACAACTGACTAAAACTGGCAGTATAAAAGCCTACTCTGCTTGTTGCTTATTGATTTGAAAATATCTTTTAACAAAATTTAAATCTTTTTAAAAATTATTTTTTAATTAAATACTTGGGTGATCTAAATATAGCCTAGGTTTTCCTCAAGTCAGCAATATTTTCTACATATGGTAAGATCATATAAGAGTCCTTGATAAATGCAATTACAGACATAACTGTTCAATGACTCATAATTGGCATAAAGTGAAATATCAGACTCATTAAAGTATTAAATTAGGATGACTATGCAAGAATAGCATAGGATGGGAAGTTTACTTAGAAAATCCTATGGAATCAACAAAGAAAACAATAGAGAATTAATAGTTTCTGCAAAGTTGCAGGCTATAGAATAAACCTAGAAAAATTAAGAAGAATTCTAAATGATAACAACAAAATCCAAGAGGAAATAATAGAAAGGGACATGCCATTCAAAATAATTATTTTGTTCACTCATTTAAGTCACATCCAACTCTTTGTGACCTCATTTGGGGTTCTCTTGGCAGAGATCCTGGAGTAGTTTACTATTTCCTTCTCAAAAAAATTATAAAAAGTATAAAGTATTTAGAAATCAACTCACAAAATACTTATATAGATTTAATTTTAAAGTGCTCCTTAACAAAATAAAGAAGAATTTAAATGGGTTGTGGAACATAAAATGCTCATGGTTGATAACGCCAATGCAATAAAATTAACAGGGCTACCAAAGTTATTTTATATCTTAAATACTATCCCAATCAAACTAGCAAAGACATATACTATAAAAAATTTGATGGAAGAATAATAAAAAACATGTGGGCAAAATAGAGATCTAAAATATCAAGGGAAAAATGAAAAGAAATAAAGATGGGGAGGGGAGCAAAACACTTTCAGAGCTCAAGCTATATTATAATGCAGCAATCACCCAAACTATTTGGTATTAGTTAAAATATAGACAGGCAGATCAGTGGAAAAGACTAGACAAGGAAGAATCAGAAAGAATGGAATTCAATAACTCAATGTTCAAGAAAGAACAAATTACTTACGAAAGAACTTTCTATTTGATTTTTTAAAAACTGCCAGAAAAATTAGGAAGCAGATTGTCACAAATTAGGCTTAGATCAACATCTTATATCGTATTACAAACTAAATTCTAATTGGATACATGATATTAATATTAAAAATCATACTATAAAAGATTTAGGAGAGAAGCGGATCACATACTTCTCACAGCTATGGGTAGGAGATATATTCTTAACCAAACAAGGGATAGAGGCAATTACAAAAGTTAAAAGAGATAACTGATTACATGAAACTGAAAAGCTTCTGTGCAAACATAATTAATTCATCCAGTATAGGAAGGAACATGCTCAAATGAGAAAGAGGTATTTATGTCAAATTTCTCAGAGAAGAGTTTGGTATCCAAAATATATAAACAACTAACAGATCACACATACAAATGTGTGTATGTGTGTGCACACATGTATGCATATATGAATGTGCATGTGCATGTGTGTGTATATAGATATATAAATATACATGTTCAGGTTATTTTTTGTCCTTCATTCTCAAAGAGGCCCAATGACATCACAAGGGTGAAGTATTACATGTAAATTGGAATTATATGGGGCAGAGTTGCTAAAAGTCAACTTCACTCTCTGTTCCAGAGTCATCGAAGTCCAGTGGCAGGACAAAAGTCAGGATGACTGCTGATGATCCAGAATGGAGTGGGTGACCTTGGCATCTTCAATGCCTGACCAAGCTCTATGTGCTCCACAGTATCTGTTTCATCCACCTTCATGGCCACTGGAACAAACTGTTCTCAACTGCTCAATCTGCTGGGAAAGTCTTCCCATCTTTGCAGCAGACATTTCCTTACTAACCAACAGGCATGTCAGTTACCTTCAACCTGGTGGTTTAGTCTGTCTAGATGTCTGTCAAGATGATTTACTAGGGCCTGGCTAATGAATATGCTACAGCTTCTTGGAGCCACAGGTAGGAGTTTGGTAAATCAGGTGGATTCCAAAGATGGATAAGCAGCCCTGAAAAGGGCTCAGTAGGCCTTCACACCAAAGATGCTAGTCTTCCTGAACACCCCATACACCCCATGTGTATGTGTATGTGCATATGCATGTATGTATGTGTGTATATATACACACATATACACACATATATACATGTCACACACACATATATACAATGAAAACGTTATGTATTAGATATTTGGGGGATATATATATATATGTGTGTGTGTATATAAATGTGTGTGCATATTACATATGTATCCTTAAATATGTACCCATTTGTTATACATATATACATTTATATATTGACATAAGTGTGTACACAGTGTATATATTTGTCTATATGTATACATGTACATGTATATGTGTTGTATAAAATCTTTTAGATGTTAACATATCTTGGATACCAACCCCTCTTCTGAGAAGTTTGATATGAATACTTTTTCCTCCATTTGAACACTTTCCTTTCTGTCCCATACACACACACACACACACACACACACACACACACACACACAGTTATTTCCCAATAGATAAATGGTTAAAGGAAATGAAAAGGGCATTCTCAAAAGAACCTCAAACTATTACCAACATATGAAATAATACTCAAATCACTAAAAACAAAAGAAATCAAAGGAATTGCCTATCATTTAGGAAATGGATAAAGACTGTGGTAGACAGATATAACAAAATATCATTGTATTTTAAGAAACAAGAAATGTGATGGATACAAAAAAGCATGGGAAAGTACATTAAGATTAAGAGTGAAGTAAGCAGGGCCAAGAAAATAATACTCATAATGTGTAAAACAGTATAAATGAAAAAAAACCCACTAAACAAATGTGAAGATCATGAAATCCTGAAGAACACATGTTTTGACACCCTTCCCCACTCCTTTGCAAAGTGAGTGTTCTACAAGTCATGGTAACTTTGCATATATTTTCAAATTTTTTTTAGCATTTTTTCCCCTTACTTTTCTTTTTTTCCTTTAAAATATTATTTGTTATAAGGAGTGATTCTCTGTGGGGAGAGGGGGGTAGCATTTATGTAAATATATTTTGTTGGTATAAAATACCAAAAGTTCTAAAATATTTTTATTTTAAAAAAAGAAATCCTAATATAGTACATATACATTCCCCCTCCCCCCCAAAAAAAGCCTGTCTCAAGAGAAAAAAATTTCTTGATTATACTTCCATTTTTTATAAAGGTTTTTTTTTTTTTAACATTGTTTAAGATTTTCTCTTTCCAACTTGCACATATTGGTCCTAGGTCTCCCTTTTGGGACTGAATAAAAAAAGAAATTAATAATACTCCACTTCCCCCAAAACACAACCTTTCAAAAACCTGAAAATTGCCATCATATCTCTTATATGCCTCCCCTAATTTCTTCAACTAATTCTCATATAGCCCGATTTCAAAGCCATTTACCATCCTTATTTCATTCTTCTGCATTATCTAGAACTTACATTTCTGTAGTGCCAATGTGATATTCACAGCAGCTATGAATATGCTGGAGTAGCTCTGAATTGCTAAGTATAGCATACTCTCCATAAAGAAGGCAGAAGAGGGGGCAGAGCCAAGATGGCGGAGTAGAAGGACGCACGTGTACGAGCTCCGAAACCAAAAGCCCATAGAATTAATGTAAAAAGAGTCCCCCATAACTTCTGGGTCAATACAAGGTGTGCAGAAGCAGAGTGGAAGAGATTTCCGTTCCAGGGAGCCCTGGAGACCCGTCCCCAGGGTCCGGCACGCCCCGGAAAGTGGACCCCACCCCCAGCGCTGCCCTGGCCACGGCCACAGAGAAGCTGATCCGAACAGGCTTCAGAGACGGAAGCTCCGGCAGCTGGGAAAGTCCCTCCACCCACAGAAGCTACAGGTCAGTGAGAGAGAAGGCCAGGCTGGAGGAGGGGAGCGGAACGTCTCCGTGACTCGGGCCCCCTTGGGAGGAAGCGGTGGCAGAGACGGGGCAGGAAGCAGAGGAGGCAGAGGTGTGGGCAGCGGCTGAGGCGGCAGCGGCCCAGGACTCAGGAATGCCCCAACAGCAGGCAGGATCTTCATTACGGAAGATTCCCGCATAAAACCTGATGGAGCTGAGCCTGGGAGACAGCCCTGCCCCCACCCCGCTCTATTACTGAAGGCTTCTGCTCAAAACCCCCAAGGGAACTGAGATTGGGAGGCAGGCCCCCCACCCTGCCCCCACCCGCTCCATTCCTGAAAGTCTCTGCATAAAGCCCCCGAGGGATCAGAGTCTGGGAGGTGGCCCTGCCCCCATCCCAGCACCTGAACTAAAGCTCACTGATTGACAGCTGGCAGGAGGAAAGCCCATTTAAATCTCAGAGGCCAAGCACTAGCTGGGTAGATCCAGGCGGGGTTGGAAAATGCCTAGAAAAGGGAAGAAAAATAAGACTATAGAGAGTTTTTTCCAACAAATGCAAATGATCCCGACCTTCAGATCCGATGACGAGGACGTATCCTTGCCATCAGGGAAAGACGTGGAGGGCGGGGCCTCAGTACCCCAGATACCCCAGGGGGGTGGCGGGTGGGCTCAGGCCCTGGAACAGCTCAAAAAGGATTTTGAAAAGCAAGTTAGACAGGTGGAGGAAAAACTGGGAAGAGAAATGAGAGAGATACAAGAAAAGTATGAAAATCAGGTCAATACCTTGGTAAAGGAGACCCAAAAAAGTGCTGAGGAAATTAACACCTTGAAAAATAGGCTCACTCAATTGGCAGAGGAGGTTCAAAAAGCCAATGAGGAGAAGAATGCTTTCAAAATCAGAATGAGCCAAATGGAAAAAGAGGCTCAAAAGCTCACTGAATTTAATAGTTCTCTCAAAATTAGAATGGAACAGATGGAGTCTAATGACTTTACGAGAAACCAAGAAATCACCAAACAAAACCAAAAGAACGAAAAAATGGAAGAGAATGTGAAATATCTCATGGGGAAAACAACTGACCTGGAAAATAGATCCAGGAGAGACAATTTAAAAATTATGGGACTACCTGAAACTCATGATCAGAAAAAGAGCCTAGACATCATCTTCCATGAAATTATCAAGGAAAACTGCCCTGAGATTCTAGAACCAGAGGGCAAAATAAGTATTGAAAGAATCCATCGATCACCACCTGAAAGAGATCCAAAAAGAGAAACTCCTAGGAACATTGTGGCCAAATTCCAGAACTCCCAGCTCAAGGAAAAAATCTTGCAAGCAGCTAGAAAGAAACAATTCCAGTACTGTGGAAATACAATCAGGATAACCCAAGATCTAGCAGCTTCTACATTA
Source organism: Bettongia penicillata ogilbyi (assembly GCA_023548195.1). Lineage (NCBI taxonomy): Eukaryota > Metazoa > Chordata > Mammalia > Diprotodontia > Potoroidae > Bettongia > Bettongia penicillata. Next base: position 2,596,162 of record JAJHZJ010000300.1, read on the forward strand.
AGGGATCGAAGGGCGTGGAATAGGATATTCCAGAAGTCAAAGGAACTAGGACTCAAGCCAAGAATCACCTACCCAGCTAAACTGAGTATAATACTTCAAGGGAAAATATGGTCTTTCAATGAAACAGAGGACTTTCAATCATTCTTAATGAAAAAACCAGAGCTGAAAAGAAAATTTGACTTTCAAACACAAGAATGAGAAGAAGCATGAAAAAGTAAACAGCAAAGAGAAGTCTTAAGGGACTTACCAGAAGTGAACTGTTTATATTCATACAGGGAAAGACAATATTTCTAACTCTTAAAACTTTTCAGTATCTGGGTAGTTGGTGGGACCACACATACACATGTACACGCATGCACACACATACACACATGCACACACATACAGAGATAGAGAGCACAGATTGAACTGAATTGGATGGGACCACACCTTAAAAGAAACTAAGGTAAATGGTGAGAGAGAAAGGTAGGGGGAGGAAAGAGAGGGAAAGGGAAGGGGGTAACTATATGTCATTTAAGAGGCAGGTAGGAGTTTTTCTTAGTGGAGGGAAAAAGAGGAGAGCTGAGAAAAAACAAAACAAAACAAAACAAGAAGTTTACCCTCATCACATTTGACTAAACCAAGGAGTGAAATGCACACTCATTTTGGTATGAAATCCTATCTTACAGTATAAGAAAGTGGGGGAGAAGGAGATATTGCAAGGGAGAGGATGATGGGGGGCAGGGCAAAGGGAGGAGGGAGCAATTTGAAGTCAACACTTGGGGAGGGACAGGATCAAGAGACAGAAGAGAAACAATGAGGGGCAGGTTTAGGAGGGATGGTAATCCAGTTAGTCTTACACAACACGACTATCAGGGAAGTCATTTGCAAAACTACACAGATAGGGCCTAAATTGAATTGCCTGCCATCCCAAAGGGAATGGGTGGGGAGGGAGGGATGGGGAGAATTTGGAACTCAAAGTTTTAGGAACAACTGTTTAATATTGTTGTTGTAACTAGGAAAGAAGACATACAGTTAATGAGGAATAGAAAGTCATCTGGCCCTACAGGAGAAAAGAGAAGATGGAGACAAGAGAAGGGAGGGGTGACAGAAGAGAGGGCAGATTGGAGATAGGGAAAATTAGATTGCTTGGGGTATTGGGGTGGGGGGAGGGAATAAAAGGGGAGAAAACTGGGAACCCAAAAATTTGTGAAAATGAATGTAAAAAATTAAATAAATAAATAGAAAAAAAATAAAAATAAAAAAGAAGAAGGCAGAAGAAAAACATTTATTCAAATACCAGAAAGCTGAATCCCAACACCAGAAAGCCAAATCCATCATGGCAACAAAGATAGCCATCGTAGTAACCAAGAAGTCGATACACATTATCAGGCCTTCCCACAAACACCCTCAAGCAAAATATCCTTCTCTCACTCACAGCCAGCTGCCTGTGGCCTTTCTTTCCCAGATCTGACTTGTCTGAGCAACTTCCTCTCAGCTCTGCTCTAGCTCCGCCTCTTTCTTCTCCACCCATTCAGAAAGCTTCTCCCACCCATGTGACTTTAACTTCCCTGTGATTAAAGCAGGTCACTGAGCATATTAATGGATGGGAAAGATCTTCAAATTAAGCAAAAAATATATATGTTAGCAATACACCTTACTAAAATATGGCACTCAGATTTGAAAATAATAATAATGATAGCATTTACATAGTATGTTAAGGTTTACAAAGAGTTTCACATGAGGTATCACACTGGATCCCCACAATAACCCTGGGAGGTATATCCTGTTATTATCCTCATTTAATAGACAAAGAACCTGAGAATTAGAGAAATTGAGTGATTTGTCTAGGTTGCACTGTTAGTAAATGTCCGAGATAGAATTTGAACTCAGATCTTAGCGATTATAGCTAGATGACTCAGTAGCTAGATCACTGGGCCTGGATTCAGGAAGATCTGAGTTCAAATCCAGTATCAGACACTTACTAGTAGCTGTGTTTCCACTGGCAAATCACTCAATCTTGTTTGCCTAGATTTTTTCATCTGTAAGTGCTAGAGAAGAAAATAGCAAGCCATTCCAGTATCTTTGCCAAGAAAACCCCAAATAGTGTCACAAAGAGTCAGACCCAACTAGACAACTTACTGATTTCAGGCCCAGCTCTCTGAGTACTATATTCTCTAGCTGCCTCTGGAACCTCTAGAACAGGAGTGGAGAGGGAACCTGCAGCCTTGAGACTGCCTGTGGCCTTCTAGATTCTTAAGTGCTACCATTTCACTGAATCTAAACTTCAGAGGATTTTTGGTGACTGGATCTGAAGGACCACATGTGGTCCTGAGGTCACAGTTTCCCCATCCCTGCTCTAGATATTGTGCCCTCAGCTCCTTCATTCTATACATGATCCCTCTCTTAATGTAACCCAAATGTGTCACTGACTTTCTCGGCTTCCATATCACACCGCTAACTTATACGGAACTTGCAAGTCACTAAACCCCCCCATGCAGTGCATTCATAGACAGGCATGGGCTGGGTATATCACTGTACGTTTGCCTATGAATACTCTCTAAAAGTAGAGAAAAATTTATTTTCATAGGGTCAAAAAACTACAGTGAGAAAGGACACTAAAACAATCTTGTTTAACCCCATTCTTTTACTCATACAGAAACTAAGGTCCAAGGGCATTGAGTGACTTTATTAATGTCATGAGGTAGCTAAGTGACTCAGTGGATAGAGTACCAGACTTGGAGTCAGAAAGACTCATCTTCCTCAGTTCACCTGAAACATGTACTATCTGCGTGACCTTGGACAAGTCATTTAACCCTGTATGTCTTAGTTGTCTCATGTGTAAAATGAGTTAGAGACGGAAAGGGTAACCTTCTCCAGTGTCTTTGCCAAGAAAATCTCACATGGGGTCAGAGAGAGAGTCAAGCATCACTGAAAAAAAATGACTGAAACAACAGTTGTGTGTTTGTCCTCCATTGCCGAAAAAGACCGTGCCATCAGAGAAATAATGACATGACTTGCACTTGACTTTGTTTTGAGTGAGGGAGGGCTGTGCAGGTCACCAGCCTCACTTCTCCTCCAGAGTCATCTGAATCCAGTGACCAGGTATTCATCAGGATGACTGCAGATGACTCAGGAAGAGGCAGTTGGGGTTAAGTGACTTGTCCAAGATCACACAGCTAGTGAGTGTCAAGTGTCTCAGGTGAGATTTGAACTCAGGTCCTCCTGACTCCTGCATTGGTGCTCTATCGGTTGCACCACCTACCTGCCTGAAAACAACAATTAGGATCATACTGGCACTATCAGGTTTATCAATATCAGTTTCAGGGGTGTGATTTAAATCCAGGTGCTCTGATTCAGCCAGCACTTTTGCTTCCTAGTATTTTTATATGATGGGTGAGTTGTCTCCAAAGCATTTGACAAGCAACTTTACAAAAAGAGGGTCCCCTAGAAAATGTTAGGAAGAATAATGACATTCAAGTCAGACTCAGGTATGTTTGAATATGGATTATAGTTTTATATGACTACAGGATCTCAGTTATGTATAGTACAAAGTACACAGATGGTATCTGAGTATGTGTGTACATGTGTGCCAACATAGACAAGTAGAAAGGAACCCAAGTGCCATCTACTTTATTTAGAAAACTAGTACAATTCTCAAGAGTGACACTGTTACTCACATAATGTTAAATGGCCAGAGGATCACCGCCCCACCACCCCCAGTTCACTGGGTAAATCTTCTCTGGCAGATTTATGGGAGACTGAGTAAGAAAGCTCTATAAAACTCATCCAATGCCAGGCTCATATACTCAGTCAAATTACTGACATGCCTAGTTTTCAAACTCAAGGCATTTTAGAAGATGTCAAAATCCTGTACCCATTCTACTGAAAAGCTGCATTCAGTTACAGCAACCTCACTGTGCTCATAGCAAAAAACAACTTGATTTAATGGGAAATACTGCATGAGTAGAATCACAAGGGGTGCAAAAGCATGGATGGGTTGGGGTCAGCCCTGTCGTCAGTGTTACATCAACCAACAGGCATTTGCCATCCTCTCATGTCAATGAGATCATGGACCCATATAGGTATCTTAGTATTTCTCTCTAATGGCATATGATAATAAGCTATTATTATTGCTCAATAATAAATTAATATGAATAAAAATTTCTTCACATATTCCACTTTGTTTTCTCTTCCCCCCACCTAAGACCTGGGGGATTTATAAGTCAATTTAAAAAAAGCCTCAACTCTTGACAAACGAGAGCTAAGAACTGTTTTTATTTGGCCTTTCTTCCACCACTACCCCCATATTCTTCTCCCTAATGTTCCATTTGTAGCCATTCCCTTTTTTCCACAAAACCATAGAATTCCAATAAACCTTCTGAAATTGAATCATATCTAGGCAGAAATGCTATTCAAGGCAAATCACTAGGCATTTTTGTCCAGTAGCAGCAGCTTCAGACCATTTGTCTGTTACATGACATGGACTGAGATTTTTATCCACAATTTTCTCTTAGGAGAGATCCATTGTTTACATATTCCATGGACACAGATACAGTAATGTTTCCCATTACACCCTTAAATACTAACTACACAACATGTTATGGAGTGTTTTCATCCAAACTGTTTCCATTATAAATTGCTAAAATGTGAACTAATAAATCACAAGAGGTCTGAAGGTGGCATTAGAACTCCTTAATATGCATTTCTTAAAGCCTTGTAAGTCTGAGTTATAGTATCACAGAAGTAGAATGTGTATATAACCTTTGAGGTCAGCTAACTCTTCGCCAAGGGCCTCTGAAGCATAATTATCTATGCTTTCCCCTCTTTTAGTCTCTGCCTAATCTCATTTTCAACGGTTCTGGAGGTGGGGCTTCAAGAAAGTCTCTTGGAAAACTTTACGCCATTTATTAGTCTCACTGTTCAGATATTTGTCACAAGGGGATAAAATGTTTTCTTTAAAATTCCGTCCTGCTAATCTTGCTTAGAGCTCTTTGTACCAACCCACATAATTTCTCTCCTCTCCAGTCGATAAGGGGTTTTTGTTGGAACTTTTCTGTTTAGTAGACCTCACTCATAAATCATCCTCTTAGGCCCATAATCATTTAATTTTCCCCTTCAGTTAACTCTCTCTAGGTAGTCTAAATCAGATTATTATTACATTTTACATTTGCATAATTTTCCCAAAGCCATTCAAAACATTCCATACAAACATGATTACATTAACCCTTCTAATATATCCAGCCAATAAGAAAGGAAACTTGTCCTGTTTGGGAACACTGGGTAAAATGAGTCACTAAATAATTAAGTAGGCTAAAACTAAAAAGCAATTGAATTACAAAGGTGACTATAGAACTAAAATATTATGGTGCTGAGGCAGATCCAGATTCTAATCCTGCCTCTTCTATTTTCTACCAATGTGACTTTGAGGGAAAAAAAAAATCATTTTTTCCTCTTACTTTTTCTCATCTATAAAATGGGGAAGGGAGAAGGGCAGGGCTAGATGATCTCAAAGGTACTTTCCAATTCTAAATGTATGCGACTCACTTTGCAAACCAACTAGACTCTTATGATGGGCACTAATCACAGTAGTTCAGTGAAAGCAAAACTGCTGCTTTCTCACACCTGCCCTGGAAAAGTACACAATATCCATGTTATCCCATAAGATTCCAAGAAAATACCTTGTAGTCCTTTGGGATAGTCTAAGCCTGTACTGTTTTGCTCACCATCTGCCAGTCCTCGCCTGTGTGTGAATATCATTACTACACTGAGAGACAACATGGTATAGCATGCCTGGGAACCAGGAAGATGGGGTCACCTATTGGCTGTGTGACCCTGGGCAAGTTATTTAACGTCTCAGTGCCTGAGACAACTTTCTAAGATTGTAAGAGAAGGCATCTATCTGCATTGATAGAGAAAATTCCTCTATGGCAGATCTCAGAGAGGAACAAGCAATAAATGATTTTTTTGGTGAATATTATACACCTCTTTTTGCTTGTTTGTCTCTCAGATCATCCAGGCTAAGACTATAGCTAGGCAGTAGATATCCATCAACTGACGTCTCAGTCAAGAGATGTACTGTATCTGGTGGATTATATGCAACTCTGATATAAATGCTTTATATACTTGCATTTGATCTATGATTTTCATTTAACAAATGCAACTTTACAATATAATGCAACTATGTACTCCCATATTACTTATATATTTGTTATATTATATTGCAACTCTGCTATGTGATGTGATTTGTTCTATATTATATATCTAGTCTACTCCATGCAATTATAATTAGGGCATTATGTACTATGTACCTGACAGTGATCTATGCAGTTAGGATGATTATCTGTGATCATACTAATGAATCTATATGTGCTCTCACTCCAGTTTAATTAAATTCACTTCAGTAAGTACCTATTAAGGGGGCAGTATAGTAGCGCAATGGATAGAGTACTGGGACTAGAGAGAGAAAGATTCCTCTTCTGAGTTCAAATCTGGCTTCAGACACTTATTAGTTGTGTGTGACCCTGGATGAGTCACTAAATCTTGTTTGACTCAGTTTCTTCAACTGTAAAATGAGTTGGAGAAGGAAATGATAAATGACAAACTACTCTAGTATCTTTACCAAGAAAACACAAAATGGGGTCAAGTCAAGTTAGACATGGCTGAAAAACAACTGACTAAACCTAAACACTAAAAGGGCCTACTATGTGTCATCCGATGTATTAAATGCAGGAGATTTAAAGAAAACATGAAATGGTTCATTCTTACTCTTCAAGGAGCTTACATTCTACAATACACTTAGAGGGTCAGCTTAAGGAGAAACATAAATAGTTCTGAGGATCTCAGAGAAAGAAGCCCTTCAGATCAAAATAATGAGAGAGCTTGGGAGAAAAAAGTTCCTCGGGGGGAAGATGTTCTTGTTGAAAGTAAACCTGACCAAAGCGCATTATGTTACATTATTTTATTCAACATTTACATTTGACTACTGTGAGGATTTAGAAATTGAAAATTGGGAATCTCTGATAATCAGAACATTCTGAGGAGTATGGGAAAATTATATATAGTCTATTTGTGTCATATCTGACAGAAATGTGTGTATTTTCTCAACCTAAGTTAGAGCTGGATCACTAGCAATGAAGAAGCTTTGATCTGAGTAAAGAAAATCACTGAGACCCCAGATGAGAAGCCAGGAAATTAAAAGGTAGAAGTTGATGGTAGATATAATGTAAAAAAAAAATTAAAAAGAAGGCAGGAGATATAAATCAACAAAACTGGGAAGCCAAAAGGGAACTGAAAATAATACAATAGCAGGTGGTTTGAGCTGAGTCTAAGTAATATAAGCCAATGGGAGACAGAAACTCTCTGTAGTTGAGGTGCAAAGCTAATCTGATTACAGTGAAGCCCTGATGCTGGGAGCTGATTGGAGAAAGTAGCATTGTCTGCTCACTAGGGGAAAATATGCTTTCTTCTCTAATATCATCTACAAATTGAAAAAGAAGAAACCTTTCAGAGGTATGCCAATGATGCTCTAAACTATACTCAATAGCTCAAGTTGGAAAGCCCCTCACAGACTATGGAACATTCCTAAGTAATTCTGTAGATGCCAATTTTAAGGTTATTGTTATTTAGTTGTGTTGGACTGTTCATGACTACTTTTAGGGTTTTCTTGGCAAAGACAGTGGAGTTGCTTTTTGCTAAAAAAGTTTAATACAGCATAAGCAGCCCCAGAGTACCAGAGAAGCAATTTTATCCAGTAGGAAAGTAGAGAAACCCAAAGGAAGAACAATCCCATCCAGTAATTGTGGTGTAGACTTTTCTGCAGAGACCAAAGACATCAAGGCTTGAGTTGCTGGGCAGTTGGGTCTGCTACTCATGTTGCCTCATTGCAAGAGTTCTGTAAGCTTTTGCCAATTCTCCCTAAAAGAGACTATGTGCATTGGTAAAAGATTGTGACCCAGATGCATAGATAGACAATGAAGTTTTGGTTATGATTTACTATTGTTGCTGCTTTGCACTACATTAATTACATGTTTCTTAATAAGCAGTTAATGGTGTCATCTTAAAAAGTTAAGTGTCCCAATGGAGGTTGAGCAGCTAGAGTTGTGAATAATAGATAAATAGCTCCTTGGTTACACCTAATACCATGAAAGTTGAGTTTTGGCTGCATGGAATCCTTCCCTTAGGAAAAACCTGTAAGTGCCAGAGTGGGTACAGGTGGGGTAAATCAGCCTCGGCCTAGGAAGAAAGAGCGTGGAGAGAGTTGGATACTGGCGCCATATCTACTATGATATGTACAACATTATATATGCCCATTAGAAATGGACAAAACAATAAATCACTTCTAATTCCTGAGTTTTAATGAGGCTAAGGGAAGTGTCAATGTAAAGGTGAGTATCAAAGAATGCTTCATGGAAGAGGTGGTATTTAACCTGGATTTTAAAGAATATGTAGCTAGTAAGAAGGCAGAAAGGAGGAGGAAGCACATTTCAAAGGGGAAGTGTGTGAGCAATTGTAGGGAGGTGGGAAAATACAAGATTCAAAGAACAGAAATTTTCTGTTTGGCTAGGGAAAAGAGCATATGAAATTAAAGTAGCTACATCTCAGACAGTATTATACCTTCACTTATTTAAAATTCACATGTCTAAAGAAGCTACTTTACAGTGATGATAGTTGAAATATCTTTAATGATTGCCAGTTACATAATGTCATTTTATACTAAAAAATAACCCTGAAAATTACAGTCAGGAGTTGAATTCAAGTTCTTCCAACCTCAAAAACTATTTATTCTTTCCATTAAAAAATTCTGTCTCTCAAAATCCAGTGACTGCTTGTAACGATGGAAATTTCAGAAACCCTGATAGCTCAGAAGAGAGATGGTTTTCAATGAATAGGCCATTCAGCACCTTCTAAATTTAAATGAATTGATATGATTTTCAAATCTGCTAACTGGTTGTGTCAGCACAGGGAAAACTTCAAAGAATAAATCAAGCAGCTTAGTGTTCCTAAGAAAACATAGAATCAATATTTTTATGATAAAATGCTGCAACCCCATGCAGAAGCATGTCCTTTGATGGATTTAGCAATAGATAAGAGAAATTAGTCTTTATCCATCATCTTTGACACTGATTCAAAGAGGAATCAAGGTCAAAGTGACATACAAACATACAGAATCTTGGAACTGGAAGGAACCTCCAAGGCTGTCTACTATAATCTCTGCCTGAGCAAGGATCTCTTTAATGATATCCCTAACAAATAGTCATCTAGACACTTCCAGAAGAATTCCACTTAGCAGCAAATTTTACCTCCTGAGGCAGTCATTCCACTTTTAAATAGCTCTTATTCTAAGGAAGATTATCATTACATTAAACCTCTGAAATTTCTGCCTATTGGTTCTAGTTTTCCTTCTGGTATCAGTCAGAACAAATCTAATCCCCTTTCCCCATGCCAATCCTTCAACTACTTAAAGGTAGTTGTTATACCTCCTGCTTCAACTGATATCCATGTAACCCTTGTACCAGGCCTTGATCTCTAACACACTGGGCTTGGTTCAAACTTGAGGTCTTTAATAATAACCTGTTTTTTCTAATACCTCAGACCATTGTCTTGCCCTGGAAACCTCAGAATCTGGCTAATTTTGCTTCACCATAAAGGGATCTTAGCTCCCTTACCAGCATTCAGGTTTACCAAAGCATTAAGCAAAGAATAAGTTTTTACAAGATGTTAAGGAACACAGAAGGGCAGCTAGGTGATACAGTGGATAGTGTGCTAAGCCTAAAGTTAAGAAGATCCGAGTTCAAATATAGCCTCAGATACTTACCCAGGGCAAGTCTCTATGCTGTTTCCCTCAGTTTCCTCATATATAAAATGAGCTGGAGAAGGGAAATGGCAAACCACTCCAGTATCCTTACCAAGAAAACCCCAAACAGGACCACAAAGAATCAGACACAACTGAACAGCAAGGAACACAGTAAGGATTCATAGCTGAATGCTGAGTAAAACAATTGCCAAAGCCTTCCCAGTAAGTCCCATTTCCCCTTTCAGAAGTTTGATTCCCAAACCTCACAAATACTTAGCTCTTCACTAATAGAATTAAGAAAGTATCTTTTTCTGGTTCCTTTCCTCAGCCTCTGTTGGGTCAACTTGGCTCTAGCAGAGGAAACAATCTTGGGCTTCCATGACTCTCAGTGTACAACAGCAATTTGAGAAATTCCTTCACTCAGGTGTTTCTAGCTTCACCTCTGTAAGCTCTGGCCATGGTACTGATTGTCTAGACAAGGCTTCTTTCTGCTACATGTCATGGAGCCACTATTGAACTTTTGCATAGCTATAAACCTGGATGTTCCCACCCAGCATTTCCTATAAATTTGCTCTTGTTCTCAATTATTTAGTGCAGGAGAAGAAAAGCTACCCCTCAGTTCTTGTTGGTACCTGCCCACAACCATCATATCTTTTGTTTGGCATAGTTATCAGTCTCCTCACCATCTTGATCATGTCCCTTTGGATGCACTTCAGCTTTATAAATTCCACCTTCTTCAGGATGACTCTCCTGCTGTCTCCCTCCCCCTATCCAATGCTGGTGTCTTCCCTCTGAGATTGATTCCCACTTAAATTGTATTTGTCCTGAATGAGCATAGTTATTAACATGTCTCCCTTGTTAGGGTATGAGCTCTTTGTGGGCAGGGCTCTTTTTCTTTCCTTTTTGGCATCCCAACACAATGTACAATGCTTGGTATATAGTAGGTGATTAATTAATGCTTACTGAGCATCAATGCTCTTCCTAAAATATGGGAACTAGAGCTGGATGCAATATTACAGATATTATCTATCAATGAAGCATTAATTAAGTGTACACTAAATCACTACAGGGCTAAACATATCAAAGTTAGGGGATGAAGAGCACTAGCAATCCTCTATTCCTGGGTGTGTTTCTTCTGTTAATACAGTCTTAAACTGTATTATATTGCCTGACTGCCATGCTGTACTGGTTTTTTTTTTTCCAAACCCAAGCCATAGAATACCAGAATTTCAGAGGTACCGATCTCATCTCTTCCTTGGACAAGACTCTCTATTTTCCAATTCAAATCATTTTCACTAGTTACACCCCATGCCTAGAATACTCTCCTTCCTGTTGTTCGTTAACCTCCTGACTCCCAGAATTCCCTCAAAAATCAGCTCTAAACCCACCTTCTACAACAGGCCTTCCCTTGACACTCCTCTCCTCTTCCATTAGTCACTTTCTGCCAAGGTTACCTTGAATCTGCTTTGTGCCTGTTTTGTGTACATGTTGTCTACTCCATTAGCGTGGAAGCTCCCAGAGAGAAAGAGGTTGTTATATTTCAATCTTTTTTATACCTAGTACAGTGCCTGGTACACAATAAGTGCTTAATATATACTTGATTGGTTAATTAATGATGAAAGTAGATTCCTATGTGCAAAATAACCATGATTTTAGTTGGTTTTGATTATAAATTTCTATTAAAATGTATTTCTATTAAAAGCATTCATTTACATGACTCTCTATGAAACTATGGCCATCTATATCCCTCATATACTTCATAAAGTGTAAGAGGTTGAACTGCAAGTTTCTTTTGCGTTCTGAAGAAGGAAAAAGGGAAGCAAAAACTTCCAACTTCAATCTAGACACTCTCAAATAGGATAATCCCTTCAAATACCCCAATGTGTTTTTTCCCTTTTTCTTTCTCCCCATTCCCTGACTCCAAAGAGTATCTTGCTTACCAGTTTAAGAACAGTCCCATAACAGTTACAATCCTGCCCCTGTTCTCAATCTTAGAGATAATCTTTGGACTAAAGAATAGAAAATGCCTAATTTTTTAGAAAAATCCTTAAGATTTGCCTGAGACAAAGAAATCTTCATTGGTTTCCCTATAGTCAGACAGCTGTTCATTGTGGTATATCACCAAGGCAATATTCACAGCACTGGTGTTGACTATGAATATACCAGCATAGTTCTCAATTGCAAAATATGAAAGACTCTCTATATAGAAGGCAGAATAAAAACATTTAATTAGATACCAGAAAGCCAAATCCCAGAATCAGAAAGCTAAATGTGTCATGGTGACCAAGAAGTTCATAACATGATCACTACAGGGAGCCAAGATATTCCCAAGCCTCCTCCCCTCTGCCCAGGCCTTCTGTGAGTAAACACTCACAAGCCTGAGCCTTGCCATACCTGCCTACCTGCTTGTGTTCTTTCTCCTCTGACGGGACCATGTTCACTCACTTCCTCCCAGTTCTTCTCCACCCTTCCTGTTCCACCTGTTCAGCAAGCTCCTTCCACCACATGTGACTTAGGCTTCCAGGTGATTTAAGCAGATCAGATGAGTCTATTAATGAATGAGAAAGATCTTTCCCTTTAAATTATTATTACATTCAATCCCAAGATCTTTCATATTCATTACAAAGGTCAGTGGGGCAACTGGTATTAACAGAACTTTAACAAGGATAACAGAAAATGAGCACATAAAACAATACTTTAGGGTGGGGCTTGAGCACAAGCACCCCATCATTTCCCCCTCAACAAATGGGGCCCAAAATCTTGGGGTAAAGGGAAAAGTTCTCTTCTTCCACAACTACTTCCTGCTGAGATTGGACGTAGAGCTGTCCCTGCCCCAAGAGGTCCCATTTGAGAGATCAGCTCTTTAGTTGGCATCTGAAGTTTGATCAACTTCAGATCCAGAGGCGACTCATCACAATTATGGATAGAGGGTGACATCTGACTTAAGCAATCAGGCATCGGCAGGTGGAGGGTACTAAGCCTATGGGAAACAAGTCTAGCAAACAAGTTTAACAGACAAAAAGCCAAAAAGAAACCAGAAGATAATAACCAGAAGTAGGGTAGATATAGGCTCAGCTGTGGTTCTGGAGTCCAGGGAGGTGGAGATAGCCAGAGCCATGGTTGGAGTGGATTAGCCTGAAGGGTGAATTCCCTGAGATTGTATTATATTCAGAGCCTTGGAACAGGAATGAAAACTTCATGCTGAACCACCCAGCAGAAGCAGAGAATATCCTGTGTGCTGACCTTGCTAAGGTGAGAGAAACCCAAGTGCCGAGCTGCTTTCACACAGACTCAGCCCAGAACTGGGAGCCACTGGCTCCTGCTGGAGGAAGAGGAACCCAGGAGCTCTGAGTTCAGCTCTGGGGCAAGATTAGGACTGCCCACAAGGCACTGAGTATGCTTCTTTGCAGAGTTCTCCTGGGACTAAGACCTGGGGGTGGAGTTACCTATGGTGGGTGGAGGGGAAAGTGCCATGTCCTCCCACGGACCCCACCCTGATGGCACTGTTGCCTAGCCACCCTTCAGATCTTGAAAGTAGGGGCTGACTTGGCTCATTAGAGCCTACACCTGAGACACTGCAGGGTGGGGAGGACACATACCTCAGAGGACTTTGCTTGGACACTTCTATTTGGGATTGAGGAAGGAGGAGCTGGTTGGTCTCTCCTCATAGAATGAAGTTATGTTACGCATATACCTTTATGTTTGTTTAAAGCCATTTGGCCACCCTGGTGATGAGTTGCTATGTTATGTATTCTACAAATGTGAATTATGTTGTATTTCCTTAAGAAATGTTAATGCCTATTTGTTCCCGGATCCAGGGAAATTTAGACTATAAGGTCAAGGATCCTCTAAGTGTGGAGTGTAAGGTCAAGCAGAGTAGAATTTTTTGTTGTTTTTGTTTTACTAAAAGTGCCTCTGATTGAATAATGTGATTAAAGAATATCTTCCTCACACCTTGAAGGGCCTGCCCCACTGAGGATAGCTCCCATTAGGGGAGTTGTTTTGTAGGAGGGTGCCAAGTACCTTTTGTTTTTTCTATTGAGGCACTGGGTCAGGGGGTTATGCCCTCTGGCTCTAAAATGTGTATAAAGACTCTGAAGCTCAGTTTTACCTTGGGGCTTACTGACTGGAAGTGTTTGTTTGGCCAGAGGAGGATTCTGGGAAGCCGCTAAGGAGCCCCCAGCTTTGAAAACCCACATGTTGGTGCTTCCCTCTCTGGTAACTATGGTCAGACAGCTAGACCTGTCGAATTCAGGCAGAGGAAACCATGTTTTGTTGATCTTTGATTTCTCTGTATTTTCTTTGAAGTTCATGGTGCTGACTCCCCTGAACTAGGTAAATGATACATGTGCTTGATTAAAGTGATTATTAACCCCTCAAAAGTTACCTTTCCTTTTATGAATGCAGATCTTAGAACCTGTGATAGTAAGTCCCCCGTGTATGTTGTGATGCTTACTGATACATATGGGAGATAGGATTTATACCCAGTTCTTCCTAACACACACTTAGTACTAGCTTCTATCCCCTTGCTGTATCTTCAACACAAAAGAAAAGAAGTAAATATGGAAGAAAGATCCAGGCAACATGCTAAGAAATGTGATAGATTGGTTCCATTTGATTTGGTAAGAAATAGACAGGTCCCAGGGAAAAAGATCGAGAGTAGAGGTTACCAACCTGGTGCACCATGTACTTGAGAGACACTTGTCAATAGTATAGAAGAAGTGTGGTACATAACTATATTATTCCATTAAACTTACCCTTTTATTCTATTTCTTCTGCACATATGCAGGCATGCTCAGGATTTATTTCTTCTCATATTGAACAAGGGGTGTAGGAAGGTTTACTGAAAGCCAGGAAGAGAATCCAAGTACCCAAGGCTGCCTGGAAAGTAAGCTGAAATCTGAAGAAGGAAGGAAGTGGAAAAAAGAAAAAAAAATTTCAGAAGAAGTCTGGGTACCATTAGAAACAGATGTGTATTCTCTGGATGCAGACAGCATCTTCCTTCACAGGTCCTTTGTAGTTAATTCAAGTATTTGTAATAGTAGCAATGACTTAGTTGCTCAAAGTTGTTCTTTTTTTAATTTTTATTTAATTTTTAATTCATGGAATAAAATAAGTATTTGCATAACATAGTATAATAAAAAATGATTGCATATGAAACTGCAAATCTATTATGTACAATTTGCTATTCCTTTTAAATATAAAAAAGTGGTGATGTAAATTTATCTTCTTCTCTTTCTTCCTCTCCCCCCAATAATTTTGCTATTACTATATACAATATTCTCTTGGTTCTGCTCATTTCAGTCTTGATTATTTCATGCAAGTCTATACATGTTTTTCTAAAATCATCAAGGCTATAATTTCATATAGCAGAGTAGTATTCCATCATGGTAATATACCACACCTTGTTCAGTTATTCCCTATCTTTAGGGTGGGGCAAGGTCGGGGGAGGAGAGAAAAAAAGAAAAAAAAAAAGAAAATTACATGATAACTTTGTAATATATTTAAAAGGAAAAGCATGTTGTACATAATATATTTTCAGTTTCATGTGCCATCATCTTTTTTTCTACTCTACTATGTTATGGAAATGTTATTTTATTTCTTAAGTTCAGAATAAAAAAATTTTTTAAAGAAAGAACAAAAGAAGCCATGAGGCAAACTAAAAACAGCTCAAATTGAGTTTTGTCAGGTCCATAATTTTGCCCTATTATGTGGCAGTCAAAAGTTTTTAAAAGAAAAATTCAATTTAAAGAAAAAATCTAGCTATTTTGATTAAACTCTCTTTAAAATATATTTACAAATAAAAATAAAATAAATATTTGATTTAATCCAATCCAAAAAAAAATGTATTATTTCCTATGTACAAAACATTATTGTAGGCATGAAGATGGAAAGAAAGAAAGAGAGAGGAGAAAGAAAGAAAGAGAGAGAAAGAGAAAGAAAGAAAGAAAGAAAGAAAGAAAGAAAGAAAGAAAGAAAGGAGAAAGAAAGAAAGAAGAGAAAGAAGGAAGAAAGAAAGAAAGAAAGAAGGAAGGAAGGAAAGAAGGAAAGAAAGAAAGAAGGAAGGAAAGAAAGAAAGAAGGAAGGAAAGAAGGAAAGAAAAAGTGAGTGGAACAGGTATATTTAGTAAGACCTCTCAGGAAGTAGAATAGGTATATTTAGTGAAAACTTCTCAGGGGCCCCTTTTGTCAGCCCCATTTGTCTCACCCTGCCCCGAGAAACCTAACAATAGAGATTCTGGGTTTTTTTATTTCTTAAAATTTTTTTGTGCTAGGAGATAGTCCTTGTCAGAGACTGCCTTTACTCACTCCCTTCTCTCTTTCCTAGACATTATGTGACAGTTCTTGAACAGAAGTTGCTCACTCCCTTACCCCCTCTTTTTCTAGAAATTACTCTTGTACACTTATTCCTCGTTACTGGGATAGATTTTCCGTGGATAGATTGTATCCTCAAGACTCAGCTAGTGGGCTGAGAGGAAGGGGGTTAGGTTGGGAGTACTGTGGCCAGAGTCTATAAAAACTGCTTTACGGGGCACACCCTCATCCTCCTCAGCCATCACCATCTTGAGTGCAGGTGGAAGTGCCCTTTCTCGAGAAAGCTGAATAATAAAATATCTTTCCTTTTTACTCCTTTTGTCAAGAGTCTAATTTATTAAGGGGGTCATCCCACATGGACGGAAAGAAGGAAGGAAGGAAGGAAGGAAGGAAGGAAGGAAGGAAGGAAGGAAGGAAGGAAGGAAGGAAGGAAGGAATGAGGGAGGGAGGGAGGAAAGGAGGGAGGAAAGGAGGGAAGAAAAATCATCATACATTTTACTAGAGGAAGAGTCAGAGAGAATATCATGCAAATGTTCGGTATATGATTGTATTAGAGAAAGAAGAGAGCATTGACAACCTAGGGTAAGTACCAGGAAAGATGTTCTGAAGGAAGTGGCTCCTAAACTAAGTCCTGAAGGAAGTTGGGTTTCTAAGAGGTAGAAGTGAGAAAGGAGGCAGGGGATAACAGTCTAGAAGAAAACATGGAGATGGGAAAAGGAATGCTGACTTTAGAGAATGGAAGGCAAACATGTTTGACTAAATGGTGTGAAGTAAAAGCAAAATAAGCCTGGAAAATTCAGCTAGAACCAACTGTGAAACTTGCATTTTATCCTCTAGACATTGTGCAATTACTGAAGATTTTTTAAGAGAAGAATTATGCAGTCAGATCTTTTCCTTGGGAAAATTAATTTGGTAATTGTGAGGAGGAAGGATTGAATAGGGAAGACAGAAGTTCAATTTGGAAGCTGTTGCCATAGTCCTAGAGAGAAATGTGAAGGACTTTAACTAGGACAAATGGAGAGAAGGGACATGCAGAAGCTACATTCCACAGGGATAAAAATCAGATAATATATGAATAAAGGTTCAACCAGCCCTTTCATAAATTTATGCAAAATGTAAATTTGAAAATCTACTATTTTAATCTGCTCATTTAATGTTCTAATGTCCCCTCTCTTTCCTGGAATACTTATTTCAACTTTTGGATCACATCTGACTGATTTTGCATTCAAGAGTACCCAAAACTAAACCTAGAGTTTTCCACATGATCTAACTAAATTACAATTTTCTCTTCAACAGAGCTCCTTTGTTTATTGGACTGACCCTTGTTAAAATGTAACGTTCATTCAACATTCAGTAGATATTTTAAGGACTGAGTATGTGCAAAATACTGGGCTAAGTACTAGAAAAGATATACTTCTTGTGGAGTTTCCAGTCTAGAAAGTAGATAAAGGACAGTCAACCCTAATAGGCAATATTATAGTGCACACAAATCCACTAGAAGGTTACAAAAACATTAGACAAGTGGAGTAATGAGGAAGTAGAGAACCCCAAGGGGTGAGTTGTTGCTGACCCAGGAAGGTTTCTTAGAAGAAGTAGCTTTAAAGGTTTTTATTTTGAAGATGAGAAAGGAGAGACTTCTAGATGTAGAGAATCTCTTCTTTCTACCTGTCTCTCCTCATTCCTAGCATTGAGTTCTTATTCTTCATGTATTCAGTGTCTTCACATGTTCATTTATTCAAAAGATATTCAATGAACACCAATGTACTAACTGGGTGATGTAGGGTTACAAAGATAAATAAGACACAGTCTCAGTTCCAGAAGGAAGCCTAAACCCATACCCTACAGGGACTTTTTCCAGATAGTAACTTCCCACTTATTTCCTCCAATACAAATCTCTTTCCTTTTAATCAAAACTCACATACACTGCTCTCTAAAAGCTATCATATTGGAAGTCTCTGACAAATTGATGCATAGGTGTTAATGACTGATAGCCTTAATGATTCACCTCTTCAGGACTGCAATGACTGAATCCAAAAGAATAAATTTCTAATGGTGCAATTTCAAGTAAAGCAGTAGTCTGATAAGGGAAATATTTGGTATTAGAAGGGCCTTATCAGGTCACCTCAACATGCCACATATCACATACATACTCTGAATGTGTATAAGGACAATTCTGTTCATATGGGTTGTACTAAAATCTAAAACCCTGTTATCTCCTTTAGATACCTTAAACAGAAAGGTTGTATTCTTAACCAAAAGAGACAAACAAAAGTGAGATTCATTTCATATCACTATCCCACAGCAAATTTCTTGAGCATTTTTTTAATTCCCCCAAATCTACTTCCAGTTGAATTAATATCTAGTGTTGAATTATTCACTCCTGTTTAAATTCAGCAATTTCACCTGACCTTCTCCTGAAAGGCTATATTTTCAGGCAAGAGAAAAATCCATAATATTGGCAACTGAAATGATTTTGTGATTAGCATTTTCTATAATGCCAGGTTAAGTATAGCGAGATAGAAGGTCACAGGCATATTCAGGGTCAAATTTTTAATCATGCCCTAACTCTGTAAATGAGAAAGGAAATATGCAATGTCCAAGGTCTTATATGTGGCATTTATTATGTTACATAGATCAAAATGCTCATTGTTGTCTGAACAAGGAACTTCACAGTTACCATGGGAAAGTCAGAGAGAAACTAAATTTGAAATTATAAGACCTAAGTTTGAATCATGGATCTGGATCTTACTAACTATGTAAATCACTTGATAATGATTGATATGTTTATAAAGTACCTTAAATTATCTCATTTGAGACTCAAAATAAACCTGTAAGGCAAATATAGGCATTATTAGTCAAAGTGTAATCATGAGGAAACTGAGGCTGGTAGAGGTGAAGTGATTTGCCTACTTGCCTCAGATCACACAGCTAGTAAATACCAGGATGGGACCACATAATTTCATAGATTTAGAGCTGGAATCTACTTTAAATGCAATATAGTTTAATTTCCTCATTTTATAGAGGAGAAAACTCAGGTTCAGAGATACTGTGACTTGCCCAAGATCACACAGATAGCGATAGAAGCAGAATTTAAAACCAGACCCATCAATCTCACTACCTTAATCATTTTACCACATTCTACAATCTCTCTTGGGTCCTGGTTTCATTACCTATCAGACATAATAACCCTTGAACTATCTTATCTCATAGGATTATAGCACACAGAGTATTTTTTTAAGATTTATGCAAATATGAGTTATTATTATTCTACGCTGTAAATTCTACTCTGTGTATTCTACTCTAGGCAAAGGCTATGCTTAACTACTGCAGTGTGCTTTCTGCTAACTTCTTCCTCTTAGGATCCACTTCCTTCCCTTCAAATCTTGATCAAGTGTTGCTTCCTTCAAGAGACCTTTCTTAATTATGGATTGGTGATTCACCCCTTTCCCACACACACACACACACACGCACACAAATGTATTCATTTCATATACAGCTATAGACATGTTATATCCTCCTTATCTTCTTCTCCCAAGTAGAATGAAAGTTTCATGAGGGAAAAGGACTTTTTCACTTTTATATTTGTATCACCATCACCTAACACAGTGCCTGGCACATAATAGGCACTTAGCAAATGATCGTTGGCTGATTATTACAAACTTAGGAATTAATAAAAGCCCTACAAGGTCTGAAGAAAGAGGCAAATACCTATTCTTTGCGCCAAGGTATGTTTAAATACAAATGACCACTGGCTTTCCCTTGACATGTACCAAGCAAAGGAAGAAAAAGGTAAATTTCAGAAGGCGGAGGTACAGAAAATTAATAATAAATGGTTCCTTGAATTTGATCTTATTTCAAAGACAATAACAAAGAAGAATTCAGTTCTCTTAGGAAAATTCTAAGACTTGGATCTGACGTTTTTAATTTAAAAAGGCACTAAAAAATTTACAAAGCTCTTAACATTTTGCTCCTAGGTAGATCATGAATGATAGCACGATCTCTATCAGAATACATAATAACAAAGTCCATTCACCTCTGCTCCCTGCTCTGCAGAAAGGATAAGTCTAATAACCCTTTACCTAGATCGCTTCTTTGTGCTTATCAGAGTTATCTGAGTACCTGTCCTGGGCAATTAATTGTAACTTCCCTGAGAGAATGAACAATGTCATACCTGCTTTTCTCTCTCTGCCTTGGATACAGAAGGTGTTTAGTATATGCTTATAAAATTGGTGTGAATTGAATTGAATATTGATTCTTAAAATACAGATATATCCAGATAAATCTGAAATCCTTCTTGAGAGATAACAGAAAGATGACCATGACAGAGTAAGTTAGTGGCATGCTCTGACTCAGAGCACCTTTCATATAATAGGTGTTTCCTCTACGCTTGTCGAGTTGACTTCAAAGTACAAATAGTTTCCATCTTCTTCCCTATAGAAATCAGTAAGAACATAAATATTTTGAGCATCGAGTAAACAAAAATAAACCTTCAAAAAACAAAACCCTTTTCAATTCCAGTTTCATTGTTGGATCCAAAACACATCAGCCAGGAGTATTTCAGGAGTGCTAGGTAATACCAGTATTGGGAGATTCTTAAAAATACATACATATATATATATATATATTCCCTCTCACATCAAGGATAAAATATCCCATATACTGCATTCTTATAACTAATTAGTTAATGAAGAAAAGTCTAAATTAGTCAGACAACTAACACAGATTAACTAGACCTTTCAGTTTTGCTACATTTTATCATAAAATTATGTCCTAGTCTCATAAAGAAGCAAGACTAAAAGTCCATATCAGAGATTTATATTTTTAAAAAATATTCAATAAATATTTATTAAGCACCTATTTATTATGTATAAGATATGGTGCTATGAATTAAATATGCTGGGAGATACAAAGAAATAATTTCTTTCTCTAGTAGGAATAACAAGTTGTACAGGTTTCGTTATTATCCCTGCCTTCAAGAAGTGCACAATCTAGTATAGCATTTATAATCTACTAAAGAGTTCATGATGAGACAATGTAAACTGCCTTGGGACAGGGATTGTATCATTTTTATAATTTCTATTTATAGTGCCTGGCTTAATAAATAAAGTTCTTTAAAAAAATGTCTCTTGATTGACTGATTCCAGGATATGATCTGGGGCAAAGAATTAGTAAATATTAAGAAAAATGATCAAAATTCAGATTTTATAGGTTTTTATATACAAGGTAACTTCATCACAACAAATTAAGGAGGTCAATGTTAAAAGTATTATGAGAACTAGTCAAGTGCTGTGGATAGAGTAAGACCCGAAGTCATATTTTGCCTCTATCACTAACTGGGTGGTCCTGAATAAGTCACTTAATTTCTTTCAATTTCTGTAAAGTAGGGATAAAAATAGCTGTAGTACCTGCTTCATAGAGTTGTTGGAAAGAGCAAATGATATAATAATAAAAGCAGTCAGCACTTATATAGCACTGTAAGGTTTGCAAAGAGTTTTACATATGATCTTATTTGATTAAAAAGAAGCACTTTTGAAAACCTTAAAGTACTTTATAAAATGCTGACTGTTATTATCCTTATTTTACAAGTAAGGAAACCGAGATTATATGACTTGCTGAAGGGTACACTACTAGTATTCAGATAATGTCAGAGAAAGCCCAGGGGTCTTGCAATTCAAAATTCCAATTAAATTCCAATAAATCATTTCAATAAATCACACATTCCTATACTTTATTGACATCCTGTGGGAGTAATGACTTTTAATCATTAAAGTAAGATTCAATTATGTTCATTATACTGGAAAATGCAATATTACATTTTATAACTATTTTCAATGGCAAAGGTTAGTACTAAATTGATTTTCTGATGTACTTCTGAGTTAACCAGAATATTCATTTAACTGACTGGGATGCTTATTACCCAAGTATGAACACTCTAGCTGGTTTTTCCAACATCCTACCTGTGACAGGATTTACAAAGTTAAAGACTACTTTTATTATTTATTGAAATTAATATTTATTACTAATTTTATTTATGGAATCCTAGAATTAGAGTAGAAATAATCTAGTCCCACTTCTACACAACACATAAACACTACCCCCAAAATTCTTGACACCTACATTTATTCAGTCTTGATGTACAAAACTGAAGTGATAGGGAACTGACTACTTCATGAGGCAGCCCATATCATTTTGAGACAACTGAGTTTATATCTGCCTCCCTTTACCTATGACTCACTGGACTTAATTATACCCTTTGGAGCAACATGTAGTAAATTTAATCCATAATCTAATTTAGATATTTGAAGTTCAGTATCATGCCCTCCTCAGTTTTCTTTTTCTAGTTCCTTCAACTATTTAGTTATTTGAGTTCTTTCCCCTATTAGAATGTGAGCTCTTTGAGGATCAACACTGTTATTGACTTTATTTCCCTTTTATTTAGTCAGGTACTGTGCTAGGCATTTTATAAATATCCCACTTGATCCTCATAAATCAGGGAAGTAGGAGCTATTATTATTTGCATTTTTACAGTTGTAGAAGCTGGGGTAGACAAAGGTTAAGTGACTTGTCCAGGGCCACAGAGCTACTAAGTGTATGTGACCAGATTTCAACTCTGGTTTTCATGACTTGGGCATCTAGGTACTGCAGTGGATAGAGTGCCAAGCCTGGAGTCAGGAAGACTCATTTTCTTGAGTTCAAATCTGACCTTAGACACTTACTAGGCATGTGACCCTGCTCAAGTTACATATATACATGTATTGTATATATGTGTATATATACACATTTATATATACATACATGTGTATATACATTGCATGTATGGATAGATAAACGATAGATAGACAGACAGACAGATAGATAGATAGATAGATAGATAGATAGATAGATAGATAGATAGATAGACAGATAGATAGATAGATAAAGTGGCACAGTGGATAGAGTTTCAGGCTTGGAGCCAGAAAGTCTAATCTTTCTAAGTTCAAATTTGGCCTCAGATACTTCTTAGTTGTGTGACTCTGGACAAGTCCTGTAGCCCTGATTGCCTTAGTTTCCATATCTGTAAAATGAGTTGGAGAAGGAAATGCAAATGGCTCCAGCATCTTTACCAAAAAAAAAAAACCAAAAACAAATGGGGTCATAAAGAATTAGACAAGACTGAAAGAACCGTTGAACTTCCTAACTCTAGGTTTATATTTTTTATCCACTCTACCTAACTGCCTCAAGGAGATGATTATTTCCCCAACCACCACCCCACTGATCCCTCTTTCAAACTTCTCAAATGAGTACCACAATTCTTCCTTTCACCCAGGTTTGTAGTCTCAAGAGTTGGGGCAGCTAGGTGGTACAGGGGATAAAGTGCCAGTGCAGAAGTCAGGAAGACCTGAGTTCAAATGTCACCTCAGATACTTGACACTCACTAGCTGTGTGATCTTGGGCAAGTCACTTAATCCCAATTGTCTCGTCCTGGGTCATCTCCAGTCATCCTGATAAATATCTGGTCACTGGATTCAGATGGCTCTGGAGGAGAAGTGAGGCTGGTGACCTGCACAGCCCTCCCTCACTCAAAACAAAGTCAAGTGCAAGTCATGTCATTATTTCTCTGATGGCATGGTCTTCTTCAGCAAAGAAGGACACACACACCTTCCAACATCAAGAGTTACCCTGAAGTCCTCAGTCTCCCCCACCACTTATGTAAAATTAGCTGCCCTACTTTTGTTGATTTTACCTCTTCAACATCCCTTTCTTCCAATCCTTTCTCTCTCGCAATGCCAGAACACTAATTTAAATCCTCGTCATCTCTTACTTGGACTATAGCTAAAGTCTCCTAATTAGGTTCAAATCTCTCTCCTCTCCAATTCATCCTCTCTTTAATTATCTAAATGTTATTCTTAAAGCACAGGTCTGAAAAAAAACTCCACCCTGATTAATGAGCTCATTCCCTATTACCTCTAAGATGAAATACAAAACCCTCTATTTGGTTTTTAAAACTCTTCTCATCCTGTCGCCAACTTGCCTTTCTAGCCTTGTTATATATACACTCTGTGGTCCAGTCAAATGAGCCTTCTTGCCCTTCTTTACAACAATGGCTCCTACCCTTTCCCTATGTACAAGTAACCTTCAGTGCCAGGAATGCCATCCCTATTCACTTAAACATTTTAGAATCCCTGATTTTCTTCAAAGTTCAGTTCAAGCATCACCTCCAATATCAAGGTTTCTGGCCTTGCAAGGATTTGGCACATAATTTACATATAGTTGAATATATACATTTAGTTGCCTCAGATACAGTTTAAGTATAAATACAATAAATAGTTTCATTTTTTTCTTTGAATCTCTAGCATTCAAAATACTGTCCCATATTAGAAGCACAATAAATGTTGATTGATTGATGACAGACCTGTGTTTTATCAGTTATAATAATAATAGCTAGACTTCCTATAGTACCCACTACATTCCAGGTACTCTGCCTGGTGATTTACCAATACTGTCTTACTTAATCCTCACAACAAGCCTTTGGGGTAGGAGCTATGGGGGATGAATGGAGTACTCAGGGAGGACTAGCACCTCGGATAGCAGGGTTTTCCTAGCCCTTTTCAGGACTTCTCATTCACCTTTGGTGTCTACCTTTTACCCAACTCTCACCTGTGGCTCCAAGAGGCTGTAGTATGTAGAGTGGTCACATCCCATAAAACCCTCTTGGAAAATAGGCTAAACCAGGTTGAGGGAAATCAACAGGCTCAAACCCATGAATGAGATAGGGGGATATCTACCCCAAGGAGAAGAAAACTTCCTCCAGGGAAATGGGCAGATGAGAACAATTTGTTCTAATGGTCATAAAGGCAACTGAAGCAGATGTGGTGGAGTACTTAGAGCTTGGTCAGCCCTCATTAATTTCCTGTGCTAATGAAATCAGAGATTCTTCATACGTTTGCTTTTAGACAGGACAAGTATAAAAGCCTATTTTACAATTACCATCACCCAGACAATGAAACTGAGACTCAAAAAAGCCAGTTGATATATCCCCTGGTTACAAATAGAAGGCAGCTAGCTGACCCAGTGGATAGAGCACCAGGTCCAAAGTCAGGAAGACCTGTGCTTAAATCCAGCCTCAGACACTTACTAGCTGTTTGATCCTGGACAAGTCACTTGACCTCTGCTTTCCCTAATCAGCTGGAAAAGGAAATGACAAGTCAGTCCAGTATCACCTCTAGCTGTCTGACCCTGGATAAGTCACTGAACCTCTCTGAGCTTCACCTTCCTGAACTGTAAAATAAAAATAATAATAGCAATTACCTCCCAAGATTGTTGGGGGATCAAATGAGATAATATTTGCAAATCTTAAAAATATCCTGTAAATGTTCAAGTTCGTATACTATGTGTTTACTACCTGAGCTATTATTACATAGCTAGAATTCAAACTCAGGTTCTCTGACTACAAAGCTCCAGTGTTCTTGCCACTAAAATCATGAGATCTGATATCTCTAAGCAGACCTATAAATACAAAATCTTATATTTTTATCATGTTTTCACAGACATGATCTCATTAGATCCTTACAATAGCTTTGTGGGCTAGGTGAGGCATATAGCACCATCTCTAAAGCAAAAATGTCCTATCCTGAGATCACTCAGCTATTTAGAGGCAGAACCAGAACACCAGGCTCCTGATCCCTAACTGTCCCTAACCCAGTGTTCTTTCTCCTGTGCATACTCCATTCCGTATCCCAATGCATCCAAATAAACTGCAAAAGGATAAATTAGAGACTGTGAGGGCCCCTCCTTCCTGATGGAGTAGAGGCTGACCTCAACATTCTCTGGCAATTATTTCTATTTTAGTTCTTCCAGAAAAATAAATAAATAAAGGGCATGCTTTTCTTTAAAAAATGACGCAGTATTTGGAAACATCTCCAGCAAAGCTCTTTCCTTTTTTGAAAATAAATCTCAGGGTCTGGTTTTTTTAGCGGGCTTGGTCTTCAAAAGGAACAGATGCATTTTGGTTGCACTGCCATCTGTCACTACAGGCACAAGTATTGTGGGTTTTTTTTTTTAAATCTAGCTACCCAGCCTTTGATATAAAAGAACCACAGAGGCCTGAGTCATCTTCTGTGGACCAAACACAGCTAATTATGGGGTATGCTGGGCCCCGGGAAGATGGTAACTCCTGGATAATTACAGCTGCAATCCAAAGGGACACAGTCATGGATATCTAGTTAATAGAAAGAATTTGGTTGTAAAAATGCATGATTCAGAGCCCAAAACCTTCCTAGTTGAGTTTCTTCCTTTAATTCCCTCAGGACTTTTCAGAAAGACAATCTGACTTGCCATCAGATTTTTAGCATCCATTTAATCACAAAAGACTTCTTGATGTTAAAAGATGAATTTGCTTATTTAATGATGCTTGCATGGGGAAGTTGAATTATACCTCAATTTTAATAATAACTTCCATTTCTATATAGGGCTTTAAAGTCTACAATCAATTAATTAACGAGCAATTGTTAAGGGCCTACTGTGTGCCATTTCCTGCACTTGTAGGGATACAAAGACAGAAAAGGAAGAGTCTATTCTCAAGTAGCTTACATTCTCTTCAAACAATGAGCAATGATTCAATGATGACTATGTGCCAGGCAATGTGCTGGTAGGAATTCAAAGACAAAAAAAGAAATAATCAATAACCGATCAAAAGGTATTGATTCAATGACTACCAAAGGCCAGGAAATGTGTTAGGTTCTGAGGCTACAGAGAGAAAGAATAAAAGAATAAAATCTTCCCTATTCATGATGAGTTTACATTCCACTGAGAGACAAATATGTACATCTGTAAGGATATATAAGTCTGTATGATATATATATATATATCTACTATGTATCTTCTATGTTCTGATTCATATATGTTGTCTCCACCATAGAATATAAACGCCTCAAGACTATTTCTGCTGCTTCTTTGCACACCCAGTGCTTGGCACTGTGCTAGGAACAGCCTAAATGTTCAATAAATGCTTCTTGATTGTAAATTTGGAAGGATAAACTAGCCATTGGTAGAATCAAGAATGGCTCTATGGAGAAGGTGAAACTTGATCTACTTCCTTAAAGGAAGTTAAGTATAGAATAAGGTGGCAGACAAGAGAAATATATTGCAGCCAAGGAGAGCAGTCAGTGCAAAAGCAAGGAAGTGTTAGATGAGTACCATGTACAAGGAGCAGCAAGTAGACTTGTATGGCTAGACCTGTAAAGCATGGAGGGAAGTACTTTGTAAGTAAACTGGAAAACCAGGAAGAGTCCAAGTGATGAAATAGTTAAGTGTCAAATTGAGGTGTTTTTACTTCATCTTAGAAGTAATAAGGGACAATAATGGTTTACTGAGTAGAACAATGACATGATCAGACCCAGCCATTAGGAAAATCATTTTGTCATCTTTGTGTAGAATGTACAAGAGTGAGGAGAGACCTGAGGTCAAAAAAACAAAAAGAAGATTATCTGAGTAATCCGGGTAATAGATGATGATTCTCAAATTAGAGTGGTATAAGAGGTGCTGTAGTAATAAAAATAAGATGTGGCTGGGTTTTAGAATTTTTTCGAATATTTTTATTTATATATAATATATATTTTAGAATTAAAACTAGATATGGAAGTTGAGAGAGACTGATATATTAGATGTCGGGTTATGTTATGAACTTGAGTGATGGTTAGGATGATGTTGCCCTTAATAGAGGAAACTTCATAGGTTTTTTAAGGGTGCAGGTTGGGGAAGAAAAGAAAATAAATTTTGATTTTGGATTCATTGAAGTTGAGTTGTCTATGGAGAATACAGTTTGAAATATATAATAGGAAGGTTGGCTTGTGATTTGAAAATGGGCTGCTTTCCAATTGGGTTCTAGCTCTTATATAAAATTAGAGATCATATGTCTCCAGGAGAATATGAGAAGTCAAAATCTTGAATACCATAATATAAGAAATCATATGAGAAAACTGTCTAGAATGCCTGGACATAGAAAACAAAGCACCAAACAGAAGAATCCACAAATTGTCTCCCAGGAGGAAAAAAATTGCTCTTCAAATTTAGGACACATAGCAGCTAAATTTAACATTTTCAATGACATACAACACATTTTTTAAGCTTCCAGGAAAAGATCTTCAAATACAAAGAAAGGAAATTCAAATAATATGAGATTATTTGAAAGTCACAAGAAATTACCTTTCAGAATGGAACAACTTGCCAAAAAACAAAGGAGCATGTAGCTACAACTGAAATTGACATGCTTTGCCAACCAAAGCCTAATAATTAATAAAAAATATATATATGGACATCCAGAGACACTTGAGGTTTTCCTGGGAGAAAAAAACAAAGCAAGAACAGTATTTTCTACTTGCAAACACCTCAGAGGAGGAAGGAAGAGAATAAGAAAGAGAGTCAAACATACACAAAAAAAAGAGAACTACAGGATAAAAAAAAGGATCATTATAATTTATGATCAAAAAATTAAACACAGAGATAAATAGGTACATAAAACCTAAGAATTAGAAGAAATAAAGGTGGATCATTAGAATTGAAATACCATGGAGTTATCTTAAAACTCCAAAAAGTGAACCAGCTCTTTCCAACTTTACAACACTCTATCCACTATACCCAGTATGATCATCACTGTTCAAGTCTCATGCTTCTAAGATATTATGGTATATGATATAAGTGATGGTTATTCTATCAGAGTATTTTCCTCAGTAATTTTTGTAAAATATGAAGTTCTTTCCTAGACAGTTCATGTTTTCAGGTTTTCTGAACATAGGTTACTACATGCAAATATTTCACATGGTGCAGTGGAAAGGGTGCAGTTTTTTGAGTCAGAGGACTTCTGACTCTGCCATCCCTACCTGTGTGACCATGACCTTGGGCAAGTCACTTAATCTCTCTCTCTCCATATATGTGTGTGTTGTATACATATATGTTTATAGGTACATGCAAGTATATTACATATATATTCATATGTATTCCTAAGATTTGTTTTCTTTGTCTAGACTGTTCTATTGATAATTTTTTTCTGTAATTTAACCAGTATCAAATGGTTTTGATGATTACTCCTTTATAATATACTTTAAGGTATGCAAATATTAATCTCCTTCATTCAATGAATTTTTTTAATTCTAGATTTTTTGCTCCTTTGAATAAATGTTATTATTTTGTATAACTGTAAGATATCTTGTTGGCAATTTGGTACAAATCTAAAAATGAACTTAGGACTTTGTAAGTATTTATGTGCATGTATGTGTGTATATACACATATATATGTATATACATATGTATGTATTGAGTATGCTTTGGTAGATCTACTTCCAGTTATTTTAAGCATTTAGTTGTCATTTTGAATGTGACTTCTCTTTCTATTTATCCCTCTTGAAATTGTTTACTGCTTTATCATAAATGCAGTACATTTGTGTGAGTTTATTTTGTAACTTGCTACTTTACTCAAAGTATTAATTCTTAGTTTCATTGCTGATTCCCTAGGATTTTTTAAGTAAACTATCTTGTGAGCAAAGAGGAATAGTTTTATTTCCACTTTGGTTATCTTTATGCCTTCAATTTCTTTCTCTTAGAACTATGTCAAATAGCATAATGATAATTTAACATTTCTTCTGCTTCTGAATAACTAAAGATGAATATCGTACAGAAAGTGATTGGGAACTGTGTAGGATGAGTATGAACAAGCTGCAACACATAACTAATAAGGAACTTCAAAAAAAAAACAGGAGCAATGCATACCATCAAGTAATTGCATGAAAAGAAGAAATTATCAACTGGTCACATGGAAAAAGTAAAAGATGATAGGTAGATAGGAGGCATAATATGCGGACAAAGAATGGCAGAATTCTATTATGTTAAACAGGACACATTTGAAGTGGGAGAGCAACATGGACGAGAGTCATAGGATATCTGTAGGATGGGTAGTAGTCATTGGAGGGAACTTGATAAGATAGAAGATCTATTTGAATATTTGAGTGAATTCATATAACACTGGAAAGAGGATGAGATCAAATTTACATGTAGAGACACTGACCTTGTCACAAATAATGGCCGTCTTTTCATTAATTATTAGAGTAAATAGGGTGAATAATGGGGGATAAAGTCAAGGGACTATGAGGAGAGATTTGGAGGAGAAGAGAAGAGCTCATGGTGAACAGACTTCATTTTCTCTGTGAAGTATTAGATGGGGTCCTCAGCTGACAGGGCAGTGGAGAAGGAATGCTAAAGGAGAGTCTGAAAGTAACAATGAGTTGCACAGATCTGAGACCAGTGTAAAAAGTGAGTATAAGAGAAGGTGCATCTAGTACAGGAAAGAATGGCCAGTCTTGCTGAGTGCCAAAAGATGGAAAGAAGCAGAAAAAATTGAAAATGATGGAAAATGTGTTAATTATAGAGTTCCAGATAGCATAGTCAAAGGAGTGGACAGAGTTCAAGTGGAATACTGTGAGAAGTAGGTTGAGATAGATGGGAATGAGAGAAAGAAGCAAGGTTGTGGGAGAATGAAGTTTGATTTTGAAAGCTGGAGATTCAGTATTATAGGGATTAAGAAATTAAAACAGATGGGACTTTGCTAACCATTGGGGAATAAATCCGGACAAAATATATAAGTGCATGCTCCCAAGAATTCCAAAGGCAAAGTAGAATCTTTAAGGTTTCATTGTGTTATTTCAGTTGCATTAAGGGATGCTTCTGACTTTGGGGCAGCAGCCTCAGTCTTTTTTACTGGGAAATGAGGTTGTGGAATTAGATGATTTCTCAGATCCATTCTGACTCTGACTTTGGAGACCACAGGTCCTATGCTCTTTCCACAAGATTTTTCAGATTAAATGGAAATAGCATTGGACAGAGATAGACATTCTACTCTCTGTTTTACTACTAACTGGCTATGACAGGTATGAGAGAATTGGTAAGCAATAAGAAACTGGACAGGTGCAGGAAACATAGAAGAGTAACAAAAGCAAATGATATTTAAACCCAGTTCCAGCCTTACTTCCTTACATTACATTATTCCCCTGTATGCACTGTACATTTCAACCAGACTGGATTACAATCTTTACCCCAAGTTCGGCATTTGATCTCTTGCCTCTGAGCATTCATACAAGCCCTACCCTTGCCTGGACTGAATTTTCTCCTTATCTCCACTTTACTCAGTTTTATTTCCTTCAAGCCTCCATTCAACTGCCTCACCTCACTTGAAATTGAAAACCTTTTCTATGAGAAATCACATGACATTGTAGATGAAGTGCTGAATTTGTAGTGAGAAAGAAAGATGTAGATTCAAATCCCACCTCTGACACCTATTAGCTGTTTGACTCTGGGCAAGTAGCTTAACCTCTATGTACTTAGCAACTCTTTAGTTTTTTTTCTAGTAAGTTACAGATGGGTAGGCATCTGCTTTATTAGAGGAATTCCAAAGGAGGAATTTCCTCACATTGATGAGTTTAAAAAGTCATCCCTAAACAAGAAAGGAGATACCTAGCAACAAAATGGTGCTATTCAAGTGAAAGTTTATGAATACTCCAATAGGATCATAAATGTCTTGAAGTCAGGGACTCTGTCTTTATTTCATTATATCTTCTACAGCATATCGGAACAGAAAGCAGACCCTTAATGAGTGTCGACTAATGTTTAAACAAAGAGAGAATGGGATTAGCTTTAGTAAAATAAATTTGGTTGATTATGAAGATTTGTTCCATAACAAATGTTGGCAAGCAATAGGACAGATTACTGAGGAAATAAAACTTTTTGTACTAGAATTCTTTGTTGGGTTTAAATCTCATTAGACTAGAACATATAGGTGCCATTCTTCCTATAGCAGAAGTAATAACTATATTAGTAGTGACAAAAATCAATCCAAAGACCCAGTGGCAAGGATCTAAAAGAAATCAGGCAACAGTCCCAATGAGAACCAGCTTGCAGGCCTATATTAAATATTAAATATTTTACCTTCCCCTTTTCCTTTAATTTTTGGTTAAACAAAAATCTGAGTTTGTAGGATGCCTTAAAAGCATTTGTGATTGGCAGAGTCTATATCCTTAGGAGTTATGCCTAAACAGGGTCAAAGTATTTATTCAATTAAGTAGAAACATCATTCTAAAGGTTTTTTTTTAAATAAACCAACATTTGGGTGACAGGCTATTTTTTTTTAATTCAAGTAAATTGACAACTTATTTTAATTTTCAATCAACAAACATTAAATACTTGCTACTGTTCCACACCCTATCCATGTCACAATTGAGATATAGTATAGGCCCTGGAGTTTATAGTTACTCAACTTGGCACAGTAAAAAGAGCCACAGATCTGGAGACGTGGATGAGAAAACTTGCTCTAATTCTCCATAACTATGTGACCAAACAAGTCACTTCACCCCTGAGCCTCAGTTTCCTCATCTGTAAAATGTGCATAAAAGAGATTATGATGAAAGCAAAGCCTTTCCTGATCCACATAGTTCTTAGTTTTCTCCTTTTCCTCCTCAAGTCTATGTTCATGTAATGTCTTTACAAGCTGGATGCCACCAGAAAGAATGTAAGGTCCTGTTTCTTCTGTATTTTGTTTCTATATCTTGCCACTGGACTCAGATAGCTCCGGAGGAGAAAGTGAGGCTGATGACTGTGGACAGCCCTCTTTCACTTCAATTCAATTCCACTAAGGAAGCTAAAAAAGAGGCCTAGACAAAGCTTAGAGATGGGGCCCAGAGAAAGAATCAAGGGAAATCAAAGGGTATATTGTTAGGATCACTCTGTGATCACTTAGCATAGTGCCTTACAAATATTTTGTAGGCTTATGCCTTGATTTCTCAATCAAATAAAAGATAAAGTCATGTAGCCAAGATACCACAATTCTTTATTAAAGTGGTGCCACTCCTTAAAGGCCCAATCCCTTATTTCCAACTATAAAGTAGACCCCTCCACTCAGACATCCTACCAATGCATCTCAAACTCAATGTGTTCCAAACTTAATTCATCACCTTTACTAATTTTCTCATTTTGTCTTCACAATAATTTTGGGCAGTGGGCACACCCATCCCCATTCTCCCATTTTACAGATGGAGAGCTATGAGGCCCAGAAAGGTTTTGTCTGAGAGCACAGAAGTAGCAATAAAACTAATATGAAAGCCAACCTCCCTAGACCTTTCCCTATATAATCCAGGACTTGTTAAACCCTTTTGTGTCCTGGAAGCCTATGGATTCCTCATAATAATGTTCTTAAGTGTATAAAATAAATATACAGGATTACCGAAGAAACCAATTACATTGCAATACAGTTTATCTAGAAAGACTATGATCATGTGCATGGCATAATAATTACAGTAATTTTGAAGTAGTAATGAATATAAACAATATTTTGAAATATCTACAACAACTGTAATTTGATATGAAAATGTGTTATTCCTGTGGAGAAAAAGCCATGAGTACTACTAATGCTGCTGTGGCTTCTTGTCTTCATTCATAATTGAAAGAAATACTAAATCCCCATTAGAAGTCAATGAAAATAAAGATTTTACTCCCCTTCTTCTCCCATTCAGAGAAATGCATGTTCTATAAGGCTCTGTTTTTTCTGTCATTGCTGTTTCTGTCATTCTTCAATATTTTCGCACTCTCCTTCCCCACTTCCATTAAACAGTGTTTTAGAGGGGATTGGAGTTTTAGGTAGCAATTCGATTTCTTTGTTATTTTGACCTAGACTCTTTTGGCTAGACTTATTTAATCGCAAAATTGCCTTTAGTAGTTCACTAACTAAACTTTCTTTCTTGAACTCTACACATGTGGATCTTAAACATGTTTAAAACTAGGTTCATCGGTATGGCACCACTGATTTATTTTGACCAATAGGTGCTCTCTTACATATTTCCAAGTGAAGCATCATCTCTGTTTATATCCAATGTCTTACAAACATTCATAGCTTTCAGGAAGCAAAGCAACCCAGTTCTGAGAGCTGACGCTGCTCATGGTCTTGGCAACAGTTTTTACTCCCTTTCTTCTCAAGTCTTTGAAATATTGCATAGCTTTAGTTCTAAATGGGGGCTGTAAGCCACCTGCCAAGAGGTGGGGCTAAGTTATCTATGTATCAGCTTTGTAACCCCAAGACATCCTAAATCTTCAGGACATTCAATCCTTGTGGGCTTGACTTAGACTGTTATCTTTCCAGGGAAGATAAATGACATTCCATGCAGTTTTGCAGAAGATGTCAGTACTAACTCCCTGTTGGTTCTGCAGAGATATTAGAGATTGCTGAGTGCTGCAAGTGAATTGGAAAAAGGGTAAGCTAGAATTTGACAATCAACTGAAAATCCTGGGGAAACATGTGTGTGTGTGACTTGTACAACCAGTTTTATTTAATTTTAATAAAATTTTCCCTACTCTGCAGGAAGGATTATTAACGACAGCTTTATGTCTTATGGCTCAACAAGCTTTCAATTGATATGCTGCATACTTGGGGGGCTTTCTTCCTCTGAAAGGGATTTTATGACAAGGGTGAAAATAATCTTTCCACAACCTTTCCCCCCTTTTATTTTCCTGAGACTATCTTCTTAGCCTTTTCTCTTTGAAGTCTTCCTAGAGCCTAGAGGAAGCTAGTTATTGAAGTGGACAGAATGAGAAAGTGTTGGACTTCAAATCCAGCATTAGATATTACTTGCTAGCTATGTGAACATGGGTAAGTCATAACTTGCCTCAGTTACTTCATCTGTAAAATGAAGGTAATAATAGAACCTATCTTCCATGGTTGTTTTCAGGATAAATGAGATAATCTTTTTAAAGTACTTTGCAAAAGGTAAAGTGCTAGTGAGAGTTATTACTGTTATCACCATCATCATTATTAGTTAACGTCCTGGTCCAATGAGATGGCCTTTCCTCCTATTATCTGAAGTCCCTTCCCCAGCCCCCAGGGATTCTCAATCACTCATATGGCCCCTTAGTTACACAGACACGCTGTAACTTAACTCTAGGAGAGTGAAGTCATCTTGGCGCTCTTTGAGAACCAAGGACAGTAACCAACAACTGGTCACAAATTGTCTCAAATTGCTATTTAACTGTTATAGGTTCTTTATCTTGTCCCCCTCCCCCCATAAGATCATAATCTCCTTAAAGGAAAAGGCCAAACATTTATATTTTGTGGCATTCTCATTTAACTCTAACACAATTTGGTATGTGTGTATGTACACATGTGCATATATGCACATACACAGATACATAGTGTGTATATATACATATATATGCATATATATATAAAAATATGTGTGTGTGTATATGTGTGTATGACAGAATGGGGTAGGTCCAATGTATAGAGGGGCCTACCTGTGGTGAAGGGTCTGTTGGTTTTTGTGGCTAGAGGGGAGGCAGAAAAGATATCTCTGTCCTCATCTCTCTCTGTCCTTCTCTAAGAGAGACTTTCATTCCCCAAGGAGGGGAAGCAGAAAGTTATGGTTAGAGGCCACCCCCACTCTGCTCTCCTCAGAGAGAGAGGATACCAAGCTAGAAGTATATCTATCAAGCCCCTTCAATATTGTTTGGCTAGGGGGTAAGTTTGGGATCCATCTAACTTTTGATTATTTTGTCATATTGGAGGGGAAAGTGTCCCCAAACTCTTTTCCCAAGGCTTGACCTTTTCCCACCTAATATCAATACCACAATGAACACACATAGCAAATGGCAAATAAGTCCAATTATCTAAATCATAGGAAGACAGCAATGAGAAAATAAGTTTTGAAGAATATATATCAGACAATACACAGTGTAGGGCCTCTCTCATTGGAAGCATGATAAATCAGCTCAACCAAGAGAAAAGGTCCTGGATCTCACTGAAGGAGAAACCCCTGAAAGTATATAAAGTAGCAATCTGAGAACAGGGACTTTATGGAGACTGCCCACCCCTCTTCTGTCTTCCCAGAATCCTTTTCTTCATCCCCCTTAAGTGAGACTGGCCTCTTCCATCTCCAGTCTCTAAGCTGGAAGTCAGGAGAAGCTGAATGATGAGTCCCAAAAGGAGGAATGGCAAAGGCTGGAGCTCTCTTGGGTCTCATCAACTCAATCTGCCCCTCACACAGGACAGGGCATTCATCTCTACCAATAAGGAGAGAGTCTCATGTCAATGAGCTTTAGTGCAGGGCTTCTACATAAGCACGATTTATCATATTAACTAACATGTAAGAATGCTTACAATGTACCAGGTGCTGTGCTAAGTGTTTTACAATTATTATCTCGTTTTATCCTTATAACAACCCTGGGAAGTAGGTACTATTATTATTTCAATTTAACAGATGAGGAAACCGAGGCAAACAGAGGTTAAATGACTTGCCTAGGATCACATAGTTAGTAAGTGTCTGAAGCTGCATTTGAACTCAGGTCTTTCTGACTCCAGGCACAGAACCCAATCCACTGTACCCCATAGCTGTACTATCTATTTTATATGTACATACACAAGTCTATATGTATGTATTTGTTTATACATATAAATACATGTGTATTATAGGCTTCAAATAGAGAAGCTAAGCTTGGAATAAAGACACTTGGATTTAAAACCTGCTTCTCATATTAGAGATGTGACCCTGGGATGGTTAATTAAGCTCTTCCAACTTTAATTTCCTCATATGTAAAATGGGGATAATAGCACCTACTCACAGTGTTTTTGTAAAGAACAAATGAGATAATATATATAAAGTGCTTTACAAACCTACTGGCACCCATAGATGCTAGGTCTTGAATCAGGAAGACTTCTTGAGTTCAAATCTGGCCTCAGATACTTACTAGCTGTGGGATCTTAGGCAAGTCACTGTAATGAGAGGTAAAGATCTTCCCCACCCATTAACAGGCCTCAGGTGGAGCCCATTAAGGAAGCTTGATTAGGGAAGGTTTGTTTTGTAGTAAGGCCCACACCTTTTAATGAGGCACTGGGTCACAAGGGTTTCAATGCCCTCTGACTCTGAAAAGTGCATACGGATTCTGAAGTGAGGGTTTTGCTTTGGGGACTTACTCTTTGGAGGAAGTTTCCTGTGCCAGATGAAACTCCAGACAGCACCTAAGGAGCCCCCCAGCTTTGAAAACCCAGAGGTCACTGCTTCTCTCTCTGGTAATTATGTATGTATGCAATGGTCAGAGAGTTGGATCTATCTGTTGATCTGTGATGTATGTATTGCTTATGGTCAGTTACAAGCCCTGCCTGTTGATCTTTGTTTCTCTGCTTGTATTTTCTCTGTTGGTGAATGCAATTAAAGAAGATTGTTGACCACTCAAAAAAGTTGCTTTCCTTTTAGAAAAGCAGATCTAAGAATCTGTACTAGCAGTTCATCCTGGATGTGTGCTTGCTGTCACAGTCACTTAACCCTGTTTGCCTCAGTTTCCTCATCTGTAAAATGATCTGAAGAAGGAAATGGCAAATCACTCCAGTATCTTTGCCAAGAAAACTTCAAATGGGGACACAAAGAGTTGGACACAAATGAACCACAACAACATTATTTTTACCACTCTGAGTTTTAATTTCTTCATCTATAACTTGGAACAATAACTTCACAAGGTAGTTGGGGCTTTGCCTCAGAGTATTGAGTTTAAACAATATTGACATTAATGTCTGTCTAACATAGTTGACCTAAGAAAAGCATTTTGCAAAACTGTGAGTTATACAGTATAAACATAAGTTGTCATTGTTGAATTGAAAGGCTAGAATTCTATGCTGGTGAGTGCACATATTAGATCAAGATCATTAGATTATGGTTTCTTGTAGAGCAGACACTGTCTATTGCCTTTCTTTGTATCTCACTACTTAGCACAATTCCTGGAACTGTATTTCTGTTCATTTGTGTCGTTGTGATCCTATTTGGGATTTGAACTACAGGACCTGTGCTCTACCCACTCCCCTGGATAATTAGCTGATTGTTGAAAAGTAGCCTGAGACTCTGGATAGGAGTCTGGAGCAGTCTTGGAACTAAGGAGAAAGGGGACCAAAGGAGGTAGAAGGAGAGATACTGATTCAGTGAGGAAAAATAGGCAGCAAAGATCATTTTTACTTACTTAACAATTTTGCCCATCCCATCCAGAACTGTAATTTTGTAATTTTAAAAAAGTACATGACAAAAATAGAAACCCTCTCCAATGACATTAGAAGACACAAGTAAATTTCCTAAGAAGGAAATGAATAATAGTTTTAACACTACGATCATACTTGAATACCATTTTCACAGAGCAAGTAAATCTGAGACTTGTAGTTTCTTTTCCAAAATCCACCCAAGATCATCATAGTTTTCACATTTGCATTTTTGGGAAAATGTAAGAAAGGCATCCACCAGCCAGAACTCCCCCCAACCCATTTCCCATATCTCCAAGGAGGCTTTAGGACTTTTTTCTCATTTTGAAACTTTAAGATATTGTGCTTTGGCTGGTACTTTTACTTGTAAAATAAATTGCTTTTTGCTGCATGGACTGGGCTGTCAACTGATGAATCTTGTGGATAGTTCTGTCTATCTGAGAGTAATTCAACCCTGGGGCTACAAAATTACTTTACTTTTGTATTTACTTTCAAAGCAGAGATGTTTAATTAGTTTGAGCCCATGTCTATCTGACATCTCTACGACTGGCTGAAAAGTTAACAATGACAACAAAAGAAAGTCTGTCAGCTGACTGGGTTTTGGTCTGTATAATGCCAGACAAAGTGACTAGCTGATAAAAGTCAATTACCGTCATTACTAAGAACTCTCTTTTATTACTCAAATTTTCATTGGGTCTCTAATTTCATTAATAATGTTGTACTGCCTACAACAAAACAAGTGAGACATATTCATGTCTGTTTTCAGTGGAAATCTTGTATATATCTTTCTAAAAGTTTGCCTCAGGTGGTACCAGATAGGCCATATGTTGAGGGTACCAATGGTACACATGGGCTATCTGGAGGCTCACTCCTACCGTATGACTAAAGTATATGCTTTTGCACTCAAACATTTATTTAATGGCATCTATACAAAATTTCCCCTTTGTTTTTCCTTATTTGTAATATATTGCAGCTATACCATACCCACCATGACCTTCACTTTTACTGTTGATTTAGCTTCAATTTCAATTCTTCAGAAATCGTAGTGGTCTGTGTTTCACAACAAGGCCATATACCAATAGAGAAAATACAAGCAGAGAAATTAAGACTAACAGACAGGGCTTCTAACTGTCTGACAGCAATACATACATTACAGATCAACAGACAGATCAGACTGCCTGATCACTACCTAGATACATAGTTACCAGAGAGAGAAGCAAGAACATCTTCCAGCCTTACTGGAAGAACCGTGACCATTTGGTCATTTAATTGTTCAGTCACATTCACCTCTTCATGATCCTGTATGGAGTTTTCTTCGAAAGATATACTGGAATGTTTTGCCATTTCTTTCTCCAGTAGATGAAGAGAAACAAAGGTTAAGTGACTTGCTCAGGGTCACACAACTAGTGAGGGTCTGAGGTTGGATTTGAACTTGCTCTTCCTGACTCCAGGTGAACCATCTATGTCATCTGTCCACTGAGACAGTTATGTCTCCAATTATTATAATTATTATTATTATTACTGATGCTATTCAGAGGTGGCCCAGCACAGTGAATAGAACACTGGACCTGAACTCTAGAGGACCTAGGTTCAAATCTCTCCTTAGACACTAGTTACATAACTTGGAAAACCACTTTACTACCTTTGGAGCATCTGTTCCTTCAGGATTAGATTTAATGTCCTCAAAGGTCACTTCAGCATTTCAATCTATGATCTAAAGTTTGCTAATATTTTGCCTGAATTGAAATTGTATGAATGTATTTCTTTCGTGCAAACATGGTCTAAGACAAATTTTATGCAAACCCAGTGAAATTAGCCATGACAAAAGGACCTAACAGAGCTGAATCATGAGAGCTGTACCAGGAATGAAGCAACAAGTACTTTATGCTCTACAGCTCACAGTAACCATATTGACAGACTATGGTGAATCAACCTACCATTCAGCAATCCACAAACATTTATGAAGTGCCTACAGTATTCAAAACCCTACACATTAGACTGTATTTTCACAAAGGAAAATATTACGCCATTTTCACCCTCAAGAAGTTTATAATAAAGGAAGGGCAAGGCAGAGCAGCTATTTGAATTTATGCATGAAAAGGCATTTATTAAACACTATGTGCCAAGCACTATGATCATCTTTAGGGATAAAATTTTTTTAAAAACTTGTTTATGATACCTCCAAAAAACAGACTCAGAGATATCCACACTGGCCAACTGGCTCTACTTATAAAACAACAAAACAAAATAGCAACAACCAAAAAAAGAATCCATATAATTCTGCTTTCAAAAATAAAATTAATTGGAAAATTGTAATCATAAATGATCAAGCTTAGACCAGCAGAGTAGATAAAATGCACCTCTCTCTCTTCATCAAAGGAACAGGGTAATATGAGAATAGAACATTAAAGACTATTGTCATATGTGATGATTATACTGTTGAGTTTTGCTCAATGAATGTCTTGCTCCTTTTTTTCTCAAATCTTTCTTTTAAGGCTTTATGCATAGGTGGGGCAGAAGGGGATATATTGAAAAATAATTGTGATATAAAGACAAAAGAGATCAATTTTTAAAAAAAAAAAACTTTCCTTTCAATCCAGATGGCACAGGTAAGGCAACACAATATAATGGAAAGAAGGTCACTTGAAATGAAGTTATGTAGGTTCCATTCAAACTTTGTCACTAACTAGCTGTGTAGCCTTAGGCGAGTTAGTGGGCTTCTCTGGGTCTCAGATTTCTCATCTGTAAGATGAAGAGAACTGTGTTAGATAACCTCAAAGGTCTCCTGCAGCTCTTATATCCTCCAAGTGTACCAATTCTGTGAAATTAACTGAACTTCTCCCGCACAAAGAGAGGGACATATTCACACATATACACACACACACACACATACACATACACATACACACACATACACAGAATTTCCCAGAGCCAGGTAAAAATGAATCCCCCAACTTCATTTGCTTTAACTGTTTAATGTCACTGTTGTTAATATAATCTGATACTTTCTATTACATTCTTCTTCCCATGCAATGTACTGGCAGTCTTTACAGATGCCAAGATATAAGATCATAGATGCATATGTCCCACTACACATTTTGGATTTTCTCTCTCAGTATCTTTCACTAGTCATTGAAAAGCAACATGAAACACTGTTTTTCAACAAAAAACACTATTTTTATAGATAAAGAAGCCAAGGCCCAAAGA
Source organism: Bettongia penicillata ogilbyi (assembly GCA_023548195.1). Classification (NCBI taxonomy): domain Eukaryota; kingdom Metazoa; phylum Chordata; class Mammalia; order Diprotodontia; family Potoroidae; genus Bettongia; species Bettongia penicillata. The sequence continues at coordinate 2,637,482 of JAJHZJ010000300.1, forward strand.
GGATTATAAAGGTTAATTCAATAAATTTTTTATTAAGCACCCACTATATAAAAGGCATTGCAGTAGATTCTGGAGTTGAAATATAAAAAGGTAAAAAAAAAAAAAGAATCATCCCCTGCCCTCAAGGATCTTATATTCTGCTAGGTAAGAAGTGGGATGGCATATATTTAATGTAATTTGCACAGAAAAGTAAATACAAAGTAACTTCAAAAAGGTAAGAGTTTGGATGATCATCTAGGAACATAGTCAACATGCCAGAACTACATTAAAAGCCAGGTCTTCAGTGCTCTTTCCTCTACACCATACATAGCTACCCTACCCCAATCCCACTAAAAGAATGGATGGGGGGAACTAACCCAGAGAAAGGATGTTTGGGTTATAAGGAGACAGTCTTTCCTGTCAACAAAAGGCTCCATTGAAGTAATACTCATTGTCAAGAACATTCCATTTGAACCCAAGTTTATAACCTAATCTGTGGTTTCCATTGTAATTAAATCACTCATTTGTATAGTGTGACACAGTGGAGAGTGGGATGGATTTTGAATCAGAGGAAGTGGGTTTGAACCTTGGTTCTGCCCAGATTGGTGGGTGGATTTGGGCAAGTCATAGTAACTCTGCGGCCTTCAGTTTGCTCATTATCCTGAGGAATGGACCTTGGCTTTGCTAGGCTGCCAAAACGGTCCATGGCATACAAAAGGTAAAAACCCCACATTAGGAAATTGAGATGAATCTAATACCCCGCATTAGGAAATTGAGATGAATCTAATGAGATGAAATTTAATGGAGATAAATATAAAGTCTTCCACTTAGGTTCAGACAATAAACTTCAGCACTTTAGGATGGGGAGACCTACTTAGAAGTTTGTCTAAAAACGATTTGTGGGTTTTACGGACTGCAACCTCAAGAAAAGTTCACGGGAGAAGACAATCAAAAAGTAGCTGAAATAGTCTTGGGCTTCATTGTGAACCTTCATTGTGAACTTGAGGTTATGTAGGTTCCATTCAAACTTTGTCACTAACTAGCTGTGTAGCCTTAGGTGAGTTACTGGGCTTCTCTGGGTCTCAGATTTCTCATCTGTAAGATGAAGAGAACTGTGTTAGATAACCTCAAAGGTCTCCTGCAGCTCTTATATCCTCCAAGTATACCAATTCTGTGAAATTAACTGAACTTCTCCCGCACAAAGAGAGGGACATATTCACACACATACACACACACACACACACACACACACACACACACAGAATTTCCCAGAGCCAGGCAAAAATGAATCCCCCAACTTAGCTTTTAGGAATAAGGTGAGAGCCCTTCTAGACTGTGCTCTGGTCAAACAACATTTGGAGTATTATATTCAGTTCTAGGCACCACAGTTGATGGAGGACATTATGGGACTGAAGAGTGCCTAGTGGAAGACTTCCAGGATGTTGAATGGTCTTGAGTTCATGACATAGCAGCATCCATTGAAGGAACTGGTGATGTTCCACTTGGAGAAGAAAAGATTGGGGGGGGGGGGGTTGGGGTTGGAGGGAAAGAGATAACTTTTCCAGTGTTTGAAGGCTAGTTTTTCAGAATAGGGGTAAGAGTTTTATTTGACCCCAAATGACAGAATCAGCGAAAATGCATGAACATGACAAAGAAGTAAAATTTAGATTTTATGTCAGAAAACTTCCTAGTCATTATAAGTGCCCCATAGTAAAATGGGCAACCTTGGAAGGGGTTCCCTGTTCTTGGAGGTCTTCAGTCATGAAATTCAATATGTCAAAGTGGGGATTATTTTTGGATTTGGGTCAGGGACAGATGGGCAGTTTGGTTCTTCCTGACTGTGAAATACAGTGATTATACTCATTGTGGAAGTAGGGAAACTGAGACTCAGAGGAACTAAAAGATTTAACCAAATTCATAGAGTTGGTTTAAGTATCAGAGCCAGGACCCAAACGCAGAGCCTTGCCCAAGTTCAGTGCCCCGTCCTTCTATACCAACTCTTTTCCTGAAAAGAATGTCATTAAGCAGCAGGTTTTATTTTGTTCTCCTTTAATGTTAAGGGCAAAAGCCAGTGAATAACGGACTAGTCAATCTAAAATACATTCTTCCCAGGCAGCATGAACAGGTCTACATTTACTGAAGTGAAAGGGTGAGGGTAGCATCAAGAGAGACTATAGTTGCTCTTTTGCCATTGTCAGAATTGTTTCCTCACCACCAGTAGAATAAAATGTTCTTCCCCTCTTCTCTCTGTGCTATTTGTCAAAGGTTCATGAAGTTCTAACTTCTCCAGCCACGTTTATCTATGTAATTATATAGTACAACCTGCATCTGGTGTGCTGACTTCATTTTATTATAGTTTTCCACAGACATAACAAAAATATTGTCTTAACTTATCCATTGAACAAAATAACTTTGTCCCTTAGTCTATTGATTTTGATAGCAATACTGCATTTAAAATTTGAACTGATGAAGATATTTCCCCATTGGCTTTGAGGAAAAGGAGAGAAATTATTCTGAGACCATCTTTTAGGAGTACCCACAGCTGCCATGAAGTGCCCAAACAATTCTTCTTTAAAAGTTTCATTGATATTTGTTTTGACATTAAAAAACATTTCTAAATTGCCCCCACTCTGGGAAGTGTCTCCTGTAACAAAGTAAAACAAACAAAAAAGCAAAACTAATAATAGAATGTTGCTGTTTGATCATTTTTCAGTCACATCCAATTCTTCATGACCCCATTTGAGGTTTTCTTGGCAAAAATATTGCAGTGGTTTGCAATTTCCTTCTCCAGATCATTTTACAGATGAGCAACTGAAGCAAGCAGAATAAAGTGACTTGCCTAGGGTCACACAGTTAATGAGTGTCTGAGACCAGATTTGAACTCAGGAAGAAGAATCTTCCCAATTCTAAGCCCAGTGCTCTATCTACTGTGCCACCTAGTTTCCCCAACAATAGAATGACCTTGTCTCAAAGTACATGCAATATTCTACATTTATAGCATCTCCCCAACTTCTCTATTTTTATTATTTTTAATGAACAGAAGTCTATTTTTTCTCTCCTCCTCTCCACCATCTCATTGGAAAAAGAGAAAAAGAGATGAAAAATGAAGTCCTTGGAGGAAATATGCATAGTAAATCAAAACAAATTTCTTCATAGTCATACATATATCTATATGTATATAAATATATAAGAATATATAAATGTGTGTATATCTATGTGTGTGCATGATATCTAGATCTATGTATGCATATACATATACATACATGTATACACATATATTATGTACATATGTACATCTACATCAGCTAGGTGGTTCAATGGGGAAAACACTGGGGTATGGCATCAAATCTCACTTCTTCCATTCACTAGCAATGTTATGTAGGCAAGTTGCTTAACCTCTGTTTGCTTTAATCCACTAGAGAAGAAAATGATAAACCACTCCAGCATTTTGCCAAGAAAACTCCATGGACAATGTGGTCCAGGGGATCACAGAGAGTGAGACCCCCAGAACTTGGTTTTAAGCCCTATCTTGGATACTAACTGTTTTACCTTGTGCAAGTCATTCCCCTTGTCTTGACTATGTCAATTGTAAAATGAAAAGTGTTAGAGTAGATCCTAATCTTTTTTGGGTCCTCATATCCCTTGGCTGTCAGTTCAACCTTCCCTTTTTCAATAAGAAAGAAAACTTTCCAGAGTTTACCCTTCATATGCACATGAGAACTAAAGAGATTAATGTCAGTTGCATAATAGAAATTTACCATATGTTCTGAGTAACCTTTCATAACATTCTTCTACTCTAAGGTATGTTTACCCCAGATTAGGGAACCTCTGGATCAGATGATCTCTGAGATCCCTTCTAGCTAGATCTTTGATTCTCTAAACAAGATCCCACCTAGATTATTTTTCCCTTGACTTCTAAAGCTTCTGTCTCTCCTTAGGTAGAGATTAGAAGGGTCTCTAATGTCCCTTCTCAGATCTATATTTATGATCCTATGAACTATGAATCCTACGAATCCTGTATTTTATTATCTGTAAGGTACAGTCATTATGGTTCCCAAATGCTACAATAGTTCTTTTGAGATCAACATGGTACCCAGCACACTTCAATGTCACTGGTTAGGCACAAGCAAAGGGGTGCCTGACTCCATATGTTGCCTTAATTCTCATTGATGTCTATGATCCCCAAATGAAGTTCCCTGAAGAAAGTACTCTGGAACAAAAAGTAGCCATCCTCAAAGACCCAACATGCTCATTTTCCAGTCATGCACAATCCACTAAATAATAGCATCAAAAGGAGACTTCCTTATTGAGTAAGGTAGAAGGAAGAGGGGGAGAATGTTTTACAATCCCTTGGCAACTTTAAGTCTTCCTCACCCGAACAAAAATTTATCACTGAATGACCTTGGACAAGTCATATAACTTTATCATACTGATCTTCTCTCATCAGCTTGTTCTAGTTTGTCAATGTCAAATTGTCAATGTCAAAGTTAAAAATCCCAAACTGGACACAATACTTAGATGTACTGTTCCTAGTGCAACACTTAGACTCCATCATTTTGCCTTGGGATGGTCTTCTTTATGAGCATCTTTTATTCATCCCTCTCTACCAACTTCTCTTATTGCAATGAATGTGGAAGAGGAGGTAGTGAAGACAAGGATAGGATCTAAGGATAAATATAATTAATCTTTTTTCTCAATATGGCACTTGTGGACTAGTGGACAGATAGATGGACAAGTCTGAATTCTGCCTCAAGCACTTACTCTTTTAATGATCCTGGGCAAGTCACCCAATCTTTCTTGACTTCAGTTTCCTTATCTGCAAAATGATAATATCACCTATCTTATGAATTGTTGTGAGACTACAGTGAAATAACATATGTAAAGTGCTTTAGAAGCTTAATTTGCCTTATATATGTTTATTACTATTACCATTATTATTTCCTCTTCTGCTGCAGACAGTTGCCCTATTATAGCAAGAATTCTCTGTGACACTTGGATATGATCGTCATAATGAGACAACATAGGTAGTGGAAATAGTAATAACTACCACTATATGGCATTTTAGAGTCTGCAAAATGCTTTACATATATTTTTTATTTGAATCTCATAATACCCTGTGAAGTACATACTATTAACATCATTATCCCAAATGGAAAGATGAGGAAAGTGAAAATCAGACGGGTTAAGTAACTTGTCATGGTCATATGCCAAGGTCACACAGCTAAGAAGTGATGATGATCATGTTTGAACCCGGGTCTTCCCAAGTCTAGGTCCACTACACAGCCTCACTATTGGCCTAGAAGATAGTAAACTTGTATCTCAATCTTGACTCTCTCACTAATTTATCTGAGTCAGGCCACTTCCTCTTTCTGGTCTGTTTCTCCATTTTTGAAAAAAATAGAAAGTTCCTATTATTTGACTTAAAAGATCCCTTATAGCCTCAGTTGTCTATGATTGTCTTAAATATGGGACTGGTAAGTCCAGACAAAATTAGAAACAAGGAGAAAGAATGCACAATATACCAGAGCTACTAAAACTAGTCTCCTTAAGTTCAACCAGACAGACTTTCCCCTGGTAAATGATACAATAAAGTGACCTCAGGGCTTTATACTGAATTTTGTTGAATTAAGGCTCACAGTTGGCTTCTAGGTTACCAATGTAAGACCATACTCTTACAACAAGCCTTTTAGTTTCCATGATGGCTTGTCATTCGCCAAAATAGGTGGCTGGTCACTGCTCTTCCTATTCCCTCCTTTGTCAAGGCATCAGAAAATCACAGAGAACACAGAGGATATTTCCATCATGATATATCTAAGCCCTTTCCTCACATTTTACAAGCTCTTTCTCAGTTACCAGATAAATAAGTAGAAAGGGACACATCAAAGACCAACAGAGACAATGTAAGAAAGAATTTTGGAGGATAAAGTCTTTCTTTAGCATTCATCTCTTTCTTTACTTTTTTGAGGCCTTTCCCCTATCCCTATGTTATCCCTATGTGTCCTCTCTACCATCTGGTTGCCCTCAAGTATTCCAAAGAGAAGCCTAGTGCACTGGATTTCCTTCAAAAAAATGACTATCTAGCATCTCACTCTTTCAAGATCTTGCTTCCCTCTGTCAGGTGACTGTTGGAGAGAAATTTCTATTGGTATAGGAAATTTCTTTGGTATAGGAAATTCCAGGATGAGGACAGTCCCTCTACCACTACAGGTTACAAGGGTAGGCAACCTGTAGCCTCAAGGCCATGTGTGGCCCTCTAGGTCATCAAGTGTGGCCTTTTGACTGAATCCAAAGTTCACAAAACAAATCCCCTTAATAAAAGGATTTGTTCTGTAAAACTTGGATTCAGTCAAAAGGCCATATCAAGGACCTCGACAGTCACATGTGGCCTTAAGGCCATAGGTTCCCCACCCCGGAAGATTTTTACTTCAACATATAGTCTTAAAAAGTAGCCCAGAGCACTGTGAGGTGCTTGTCCAGAGTAAGATAGCCAGTGTGAGTCACTACAGCATGCAGCCTCTCTGTTGGCTACCAATTAATTAATCAGATCAGTAGATAAACAAATCTGTTATTGTGGACATGCTATCTATCTTCAAGTATGTAAAGGGATATCATGGCAAGAGGGACTAGATGTATTCTTCTTGACCCCAGAAGGCAGAAGCAGGACCAATAAGGGAGTGTTTCAAAGAGGTAAAATTTGGCTGGATATCAGAAGTTCCTGGACATTAAAGCTGTCCAAAAGTGAAAAGGAGGGATAATGACTTTCAAATATGTTAGGGAAGATAGGTATCTTTTTTTGTACTTTCTTTTTATCTTAAACTTGTAGGAGGAGCCAAGATGGCAGAGCAGAAAGACTCATGTATGCTAGCTCTGAATCCATAGCCCATAAATTTCCTGTAAAAAGAACTCCTCACAAATTCTGGAGTACTGCAAGCCGCGCACCAATGCAATGGAAGAGATTTCCATTCCAGAGGGCCCTGGAAAGCCATCCACAGGGGTCCATCACGCTCCGGAAAGCGGAGCCCACCCCTGTGCTGCCCTGGCCACGCGGCCTCAGAGGAGCAGATCCGAGCAGGCTTCAGGGACGGAATCTCCAGGAGCCACGAAGATCCCTCCACCCACAGGCGCTACAGGTCAGTGAGAGAGACTTCTGGGCTGGCCAAGAGGGGAGCTGGGTGTCTCCATGACTTAGGCCTCCTTGGGAGGCAGCAGCAGCGGCAGAGGCAGCGGCGGCGGCCCGGGACTCCCCTAGCAGACAGGAGCTCAGGGCCATTACAGAAGGTCTCTGCATAAACCCCTTGAGGGAACTGAGCCTGGGAGGTGGCCCTGCCCCCACCCAAGCACCAGAACTTAAGCTCACATTGAATAGCATTTGAATCTCAGACCCCAAGCACTAGCTGGGCGAATCTAGGCGAGGGTGCAGAGGAATATCAGAAGTCAAGTAACTGGCTGGGAAAATGCCCAGAAAAAGGAAGCAAAATAAGACCATAGAGAGCTACTTTCTTGGGGAAGAGATGTTCCTTCCTCCCTTCATGTCTCATGAGGAAGTACAATGCTTGCCATCAGGGAAAGACGTGGAGGTCAGGGCCTCTCTATCCCAGACATCCCAGGTAGATGTCTGGTGGGCTCAGGCCATGGAAGAGCTCAAAAAGGATGTTGAAAATCAAGTTAGACAGGTGGAGGAAAAACTGGGAAGAGAAATGAGAGAGATGCAAGAAAATCATGAAAAACAGATCAATACCTTGGTAAAGGAGACCCAAAAAAATGCTGAAGAAAATAACACCTTGAAAAATAGGCTCACTCAATTGGCAAAAGAGGTTCAAAAAGCCAATGAGGAGAAGAATGCTTTCAAAAGCAAAATTAGCCAAATGGAAAAAGAGGTTCAAAAGCTCACTGAAGAAAATAGTTCTCTCAAGATTAGAATGGAACAGATGGAGTCTAATGACTTTCTGAGAAACCAAGAAATCACAAAACAAAACCAAAAGAATGAAAAAATGGAAGAGAATGTGAAATATCTCATTGGAAAAACAACGGACCTGGAAAATAAATCCAGGAGAGACAATTTAAAAATTATGGGACTACCTGAAAGCCATGATCAAAAAAAGAGCCTAGACATCATCTTTCATGAAATTATCAAGGAAAACTGCCCTGAGATTCTACAACCAGAGGGCAAAATAAGTATTGAAGGAATCCATCGATCACCGCCTGAAAGAGATCCAAAAAGAGAAACTCCTAGGAACATTGTGGCCAAATTCCAGAGTTCCCAGGTCAAGGAGAAAATATTGCAAGCAACTAGAAAGAAACAATTCCAGTATTGTGGAAATACAATCAGGATAACTCAAGATCTAGCAGCTTCTACATTAAGGGATCGAAGGGCGTGGAATAGGATATTCCAGAAGTCAAAGGAACTAGGACTCAAACCAAGAATCACCTACCCAGCAAAACTGAGTATAATACTTCAGGAGAAAATATGGTCTTTCAATGAAACAGAGGACTTTCAAGCATTCTTGATGAAAAGACCAGAGCTGAACAGAAAATTTGACTTTCAAACGCAAGAATGAGAAGAAGCATGAAAAAGTAAGCAGCAAAGAGAAGTCATAAGGGACTTACCAAAGGTGAACTGTTTACATTCCTACATGGAAAGACAATATTTGTAACTCTTAAAACGTTTCAGTATCTGGGTAGTTGGTGGGACCACACACAGATGTACACACACACACACACACACAAACACGTACATGTGTGCACGCACGCACACATACACACATGCACGCACATACAGAGACAGAGAGCACAGAGTGAATTGAATAGAATGGGACCATATCTTAAAAGAAATTAAGGTAAATGGTGAGAGAGAAATGTAGTGGGAGGAGAGAGGGTGAAATGGAATGGGGTTAATTATATCTCATTCAAGAGGCAAGCAGGAGACTTTTTAGTGGAGGGAAAAAGAGGAGAGCTGAGAAAAAGTCATGACGTTTACCCTCATCACATTCAACTAAAGGAAGTAGTAAAATGCACACTCATTTTAGTATGAAAACCTATCTTACAATACAGGAAAGTGGGGGAGAAGGAGATAAGCAGGGAGGGAGGGATGATGGAAGGGAGGGCAATGGAAGGAGGGAACAATTTGAAGTCAACACTCGGGGAGGGACAGGATCAAAAGACAGAATAGAAACAATGAGGGGCAGGATAGCATGGAGGGAAATACAGTTTAGTCTTACACAACATGACTGTTATCGAAGTCATTTGCAAAACTACACAGATATATGCCTTCCCAAAGGGAATGGGTGGGGAGGGAGGGATGGGGAGAAGTTGGAACTCAAAGTTTTAGGAACAACTGTTGAGTATTGTTCTTGCTACTAGGAAATAAGAAATACAGGTAATGGGGAATAGAAAGTATCTGGCCCTACAGGACAAAAGAGAAGATGGGGACAAGAGAAGGGAGGGATGATAGAGGAGAGGGCAGATTAGTGATAGGGAAAATTAGAATGCTCGGTGCATTGGGGTGGGGTGAGGGGAGAAATGGGGAGAAAATTTAGAACCCCAAATTTTGTGAAAATGAATGTAAAAAGGTAAATAAATAAATTTATATTAAAAAAATAAAAATTTAAAATTTAAAAAATTTAAAAAATTAAAAAAATTCTTAAACTTGTAATACTCAAAGCATTCCTATTTAATCAGCAACTTTTTAAAAAAAAACTTATATAATCATTACACTGGAAAAGGTTAATGGAAAGACAAGATTGAGGACTGATAAAAAAAGAATTAGATTTTTTTTGTTACTTTTTATTCAGTAATGATATTTATATTGTTTTTCTTATATCTGGTACCACTCTGTCTTGGCAAGTACATGTAGGCTAAAGATAACCACCTGTAAAAGAAAACCAAAAGGAGGAAAAAGTCAGAATTGGAGAAAAAATGGGTTTAAAAGTGTCCCTTTCTATCCTGATCGGTCTTAGCTGCCCAGGCATGTCAGTGGCCATGGTGGGATCACTCCCTCCAGAGCCCATTTGTACCCGTTTGAAGTTCAGATTTAACAGCTTCATTTTGCTCCCCATGAGTTGGCTGAGGTGGGGTGGACTTTGAAGTGCCTTCCAACCTGAGATTCTGGAAAAAAGAGCTGATCTTTGAGTCATAGGACCTGAGTTTGAATCCTGTGTGACAGTGGTTAAGTCACTTTCTATCTCTGGGTCTCAGTTCCGTCATCTGTAAAATGAGAAGGTTGCACTAGATGGCCTCTGAGGGCCACTCTAGGTCATGCTTTTTAAGTTCCCCTTCTATCTACTCTGTATTCATCAAATGTGTTCTGATTTACATCTGTTGTCTCCATCATTAAACTGTAAACTCATTGTGGGGGGTTTCCCCCCTTTCTTTGCATTCTCAATGCTTGGAATAGTACCTGGCTGGTAGTGAGGGCTGATTGATTACTGAATAGCCTTGTGGTTGTAAAATAAGCTGGAGAAGGAACTAGCAAACCACTCCAGTATCTTCGCCAAGAAAAATCCAAAGGGGGTCTTGAAGAGTCAGACACAACTGAAATGAATGAAAAAAAAGAATGATCCTATGATGTTATAACCTCAAATCAGGTGAGCTCTCCTCACACCAGGCTGGCTCTCATCTGTCCAAGCACCATTTCTCTGCTCATACTAGCTCAAGAGTCATAGTATCCTATCCCCACAGCACTACTGTTCAGGGAGCATCACCCATAACTCTGATTGTCACTAGACTGTCTTCTACTTTTTCTCCAGAGCAGCTCAAAGAAGGAAACAAAGTTCAAGCAGAGATGTTGTTTGAATAGCCGCTGAAACCGTTTGCAGATCTATGTCAGAGAAACTAGAGATAGGAAAGAGGTTATCTGGTTCTCCCTGGGGAGGCCCTGGCAATATTGTTCCACGCATAATAAAATGTTTCATTGCTTTGTCTAACCAAGTTTTATCTGTTCAAACAGTCATTCAGTTACAATAGAAAGTAGCTGGTGCTTTCCCTCACCTTGGAGAAGTGTGTGTCTGAATGAATCATTCAGCCATGTGAGAAAATCTGGAAGAAATTAAGTCATCAACTGACCAGGAGTGTTGATGTATAATTAAGGAATTAAATGGGAAAAATGCGATCAAATATGATCAGTTGATAGGATTGGAGATTTAAAACTGAAGGAAACTTAAAGATGGCTCAACCTACTCTCACTTTACAGATAAGGAAACTGAGGCCCAGAGAGGTTAAGTGATTTGCCCAAGGTCACAGGTGAAAAGCACTCCATGCTTTCCCACCTATTCAACATAGTAGAACCTCACTAACTCGAACTAATTAGAGTTAACAATCTTTACAAGACCTACTAAATATCTAGCTCTTTGCTAAACAGAGGGCAATAAAAATGTATGACACTTTCTTCCCTGTGCTCAGTGAGCTTATCTGCTTGGGGAAAGCATAATGACAGAGAGCCATATAAGAGAACAAATAATAAAAACGTGGATCTTCATAAACCATAAGGCTGTAGGAATTCAGAGAAAGGGGACAAGAGTGATAGCTAGGATAACCATAAAAGACTAGAAGAACTAGTAGAACGTTGGAATGATGGTGAGTTAAAGAAATGTGATTTTGTCACTTTTAAGTGCATAATGTAAGTCTAATACGTGCTGTCTGGTAGAGATATTGCTTAATTTTTTTTAAGACAGCATGATGTCATGAACTACTAAAGTCGAAGAAGCTAGGTTTGAATCCCCACCTTTAACACCACTACGGTCTTGGGACTTGTCAAATGATGTCTCTGTATTTTTCCAGCTGTAAATCCCATCATACCCTCAGAATTAGAAGGATATGCTATGGACACATTAATATAACTAACCAAAGCAGTGCAGAACTCTTTCTTTTTCAATTACATAGTATATAGTTAGGTGCTTTTAAAGTATTTGAAAGCACTGCCTCCTTTTATGTATTATAAGTAAAATGACATTTTTTGAATTACTTCGTTTTTGTAATTTTTTTATTTCTTGCCTTCTCAATAGGTGAAGGAGGGAAAGAGAGAAGGAAAGAAATTAAAACTCAATGAATTTTTTAAAAGAAACATTTAAAGTGCCACTCCTTGCAATTCTTTTATACTATTATTTTGTCTCAAAAGTCCACTTTCTCTCTTTTTCAAGGATGACCTTCAACCTCACTCTTGTGTGAACCATCAAACGTTCCTTACTGAGGAAGCCAGAACTGATGAAGTTTGATTGTTGTACATCTAAGTGGAGAACAGCTACATTGAAAGAGACAGATTCACAGAATCACAGACTTAAGTTGGAAGACAGCTGAAATTCATCTCATCCAACCCTCTCAATTTCCAGATGAGGAAAATAAGGTCCAGAAGGAATAGCTGGCTTTTCCAAAGACATACAGGCAGGTTGCCCACGCTTCGGTCACTAATAAGAAGGCAGTATTTCATAAAAATATTACAATTGGGCAGATTTAAGATCATCTAGGCCAGTGGTTCTCAATTTTTTTTTTTTACCTCAGGATCACTTTACTTTCTTGAAAATGATCAAGTACCACCCAAAGAGCTTTTATTGATATGGGTTATAACTATCAGTATTTAACATGTTATAAATTAAAACACCTTAGAATTATTAGGAAAATATATTTGATCTCATGGACTTCCTTAAGAGGTCTCAGGGGCAATACTTTGAGGACCACTGATAGTGTGAGCCCTCATTTCACAGACAAGGAAATTGAAGGCCACTTGCTCAAGATCTAAAGTGATACATGCTAGATGAGAGTTTAGATCACCTGACTCCCAGTTGTTGCACCAAAGCAATCCCGTCCTGTGTCCATAATGCCATCCTTTCATGACAAAGTGGAAAGCTTTTTTTGGCAACAGTGAAAGGAAAGTGGGAAGATAAAACAAACTTTAATTCATCTGCTCTTACTCACGGGCTTCCCATCAAGGATGGGGTTTATCCTTATTTAGAATCAATACTAAGTAAGGAAAGTATAAACACACAAATTGAAAAACTTTTTTCTGTGGGGGCCTTGGTGGTTATGGTAAATTGCCTGAGGTTTAGAGAGACCAAGCATTTTTTTCCCATTCTTTACACTGAAACTCACAAGTGTTAAGCCATATTATTAGCTTCTGCAACCCCAAGAGAGTAGCATCCAGGCCTAGTAAATGGATTTTGTGCAGTTCTCAAACAGTCTGTGAGATGATGGCATTTTTTAAATTCTAAGATCATGCATTGTACATGTCTTCCCTGAGGTTCAAAATGATTATCCTTTAGTTCAGTTTTGTTTCATTTTTAGCCAGTAGGAGCAACTTGCATACCAGCAAGTAATTGATGATGGGCATGAGCAAACTTCTTAAAAGTTACATAGTACCAAAGTCTTATACATTTTTACGTTGTACCTAGACCTGAGAATGGAGAGGAATACCAATCTCAACCAATTCAGAAAACATTCTTTTTCCTTTGACTTTGCTATAAAATGTCTCTCTTACCCCATTTCCTTCCCTCCACCAATTTCTTTCAGCACTGAGCAAGTATAACTCTAAATCAGTTTCAGTTCACTAATATGGCAACGGCATTGTATGTTGTATGTTTGGTTCATGTTACATTTGACAGAATAGTGTGCTAGCTATTATTAGCCATAAAATTACTCATTTTTTTCTTGTCTTTCCATACTCCTGAGCTGACCTAAAACATATCAGTTTTTTTTCGAAACTGCGGATTTTTTCTATTTTAAAATGTATTTAGTTGTCCATTAGGGTAATAATAGACCTTACTTTTCTTTTTCTTTAGGTAATGATGTCTCCCAGATTTCAAATCTGTTTGCTTCAGTCCATTCGTTACCAGCTGTCAAAGTGATTTGCCTTCTTTGCAGATCTAATTAAGGCAACCCCTTATTCAGTGAATTACTGTGGCTCCCTATTCCCACTAGAATCAAATATAAATGTTTTAATCAAGTAATAATATTGTTATAATGTTATATTGTAATCAAATATAAATATTTGCCTTTTAAAGTCCTTTGCTATCATGCCCCATTCTATCTGCTGGTCTCACTATACGTTGCTTATCCTCTAGTACTCTGATCAGCAAAAAACTGGCCTTCTGTCTTTTCCTCATGTGTAACAATCCATCTTCCACCCCTGGGCCTTTGCTTAAGTCGTCCCTCCTGTCTGGAATGTATCCCCTCTTCCCTTTTCCTCAATAGAGTCTCCTTCCTGTAAGATTCAGTCCAAGTATCATCTTCTATTTCTTTCTGGCCCTCACCACCAACAGCAAATGCTGTCATCTCAAACTATGTGGTATTTAACTATTTTGTATTTATATTTATTCAGCCTGCATATACTTAAGCTCATGTACCCATTGGGTCTCCGTTAATTACAAATTAATAAATATTAATTCCTCTGCTTGGCATTTAAACCTCTTCACAACCTGGCTCTTTCCTGCTTTTCCAGGCTTTCCTCCCCTCCACACATTTTCCTAGCCAGGTACACTGACCTACTTATTCCTCTAATCTGACATTCCATTCCCATCTATTTGTCCTTTCACTTGCTGTCTCTCATGCCTAGAAAGCTCTCTCTTCTCATTTTTACCTACTGATTGTATTGTTAATGTAGTTTTGCTTAGTTTGAAGATGTTTTTTTCCATTCATATAGGCCCATGTGACCTGCTTAAATTGCATGGAAGCCTATGTCACCTGTGTTGAGAGAAGCATCCTGAGTGAGTGAAGCAGCAAGGGTGGAGCAGAGCTGGGAGGAAGTTGGTGAGAGCAATTAGGGTGGAGGAGAGAGAGGACTCTGGCAGGCACAGCTAGGTTTGTGAGTGTTTACTTGTGGGAAGGCCCTGGGAGGGGGGTGGGGAGAGGTGGTTTAGGAAATGGCATGGTGTTGTCCCCTGCCGTGCTATTGTGCATTGACTTCCAGGTCACTATGATGGATTAGGCTTTCTGGCATTGAGATTTGGCTTTCTGGTGTCTAAATAAATGCCTCCTATATGGAGAGTTTGTTATACTTTGTGATCCAGAACTACACCAGTATATAGTTGCCGTTGGTACTGTGAATATCGCCTTAGCGATACACTGATTTCCTTGGCTTTCTTCAAAATTCAGCTCAAATCTCATTTTCTGGAAAATATGTTGCCCAGTTGCCCTGCTACTAATACTTTCCTCTCTGAGATAACCTTTCATTTACTCTGCATATTTCCTTTATGTAACTAGTTATTGTTCCTTGGCAGCAAGGAATTTTTCTAGCTTTACCTTTTGAATTGAAGTAGGGAGAGACTTGAAACTGGAATATGTTTCAGAGACTGTTACAATTATCTAGGGCAGTGGTGACAAGGGTAACTTGGGTGGTCACTGTTTGATAGGAGAAAAGGTGACAGGAGAAATGTTTTGTTGATAGCAATGACAGGATTTTGCAACTGAGTAAGTGTGTTGGAGTGAGTTAAAATGAGAAATGGAGGATGGTTCTGAGGTGGAGAATCAGTGAGCAGAAGTAGAGAAATGTCCTTAACCAAAACTGGCAAGTTAAGAAGAAGAGAGGGTTAAGGGGGGAACACATAAGTTCTCTTTGGATTATGATAGGTTTGAGATGGCTAGGGGACATCCAGTTTGAAATGTCCTATAGGCAGTTAGTGGCACTGGACTAGAGGCTACTATATTGAAGCTGTGTATGTAGATCTGAGCGTCATCTGTGTAGAGATGATAATTAATCCCATAGGAGCTAGAGAAAAAAATCAAATGACGTGCAGGACATTTTGTTGATGGCATTCAGTCTGACTCTTCATGAACCTGTGGATCAGAGTGCACTAACATTGTCCATGGGGTTTTGTTGGCAAAGGTACTGGAGTGATTTGCCATTTCCTTCTCCAGTGGATTAAGGCAAACAGAAGTCAAGTGACTTATTGTTAATATAATTTTGCTTCTTAATGAGAAGATCTTTCCCTTCCATTAATAGGCCTATGTGACCTACTTAAGTCACATGGAAGCCTGAGTCACATGAGTCTAAGTCACATGGAACAGGAAGGGGTGGAAGAGGAAGGGTGGAATAGGAAGAGGCAAAGCTGGAGCAAAGCTGAGAGGAAATTGGTCAGTCTAGTCAGATTTAGGAATGATGCAGGCAAGCAGGCAGCTGGTTAGCATGAGAGAAAGAACTTGTTTGAAATTTGTTTAATGGAGCTGGTTTGTGGGAAGCCTAGCAGGAGGAGAGCTTGGGGCTGGTTTTGCCCTCCGTATTTTTATTGTGTATAGATTATGATGAATTTGGCTTTCTGGTGTCTGAATAAATGTTTTGGTTCTGTCTTCCACGTGGAGAGTTTGTTGTATTTCATCATTCAGAATTGCACCAGGATTTTCATGGCTCACACAGGTGCTGTGAATATCACATTGGCATTACAGCATCTAAGAACAGATTTGAATTCAGATCTTCCTGATTCCAAGGCCCAGTGTCTTATTCACTGAGTCACCTATAGTGCACAAGTATTTAATACTATTATTGTTATTTATAGGGAAAGATTCCCCCAATCTTTCTTGATACTGCATGTCATGGTTGAAAAGGGGAGAAATTGGTTCAAATTCTTGGGGAGGGTGGTGGTAATTAAATGTGTCAACAGACTAGAGTCTTGGAAGAGATTGAAAGTTTAAGCAAATGCAGTGAGTATAAGAGCATGAAGAAAGAGTTGTTGGTTGCAAATACATATTTTAGGCATACCATTTGCTAAGAAAACAGAAGGTGGTAATAGATATATAAGCTTGGAGTTCCTTTCATGGTGCTTAACTAAAATCTTCTTGGTGTTTAAAGAATTGTGCCTGAATATAGAATCTATATGGCAGCTACTACAGCCTGCCCTAGTGTATACTAGTGTGAAGTAATCATCTTCTATGTTTGTGTCTTTTAATTAGAGGTCCCCTATGTCAGAAATTCTTTCTCCCTTCACCACTACCTCTTAGAATCTCTAATTTCTTGAAAGAATCAATTCAGACACCACTTTCTATATAGAGTTTATACTGATACCCCAGCTGCTAGTGCCTTCCCCACTGAGACTACCTTTAGCTAGTCTGTATATAGCTTGTGTGTATATATGTGTGTGTGTGTGTATGTGTGGTGTGTATACACATACACACATATATACATATATAGTTATATATATACACATATAACTATATATAGTTATATATATATATATAACTATATATAGTTATAGTTATTTTCCTTGTACTCCCACATTACAGTGTGATGTCCTTTCTTGAGGTCAGGGGCTATTTTTTTTTCCTTTCTTTGAATTCCTACCACTTGCTTGGAACAAAGTAAATTTGTTGCCTATCCATTGTACATATATAGCTATGTGGCTCAGTGGATAGAGTGTCAAGCCTGAAGTCAGAAAACCCTGAGTACAAATATGGCCTCAAATACTTCCAAGCCATATGATTCTGAGTAAGTTATTTAACCCTGTTGACCTCAGTTTCCTCATCTGTAAAACAAAATGGAGAAGAAAATGATAAACCACTGATATCTTAGCAAAGAAAACCCCAAAAGAGGTCAGAAAGAATTGAATCTGATTGAAAGGATTAAACAATACCAAAAACAATTAGAACCATTGCAGGGCCAAGATTACTTTGTTTCATATTTGTTGTATCTGTTTTCTATATAGTTATATATGTGTGTATCCTTTCGCAATTAAAAGGTAAGGTATATAAGGCCAGAGACTTTTTCTTCCCTCATATTCTTCTAGCAACCTAGCATAATACTTAATATGTAGTGTAGGTAGTTAGCAATCACTTTAGGATTGATGGATTAGTTACATGCCTTAGACAATGCATACTTCGCATAAACTATAGCTGGAGTCAGGAAGAAAGACCAGAATTCATAGCCTATATCAGACACTTACTTACTATCTGATCCTGGGCAAGTCACTGAACCTTTATCTGACTCAGCTTCCCCAACTGTAAAATAAGGATAATAATAGCACTTATCTCCCCTAGGTTGTTGTGAGGCTCAAATGAGATAATATTTGTAAAGTACTCAGCACAGTGTCTGACACATAGTTCTTGTATTTGTTCAGTCCCTTCATTTGTATGCGACTCTTCATGATACTGGAGTGGTTTGCCATTTCCTTCTCCAGTTCATTTTACAGGTGAGGAAACTGAGGCAAATGGAGCTAAACGACTTGCCCAGGGTCACACAGTTACTACATATCCGAGGCCAGATTTGACTCTAGGCCTGGAACTCTATCCACGATACCACCTAGCTGCCCCTGGTACAAAGTAGGCACTTAATAAATGCTTGCTTACTTCATTTCTTTTAGGTTTTAGAACTTTCACAATGGATTCCACCTCATCAATTCCCTAGTTTCCTTCAAAGAACAGTTTCAGTGTAATCTCCACCACAATGCTTTGCCCCATTGCCTCAGCTGGTTTTATTCCTGTTATCTCCAAATCATTCTGAATTGTTTGGTTTATATAGGTGCCTCTATTTGTTTCTACCTTTCCCCTTGAGGGGAGGTTCCATGTAAGCTCCTTAAGGAAAAGGATACGTGTCCAAAGCAGCACCTGAGAAGTAACAAATACATCTAGAGATACAATGAAAGCAGAACCCCTTCCTTATCACCTTGAATGGTTAACTGGAGTGACTCAGAGGTTGGGATGTTAGATTTTGCAGTCAGAAGCTCATATATCTAGACTTGTACTTCAGAAGGATGCCAGGAAAAAGTGATATTCATGATTCCTCACATACTAGTTGCTTTGCTGAAACAAAGGCCAAATTCATTTCCCCCCCAGCAAGGGGTGACCTGAGCCCATTCGAGTCAGTTCGTCACAAGGATGCACGGGTAGCCAATTTGCTTTGGAACCTGAGAGAAGCTACATATGACCAGACACTTTTTTTGATGATGTTTGAGGTTGAATTTCAGATCGTGATCAAGGGAGGCATTGCTATGTCAAAGCACTCTGTCAGCCTTAAATGTCACATGAATATGTAGCTCAAAAGAAACGTGAGATGCACAAATTTAGAGACATCTCTGTCCCCCTGTTCATAAAGACCATTTGTGCTGGACCTTTTGAACTTGTAGTGGTCTGATCAGTCATAGTCAAACACATTATACACTGGCCCTGACCTAAGTGATGTCATTTCGGTCCTCTTTGAGTACGAAAGATAACAATCTATTATTGTATTCAATTATCCATGGGAGATAGTGAATGCTACAGCTGTAACTGAGGATGTGAGATCCTTGGTGGAGGGCATGCTTATATTTGGAGCTGGAGGAAGCAGTCTTCATAGAGACATTCAAGAAGAATTCAGTGATGAGCTCCAAGACTTCTCCAGATAAATCTGTCAGGTTTCATAGTCATGAACATCCAAAGAACAATGGACTGAAACATAATGAGAGCAGGTAAGGACAATAGTCAAAGGAATGAAATCAATGAATAGACAGCAGAGTCCAGAGCCCCTGGGAGGAAGAATGAAGGTAAAATGAGAGAGCATTGCATTTGAAGTCAATTATGTGGGTATAAAGTCTGGCTCTGATATTAACTTCTTGTGTGACCTTGGGCAAGCAATATTTTCTCACTGAGCCTCAGTTTCCTTATCAATAACATACACTAAAGCATCCCTCTCTGGCCATTGGTAACTTATGCATATTGTTTCCTCTATCAAAATGTAAACTCCTTGTAGGCAGGAGTTGTGTTTGCTTTCACATTTGTATCTTCAGTGCCTAGTATAATGCATGATATATAGAGTGCTTAATAAATGTTTCCCTGTATTCATTCATTCAAGTAACTTGCCTAGGGTCACATAAGTGGTAATGAATCTAGATTTTCCTGACTATTGAATTCAGCATTCCGTCCACTAAACCATGAGCTCAGCTAATTTTGATTTTAATTTCTGTCTTTGAAGGAAAGCGTTCAGAGAAATCACCAGGCAACATAACAAAAATAGGTAATGCAGAGTTGTATATGACAAGATGGTTGGACAATGGCAATGCTTTCATATGAGGTAGCTGGGTAGCATAATAGATAGAGTGCTGGGCTTGGATTCAGAAAGAGCTAAGTTCAAATATGGCTTCTGATATTTACTTGCTCTGTGACACTGTGACACTGTGACACATATTCACTGTAAAACAGAGATAATAATAGTACCTCCCTCTGATGGTTGCTCTAAGGATCAAATAAGATATTTGTAAAGTGCTTAGCATAATGATTGGCACATAGTAGGCATTTAATAAATGCTTGTTTTTCTTCCCTCTCCCCTCCCCCATGATGATCCTCAATGAGCATGAACTTTGTGCATTTGAATGCATCCTTCAGCTTTTTCACTATTAAGGTATTTTAAAATCTATCAGAAGGTCCCTGAGATTTTTTTCCATTCTGGAGAGTTCCCCACTCAATGGTTTGTTAGAGCGTACAATGCCTGACATATAGTAAGCACTTAGTAAATTCACATTGATGGATTGCTCAGAAGAGACTCTTTGGTTTGGTTTGATTTTGCTTGGTAGGAACCTACAATTTCATTGGTATAGGGATGAAATGCTGAAAAGAGTCACTTAATACTTAGTAATCACCCCTTTGCCTTCATCATTGGCCAGACCACATCTGGAATACGACATTCATTTCTAGGCACATTTTAGAAGGGATGTAGATAACTGAAGCCAGAAGAGGACAACCAAACAGTCGAGGATCTAAAAGCTGTGGAATAAAATAGAATGATTGAAGGAACTAGAGATGTTCATGTTGAAGAAAACAAGTAATAAGGGACACGATCTCAAGCTATTAATTACTCAAAACTGCATAACATTTTGAGGATTACATAGCATTTTCCTCAAAACTACCCTGTGAGATTAATGTAGGGTGGTCATATGAAATTAAAATTTGCTTTAATTTTGTGTGGCTTCATGGTTTCAGGGGACAGAACTAGAACCAATTGGTAAAAGATATCAGAGGGACTGAGCAGCTACGTGGTTTAGTGGATAGAGCTCCAGGTCTGGAGTCAAGAAGAACTGAGTTGAAATTTGACTTCAGACACTTACTAGCTATACATCCCTGGCAAGTCACTTTACCCTGTTTGCCTCAATTTCCTCAATCTGTAAAATGAGCTGAATGACAAACCACTTCAGAATTTTTGCCAAGAAAACCCCAAATGGGGGTCACAGAGAGTTGGAAATGATTGAAATGACTCAACATGATACAACAACAAAGAAATTATTATTCTATAGCCACCCACAAACAAAACAGGATACCTTGTAGGATATCTATGAGCCTCTGTCCAAGTGATATCAGCTTTAGAAGAGAGGCCAGACTTCATGACTATTAGGGATTTGTCAATTGATTTTTGGCATATTGAAAAGATGTTTCAAGTCATTTCTACTGTGAAAATTAATAGGCAGTGAATGCATGAAATAAAAAAAAGATCACCAAACTCACTGCTGTCACAACAGCTTGGATTTTATTGTCCTACTTTAGTTCCATGGGATGTTTCTAAACTAGGCATAATCACTCTTATACAAGCCAGTGAGATGATAGTGAAGCAAACCAAAACTTCCTCTGTCACATAAGCCAAGAACAAAAGGAAAGCCACAGTCCTCTCTTGGTGCCAAAACATACATAAACTAGGACCAAAACTCCAAGGGGGAGATTTGCCCAGTGACCTGCTCCTCATCCCATGAAGACTTGTTTGATCCCAAACAAGGCCTCAGAGGCTTGAATCCAGACCAGAGTGGTCAGAAGCTCTGCTCAGGTCTGGAGTGATATCAAGAGTTCAAGCCTAGCTCTAGGCCACCCCTGTAGTATAGTATCCCTGAATGATTGGGTAAACTGGGAACACAATATAGACATAGCATGCTGAGATTTCAGCAAGACATTTGAAAAAAAAAAGTCCTCCTTGACATCCTTGTGGACAATATGGAAAGATTTGTATTGAATGAATAAGAATTGGTAAAATAACCAGGCCCTGAAATATTGATCAATCAATTGAATTTTAACTGAAAGGTCTTAAATAAAGTTTCTTGAGGCTCTGTCCTTGGTCCTGTTCTATTTAAAAATTCTTCAAATAACATGGATGAAGTCATAGATAACTTGCTTGTCAAAGTAGTGTATGATATAAAAGCAAAGCAATAGCTAATATAGTGTATGACTGAAGTAGAACCTAAAAGGATATGGATGAACTAGAAAGTTGAGCAGAATCTCAGATGACATCTAAGAGCTAATGAAAATTGTTTAAGTTTGTAGAACAAATGCGCAAATGTAGCAAGGAGATGTCTTAGAAAGCAGCTCATTTGGGAGAGCCCCATGAATTTTAGTCAGCTTCATACTCATCAGCGTTATGTGACAGTCAAAAAGATTAATATGATCTTAGGTACATGTATAGAGACTGAGGCTGTGATTTTATTGGTAGGAGGAAATCTTCAATTAGGAAACTCTATCAATGGGAGGTCAATATTTTCTTTGTCACTTATAATTTCAGAGAGATGCCTAGAGTCCTGAAAGGTTAAGTTTCCATGATATATAATAAATACAAATTATTATATATCCATGATATACATATTATATATCTATGATATAAAATAAATATAAAGGGACACACATAAATCATTCCAGCCATATAATGTTTAAGCAACCAATGTTTCTGAACATACCAATGCAAAACAGAAACCTTACTGTGATGTTAAAAATAAAACCTGATTTTCCTATAAGCTCTTAGAATGGGACACAATGTGATTGCTATGAGACAGCACAGTTGCAACATAAGATGAGAGGATCATGAGGATTCAGAACTGGAAAAAAACTCAGAGGACAATTAATCCAGCCCAGACTCTTCATTTTACCAGTGTGAATCCCATGAAATTGAAATAATTTCCTAAATAATTTACTTAAAGTCACACAAGAAGTGTCAGAAACAGGATGTAGACCAGGGCCTTTGTTTCCAGAACAATACTCTTCATCAACAGTAGGTCATACAAGACTGATTTCAATTCTTTTTTTTTTTTTTAACAAGATTACCGGACTGTTTAGTGGATTAGGTGATGAGAGAGACAAAGGAGGAGAGAGTGAGGGAGAGAGAGAAAGAGAGAGAGAGAGAGAGAGAGAGAGAGAGAGAGAGAGAGAGAGAGAGAGAGAGAATAAAGATAGATAGATATATAACAGATAAGATGCATATGTTATAAAGATCGATAATAGAGATAGATTAAAGAGCCAAGGCTAGATAATTGAGAGCTAGACAATCAAGGTCATAAAGACAGAACATAGAAAGTTAAGGAGAGAGAGAGACAGAGAAGGAGGAGGAGGAGGAGGAGAAGGGGAAGAAGAAGAAGGAAGAGAAGGAAAAGAAGGAGGAGGAGGAGGAAGGGAGAGGAGAGGAGAGATTCCATATCTATACATCCAGATACTGGAAATGATTGCTAATGAATTTTGTGGATTCCTTAACACTGGGAAGATGTTACAGAAATTTTTGTTCCAGTACAAGTTGAAATAGATAACTTCTGAGGTCCCTCCAACTCTTGAAATTCTTTTCTTCATAAAATTAAGAGATAGTTACAGGATTCAGATCAAGATGGGAATTTATAAGTCAGAAAATCTAATCCTCTTTTTTAAAAAAAATTAGGATGTTGAGTCCCATCTTCTCTTTGCATTGCTCCTAGGGTATTACACATAGAATATTTGCTAATGTTTGCTTTCATTGGTAATTCAGAGTTAAAGCAAAGGACAAAAAAGTAAAGATAACCATCACTGCAAAAAAAAAATAGATAATAATGTAAGCCAAATAGATGTTGATCTCTTGGAAAAAGTCCTGAAGTGTTGAAGGAAATGTAGCCAGACTAAAAATGGGAATGAGAAAGAATTTCACCAATCCAGACACTCTTTTCCACTATCTTTAAAGTATCATAGGTACAAATGGTCTGGAATTCAGAACCACTGATACTTAAGCCCAAGAGGGTTGAAACTAATGTTTGAATTATTTGTTTTATTAACTAAAATTGCAGGTACCTTGGGTGGATCCTGAGTCTTCTATGCCTCACCCAAAAGTCAAGTATGCTGTTAACTTTCAACAAACCATAATAGAGTTTGGAACCTCCTCTTCAGGCCAAGGAAAATACACTTGGAGCTAATCAAAACATTCACAGGCAGGTAATTCCAACTTCCCTTCTGCAAATGGCACCAAGAAAGTCAAACTGTAACTGACTATGACCTGAATTGTTTATTTTCCTGGAGTTGTATTTTATTTTTTTTCTGTACTTATTCGCTTATTTAATGCATGTACACCATGCTTGGTCTTTAAGTTTTTACTGTGCCATTTTAAAAAAAAAAAGAGTTGAAACTCTGGAAATCTCAAAATATTTCTTGGCAAGTGACTTACGGGTTCACATTCTTTTCATGAAAATGGGAATCTATTAGCGCTTCAAAGCAGGAATTCATTAACTTGGGTTGAGGGCGGGGTATTATTTGCTAATACCATACCATCATCACTTTAAGAAGACCAAGGGTAAACAATCTGTCCAGGGCCACTCACAAAGATACGGTCATGACAAGAATAAAATCTCAGAATTTCTTGAGGCCCTTCAATTAAGTCATTATTTCCCTAAATAAGTGTCGTGATAATCCAAGTGAATATTTAATTATTATTTTTAAATTATCAAAATGAGAGAGATTCATATCATAAACTATCAAAAATCATGTATCATAGCATACTGGGAACTCAAAGTAAAAGAGATATATCTATCCCCTACAGGCTAACTGGTGCCTATTTCTCAGTGAACATGAGGCCTCTTTGAATTCAATAAAGATTCTGTACATTAAGCAAGAAAAATAGCCCCACTGTGAGATCAGTCACTCAAGTAATCAATAGGTCTTTATAGAGCACCTACGACACATTTGCCCTGTGCTAGAAGCAATGAAAAATCCAAAATAAGTAAAAGTCACAGTCCCTACCCATATGGCATGTACAATCTGATTGGAGAGTTATAACAAAAAAAAGTGATCCATGCTAGAACCTTTCCCCTTTCTCTGGTCATTCTCCTGTTCAAATAAGTTAGGAAAGTAAATATCACCCCTTTCTAAGGTATTATTTACAGTGAAGTCACAATTTAGAAATTTTATGGTAGTGAGTTGATTCGATAGAATTGTCATATTGAGACTGTTAGTGACTGTGTGGGTTCACATATATCTTACAGCTAATAGCTGCTCATTCAAGAGTCTCTACTTTATTTTTCTACTTTTAATAAAATTTCATTATGTAAAATTGTGAACTGCATGCTTACATGTGTGCTCTCAATTTCAGTATATGAGGGGTGCCACATATGGATTTTCACAAATTTAATGGCTCAGGCCTCCAAGCCAAGAAGAGTAAGAATATCTTTCCTTGGGTCCTTCATGTTATTTAAGTCTTTGACACAATAGTCAAAAAAGCAAAATATTTTTAAAATAGGACAATCCATAATAAAATTTTGTATAAATACTAGCATGGGAAGTGTGACTTCACTAGAATAAAGAAACCTTGGGCAAGAAAATTACCTCTACTCATGCAGTTTAGTACATTTTCTTAATTTATAGTCTTCAGAATTGAGCCAAGTACTAAGAGGTTAAGTGACTTGACTGTGGTCACACAAGCAATATGCATTAAAAGCAGAATTTGAATCCAGTTCTCCAAGATATTAAGGTCAGTTTTCTATCAACTATACCAGAAGTGTCAAATACATCTAACACATAGCCCAGCACCTTACACAACCTACAATATTCCTGAGTGAGGCCTGCACCAGATTAAAATGTAATTGGGAAATATTTAATAAAATAAATAAAAATATAATAAAACAGATGATGTTACATTTTAAAATTTGTCAATAAATAGATAACTCAGATTTATGTACAGATTAGTGCCCCCATTCTATTTCAGTTTGACCCTAATGTAGTATATCATGCTGCCTGAAAAGTTGCCCATTACAGACAACAATGAAACAAGTACATAGAGATCAAAAAGAGAAATTATCGTATGTCAGTGTAGGAAAGAATGTGTTAAAGATGAGACTTGAATTGGATAGTAGGGATAGATACGACATGGATGGAAAGAGAAGGCCACTCGTGGTAGAAAAAATAGCAAGAGTGAATATTCAGAGGCACAAAGAAACACAACTGAAAGATTGAAAGGACAGTATGATAAATCTCAGCTAGGCAAAGTTGTTATTTAATATTTGTGTACCCCCAAAACCACTCCAATATTCCAATAGTCAAATGAATCTGTGACTGTACTGATGCGGGCATCATCTTCTAATAACTTAGATAGGAATTTACTCAGCCCATTCTGTGCAATTATTACCCATGTCCTCTCCAAAATTCAAGACTGTGGGTCTACTTGATGTCCCAAGAGGTCTTCCACATGTTTTTCTAAAATTTCACACACAGACCAATGGGACATATGTGTTCCTCTTTTTGTGTTCATAACTATGCAAAAAAGAGAATCATGGTCAAAAATCAATATGCTATCCATTTTGTAAAGGCTGTCATAAAAAAAGGCTTCTAAATATTAAGAAGTCGGCCTATGTCTAGCATATTTGAACTGAGAGCAGTGTTCCCCTATAGGCAAAGAGTTAGGCTCAGACTTGGGAAAGCCTGAAGTTAAATCCTTCATATACAGATGATCATGGGCAACTCACTTTATCTCCCAGTGCTCAGATAGCTCTCTGACACTATCAACTGCACAATAGTTGCTTAATATTATTATATAGTTGATATACTATATATTTGATAGATTATACTATTTAGAGAATGTGTTATATATTATTTAAAATATATAATAATATATTATAATAGTTGATAGCTTAATTTTCTTCCTGGGAAACTCCCTTCATTAATAAAATTGCAAGTCCAGACCAAAAACATGTGCTTATATTTAAACTATGAAGAACTCTTTTAGCAGATAACAATAACTCTGTAAACAAAAATGCACACTTTTATGTGGCATCTTACACAGATTACCCCATTGATCCTCACAATAACCTTGTGAACTACGTGGTTAAGTTGTGATGGTTACTCTTCATTTTATAAATGAAAAGACTGAAGGGTGAAACCTACTAAGATCAAATAACTAGTAAAATGACAGAAACAGAACTCAAAACACTACCTCCTGATTCAAGACAAAGATGCTTTCTACTACCCTATGCAATAATGCCACATTACGAAAGGAAGACAGCTGCTATTTCACATTGATGAAGCGGAGCTACATTAACTGGGAGAGCATGTCAATTCAAGTCTGATGGATTAAATCAGTCTCCCTTCGTTACTTGGATACAATGAACTTGCCCCATTTAAAACTTGTATTTATTGCTGTAAGCATACTAAAAACCAGAACATGACCACAACTGAAAAATAAAAGTGGTTTGAAGCAAGGAGACTGCATTAATATACATGATGTGGGTTCTAACTGGAGCCAATATTGGCAAATATTTCCTGGATTTCAGATAGAGGTTTGGCCAACACTAACTTTACTTTGAGTATGTTAAACGGACTTTAAATAATACGTGCAAAGGAAGACTAAGAAATTTAAACAAATGTTTAGAAAAGTTATTTTAAACACACCAAGTGTGCCAACCATAAATCAATTTTGGACATGGCTCTTAGCCAGACTTAAATGATTCTGGTAATACACCTACATCAAGAACCAATAACCTTTATTCCTGGCTATGATGGGAATTTAGCTGAATTATCCAGTTCTCATAAGGATGTCTATGAAAGTAGTGTTGGTTGCCAAAATCAGTATTTTCTCAAAGTAGGAACTGTCTCACAGTTAGACCATAGAGGCCTGCTATGGTAATCGTAGGGAATTTACCAGTCTGAATAGCTTAATTTCACTTAAATGGAGAGTTTCCAGAGTTTGAACAAATTTGGTCTGTATTTCGGGAAATATGTGTCTAATACTCTGATATTATTTTAATGGAAGAATCATTTGTTCTGCCTAAGAGGCGCCTTGCATTCCTAATTAACCCTTGAAGTATGTGGGTTTGAATCAAATAATAAATTTAGCAAAGAATAAAAATAAAAATTAATGAGCATAGTAAATCAAAAAAGGAAAAATAAAAGGAAAATAAATTCAACCTGGTTCTGCACGATGCTAAAATATTAGGGGAAAACATTTGCAATTCATTTATCAATTTTTTTTTTATCAATGCAAACATCCAATTGCTTCTCTACAGACTCATGAATAAATATTTATTGACTTTATTGTTCAACAAATAACAGAATAGAGACACCCTTGGTGATCATTTGGTCTGACATTACCTGAAAGAATCCTTACTACAACATAATAGGAGTGGCTTAAAGACCTTCAATGAGTGGGAACCCACTCTCTCCATTATAGACTATTTCACTTATGTACAGCACCAAATTTGAGGAAGTTTTTCCTTATACCAAGCCTTTATTTCCCTCCTTACAACTTCCACCTATTCTTCCTAATTCTGGCCCCTGAAACCAAGATTTTAAATCTATTATCTTCTATGTGAAAACTCTTCAAATACTCAAAGACAAAAAAGTTCTTCCTCATTCTTTTCTTTTCCAGTTGAAAGTTTTACTCAACTTATCTTTACGTGACATAAATTCACCATCCTGGCTACCCTCCCCCAGGTGATCTTTAGCTTCTCACTGTCCTTCTTATAATGAGTTTCTCAGAATCAAACATATTCAATATTTTAGTGCTTCTTTTAACATAAAGCCTTAAGACAGCATTGACATTCATGATTACCACATCATACTGTTAAATCATTGACTTTGTGGTCCACTAAAACCCTCTGATAGTTTTCAGAACAACTGCTATCTAACCATACTTCCCCTGCATTAGATATGTGGGTTTTATTTTTATTAACCAAGCATAACAATTGTAATTTCTCATTCTTACATTTCCTCTTATTAGACTCAGCCCAGTCCTATAGCCTTTCAAGACCTTTTTCTTAATCTTATGTGCCCAGTGTGTTTTCCATCCTTAATAGCTTTGTATCATCTGCATATTTGAAAAAAAAATCTTTTATGCCTTTTTAAAGTAATTAATAAAGAGGTCAAACAGTAGAAGGCCAACACATCCATGGATCGCTCCAGTAAACACGTTTTTCAAATTTGAAATCAAACCATTAGTGACTACCACTTCAGTCTGGCCATTTAATCACTTCTGATTATCCAGCCCATATCTCTCTGTCTTTTCCACAAGGACAGCAAGAAATACTTAGATAAATATTTTGTTAAAACCCAGATAAACCAAATCTTTATTACTATTTCTACTCCTGATCTGTGAGTCTAGCAAACTGGTCAAAAAATGAAATTAATTTAGTCTGCCATGATCTCCTTCTTGTGACCATTATTTCCTTTCCTATATTCAATCTGTTCTAAAATTTTGCCAGAAATTAAAGACAAGTTCACTCCAGTTAACAGATGACATTTTCTTCCTCCTTTTAAACAACTGGAATAACATTTTATCCTATTTTCTGTAAATCTCTTTGAGGACATCCACTGAATAAGTAGTCTTATATAGCCTTGAACAAAACACATCTATGTAGCTTGCATCACACATACACACCATCCATATTGATTACTTTGTGTGTAATCTCCTACCTTAGTCATATCTGTAATTTGGCAGGAGATTGGTAAAAGCCCCCTTCGACTTCTAGTCCCCTTTCAAATGTCATAACCTTCTACCCTCACTATAGCCCTCCTTCCTCTTACATAACCCTCTGCCTAGAAGATGGGATTACCACCTATATTTCAATAAAAATAATGGGGTCAATTGATGATATAATTTCCTGCCTCCTTGGTATTCCTCCAACCGCAAGGCTACCAATTCCCAACTTTCTGTCCTAATATCCATTACCCAGACTACCAATTTTTTAAAAAAATTTCCTTTCCCCTCATACCTTTATCTCTATTCAGCCCCACCTCTCTTCAGTGCCTCCCTTCCCACTATGCCTACTCTATTGTTGATTCAGTTGTAAAATGGAGATAACAATATCATCTATCTCTAATCATTGCTTTTGTAGAGATCAAATGAGATACTTGTAAAGCACTTAGCACAGTGCCTGGCACATAGCAGATGCTAATATAAATACTTATATCCCTTCCCTTCCCTCTATTTCTTCTCTAATTCTGTTGGTCATAAAGATGACACTTTGTTTCAGCATCTAAAGTCATTAAAAACATTGTTCAAGGTTTCAAAAACAATCTAGCATTATCTTTTTCTGCTTTCCCCAAGTCTGGGCCCAGTTCATTATCCATAAATAGAGTCTTTCTAAGATATATGTGGCTAAAAACCCCTTCTATGGCTGTCCATCCAATTGCATATCTTCTTCTAGACAATAGGTCTTCATTTCTTTGATATTCTCTGTGAGCATAGTCAAATAAAAATATTTTACTTACGTATCTCAGAAGAATCTACAATATTTCTGGAACTTAATCCCAAAACAGGAAC
This sequence comes from Bettongia penicillata ogilbyi, assembly GCA_023548195.1. Classification (NCBI taxonomy): domain Eukaryota; kingdom Metazoa; phylum Chordata; class Mammalia; order Diprotodontia; family Potoroidae; genus Bettongia; species Bettongia penicillata. The sequence continues at coordinate 2,667,852 of JAJHZJ010000300.1, forward strand.
ATCTGAAAAACTTCAGCCTTTATAGAGAATCAAGTTTCCATTTGGTATTTTTATTTGACATCATCCATTACAGGGCCAAACACCTTTGGTTCACATACATCTACCTGTAGTGGGCTACTTAATGATAACCACCAGAGGATCCTCTAACAAAATTATCGTTATCCCTGAGTTGTATCTTTTAGGCAATCTTTTATATTTCTAAAATATGCATGGTGACATTTTGTGAGAGGAAAGCATTTAACTTGGTTTTTTGTTCTGTTCAATAAAATTCTTTTTTATAGTTAACAAAGCAGGAAGCCCAGTGGAATCTTGTATCATATGTATCTTTGAGCCAGTTGCTTGACTGTTAAGATATGATCTTACTATGGAATATTGTTTTTTTTAAATCCTGTGTGTTAGGTCCTTTTTAAAAAAATTCCATCAAAGAAGTACAAAAGGGGCAAAAAAATGGAAACTTTTGTATGAAAAGGTCTTGAGGAATGAAATTCTTTTGAGGATTTTATCAAAGCCATTCCACAAATTGCTGAGACATAGAAGCAAGTCCCTATTTTGAGAGGTAACATTGGCATAATGGAAGAAACATTGGGCTTAAATTCAAGAACGCCTGAAGTCAAATTCTCCCTTAGATACTTTCTAACTGTAAGATCAGTCTCTCTGAAGAGGAGTTTCTTCCTTTTTTAAAAATAGTGGCTGGCATTGATTCACCTTAAATTTAAGGTCCCTTCCACATTTAAGTATGTGATCTTATGATTCTTTCCAATGCCCCCAGCACTTGGTCCCCTTTTTGTTAATCTTATAACTAAGATTACTGTAATTGTTTACTAACTTGTGGAGCTCTTGGCAGAAATTGAGAACTAGGGAGGAGAGATGGATTTAATGAAAATGATAATGGTTTCAGTTTTGAACATTGAATTTAGGACTCCAGCACTGCAGAAGTCACATCATGGCTGCTTCCTAGCTGGTCAAGTTCATTTCCCATATCTACATACTGTATGCAAATGCATAAAGGAATGAGTATCTGTGCATAACTCAGTCTTTCTTCATAGTTGTCTATGCCTAGGCACATACAAACTGTGACTAAGTTTATAATTAACAGACATTTGTTATAAATAGGAATTCTGTGCTCTCTTCTATCTTAACCAATATCTCCTTTGGGGATGTTACCATATTTTAGACCAGGGCTAATTCAACAGAGTTATCTCACCCTCCAAGACTTAGTCTTAGATAGTCATTTGGTTATCCTAGTATTATTACATGTTGAGGAGAGTAGTTGCTTCTGTCTTCCTTAAATTGTCAAGAATATATTTATTCAGTCTATCATTCCAAGCCCATTACTGGCATTTTTTCAAATTTTAAATTGTATTGTTTGAATAAGAAGTCTTTTAGTTAAGATGATCCAATAATTCATTTGGATTAGACTGTCTTTCAATCATTTTATCTTTTGTAAGAAAATCCTTTTGGAGAGAAAGCATGTTTTCCAAAGTCTATTTCCCCCCATTACTTGGTACTTATCCTTCAGGGAAATTTTTTATTCATTTATTTACAATTTAAACCTTACCTTCATCCAAAGGGATTTTTAGAGCTTAGTTGTTGAATAATTCAGAATGAGACAATTAGTAAGAAAAACAAAACTGGACTCATCCAAAGGAAGTACAAGGAGCAGCTGTTAATGGGTAACTAAGGCAAAGTGATTAGTTCAATTGTTCAGTAAAAATCTATCCTCATTTAAAAAAAATGCTGAAAGCAGTTGATTTATTAATGTTGGGTCAGTAGCAACATATCCTTGTGCAAAGAATGCCTAATGTGTGCACAAAACCTTTTAGGAACTGGACTTGACAAAACAGGAGGAAATTATGCTATTACCTCTGTAATGGTAGAATACCAAATTTCACATGTCCAAAACTGAATTCATGCTCTTTCCCACTAACCCTGTCTCTCTTCCAAACCCCTTTATTTCTGTCAAGAGAACCATAAAACCAATCTCTCAAACATTTATTAAGCACTTAAACAGTGTTATACACTATGCTAATTTCTGGGAATACAAAAACAGGAATAAAGAAACCCTGCCTCCCAGAATTTACATTCTGATAAAGGGAGAATATATATAAATTGCTAGATACATACAATAAATTTATAAAAATGATAGTAAGTAATATCAGAGGGAAGACTCTCGAAAAAGAGGTGATGGGGAAGGAAACAGATTCAGGGAAAAAAAAACTCTTTTAGAAGGTAAGTTCTGAAAAAGTCAGGGAAGTTAAGATGTAAAGGTGAGAGGTAAAGGGGGGAGTGTTCCAGGCATGGAGGAAAGCCAGGGCAAATGCATAGAGATGGGAGATGGAGTGTAGCTGGATCATAGACTACCCAGAAGGGAGTAAAATATTTTTAAAAACCTAGAAAGGGAGAAAGGGACCAAGTCAGGAAGAGCTTTAAATGACAGAGACATATATATATATATATATTTGATCCCAGAGATAATAATGAGCCTCTAGAACTGATAGAGCACTGGGCAGGGGGGAGAGGGGGTTTTATGACACATTTAATTTGTGATGTGGTAAAAATTACCTTGGCAGCTGTATGGAGCATGAATCAAAATGGAAGGAGATATGACAAAAACTACTGCCTATTGTAGTTTAGATGGAGAAGTGATGTGCACTTGAACGAAGGTAGTAGCTGCATGAGTAAAGAGAAGGACATGTTTGAGAGATGTTGTGAAGGTATAAGTAACAAGATAGTGTGGGGCTAATGCTCAAGAGAGATATTAGGGCTAGATATATAGATGCAGTAATCATCTACAAAGAGATGATAATTAGATCCATTGTTTACTAAATATGTCTTATCCCTCTCCCTACCTCAGTAGAATAAAACTTTCTAGATGACAAGAATTAATTTGCTTTTATATTTGTATCCCCAGTACCCACTATAATATCTGAGTCATGGTAGGCATTTATATTTAAGATTGATTGATCCCAAAAGTCAGGATAGGGACTCTTTACTTCTACCACCTCCTCTTTTTTCTCATCCTTCAATAATATGGTAATCTGGGGGAATTTTTGGAGAAGATTCCCTCAAGGTCCTGAAAGAAAGTAACCAAAAGTAGGCCTAAGGAAATTGTTTGCAACTAAGGAGGTAGTAGCCAAAAATAAAAGTTTTTAGGGGTTAGGTACATAAAGGAGGGAGAGATGACCAGAATACTAAACATATTGTTATAGAGGTTTCTGGTGCTAAGGATATAAAATTACACAATTGTGGAGCCTCAGATTTAAAAGAGACCTTAACCCTTAAACTAACCTGCACCTGAACAGGAGCCCATTCTATGACATCCCCAATAATTCTCCACTTGAAGATCTCCAGTAAAAGGGAACACATTACTTTCTAAGGCCACTTATTTCACTTTCGGATAGCCTTAATTGTCAGAAATATTTTCCTTAAATAGAAGTAAAACAAGCTTCACTGAAACTTCCCCTAATTCTTCTTTGTTTCATACTCTAGGGCCAAATAGAAAAGGTCTAATATTCATTCCACATGACTTTTCAATAATTGAAGACAGCTATCATGTTATCCTTAGAGACTTCTCTTCTCTGGCTGAAATATCCCAAGGTCCTTCACCTGCTTCTCAATGCCCCTTTCCAAACAGAAGATGGAAAAGGAAATGAAACTTATAGGCTTACCCACAGAGTGAGAGGTACTCAACAGAGGAATAGGAATGTGAGCCCCTTGTGTGCATTCCTCAAGGAGTCAAGAAAGCTGTCTTCACAAAATCACAGAACTGCAAAGTTGAAGGGCATCTCTAAAATCATCTAGTCTAACCATACCCCAAAAACATTTCCTACTACAAGATACTCCAGTGGTCATCCAGTCTGTGCTTGAAGATTATCAAGATGGCAAAGTCACCATCTGCAAAAGTGACCCATTTCCCTGTAGGTGAATTATCCAGAAGATCAAACAATATACAGCTAGCACCTGACCTCTATAATAATTGAGTGTCTAAAACTAAGGGTAGGAGATTGAACCAAAAATGGAGATGTCAAATGATATTCTGGCTCATAGATTCCCACTGGAGGAAAGAGAGTTACTATATAGAAATGATTTCAGGAATTTCTGACCATAAGTACAACACACAATGACTAAATTTTGAGAATCTAGTGTCCTGGACAATGTTTTCGAATTGCTTCTTGTCAATTTTCCCCTACAGCACAGCATTTCTGGGAGTCTCACATAAAAGGTGATGCCATAAGTTAACAGAAAGGATACCAAGTTGCTGTGTGTGTGCGTGCATGTGTGCGTGCGTATGTGTGTGTGTGTGTGTGTGTGCTTCCCAGAACAATAGCCACATGAAAGCAGTTATTGCCAAAAAAAAAAAAAGTTCTTTCTTGGAATATTTTAGCATTTGAGATTCCGTCCCAACATGTGATGTCTTCCTTATGACTACATAAAAATAAATTTAAAAAATATGTTTGAAAATAACAGTCATAGCTATCAATTGTGGAGGGCAGAAGATGCTGAATTTCCATGGACAATAGCATCTCAGTACAGGAAAATTTTAGTTGTCATCTAACCAAAATTATCTTTCTTTCCATGAGGAAACTGGGACCAGAATGATTAAATGACTTATCCAGGTTCTCATAGCCTATTAGTGGAAAAGCCTGGAATAAAACTCAGATCTTTTCATTACCAGTCCAGTTTTCTGTCAGCTTCACCACAAGTTGATGATAAGCCTTGAAAGAGAGCTAGAGAGAGCCAAGATGTTGGAGTAGAAACATGGCCCTGCTTGAGCTCTCCCTTATAAAGCTCTCCCTTAAAAAAAAACCCTTAAAATACCTGTTAAAAATTACTCTAAACATATTCGAGAGCAGCAGAAGTCACAAAATGACAGTGAAGCAGATTTGCAGCCCAAGACAACCTGAAAGGCCAACTGGCTCAGAGTGGAATGCAGCATAGCATGAGGTTTGCTGGCACAGAAGGGACTGGAGCAGGCTTCAGGGATCTGAATCATGGGAAGCTGCTGTACATTTCAAGATTTCACAACCCACAAACAGCAAAGATATCTTCAAAGGTCAGTGAGAAAGGTCTGTCACCTGGGTGAGAGGAGAAAGAGGTAGAGACCCAGGCCTAGCCCCAGAGTGGTGTTAGCCACTGCTACAACAGTGACTGCTTCTGGAGCTCTCAGCCTATGGTGGTGAGGGAATCAAGCTGTTGATTTGAGTCTCAGTCCTGAGTGGTGGCCCTGGGGTGAGGAGGAGCACTGATGTTGCAGAGCTGGTGGCTGCTGTGGAGAGCGAATCCCACTCATAGTCCCAGGACAAAAAAAAAGTGCTTCTGGTTGTTCACAGACCAGAGCATAGGCCAAGAGAGGAGTAAACACCTCTCCCTTGACTGTACCACCTTGAAGGAACTGAAAACTTACAGGTCCCTAAAGACATCTCAGAAAATAGTTGCACAAAACATCTGAAGCCTGGGGTGGTATACCCTCCACTTGACAAAAGGTTTAAAAGTCAAGTGATTGTCTGGAAAAATAAGACTATAGGAAGTTATGATCTTGGTGAAAAGGTATTTGATTCCATACTTTCAGATGAGGAAGATCAAAACATATAACCAGAGGAAGATCAAAGGATACAACCAGAGGAAGATAGCAAGATCAAGGCTCCTACATCTAAAGCCTCCAAAAAATAGGCAATTGTCTCAGGTCATGGAAGAGCTCAAAAAGGATTTTGAAAATCAAGTAATGGAGATGGAGGGAAAATTGGGAAGAGAAATGAGAGCAATGCAAGAAAATCATGAAAAGCTGGTCAACAGCTTGCTAAAGGAGACCCGGGTGTGCTTTGTCTTTGCAGAGGACCAAAATGACATCACCATGATAAAGTGAAATTTCAGTGTGTCTGACTGTGACTGATCAAACCAATGTGAGTTCGGAATGCACTACCACAGGTTGGGCACACATAGTCCATGTGAATATTTGAGGTGGATATCCCAAATTTGTGCATTCTGCATTTACTTTTTGCAGTATCAATTCTGCTTTGCTCAAAGAGCACAGCACCCTCTCTGATGTGGCCATGCCATGCTGAGTGGTCCTGTGCCAGTGCCTCCCATATTGCACAGGCAAATCCAAAGTTCTTGAGAGAGAACTTGAGAGTGTCCTTGTATGTCTTCTTCCGACCACTATGTGATCAATTGCCCCATGTGAGTTCTCAATAAAATAGTCTTTTTGGCAAACATACATTTTGTATTCAAACAATGTGGCCAGCCCATCAGAGTTGTGCTCTCTGAAGCACAGTTTGAACACTTAACAATTCAGCTCAAGCAAGGACTTCAGTGTCTGGTATCTTATCCTGCCAAGTGATCCTCAGGATCTTCCTAAGACAGTTCAAATGTAAGTGATTCAGTTTCCTGGCATGGTGCTGGTAGATTGTCCACATTTTACAAGCATATAACAATGAGGTCAGCACAACATCTCTGTAGACCTTCAGTTTGGTAGTCAGTCTAATACCTCTTCTCTCCCAAACTTTTCTTTGGAGCCTCCCAAATGCTAAGCTAGCTCTGGTAATGCATGCATCAACCTCATTGTCAATGTGTACATCCCTGGGAAGTACACTACCAAGGTAAGTGAACTTATCCGCAGCATTCAGAACTTCTCCATTTGTTGCAACTGATTATTCCACATATGGATGGTGTGGTGGTGGCTGATGGAGCTGTGTTTTCTTGGTGTTAATTATTAGGCCAAAATTAACACAGGCAGCAGAGAATTGATCCATGCTTTGTTGCATCTCAGTTTCAGAGGCTGCATTGAGTGCACAATCATCTGCAAACAGAAGATCATGCACCAACACTCTGTCCACTTTGGTCTTGGCTTGTAGCCTTTAACATTGAAGAACTTGCCATCAGTACGGTAGTTGACCTTGATGCTGTGTTCATCCTCATTGAAAGTATTTGTCAACATGACCGAAAACATCATGCTAAAAAGCATAGGAGCAAGCACACAGACCTGTTTCACTCCATTGGGAAGGCACAAGAGCATTGTCCATTATCTAGAACCCAGACAAACATGCCATCATAAAATTGATGTACAATATTGATGGACTTCTCCAGGCAACCAAATTGTGACATAATTTTCCATAAGCCCCCATGACTAACAGCATCAAAGACCTTGGTCAGATCTACAAATGTTGTGCACAGACCTCTGTTCTGCTCCTGCCATTTCTCCTGGAGTTGTCAGGCAGAAAACACCATATCAACTCTAGCAAGAATTTTGCCAGCAGTGACTAAGAGAGAGATCCTCCTGTGACTGTCACAGGACAATCTATTCTCTTTACCCTTAGAGAGATGGACAATGGAGGCATCCTTGAACTCCTGGGGTGAGGGGACCATGGCTCATACAAAAGCTGACTTAAATTTTTCATATTATAGGGCAAGAGGAAGTTATCACCCTGCTATGACAGGTTCTTAGATCTGCTTTTCTAAAAGGAAAGGCAACTTTTGAGGGGTCAACAATCACTTTAATCAAGCACATGTATCATTCACTTAGTTCAGGGGGAAAAGTTGGCACCCTGGACTTCAGAGAAAAATCAAAATCAACAGAGAGAGTTTCCAATATAAACAACACATACATCACAAATGAACAGACAGATAATTGCCTGACCATACATGCATAGTGACCAGAAAGAGTAGCAACAACATCTAGGTTTTCAAAGCTATGGGCCTGCTTAGCAGCTTCCCAAAGTCTCATCTGGCACACAAAGCTTGTTCCAAAAACTAGCCCCAAAGTAAAACCTCATCTCAGAGTCTTTATACATTTTTCAGAGCCACAGGGCATCACAACCCTTAAGAACCAGTGCCTCATTAACAAAAGGTGTGGACCTTCCTATAAATCTTCTCAGGCCCATTAATGAGTGGGGAAGACCTTCTTTTATCATATTATTCAATCAAAGGCACTCAACTATACTTAAACAAAAATGCATTATCTATATGGTAGAATGTAACATAACAGAGATAAAATAGAACTTTTTCAATGAAAGGAAAGAGGGGAGAGATAAAAGGGAATAAATGAGTCTTACTCTTATGGGATTTGGCTTAAGGAGGGAATAACACATATTCACTTGGGTATGGAAATCTATTTTACTCTGCAGGAAAGGGGAGGGGATAGGAGAAGGAAGATAATAGCAGGGACAACAATTTGAGGAAAGGGATAATCAGAAGCAAACACTACTGTGGGGGGCTAGGTCAGCGGAAGAGAATGGAATAAATGCAGGGCAGGACAGGACAGAGGGAAATGTGGTTAGTCTTTTGCAACATAACTATTATGGAGGTGTTTTTCATGGCTACACATGTATGACATTTTGAGTTGCTTACTTTCTCTATGAGTGTAGGTGGGGAGGGAGGAAGGTAGAGAATATGGAGCTCAAAGCTTTCAAAATGAATGGTGTTTTGGCAAGCAATGGAGAAATAAGATGTATGGGCAATGGAATACAGAAAAGGGGAAGGGAATGGAAGAAGGGGATGTGATAGGTAGGAGGACAGGGGTGGATGGGGTGCACACTGTCCTGGGATGGGAAGTGGGGTGAGATGGGGAGAAAATTTGGAATTCAAATTTTTGTGAAAGTGAATGTTGAAAAATGAAAAATAAATAAATTACATATATATTTTTAAAAAGGAAAGAGCTAGAATTTCAGGATGTGGAAATGGAGATGTGAGGTAGAGGAGGAATTCTGGGGAAAGGAAATGGTGCGAACAAAAACAAGAAGACTTGGGATGCTCATATTCAAGAACAATAAATTGTCTGGTTTAGCTGAACTAGAGAGTACATTCAATTCAATAAGCATTAGTTAAACATGAACAATGCGTAGAACACAGTGTGTACAAACGCAAGAAGCAAAGCCCTGTCCTCAATGACCTTATTCAACTGTGGAGAGACAATATATGCAAAGATTAATAAATACAAGATTATTTGAGTGAGCAAGCTAAGAATTCTAAGGGAAGGAAGTGCATTCCAGGCACGAGATAAATCTTGTGCAAAGAGACAAAGATGGAAGGTGGGATGCCAATTTGTGAGAACAAAGGTAGACTAGTTTGGTTGGAATGTAGTGAGTAGCAATCATTCAGTCCATTGGTCAGTATTTATTAATAAGACATCTGTTGTACATTGTTTCCTAGGCACTGATGACAGAAAGACAAAATTAAAACAGGATTTGTCTCAGCTGAAAAGTAATGATGATCGTCACAGAAGCAGCTTTGTGGGATGCAAAATTTCCCTAAATAGATCAATGACATCAAAGCTTGCAGTCCAGAATTGTGTTATTTTATACACATGGCTTTTCTATCTTAGTATATAGTAAATGCTAAACAAATGCTAATTGATTAATCAGGGTGCTGTGCTAGGCATTGAGGATATAAAGATTTTTAACATTCCCTCTCTTTGAGGACTGCCTTTTATTGGGGAAGAGGGAATGAGGAGGGGGAATATAATATATTCATGGTATAATACAATGGAAAGAGAATTGAATTAGAGAACCTGGGTTCAAATCCTACTTCTGAAATTTCTTATTGCCCATGTGACCTTGGGCAAATCACTTATTCTTCTTGGGCCTTAGTTTACTCATTAGAAAAATGAAGGAGTTGGACCTGAAGGTCTCCCATGTCCCTTCTAGCTCTGCTTCTATGATCTCGATTCTAAAGGGGAGGGGAAGAAAGGAAATAAGCATTTGTGAAGCACCAACCATGTGCCAGGCATTGTGCTAAGTGTTTTACAAATATTTCATTTGATCCTAAGTAAACACAAGCTAATTTGAGGAGAAAGTCAGCATTAACAGTGTCAGGGTATGGTAGGATCAGGGTTCCCCGTTTTTTCACAACAGCTATTAATTAAACCTGGGAACTTGATTGGCCCCTTCCAAAGTCACTTTAGGGTTTAAAGCAACCTGACCATGCATAGCCAGGGTCACTCTGACTAGGTCCATTCTGAAGACCACATTAGATACCATATCCTATCCTGCTGAACAAGATTGCCCATGTGAAGATGAAAGGTATCCTATCCAGAGAAAAGCTAAGTGCCACCATGTCCTTGTTGCATATCTTTGCTATGTTAGGACAATTACTGAGTGATTTGCAAATATCTCATTTCATCCTACCATCAAGCTTGTGATGCTGACCCCTAACATAGGATCTCAAAGGTCATTTCTTATTACCTAATAGGGATAGTGATCTGCACAAAAGGTAGGTAATAATTCCTTGAGGAAATCATAGATCATTATAGTATCAAAGAAATAAAGAGATACTCAGTCCCCCATTGAAGTTTTGTGGTGCCTGGGGCAGCAGTGATAGATGTTGAAGAGTCCCAAAGACTCTTTAACAATGTGCCCCTTTTGATCACTACTCCCACCATCTTCTCTGATATCTCTCCCCGACACATACACATCCCAGCCCCATTTACAATTGGATTTTTGGGTCTGTAGCTTCTCTGCTTCTTAAGGTGGGATTAAAGTCTCACAGACAGATTATGAGCCTCCAGTTAGCCTGGGGTCTCTCCCTCCTGCCCTCATGTCCTTTGGGGACCTCAAAACTGGGGAGGTATGCTGGTTGTGCCATTGACAGAAAATTATTCCAGTCCCCAAAGTCTAGCAGTGCAAGCAATATCCATCAACATGGCCATTGGATTCCATGTCCCCAGTACAAAGGTCTGGAGTTCTATTTCTGTATTTGCCAGTAGCTCTCTCTTATCCTTTCCTTCTGAAGTTATTATTCTGACATCAATTGCCCCATGGAATTTTAGTGTGGGTTTGGGGAATTTTCCAACCAATGAAAACAGTGAATTCCTGTACCGTGTGCTCTTTGCCTGGATCTAGTTTTCATAACAAGATCTGATCCAAAACCATCTCAAAAGAGCCCAAACCAATCTGAAACCACTTCCTAGGTCAACATTGCATAACAAGTGGATTTGTGCCACCCTCCACATAATAAGGGAGTCAGTATCTATTGACATGGGTAAACGTGAGTAGCATTTGTCTCCCTGATGTCATGGAACTGTCTGTTGCTGTTTCTCAAGCTGATCCCATTATGGCTCCAGGAGATTTCCTGTTTTCATTGCTTTGGAGTTTTGTTGAATCTCAGGTCTTTCTTAGGAATAAGCTTTTCCTATCATACATTTAGAGAATGGCATATAGGACTTTTATCCCTGGAGTTCAGGATTTCAGGGAACCCCCTTGAAAATGCTGGCAGAAGTGAGAGAATGAGGAATTCATAGCTGATCTCATTTCCCAAAGACCAAGGAAGAAGGAAAGAGAAGACACCCTAAAAATAAGAATAATGATGTTTAATATTCAACATAGTCAAGTCTTCAAAGCAATAAGATGCTGACTAACTGGCAATGATGGAGAAAGTTTGCCCACTAGTATTGCCTACACAGATGGAATCAGTGTCTAAACCAAATACATCTGAACCAAAAACAATAAAATAAACCCAATACCCTAACATTCACAAAGCACTTTGCATCAATTATCACACCCGAGCCTCATAATAATGCTGTGAGAGGTACTACTCACCGAGAGAATGATTATCCCCATTTTACAGATAAGGAAACCGAGGGTCGGGAAGATTAAGAGATTTGTCCACTGTCTCATAGCTAGTAACCATCAAAGGCAGAATATGAATACAGATCTTTGCTGACTCTAAGGATCAAATGGGATATTTGCATAATGTTTAAAATATTCAGTTCTTTTAGTTGTATCTAACTCTTCAAGATCAACTCTTCAATCCCATTCAGGGATTTCTTGGCAATGATACTGGATTGGTTTGCCATTTCCTTCTCCAGTTCATTTTACAGATGAGGGAACTTGGGCAAACAGGGTTAAAATTTGCCCAAGGTCATACAGCTAGTAAGTGCCTGAGCCCAGATTTGAACTCACAAAGATGAGTAATCCTGATTTCAAGCCCAGCACTCTGTCCACTGCACCAACCTTCTTTTCCCCTCCCATTTTTTAGTACTTTATAGAGTAAGTTCATATCCATCGTTCATTAGAGTTTATCTGATAATTTAAAATTATGAAACAAGAGATATGAGGTAAAGGTTTTTAGGAAATAATGGACATGGTACATTTGGTACCTTTTGGTTTGGGGTTTTCTTTTAAGTGAATTCATTTATTTTTAGTTTGCAACATTGACTTCCATAAGTTTTAAATTTTCTCCCCTTCTCTTCCCTCCCCCCTTCCCAAGATGGCGGGTAGTCTGATATAGGCTCTACCACATACATTCCTATTAAACATATTTTCACATTAGCTATGTTGTATAGAACGAATAGGAGGAACCATGAGAGAGAAAAACATGAAACAAAACCAACAAAAGAAAATAGTCTGCTTAGTTCTGCATTCAGACCCCATGGTTCTTTTTCTGGATGTGGATGGCATTTTCCATTATGAGTGCTTTGGAGTTGTTTTAGGACCTTGCCTTGCTGAGAAGGGCTAAGTCTATCAAACCTAGTCATCACACATTGTGGCTGTTACTGTGCACGGTGTTCTCCTGGTTCTGTTCACTTCATTAAGCATCAATTCATATAAGTCTTTGTAGGATCTTCTGAAATCTTCCTGTTCATTAGTTCTTACAGCACAATAGTATTCCATTATATTCATGTACCACAACTTGTTCAGTCATTCCCCACCTGATGGGCATCCCTTCAATTTCCAGTTCTTGGTCTCTACAAAAAGAGGTGCTATAAATATTTTTGTGGGTCCTTTCTCCATTTTTATGATCTCTTTGGTATACAGCTGTAGAAGCAGTATTGCTGGGTCAAAGGGTATGCACATTTTTATGGCCCTTTGGGCATAGTTCCAAATTGCTCTCCAGAATGATTGGATCGGCTCACCACTCCACCAACAATGAGAGTTCCAACTTTCCCACACCTTCTCCAACATCTATCATTTTCCTGTTGTGTCATGTTAGCCAATCTGATAGGTGTGATGTGATACCTCAGAGTTGTTTTGATTTGCATCTCTCTAGTCAATAGTGACTTATAGTCACTTTTTTCATATTACTATAGATAGCTTTAATTTCTTCCTCTGAAAACTGCCTGTTCATATCCTTTGGCCATCCTTTTCTTTATTCTTGAAGTCTAACATTCTGTCTACTAAGCCAGTAGGAGTGAAAAGAGGAGGGTGGCCTAGGTACAGGATAACAAGAAAGCAAAATTAGTTTTCCTATTACCCATGTCTCCGAAGGTCCATCACAAAGTATTGTTTTTACTTCATTATCTAATATGCATGCAGTGCTTAATTATGTGCTAGATCTGTCCTAAGATTTGTCATCATTATCTCCTTTGAGTCTCTTAACAACTTTGGGAAATAAATGCTGGTTTTTTTGTGGCTGCTGTTACTTTTGTTCAGTTGTTTCCATCATGTCCAACTCTTCTTGACCCATGTGGGACTTTCTTGTCAAAAGGACTGGAGGGGTTTGCCATTTCATTCTCATTTTAAAGACGTGGAAACTGAGGCAAACAGGGTGAAGTGACTCTCACAGGGCCACATAGCTATTAATTGTCTGAGACTGGATTTAAATGGATGAAGGTGAGTGAATCTTCCTGATTCCAAGCTCAGTGCTCTATCTACTGCACCATCTAACTGCCTATGCTACTATTGTCATCTGATTTTACAGAGGGGAAACTGAGACAAACAGGTAAGTGACTTCTCCAAAGTCACTTGACTTATAAATATGTGAGACCAGATATGAACTTAAGTTTTCCTGACTCCAGGCCTAGTACTTTACCCTTACACCATATCATTACTCCATACATTCAGATAACTCATCTCCTACCTCTGTTCCTACAGGCTTTCAATTTTTGTAAAAGCAGAATGATATTGAATTCTAGGGCCACAGAGAAAAGATGCTCGTTCCCAGGTCAGGAGAAATAACAGTTCCTGCCATAAGGGTGCTAGGTGGCATGAGACTGAAGTTTTTTTCTCCTATATCCCCTACACTTCAAACACACAGAGAGTGGTACACAGATTGTACCCCTGCATTGTTCAGGTGAGGAGAAGGGGGGTAATCAATAATATGAAGAATAAATTTAAAAATATAAAAGAAGATGGATTGGGCAGAGATGAAGTGTGAAAATGCCCCAGGCTTCCATTTAGGTACATTAAAGAGCCACCTTACTAAAAAGTAGCCCAAAGTACTTGATAGAGAACTAGGTTGGAGTTGGGAAGACCTGGGCTCTAATGTTTCTTTTTCTGTGTGACTATGAGCAAGTTAATTAACTTCTCTGTGCTTGAACAACTAACTAAGTCCTAAGGCTATCACACAGATGAATTATTTCAGAGGAGGGGAAGAGATTCCACACCTACAAAAATTATAGGAACACTCCCTCATCCTCCCAAGTAGCTGCCTTAAGTTATATGTTTTGAGAACAATGGCATTTGTCTTTGCTTTGTCTTATCTCCAAGAGTTCCTCCATTTTGTCTGGAATCTTCAGCATATGCTTCATTCCCTGAGAATTTCCTTCAAAAAGATGTTCATCTAAAATAAGTTAAGGTAATATAAGGAAGTGGGAAAAGCACTGACCTCCCAGTCTGATGAACCAGCTCTTCTACCAACTGCTATGTGAAGTTGGTCAAATCATTTCCTCCTTTAGAGTCTCAGTCTCCATATCTATAAATGGAGGCTGTAAGACCAGTTGATCTCCACTATCCTGTACAGCTGGAAGAATAAAAATCAATGATCTGAAGTATTGTGTCATAGCAACTGCAAAGAGTAATTCCTTATGTACTTAATATATTAAAAAGTGACAACTCATTAACACCTGTAATCATTTGCCTGGGAGCAGGACCATGAGGGAATGAGTAAGACATAGCAGCCATCTTATTTGAATGTGAGGTATGAGGCCAGAATATGGAGTATTAATTGACCTAAACAAGACATTGAACTACAAGGAAAACCTCAGATGTCCTGGAGTCAGAACTAGGGATAAATATGAGGGTGAAGACTGTTAACAAATTCCACCTAGCTTAAAGTTTTACCTTCATGAAAACAGGGAAAATGTAGGGGTTGGACGAGATGGTTTCTGAGTTCCCTTCCAACTCTATGGTTCCAGAAGTCTAAAAAAGGAGCTAAGGGGAGAAATGTCACTGTGAAGGAAGAAAGGAAATTAGTCATATTGTTCTAGTTTTACTCTTAAAAAAAAGTCAGAGGTATGATCAAAGCTTTGGTTTTTCCAGTAGCAATATATGGCTATCAGAGTTGAACAATAAGGAAAGCTAAACCCCATAGACCTGACCCTTTAACTTGTGGTGCTGGAGAAGACTTTTGAGAGTCCTTTGGACAATGATGAGATTGAATCAGTCAATACTTAAAGAAATTAATTCACACTATTCATTGGAAGGTCAAATACTGACGGTGAAGTTTAAATACTTTGGTCACATAATGAGAAGACAGGACTCATTGGAAAAACCTTGATGCTGGGAAAGATTGAAGGCAAAAGGAAAAGAGGCTGGCAGAGGATAAGATGGATAGATTGCACCATGGAGCAATAAACATGTGCTTGAACAGGCTTTGGGAGACAATGAGCAAAAAAGTGCTATGGTCCATGGAGTGATAAGAGGCAGACACAACTGATTTACGTGAACACTAACCAAAATAAAATAAACCACAGAATGCTCTCCCTCTCCCTCCAAAAAAAGATAAACTGGCATGTTTTTATCCACTTTAATGGGTCATGAACTGTCTTGAACTTTTCCAGTACCACCTATTGGCCCTAGCACAATTATAGATGCACATGTGATACTCAATACTTGATAATAGATTTATCTGACAGAAACATTTTTTGGTGACATAAACACATGTTAACAGCATGAGCTCCTTTACCTTGCTGCTCATTCTCTCATTTTCCCAGCAGGGATCACCCATATCATCTGTTGGTATCATTTTGCCAATCACAGGTTTATAAAAGTTGCAAACCCTATTAATATCAAATGAGATATGTGCAAAGCACTAAAGCTTTGCAAAACTTTAAGCTTTATATATGTCAACTATTATTTTGTTATTTGAAATCATAATAATACAGTTTTCAATCAATCAATAAACCTTTATTAAGTACCTACTATGTGCCAGAAACTGTATTAAGCACTAGGGATACTAAATGAAGCAAAAGAGACAATCTCTGCATAGTGTAGAAAATAGAAGGCTGACTTCAGAATCAGAAAAACCTGGGTTCATGTCTTACCTCTCATTACATACTAGTTGTGTGAACACAGGCAAGTCATTTACATAGTGAGAAACTCCCTAGACTATAAGTTGCAAGTATGCATCTATGGGGGAAGAGTATCTATGGAGAAATTCCGCACATTGATAAAATTACAGGTCTGCACTCCTCCCCAAATCAAGACATTTTGTTTGGTGATAATGGTGCCATAGAAAGCCAGGAATTAAGCTTTATGTAATATGTGCTAAAGATGTTTCTAGAACATGGGTAATATGCTAACGGAAGCTAAATAAGCTAACTATATTAGAATATTGGAATTGCTCCCCTCACACCACTCCATGTTTGGAAAACCAAGGTACTTTCAAACTGGAAAGGGCATCTAAGTCAGAAGTGAGTAAAAGTTCATTGGGAGGAGGGGATGAGGATGGGGAATTGTGCTGCCTTATGGCAAACATTGAGTTCCTGACAAATGGTGGTTATTGAAGTTATTCTTTGCCTGCCTCGGAGCACTTTTAGCTGTGGAATTGGCTGGTGTCCAATGGGACTGTATTTATTCTTTTGCCCTCTGTATCTCAACTTGTTTTCTCTTTTCCTCCTGCTGTGAAATGGTATGTTTACTATGCATTGTTCAATAGCTACCATATTAACTTATGTTTTAGTGCCTTTCCATAATAACCAAGCCTATGTTTTCCATCTAGGAAAAAAACAATAGTAAAAAAGGGTGATGGGGTTGTCAGCAAAAATGGCTTTTCTTCTGTCATGTTCATTCATTTTCTGCTGCCTCTATCTTCTATGTCTCTCAGCCTTTTTTTCTATTCCAGTCATCCCTGCTACTTCTACATATCATACCTCCTCCCACTCAGAGTGGATTCTTTACCTCCCACTGCAAATTTTCCTAATACTTGCACCCTATCAGACTCTCAGGCAAAAGATGTATTACAGGTCCCCTGGACAAACATCAAGGGAAAATGAATCAGGGAATAACCTCATGGAGGCCCCACCAATCTGGAAAGCAGAGTCTTAAAGGGTTGTAAAAAGGAGTGTGCTGGGAAAATTGTTTAATTTTATTTATTTTATTTTTAATTTCTGAGATAAAACAAGCATTTCCATAACATAGTATAATAAAAAAAAGGATTGCACATGAAACTTCAAATCTAGTATGTACCACTTGCTAGTCCTTTTAAATATATAGTAAAGTTATGTAAATTTCTCTTTTCATTTTTTCTTTTTTCTTCCCTTCCCATCCCTCACCCTAGAGATGACTGCCATTAAATACAAATATATATGGATATGTATGTAAAATTATTCTATAAATACTTCTATTTATAAATATTTGTAAATAGAGATATGCTGGTCAATTTTTAACAACAGACTCTCAAGAAAAAAAGTATGTACTTTTTAGTTTAACCTAAATCATTAACATTTTATCTATCACTTTCTTAAGTCTAGACAATCAACAAAACAATAAATCAAGCCCTGATTTGTAGCATTGTGTGTGTGTGTATGTGTGCGTATGTATGTGTGTGTGTGTGTGTGTGCATGTGATTCATATTTTATAAATTCAGGTTCTGGGTGGGGAAGAAAGGAGAAAAGAAATGTCAGTCCTGAGAAAGAAGCAGCTGCAACTCTAGCAAACCTACAAGTGAATTTGACCCAAGACTAACCCATCCTCCAGAGCAGGGCTTCCTGGAAAGTTCCTACATTAAAAGGGAACCCACAACTGACCGTTTTGAGAGAAGTTCCTGCTATCACCTTTGACCTTGGCTAGCTCCTTGGTTTGCTGTACCAGTGTGCCTTAGAGTCTAGAAATGTATATTTAATCTTGACTCTACCACTTAGACTAGTATGCCCTTGAACAGGTCAATTAATGTCTAAACTGAACCTCTGTTTCCTCATGTATAAAATAGGGAGGTAAAATAGGTGTCCTTTCCAACTCTAAAGCTATGAACTTTATTGGTGGAGGCATGATGCAAACCCATATCTTCCTGATTCTTTATCCCAAATCATATCAGTGAATCTTCTGTGCCATGCCACACAACTTGGCACATCATGATTGAAATCTTTAGAAGACAAAGTCAATTTGCATTATTCAATAGAATTGTTGGTTACCAGTTATGACAGATAACTTGACAAGTTACCTTGTGAGTCATACAACTAATCAAGGCTATCAAGAGAGTTAGTTTCATGGCCTAGTGTTTATCCTCATGAACTTAACCATGAAATTAACAAAATAATTTACAATACTGATAGCAGTAATTTGCTGGTAGGAGCCATGTGACCAACTGATTGGAGAATAACTAAACAATTGTAATTAGTGAATGTAGTGATGTAATATTATACTGCTTTGTAATAAAAAAGGATATGATGAATACAGAAAAGAATGGGAAAACATGAAATTATATAAGAAAAAACATTAAGATGTAGCACATATACGTATATACTTTTAAACCACAAAAAATAAACATTTAAAAATGAAGGCTATGAAATTGTATTGATCAAGAATAACCCCAAAGAAGAGAGATGAGAATTTATCCCTCTTCCTTCTTGTCAGAAAAAAATATATACCTCTGTATATACTTCTGTATATGTTCTATGTACCCAGCTAAAATAAGCTGCTTTAGAGCAGGATCTATCTTGGGGTTTTTGTCTTTGTGCTACTAAATTATAGCATAAACTTGTACCTTTCCCCTGCCCAAAACCTGTGATTTCATCAGTTTATGGAAGTCCAGGTGTGAGCATTCCTTTCTTTAATGCATATCCTCAACCATGCCTCTTAAACTTAAAGGGTTGTTTAGTCCCCAGATGGTACTGCTAAACACTAACCTGGTTCTGTTCACCAAAAAAATGTACCAAGCCCAACCAAGTCCTTTGCTAACCCTAGTCATGTCCTGAAGGAAAATGCTGGGGAAATACAAAACCCTTTATGGTTCTGTGTCAAGTAAAAGATTAAATGACTAAGGAAACAAAACTCCAAGCTTCTGAGTATTGCTTTTTATTAAGCAATGTGTGCCAATTGTCTAACAAATTGAACCAGTCTCCTTTCTCAACTTAGCATTGGACCCCAAATACAAAGGGAAACAAAGTTTTATACTTTAAAAACAATTCATCAAAAAAGGTCAATTAATTAAAAGAAACCAATACATTAGGCAATTTGATTTCTAATTGGGTGAAAGATTAGGAACTTCCTAAATTAGGAGGAGAGCAAATAGATGTAATTCACTGGATTCTAAAAAAGTTGTCCCACTCCCCCCAAGGATCTGTAAACAATCCAAGGAACATGAGAATAGTAACTGATTGATCAGCATGGAGCCAGTTTACAGGTAAAATATATGGGTTGCTTGAGATTTCCAATTGTAAGAAAACTCCTTATATTGATTAATCTTTGGATCTGAGTTTCTAACTAGGATAATCTAGATCCTTAGTGAAGGGTCTCTAAGAAGCAGCAAGAGATGGTCCATCTTGCCAGTCATGCATGACTAGATTCAGACACTGAAATAAGGTTTTCTTCCAGTTTCCACAACTGAATGAAACTTTCTCACAATACAAAAATTGGACTAGATCCATAATTGAATAAAAACAGTGCTGAGCTAGTTCTAGAAATGAGTCACAAGATGGAGTCGATGTGCCACAATTAACCACTTGCTGCCTTAATCCCTTCAGTTCCTCTTTTTGGTTTATGGGGGATGGACAGCCCGCTTCTCTTATGGATATTTCCCCCAGGTTACAGATCAAACTGCTCAGCAGATTCACAGTAGGCTAATTTTGAGGAGAGTGTGCTGGCACCATTCTGCCCCTTCATCTCCGAAATGAGTCAGTATCCAAGGAATACACAAGATTCCCATCTGTGCCTTCAGCTCTCCTGTCCTTTAGCTTTATAGGTAAGATTGATTTAAGAAGCAGAGTTTCAGTTATCAGGCTGAGCATAGTCAGGTAAAGCCTATAAAAGCTGACTGAAGACAATGGGAGGTAAAGTGGTTTTTCCTTGATTCTACAGCTAGTATTTGTCAGGAAGGAAGGCTTGAAACCAGATTTTCCTGATGCTAAACCTACTCCTTTACCCACTATACCATGCTATCTTTTATATAATATATTCTGAATTTTATTATTGCTTACTTATCACTGTGTAATCTATCTAATGTGTTGCTTTATTCAGATGGATCAAAGGGCCTTGACATCATCAGAATGTGGCTGGGTGGAACAGTAACTGGAATGCTGGACAGTAGGCTGTTTCTGCATTGACATATAGTAACATACAACTGGTTGCATCTATCATAGAAAGGAATTTGTTTTGTTAATGTCTTGCCGCATGAAAGAAAATAAGTAAGATTATAGTAACCTACTCAGAAGGATCTGGTTCTTGAGTGCATTCTTGCTCTGTCCAGATGGAGACAAAATCCTTTTGGCTCTTAGGAGCTATGGAATTCCATAGGATTGCACAGTTGCTCAAGAAGTTCCTTTATCTCATTGCCTGGCAGGAAGTTGGTTTTGTCTGCCTTGATATTCAATCTCTTCAACTCATCCTCAGTAAAACTTACTTGCATTTTTACTACTTTATAATCTCTATAGGAGGCAGCTAGGTGGCTCAGTGGATAGAGTCCTCAACCTTGAGTCAAGAAGACCTGAGTTCAAATCCAACCTCAGATACATATTATCTGTTCGACTCTGGGAAGTCATTTAACTTCTTTTTGCCTTTATCCATTGGAGAAGAAAATGGCAAATCATGCCAGTATCATTGCCAATAAAACTTCATGGACATTACTGGCTGCTACGATCCACGGGATCATGAAGACTTGGGCATGAATATACAACTGAACAACAATTTGTGTAAATGGGAGACTTAAAGATGAGGGGATCTTAAGTGTTGAGTGAATAATTAACCTTATCTTTATATTATTCAACTACATACTCTGTGTCCAATTTCCAGATTCCTGAAAGTCAGGAAGACCTGAGTTGAAATCCTGATTCAGAAACTTAATAGCTATAATACTCTGTACAAGTCATTTCACCTATCTCAACTCCATATGTAAAATGGTGACAATAAAAGCACCTTTCTCACAGGTTGTTGTGAGGATAAAATGAGATAATATATGTAAAAAGTGCTTTGAAAATCTTAAATGTTTGTTACTATTACGTTTATGTTACATGTTTATATTATTGTAACTATGTGTTCAGAAAGCCCTTTTATGCAACCCTGAAACTTTGAAGCAAGCCCCTTTCAAATTTCACATTTTAATGACTTTACCTTTGGTCATTGGTGGTCATCAGTTTCCCTGGGCTAGAAAGGTAGATTGAAATATTACCACTAGAGTTGGTTACCATACCAATCCTTCCTGATGACACGCATCCACATAAAAATTATTTCCAACAAAATGACAAAATTCCCCAAGGCCATATCAAAATGTTTAGCATGAACAACATGAGTATAACAAGTCTCTTAGGCTTCCATTTGGGCTTGTGTCAAATAATGCAATAATTGTGAAAGCAAAGGTCTGGTTCAGGAAGAACAGAGAAACATAACTTTACAGGTGTCAGTCTATATTTCCATACTTAGAATCTTGCCAAGGTCACGGAGCATAGAATTTTCAAGCTAAAAGACACCAGAGATACCATCTAGCCCAACACTTTCATTTTACAAATGCAGACAAGATATCAGCTTATAAGATCACAGAGAGAACCTAGGTTTGGAACCAGAAGGAACTTAGGAGATCTAGTCTAAGCCCCTTTTAAATAGATAAGAAAATAGAGGCCCAAAAAGTTGAAGTAACCTACTCAAGTTCACAAAAATGAAAGAAACTAATATTAACCATTGTATTAGTAACTAATTATTAATTTGTGAGCTTTTTATTCCCTCCTATTTCTTTTAAGACTCCTAAAAAGGTCAGTCAGTCTCAGAATGGTAAGACTGAATAATAGGGTTTACAAGCTCCTTAATTAAATTAGGTAGGGCCACTCCCAACTGGGAAGCCTAATTTCTGTTTAGAGTATAAACAGAATCTAGTCTGGGCAAACCTTTACCAAAGGGGAAGGAACCCCTGTCCCCAGTCTTCTCCATTAGAGTTTAGGGTGACTCAGCTCACGAAGGAGAAAGCTAGGCAGAGACATCAGGTTGGAAATGACTTCACCTCCCTAATTTGCTGGAGTCTGCTAAGTCCCAGGCTCATGATCAAGTCACAGTCTGAGCAGGAAGAGCTAAAAACTTTTAGCCCACCTCCACATTAAATATACACCAATCAGGACTGAGTTTCACTTGTCAGAGTTTTTCCTTGTCAGAGGATACACACCTGATTTTAGGTGTTTCAGAGTTTCCCTTCCCATCTTTGGTTAACAAAACTGCTGATCATCAATTGATTGATTATTTAGCTAGCCTGATTAGTTAATTCTTTATTAATTACCTGAAAACTGTCTTGGAGGTTTTATTCATGGCAGTAATCTCAGAGGAATCATGCCTAGCACATCTAATTCCAGATCTAGAACTTTTCCACTGAACCATACCTCCATAAGCCATGCATTCTTAAGTTATTTGAATTAAGTACCTAACATTTTTTGTGCATACATGTATATGACATGCACATATGTGCATATATAATGCATGTACATGTGATGAGAAAATATTAGATAATTGTCATCTATATAGCTGGAGAGCATCTATATCAATATAATGATAGATACGCTGAAATATTAAACTATAGATCTGTTATTCTATAAAGATCACCTTCACTCCCTTTCTATACTTTGGTTTAAAGTCGCCTCTCCTCAATACGTAATTATGTATTTTACTATCTCCTTTCCTCAGGGGTAACTTTCTACCATTCCAAATGAAGCAGAATGATGTGCAGCATTTCTAAGGCATATTCCTATCCAATCTTGGCCCCCATAGAGACAGAACTCTAGGAAATCCAGATAAACAGTAAAGCAGGTATCAATAAACCATTTCCAAAAGAACAAATGCAACTATAGCATATTGATCAAATTGACAAACCTGATAAAAGTAAAGAATGACTGATTTTGGAAGAGCTCTGGGAATATGTACACACTAATATACTGTTTGCCAGAGTTCTGAATTGGTCTCACATTCTAGAAAACAGTTTAGAACAATATGAGAAAATTGACTAGTCTTCATGCCTTTGAGCCAATTATCCCATTATTTGGCATATTACCTCAAACAGGACAAAGGCAGAATGAAAGATTCTATAATCAATCAGTCAATCAATACTCATATATTGAGTGCCTGCTGTATATCAGCCATGGTGTTGGACTATTGCTGTTCGGTCATTTTCAGTCATGTCTGACTCTTCAGGACTCCATTTTGGAGCATTCTTGGAAAGGATATTGGAGTGATTTGCCCTTTCCTTCTCCAACTCATTTTACAGATGAGGAAACTGAGGCAAACAGAGGTAAAATAATTTGCTCAGGATCATATATTTAGTATCTGAGAGAGGATTTGAACTCAGGTTTTCTTGACTCCAGTACTAGTATTCTCCCAATTGTGCCACCTAATGTAAATAAAAACAATGACTAACCGCCACCAAACTCAGATTAATTATAATGACCAACCTTAGTCCCAGAAAACAGGAGGTGAAATATACCACTTTACCTGATATGGGATGCTAGAGGGGAAGGCTATGAGGGTAGAACAGTGTACATATTCTCATACATGTGTCTATTAGTTTTGCTTAAAGGATTTCTTTGATATAGGATATATGTTGGGGTGGGGAGGATATCAGGAAATGACTATGGGTTAAAAAATTAATAGATTATATTTTAATAGACATGAAAAGATTTGTTACTGATGCAGGAGTTAGCCCTGTATCCACTATCCGTGTACAGTCAGTTCACCAACTTGTCAGTGCAATAATCAGAATTAGGAAAAAGCAAGAAAAAAAATAATAAGAATAAAAGTGTATCCTTTGAAAAAACTCAATCCTAAATAACTTGAACAAGGAATCAACAATAGGAAATGGAAAATGAACGTCATAAATGACATGGATACCAATCAAATAATTTTGTACAAAATTTTAATCATGGCAAATGTACTGCTACATCAAGAAGATGATGAAAATAGCTGAAAAACCATCTTAGTGGGGAAACATTTATCTTACTAATTAACTTATCAATGAAACCAAAAACTAAATTTTAAATTTTAAACAAAAATAAATCAAAACCAACTGTAAGCCTGACTGGTAAATAATGGGAGAGGATGGTGCCAAAATGCAACAAGGAACTTGAGGGAAGTAAATGGGGCAAGAGAAGAAGCCACAGTTACCAGACAACTGGATTCACTGTGTCCTTGATTACTTGTATGTCTAGAAATATGCATGAATGTATGTATATATGTTGATGTATGTGTCAGCCATCACCTTCTTGACCCTGTGCAGTAATCTAGTCTTCGTGGAAGCCTGCAGGCCCCCCAAAGGGGGATAGTCTGGGATAATCCCATGCTCTTAGATATCCCAGGAACTGGGCCAATATAAGGCTGTCTTGTGAGAAAGGGCTTGTTCTGTTTAGAACAACTGGCCAGAATGAACAGTAATGAATAGAAGCTGCATGGAAGGAAATGAGGTCTTAATATGTGGACAAACTGTCTAACAATTATTCTGTCATTTTCAGTTAAGTTCTATTCTTTATGACCTCATTTGAAGTTTTCTTGGCCAAGATACTGGAGTGGATTGCCTTTTCCTCTCCAATTCATTTTTCAGATGAGGAAACTGAGGCAAAAAGGGTTAAATGACTTACCCATAGTCCCACAGAAAGTAAATGTCTGATGCCAGATTTGAACTCCGATGAGTCTTCCTGACATCAGGTCCAGCAGTCTATCCGATGCGCCACCTAGCTGCTTTTCTAAAAATTAGTGGTACTCAAAAATGCAATGGACAACCACAGGAGGTAGTGGGTTCCTCCTCGGTAGTTCCTCTCTCTCTCTAGAGATCTTCAAGTATGGATGACCACTTACCATCTATGACAGAACAGATAATCTTTTTCAAGTATGGCTTGTGCTAAATGTCTGATGAGGTTTCCTCTAGCTCTGAAAGTCTATAATTGTGTGATAGCCAGACAAAAC
Organism: Bettongia penicillata ogilbyi; assembly: GCA_023548195.1. Lineage (NCBI taxonomy): Eukaryota > Metazoa > Chordata > Mammalia > Diprotodontia > Potoroidae > Bettongia > Bettongia penicillata. The sequence goes on from JAJHZJ010000300.1 coordinate 2,693,081, forward strand.
ATCTGGATAAGAGACAGATGCTTCAATTTAGTTTTATTCCTTTATTCCACTACTGTCATATTGGACCTAGAAAAATGAATGTCCCATCAGTAAACATAGAGTTCTGTGTGACCTTTATCATTTATGTCTGTAACACTATTTTCCTGTTTCATGGTGATTTATTGAAAGCAAAGGGTATAATCAAAGGGAATATTTCACAGAATCTCAGAAATTGAGAGTTGCAGGGGATCTCCAGTATGACCCAGCTATAAAAGGAATCCACACTATAACACACTCAACAAGTGGTCAGCTAACCTCTGCATGAAGGCCACCATGGGGGAATAATTCACTACCTTTGAAGGCAGTGCATTTTGCTTTGGAACAGCTCTAATTGTTAGTAGGTTTTTATTTTAACTTAAAGTAAAAGGAGGAATTTCAACTGGTAAAGTATGGTGGAGGAAAAGATTGGTTTTCCCGTAATCACACCCAAACTTAACATCTTCACTCTAAATGTAAAGGAGTTTTTCTTCTTAATCCCTGTAATTAAACTGTTGAGCTATGGCATACCATATGGCATCTATATAGGATGATGTTCTGTGGTTTCTTCTTGTGCCACAACTTTGTAAAAGGTAGCAACTCCCTATAACTTTGTACATTTGATGAGAACTTTGAGGAAGGAGAATTTCATAAAAAATTAGCCAGCATCTACCCAAACCACCCAGACTTGCGGCTACCAAAATTGTCTCCTTTGAAGAAGGCATTTTTCCTGATCCACAGACATGCCAACCAGCTGAGCAACCCAAGACATGGAAAGTCCGGGGGAGACAAAGGAGAAGGGAACAGGCCCTTGTGCCTCTTCCCAACGTGCCAGATGAGAGACAGTGGTGAAGAGGTAATGTTAGAAGTGGGTCGTCACTCAGCAATGGTATTTAGTTGGCTCGTGGCCCATTCATGAATCACAATTTCTTCCTGGGGAATCACTAAGTTCCATTCTGCTTAGTTTGGTTCCTGAGAGGTAGTCATCATGCATAAAAGTGACTTCCCATCATCTGTAAAATGAGAAGGATGAACTTGCTGGCCTCAAAGTTTTCTCCTGGTTGTCAATCTATGATCCTGCAATTGCTCAAAACTGTTAGAATCTGACCGAGCAGCCCAGGTTCCTGGGAGAACAAGTCTAGGAACTAATCAGCAAAGTCCATCTTACTCCATTTTCCTAAAGTCCTATATCTTCTTTCTTTTTCCTTACTTCCCACAGTTTCTAGTGCTATGATCCTAAGACCATTGGTTCTGAAGCCAGAAACAATTTCAGCAGCTAGCATTTTTTAGTAAGAAAGAAATTAGAGAGAGGGATGATACTACTTTGGATATCAAAGTACTTAAATTGAATTTTGATCCTGATTGGAAAATGAATCACATGGTTCATTGTGACTTGTACTGTTGAAGAGCTTCCTGATTGGCCTCCCTATTTTACATTGGGGCAATTAGATGGCAAAGTGGATAAAACACTGAGCATGGAGTCAGGAAGACCTATCCTCCTGACTTCAAACCTGACCTCAGACATGTAATAGCTATGTGACTGTAAGCAAGTCACTTAATCTCATTTACCTCAGTTTCCTTATCTGTAAAATGATCTAGAGAAGAAAATGGAAAATCACTTCAGTATCTTTGTCAATCAACGCCAAATAGGGTCAATGAAGAGTCTTACTCCATTTTCCTAAAGTCTGGACACAACTGAAAAATGACCGAATGGCAAAGCTCATATCTCTCCCCTCTCTAATCCATTCTGCTCAACCTGAAAAAGTTATATTTCTAAGGAGCAGGTCTGATTTTCACTGTTCAAAGATCAAAGATCCTCTTTGGGGCATTAAAATCCTTCAGAATCTGGTCCCAACTTATATTTTGAGGCTTGTTATACATTAATGCTTTCCCTCATTCTACAATTTCCAGGGGTGGGGAACATGAGACCATGTGGCCTCAAGGCTGCAGGTTCCCCACTCCTGGTAGTCAAACAGGCCAGTTTCCTGTGATTCCCACAAAACATTCCAGATCCATTCTCCATGTATTTGTACACACTATTCACCATGTCTGGAATGTAAATCCTTTTCATCTCCTCCTCCTAGAGTCATTAGTTTCCTTCAAAGTTCAGCTCCAATCTACCTCCTAATAAAGCCTTTCTCAATCCACTCAGCTATTAGATAGTGCGTCCTGCCACTGAAATTAACTCATGTTTACAAATATGACATATACATCTTATATAATTATATATTACATGTAACATATTATACTTAATATGTAGTATACAGATACTATATATGTTATGTATACAAACATATGTAAACATATACATATAAGTATATATACATTCCATACATAGTATCTACAAATACATGGAGATTAGGGTTGGAATGTTGTGTGGGAGGCATAAGAAGTAGCCTTTTTTGCCTAAATACAATCAGAGAAGTTTTAAAAGAAATGTGATATATAGCAGAGAGGGAAGGAAAACACAAGAGTCAGTGGACAGGGATTTGATGTTGTAACTCTGAGGGAAACATAATGTTCTATAGAGCATGTCCCATAAGATTGGAATATCCCCGCTTTCTCTGTTTGTTGAAATTCTACCTGTCCTTCAAAGCACAACTTCCTTCAAAAAGCCTCCTTTGATCCTTCCAACCAGAAGTCATAATTCTCTTCCCATATGTTACATAATATTTTGTTCCTCAACTAGGCATTTAGGTTCTAATTTATATTTATATACAATAACAGCAAGTGCTGTGAGACCCAGAGTGGCCCTTAGGACCAGACCCATACACATGAATTAAGTTTAGTCCCTAGGGAGACTGGCCCTTAAACAGAGGGGTTAGTCCCTTTTTTTCCTCACACTGTCTGGCTCCTTACACTCCTATCCCAGAACCCAGAGGAGAATCTGTTAAAGTTTAGTGTGAATCATGTTTAGGAGTTCTCCTTCAAAATGAGAAAGTAGAAAGATAACTCCATGTACTCTCTCTCTCTCTCTCTCTCTCTCTCTCTCTCTCTCTCTCTCTCTCTCTCTCTGTGTATATATATGTATATATATATATATATATATATATATATATATATATATATATATATATATATATGGAAAAAGGCAACTATTTATGTCCTATACATGAAAGAGACAATTCAAAAACCTTGCTAGTATACATTAACAAAGATTTAAGCAAATCTTTATTTGTAACTTACTGTATTGCTAAAGTGTGTGTGTATTTTTTAACTGTTTGACCCACCTGAGAAATTAAGACTTAACCATTAAAACATAAGGCAGTTTGTAGAAATGCTGGATCAACCTCTGACATTTCACCTCAATTCTGCACTGTCCAAACAATTTCCTCTAAGTGCCTATCTTCTGTCAAGTCAGGCCTAGGTTTGAGTTCATTATCCTGTTGGTTAACATATTTTCCAAAAAGAATGTAGTTGTAGAACACTATTCCTGCAGCCAGTTAGCTTCAGCTGAGAATATCTAAGAGGTCCAGATCTCTCAGTCTCACAAGATTGCCTCCAAAGCTGGACAAAAATATCTCAGAATAAACATTGGTTACCTATGCTCAGGGAAGGAGCACAACACAGAAGAGATAGTTAGGGATCAAGCTGAGGTTTGCCTAAGCCAACAAAATGTCCTTTTCTTGTCATCATTTGCCTACAGCCTCCATACTGCTAATGTTGGGGAGAAGAATGTTTACCCCTCTCCAGAAACCGAGGAAAAGAGAACTATTTGGCACATTTGAAGATTGGGAGGGTTGGAGGAACAGAAGGAGGGAAGGGGAAGAGAGAGACAGAGACTCAGAGACAGAGAATTGCGAGTGGCCCTCTTTTTAAATTGGTATGGTGCTCTTATCTTTACCATAGATATTCGTAATATGCCAAGACTGTTGCATCATATCAAAATGTCAGTCTGTTCAGTGCTGTTTCTTATGACCCCAGAAATTGTCAGGGAGAGTCTCTCACATACTCAATGGGATGGTCACTACAGGCCCATCTTCATAACTGGTCCATAGGGTATAACTGAAGCCATCTTTTTCTGATACACACACATACATACCATATTCTTCATATCATCGTATCACACATACATATCATATCTTCATAACATAGTATATATACATATATACATCCTACAGAACATAGATAGATTAAAAGATAGATCAATGGATAGATAGTTCATATCATAGCTCCTGTGTTGTGTATTAGTTACTCTACTATATTATGAATTCCTTGAAGACAAAGCATTTGAGGAGAAAAAGCTTTTGCCAAGGTCACATGGGTAGAAAACATCAGAGGCAGGATTTGAAGTCACTTTCTTTGAGTCCAGAGCTTGAGTATTTCCCTCTGTATCAAGAAAAGCACAAGATTCAGCACTAGACTTGTGATAGTCTCATTATTCTTTGCCCTGAAGAGCCTAAGGTGATGAAAGGACCTGAGATCAGATGAAGGAACAAGGGATGTTTATCCTAGAAAAAAGATGACTTAGGAGTGACATGCTATCTGTCTCCATGTACTTAAATGACTAGAAGAGGGGCAATTTATTCTGCTTAGCATAAGGGGGCAGAATTTTTAGTACTGGGTAAAAGTTACAAAGAGGTAATGAAAAATTTAACACCAAAAGTACTATCTGAGCAGAAAATGGGCTACCCCCACTTAGTTAACAAGCATTTAAGTTTTTACTATGTACGGAGGTACTGCCCTCCCCACTGGAGTTCTATAAGCAAGAGCTGGATAACCATTTGGGGTCCCCTTCTCTAAAGGGGCTCTTTCTCAAGTATAGGTTGGATGATTAATGGTCTCTGAGATTTCATTCCAACTTTGAGATTCTATGAAAAACAGGACTGGAGATAAACTCATTGTCTTCTGTTCAAATTCAGAAATAGCTGTGGTAAAGGTGAAACAGAGAGGTTCCTTTAATTTGACCTAATCCCAATGGAGGTCTCAAAGTCTGTGAAGTTTCACTGGGGAAATGTGGCTGCCTCACCAATAAAATCAAATCTGAAAGCCAGTGGCCAGCAGCAAATTCGGTTGTAGCAACAACATACTTTAACAGTGAAATAGAAGTTGGAATGACAGAAATGTGGCCTTGTTGTCCAAAGAAAATCCTCACTCTTTCTAAAAGCTCTGCCTTGGATGCTCAGCTTTTAAATAAATTCCGAAATGACTTGGTTAAATGACACATATTCAAAATTCAGGGTCCTTTCCCACCTCCTCATTTTGAAAAACTCCCTTCTTACCCTTCAGCTAAACCAAATGTAGCCACACAGAACTCAATTTATCTGCCTGAACGTAGCAAGGACTATTTTTGCAGTTTCTAGCTTTATGCTTTAAGCCTGTATGCTTTTATTCCAAGTTTTTTTTTATCACAATTATATTGATCTACACACCAATAAAAGAGCCCAGAATAAGACCAAGGCCTTGTGGTGCTCACCTCATAGCTCATTCTGACAGGTTTGCTTAAGGCGATTTTGCACTCAGTCATGTTTCCTTTGCAAGCTAAGAATATCTTCAGGTTCAAGGCCAAATATACAGAGTAATAGTGGTGCCTGGATAGAAATTCTTTTTACCACAGGTACTTCTGCCTGCTTTCTTACATAAGAAGGCTTATCACAGACCCCTTTCCTTCGCTTAACAGGGTAAATTCATGTTATCCTAATGTCAAAAGCCCATGACCAAAGCATCGTGGGGTATTCCTGCCATCTCCTGGCTGAAATCTGACATTACAGTGCGTACTTGATTACACTATCATGGTCAAGACCAAAATGGGGCTTGCTGGGAAAACATTTTCCCCTCAGAAGTGAGTGATTAAGTCTTTACATAAGTCCATTTAAGAGCCTGAAAATATTTCACAGATCTGAAGAAAATGAAATAAATTACAGAATAAACCTTATAGACCACAGCTGAATATCTACTGAGCAATAAGGAGAGTGGTATAGTAGAAAGAATGCCAAATTTCAATTCAGAAAGCCAAGCTTCAAGTTCTATCTTACATTTGCTATGTGACCTTGAAAAAGTCATTTAACCTTTGTCTCAGTTGGCATCTGTACAATTTAGGGGTTGGACTAGATACTTTGGAAGGTCTCTTCCAGTTCTAAGTCTATGATCCATCTTGATGACAGATGGGATTATCTGCTACTAACCTCTTGACCACTCTAAGTACCTTCATTCTAAATTCAGGACAAACTTTATCGATGGCTAACAATGCATGCATACCTTGTGAATCCAAAGATGACAGGGAAATGGAAAATTATGTATCCAAGGATGCAGGCATTTTGAGAGATTCTGACATTGACTTAATAAAACTTTTAAGTTGAGGAGAGTAATTGGTCCCTTTAAGGGAGACAAGCCAGCAGAAAGGCTAGATTTCCAGACCACTTATTACTGAACCAAAAGCTTTGGCAATTTAGGGTGGGTTTACTCTTTCCTACCCTGCCTCCCATTTTTACCCATGTTCCAGAATAATCAAGAATAAGAATCATGTTGAAGAAAAGGTTGTCACCCTCATCATAAAGGCAAGCCAGCTTTTCTCAGGGGAGGCCTTTTCTGTTGAAAACCACATCCCCCAATGCTTTGTGAAACTATACAATCCAAAGCACTGTGAACCAATTCTGACTTTGCTGTGTATTGTCACTTAGTTCTGTAGTAAAAGAAAGGAACTTTGTATGATATAATTGTGAATGGATAACTTTTAGAAGAGCTTCACAAAGGCAATACAGCTAAATCTTGAATAAAACTGTGTTTCCTAGAGGTTCATAAAATCTTAGGGACACTCAAATCCAACACCAAGAGTGATGAGTCTGCTTAGTTCTTAAAGGAGCTTTATTCCCAGGCCACTTTCTGAGAAGTATCTATGAAGATCCATGAAAAAGTAAAAATTTACAGTTATGCAAAATAGCTGCTCTTTGCTCAAATTCAGAAAATAGAGGTATTTAATAGTCACATGAAGCAGCATGAAATGAATATAAATCACATGTGTGTGTGTTTGTCCTTTGTTACCAAAGAAGACCATGCCATCAGAAAAATGATGACATGACTTGCACTTGACTTTGTTTTGAGTGAGGGAGGACTGTGCAGGTCACCAACCTCACTTCTCCTCCAGAGCCATCTGAATCCAGTGACCAGATATTAATCAGGATGACTGGAGATGACCCAGGATGAGGTAGTTGGGGTTAAGTGACTTGCCCAAGGTCACACAGCTAGTGAGTGTCAAGTGTCTGAGGTGAGAGCTCAATATATAAAATGAAAAAAAAAGTTACTACTTTAGGTGAGTGACTATTATAATCTCCCTTGGCCTCAGTGTTTCTTCATGAGGTAAAATGACAGGATTGGACTAGATTGCCTCTCAGCCCTGTCAGTTTTAAATCTGTGATCTTATGACCTCCCGGGGTAAAGTAGGGAGCATTAGGGATGGAGATTTATAATATGAACTTTCTTCAGAGATGTAAATGAACCCAGGGCAAACTCAATTGGCTTATTGTTCCACCTCGGGTCTGACCAGCGCAGATTGCAGAGAGAGAAGAGGTGGGTGGAGAGGGAAGGTCAATCCAGTGACTTGAATCTGCTTCCTTTGGGAAACCCATGGAAAAATGCCCAGGGATTAAAAAGGGAACCAGTCTAATTCTGAACAAGAAAAAGGAATTAAATCAGTAAATAGGGGAAGCCAAGAATGCCAAGGTCTCCTAAAAGTGCAAATCTATATAACCTTTAAGGTTTACAAAAGCACTTTCTTTACAGCAATAGTATGAAGTAGGTAGGTTGAGTGAGAGCAGTCTTTAGAAGCCCAAGACCTAATCACAGAAAAATGAGACAATAAGACATTAGACTATAGGGAAAAGATGCAGCTGACATAAGTGATCCCTTTTCTATCAAGGTGCAAATCAGTAGATTGAATTAATCAAGCAGGAAACTGTACAATAGAATGAAGAATGATAGGCCTTGTCTTAAAATTCATTTTGCTGAGTACACTAGACAGAATCCAAGCAGAACCCAACCCCTGGTGAGATGTATAGGAGATACATGGAGCTGGAGAAAGGGGACCTTAGCACAGGCAGATGTCACCACTATAAAGAAAGGGAGCAAAGCTGCTGGTTAGGTTGGGCACAAGGAGTGTTGGGACCGAAATGGTCTTGCTAAAACTACAATCCCAGGGTGTTAATCCTGTATCACTTTGAAGCCTTTCGTTCTGGGCACTAGAAAGTCCATTCCCCTTTCTTTGTTTTAAATGTCTGCTCTTTCTCTGTACACAGGGTAAACCTCCAGGCTTTATTAGTCTGTCCATGCTTTTTAGAAATAAGAAGGCCACTGAAGCAGGCACATATCCAGAGAAGGAGAGATAGATGTAACATTTCACCAGGGTATCTCTGACTGGGGGCCTAGAGCTACAAAAGAGCTGCAGATTGTTTGGCCTCAACTTGATAGCGTAATGGGGTGGGGGAGAAAATAGGGACAGAACAACCCTATAATTGCTACACAATAGCATTTGTATCTGCATCTCCTTCTTTAAGATAAGGGAATTTACATTGAGAGATTAAGTAATTTAGCTCAAGGTCAGATACCTAGTAAATGTGAGAACCAGTGTTTGAACCTAAATCTTCAGATTCTAAGTGCAATATCCTTCCTACTACATCTCAAAGCCTTTCTGCTGCTTGTAGCTTGTCATCAAGGAGTATGTATTAACAAAAAAAGACCAAGACAAGAGATGTTTGGCTAAATCAAAGACAGTACAATTAGGAAAATAAAACTTCCAAGTTTTTGTGATGCCATGTTTTAAAATTACATCCAGGCAGTCTATTAAGATTTCTGCAGAAATTCATCAGTAACTAAGGTCTTCAGGTTCCGGATATAATAAAAGAGGACTCTGATCCTGAGTTGAGAGATAACAGCTCCCTGAGGGTCTACAGAAATGGGACCCTGAAATGATATGAAATGTGTGGGGTTATTATAAATATTCATATGTGCAGTCAAGTAGGTAATAAACAGAATGGCATCATTTACAATTCTTCAATCTACATTAATTTTTTTTTGACCTCTAGAAACCCTTCCAAATCTTTTATCCTACCCTTGGTGAGTCCAAAGCAAAGTTTCAGTAGATAATAACTGTGAAGGATGAGATCCAGAAATCTCACAATTTTACTTCTCTCCACTACCCATCAAAGGCTACATTCCTGGTGCATCATCGTACAGAGAACATGCAAACGTTCTTGAAAAAGATTCTCCCAAATTCCCTCTCAGATTACATCACTGCCCCTTTGTCTGTATCAGTTCCTTTCTCTGCTGAGTAACCATCTCTACTCAAATGCCGAAATATCAGTCATTGCCACTGACCCTTTTCTTGAAGTGCCCCAGCTAAACATTATCTGTAATCATGATTCAGTACACCTGCTCCCTCACCTCTACTGGGGTTTAGATTCAGTAATAAGAATAGGACTTTGATCCAGGGAACTGATGGGTTTTTTTTTTGTTTTTTTTTATTTTTGAGGCTGTGTTTCCTTAACTTGCCCTGGCAGAATTTACAAAAATGAGAAATACAAGAAAAGATTTACAGTGACCACTTCCAGGTCCAACCCCTCTCTGACTAGGACAGGAGTTTTGACCTGCTCCATTTATGAACTAGGCCAGCTTGCCCCCTCCTTTGGCCACCTGGCCCAGGGGCTTATCATATTGGTACAAACATACAGTCAGCTTAGCCTTTTGTGCATCAGAATTCCCAATGTTAAGCAATTCACCAATCTCAGCCTTCCCAGTGGCAGTTTATGCCACCAGACCTGGAGAGGGCACTATATTTAAAGGATACCAGATTTAGAGGACAACTAATTTAAAGGACATTTATAGTTTCCAAGCAATTAGGGGAAAAAAGGAGTAAGGACCTAGCTATCAAGGACAATTATCAAATTAGATCAAAAATTAAGTCAAAATATGAAGCTACTAAGTAGAAGATTGAGATAAATTCTTCTTGTGCTACATGTTGAGAAGTACGCACCTTTGATGAAATAAGCCAGGAATCTAAAGACAAAATGGAAAGCATTGGGGGAGGAGAAAAGGGAAAATCAAAGTGGCATTTTTGTTGAAGTGTACTACATCTGATATATTTGTCTGCATGTTGTTTCCCCCTTTAGATTGTAAGTTCCTTGAGGTCAGGGACAGTCTTTTTTCTCTTTGTTTTTCCAGTGCTTGGAATAGATCATTATTGATTGATTAATTGACCAAAGAGAGGAGAGGGATAATGTTTTCCTAATGTGTATTATAAAATTGGCATAGTAGCATTATAATAATGATGGGGGAGTTGCAACCCTCCTAGAATCCAGAAAAAAATCGAATTCTGCTAAAAAGTAGATCATCTTATAACTTACTGACTGGTAAGTCTTGTTGGGAGGTTAAGGAAGCAATTAGAAGAAATACTCATTTGAATATAATTCTTTCCAAAAAAGAAAAAAATGATTGGTTTTATGGAAGTGGTGGGAAATGAGAGAAATTCACATGTTATTACACGATGAAATTTGTAATAGCAAAGAAAGGACATGTTAGGCAAAGGAAGACATGTAAAATACCTAATTAATGAAAAAAGATTTTAAAAATTCCAGAGGAAAAAAAATCTCACCTTTTGTAAGGTCTTTCCTGTCCCTTCCTTAATACTAGTTCTTTCCCTCTGATGTTACCTCCAAATGATCATCTGTATGATCATTTATATGTATATGTATGTATCTTACTTCTATATAGTTTTCATGTTATCTGCTCCATTAGATTTTGAGGCCCTTGAAGACTGGGACAGTTTTTAGCTTTCTTAGTATCCCCTTTACTTAGCACAGTGTCTGAAAGATAGTAGGTACTTAATAAATACTTGTTAATGTCTTGTATAATCTCAAGGACAAAGAATATAAAAGGGAATAGGATATTTACAACAGTTTTTGTAATAGCGTAGAGTTGGAAGGAGAGTAAGTGAATACCAGTTGGACAATGGCCAAATAGATTTTGGTAGAAATGTCTCTGATTTTAGTAGTATATGGCTTTCCTAGAAGAAATAATAAGTATGCACAATTCAAAAAAATCTGAATCATTTGATTCAAAGGTAACAATTTATTTGATCAAAACACAATAAATGCTTACAACTCTTAAAGGCTTCAAAACTCAGATCAATCTAATGTCCAGTCATAAGTTGAGAAGACTAAGAGACTTTTCTTAGTGGAGAGGTGATCTAGTTGCAGAATCGAAATACGTTGTCTGAAATGATCAATGTATTAATTTGTTTTGCTTAGATGTGCTTCTTTGTTATGAGGAAGGGGATAAATCAAGAAATAATCATCATGGTTTTTTTAATAGGATCAATAAAACATTTATAAAAGTGGAGAGGGGCAAGAGATGAAGGCGTATAGGAGGACGTAAAAGGAACTAATGCATAACCTGATTATCCCAAATTCTTAAAAAGAAATGTACAAAAAAATGGAATGGGGATATGAATCGAGAATGAATGTAAGATAGAAGCTACCTATAAAAATAATATTAATGTAACTCCAAATGATCTTAGGCATATAAAAAGCAATAATGACAATTTAAAAATGAACCAGGCTTATGAAATACTAAAGGTTTTTAAGTTAAATGGAGAGGGAAGATTTTTATTTGTTGTTTCTAGCATAACAAGAGAAAAATGACTTGCAGTGAATGGAATCAATAGTTAGGAAAGACAGGGGCAGCTAGGTGGCCTAGTAGATAGACTGTTAATCCTGGAGTCAGGAAGATTCAAATTCAAATACATCCTCACACTTATTAGCTATTATAACCAGGGGACAAGTTGTTCAATGTCTGTCTGCCTCAGTATTTTTTATTTGTGTGGTGGGTACAAGAAGAGAACCTATTTCCCAGGATTATTGTGAGAATCGAATGTGATCATATGTGCATAGTGCTTTGCAAACCAGAAAGCCCTATACGAATGCTAGTTATAGTGTGATATTAATCAATTTTAGTCTATCTTTTAAATTTGTCAAGCCTTTACTGTATGAAAAATATCATATGAAATGCTGAGAGAAATATAAAGGCAAATCAGGTGCCCTCTTTAACATTAAGAAGGTTATAGTCAAGTACTGGAGATAATACAAAGGAAAAAAATTGTCCAAGAGTAAACATGACACATACCTAAGGTCTGTGGTTTCATCAGTGTGGGAAATTCTCAATGGGAAGAATCCATGAATGCAAAATGACATTGATCTACATCAGTTCTGGTCTTAGTGAGGTACCTGGGACCTTGAGAAGTTAATTAAACTGCCCATAATCATACAACTAATCTTCGTCAGAGACAGGTCTTGAGACCAGACTTTTCTAACTTTCAAAGGCCAAATTCCTATCCACTATGCCAAGCTGCTTCTTGATAAACATGATAATGAAAATGATAAGAGAGATAGAAAATAAACCTGTGATTTCATTGATAATTCATTTCAAATGTCAAAACTTTTTCTACCAATTCAGGTCAGAGAACTCTTCTGCAAATTTGCTCTTGGAGAACTGTCTAGGGTACTGAGAGATTAAGCAACTTGCTAAGCCTCACATAACCAATTTGGATGAGAAGAATTGAATCTAGGTCTTCCTGGCCCTATGGCCAGTTCCCTATGTACTACATTACATAAACAACTCAGACTTATATAGTGCTTGAAGTTTCACACAGCTTGTTTTTTCAAACAACCCTGTGAGATATGTATTGTGTTATGAGTTCAGAGAAGGGAGAAATCATTTTAGGGAGAGAAAAACAGAGAGGAAATGGAATGAGTTTGGCTTTAAATAACTGAAAGGATCTTAGCACACAAAGTTAGAAAGGGAGGGTATTCTATTTGTAAGGAATGGAATGAAAAATTATAATTGGAGCAAATAGAATGAAGAATCTTTTCCAGAAAGAATTAGCGATCCATTTTGGGATTTAGCAACAGCTTGAATGAAGAGTATCAGGTAAAAGTGGAATCAAAGATTCCTTTCAATTTTCAAGCCTGAGTAACTTAGACAATAATGATGTCAATTGTAGAAATAAGAAAGTCAGATGGAAATTCAGGTATAGGGGGAAAGATGATAAGATTGCTTTTTAGACATGTTGAGTTAGAGGTAAAAATGAAAAAGAGGAGAAAAAATAATATTCAACACCCCCCACCCTGGTCTGTTTTCACATTATTGATTAAGGAAAAAGTTGTGCAAATTATAAAAGGTAAAAACAACATCAGTAAAAGAGAACTGGAATGTACAATAACTAAAAAAGAGAGATGTAGCATATAAAACCACTTTAGATGGGTCCAAGTCTCCATACAGAGAAGAATTACATCCAAGAGTACCCAGATAATTTATAAGTATCATCACTGACTGCAACCAGTCACCAGGCTCTGAGATATCCCAGTAAAAGAGAGAGGTTCCAGACAATTGGTGGTAGACAAAAGGTTTCCTGATTACTGAAAAGGTAGATTTCATAAATTTTGGACCTGTAACCTATTCATCAATCCTTGACAAAATTCTAGAATGAATGAGCACTTGGGGAAGAAAGAGTAATCATTAAGAGGTATTAGGAACTGCAAAACTAATTTGTTTTCTTTTTTGGTAGAATTTTAGAAGTGTTGATCAGTACATGTTATAAACATAGTACATGTTGATTTCAAGGAGTTATTTCACAAATTATTCATGACATCCTGGTGAATTGTATAGAATTGTTTGATTAAACTGAATGAAGGAAATTGGAGCTTTTATGGATTGGTGAACAAGGATTAATAGAGTGATATTGACCTAGAGGCAGGTCTTTAGTATGATGACATAAGGCAATGTATTTGATCCTTTCTTGTTCAACATATATGTCAATGACTTAACTTGGATAATGAGATGTGGTTATATTAGTGTGTTAATGACAACATTTAGAAGGACAGTATCTATGCAGGATAATAATAATAATATAACATGATGAGTATTACAAAATGCTTTACATATATTAGCTCATTTTTACAACAATTTTATAAGGTAGGTACTTCAGGTATGATTATCTTCTGTTTACAGATTAGGAAACCAAGATTCAGAGAGATTGATTTCTCCAGAGCCATATAAATTGTAAAAGCCAGCAGAGCTGGCAGATTTAAACCTGTCTTTTGTCTGACAGAATCAGGTTTCATAAAGAGGAGGAAAGAGAAAAAAGGTAAGAAGGAAGGGAGGGAAGAAAGAAGGAAGAAAGGAAGAAAAGAAGGAATGAAGGAAAAAAGGAAGAGAAGGAGGAATGAAAGGAAGAAGAGAATGAAGAGAGTGGAAGGGAGAACAGGAAGGGGAAAATGGAAGAAAGGAAGGGAAGGAAGGAAAGAAGGAAGGAAAAGGAAGAGAGGGAGGAAAGAGGGAAGGGAAGAAAGGAAGCAAGGAAGGAAAAAAGAAGGGAGGGAGGAAAAAAGAAGGGAGAGAGAAAAGGAAGGAAAGAATGAAAAAGGAAGATAAAAAAAGGAAGGAAAGAAGGGAATGAGAAAGGAATGGGAGGAAAGGAGAGAGGGAAGAAGGAAAGGAGGAGAAGGTAGATCATTTATTAATTAGTGTTTGCTATATGCAAATCACTTGCTAAGAGATGAGGACACACATGCAAAAGTAAGGTGGTCCTTGCTGTCAAAGAATTAACGTTTTAATTGAGGGAAACAATACATATAGGACATTCAAGCTGCAAGTCAAATGGAATGGCTCCATGGTATGCATAAAGCAGTAGCAAAGCAAATAGTAATGAGTCTTATTTAATATTATTTCCACAGATGGAACCATATCTGTATCTAATGTTGGCCCAAAGGCTTTGATGGTGAGAGCTTTCTTTTCCAGGTCTTCAGTGGCTGTGGCTACTAAGGAAGCCAGGGCTATAGTGTCTGCAGAGTCAGTTGCCAGGTTGTATTTCTACAAAGGTTAATTCCTTGGATAAAGAGTTATTAATCAAGTTTATAAACCTCTTGGGCAGTTTGAAGTTTGTGGGTCCCTTCTCAGATATTTTTTAAAAATTCATAATTGAAGGAAATGCTAAATTTTAGTTAGTGAAAGTAAAGACTTTTTTCTTCCAAGACCTTTCCATCTATCCACGGAATCTTTGGAGATCTGTGAATTCTGTGCTAAGACATATAGTTCTGGATGATGGCAATGAAGGACAGAATATAAACATGGGTATTGGTCTGAAAAGCAGTGCTGTTCCTGGAGTTTTTGGACTCAGATTCTATGTTGCCTTTATTGGGATCAGAAGAGACTTAGAAGCAGAAATGATGACAGTGCTTTACTACACAATCTGGATTCAACAGGAAACTTCTCCTAAGAGAAGCTCCTCATTTCTAAACTCACCACCATGTTGCTAATTCAAGTCTTATTGGGACCACCTCCCTCAGCCTCCTCTCCCCTCTACAGGGGTAGGGATGGAATGCCAAACTCCTCCCAATGCCTTCCTTTATAAAGGGCAGAAGATGGATCCTCAGCTTATTACTCCATTTTTTGTCATTTTTTGTTTCAACTCCACAGAACATGATATCCCATAGTGCCTCAAACTCTCTCCCTCTACTTTCCGTCCTCCTTTTGTGCATTGTCCCTCCCCACCTTTTAGATCGTAAGTTCTTTAACAGAAAGGACTGTTTTTTCTTTTTATTAATTGTATCCTCAGCTCTTAATACCTGTCACATAGTGGATGTTTAATAAATGTTTATTGGATTAGATTGGATTGGACATATTTTACAAATGTCATAGTTGCCTGTATCTCACTCAGGGGACTTTGCTGCTTCAGTTAAGTTGGCTCAGATGCCCAAGAGGTAGCCATCAGTCAGCACTTAGTAAGAATAGCTGGTCTATTTTGCAAAGGGATTCTCCACCAAGATGAGGGCTACAGTGACTGGGATAGAATCTGAGTCTGTGGTCTGGGAGTGCTGCTATTACTACAGGTTTGGGAATTACATGCCTGTTGATGGCAGTTTGTGTTGGTGATGTCAAGGATGACTGATCTACTCTCTACAGAGGTGTCTCCCTTTAAGGAAGGGCAACTAGGTGGTTCAGTGGATAAAGAGCTGGACTTGGAGCCAGGAAGGTCTGAGTTCAAATCCAGCCTCAAATCCAACCCTGGGCAAGTCATTTAACCCTGTTTGCTTCAGTTTTCTAATCTATAAAAAGGAGCCGGAGAAGAAAATGGAAAACACTCCAACATCTTTGTCAGAAAACCTCAAACGAGATCATGAAGAGTCAGACATATCTGAAAAAAATGATTCAACAGCAGTAACGGGGCAAATCAAGGGCCACTTGAGTCACAGGAGGGAGAGGCACTGCTGTCTCAATGGTGCTTGGCTCAGTGTCCTCACCTATCTCTATTAGAGTATGAGGAGAGAGCATAGTTGTGGTGGTGGTAGTGCTTTGATATGCCGGTTCTTGCCTCAACCTCAGGAGACCATGTTGTTTCAGTTAGTATGGGTTGTTTTATCAATGCATAGCAATTGTTTGGCAACTGACGGGAATGGCTAAGGACCTAAATAAGCTGGGACGGTGTACCAAAACCAATAATATAAAGGTTAAGTGATGTAAATACAAATTCCCAAATTTAAGTCAAAAATAAATTTCATAATTATAAGATACAGGAAGACTTGGCTTCACATGAGTTTGTATGAAAAGACCTGAGTTTCTAGTTTACCACAAATTCTAAAAGAGGTGACAGTGAGATGTGACATTAATTATAAGGTAATGTCAAGATCAAGGATGGTGATTATAGTTCTGCTCTCCCATGTGATGGTCCAACCACATTTAAAATACTGCATCTAGTTCTTGGCTCCATACTTTAGGAAAGACATTGATACATTGGTGTCTACCCAACGGAGAGGGAGCAGGATGGCAAAAGATCTGAGGCCTGTGTCAAATGAGAAACTGTTAGAAGAATTGCAGATGATTAGCTTAAAGAAGAAAAGATTTGGTAAATGTTAGGGGTTGGGGGGAATATGATTAAAAGACATGATAGCTATCTTTCAATATTTAAAAAATTAAATGTCAGAGGATAAAAATTAATTCTATGTTCTTCCAGGGGATACCATTGGATCAGAGTTATATAGTTGAGACCTTCCTGAACATAAAGAATTTCTATTAATTAAAGATGTTCTTTTATAAACTACCCAAGAACCATGGAGTAAAGGCTATGTGTATTACTAAAGGCATCCAGTGTGGTTCATGTAACATACTGAGAGAGAGTAAAACTTAAAGCTAGTTATAACTTTATGGAGTAAATTTTGAACTAAGAGAGCAAGGAAAAGCCAAGGTATGCCTGCCAGTGGTGAAGTCCAGGAACTGTCACCAGAGAATTAAGCTGTGGTCCAAGACAAATGAATCAAAGACAAGTATTAATTGAAATTCATAGGGGGGGCACAGTTTCTAGTGATTAGTCCATTCTCCTTTTTTATTTAACACTTCACTGCAAACTATCTGTTTGTATATGCCTACCACATAGTGTTTTACTTTTGATAATGCCACAAAGCTTTCCCAGACACTGGGACAACACATGTTCGATAGTGAAACAGATCTACTTGTAAGCAAAGAGTTTCATATCACTAAAGTGTTCAAGACAAGGCAGAGTGGCCACCTTTCAAAGAAATTATGGAGGAGAGTCCTATATTGGCAAGGATATTATATTAGATGAACTCTATGGTTTCTTCCAGTTCTAAAGATTCTTAAATTGACCCTGGTGCATTGTAAAGAAATGATGAATTGCTTCCAGAGCCCAGCAGCTTTTTGAAATATTCTCAGGAGGAGCCCTGTGCAGTTGGATTTATCTCAATAAAGAAAAAGTCTGGGATAAAGATCAAGCATACATATGTTATGACTGAGCCATGTCAGCAAATGCTGAAAGATCATGAAGAATCAAAGAGGTACCGTAGGAATGAAGGACAAATGTTGTCAAAAATGTTTTTAAAGGGAGGAAAATTGAGACTGGGCTTCACTTTGATTCTGGGCAAATTCTAGAAATTATTCCTAATGTGATGATTAGTGAGTATCTAGAAAAAGAAATAGGGATCACATAACTTCATCAAGAAGAAGTTAGACTAGCTGATTCCTTTTCTGACAGATAGGTAGGTCATTAAAAGTCTATATATCTACCGAAACTTTAGCAAAACACTTAATAAATCCCTCAACCTATACTTGTGGGAAAGAGGGGAAAATGTGGGCTGATTAGGAAGACCTAGAACAAGTTGAATAGCTAGACCGAAAGAGCAATCACAGATAACTCAAAGCCAACTTGGAAGGAGGTTCCTAGTGGAATGTGTCAGAGATCTATGTTTGGCCCTGTATTGTTTAATATTTTTTATTAATGCCTCTTTAGAAATAGATAGATGGCATGCTTATCACATTTTCAGATGACACAAAGCTTGGAAGGATAGTGAACACTGAATTACTGAAAATAATCCAAAAATATCTTGTCAGCACTAGTCCACTAAAAAAGATTAAGTTGAATGAGGTTATTCAGGGTTTCAAAAAATAGCTTCACCAGTACAAGACGGGAGAGTCTAAATGAACTCCAAACTCTACATGAGTCAACCACATGATATGGCAACCAAAGAATCTAATTACTTCTCAGGCTACATTGAGAGATGCCTAGCATTTAGTATGGAAGAAATGACAGTTTCATTGTTAACTGACCTATATTCAGAGTATCACGTTCACTTCTAAGCATCACATTTTAAAAACTGTCTGATAAACTGAAGAGCACCCAAAGGAGGGTCATCATTTTAGGAAAGGGCCTTGAGTTAATGCCTTATGATTATCAGTTTAAGGCACTAGGGATGCTTAGCTTAGAAAAGATAACACTCAGTAGGAACATAAAGGCTTCCTTGGAGCACTTTAAATAACCTCAATGGCACATATAAGCAATGGGTAGAAGATGCAAAGAGATAAGTTTAGGTTTGATGTCAGGAAACATTCCTTGAAAATGAAAGCTGTTGCCACGCACATCCAGAAAAAAAGAAGTGTGGAGTCTAAATGCGGACTGACACATACTATTTGTTCTCTTTTGGTTCCTTCCATTCCTTCTAATTCTTCTATAAAACATGACTAATGTGAGAATATGTTTAATAAGAATGTATATGTAGAGCCTATAGCAGACTGCAAACTGTCTTGGGGAAGGGGAAGGGGAGGAGGCAGAGAAAATTTAAAACTTATGGAAGTGAATGTTGAAAATTAAAAATAAATAAATTAAATATGTATTTTTTTTAAAAAAAAGAAAATTAAAGTCATTCAAAAAGTGGAACACATAGATTCAAGAGACATTGGGTTCCCCTTTATTATAGGTTTTCAAGCAAAGACTGGGTAAGCATTTCTCAAGTGTGTTGGAGAAAGGGTTCTTGCTTGGACATGGATTGCATGAGCTAGACCCTGGGATTCCATTCATCTCTGAGCTTATATGTGTAATCTTAGCTTCAATAATTCCTCCCACTGAAACCACGGATACTGTTAATGCATCTTTAAGAGGAAAGAAAATCTGGGGGGGAATAACAATTTTACTGTTATCTAGAGATAGTTAACTGTCATAGGTAAAGAGAAACTGCATGAGATTCAGAGAGAAAGGACTAAGACAATAATAATTTGTTATTATTTTAAAGCCTGAAGGCACATTTCCTGAAAGAGGTTACTTTAATTTTTACATGGTGGAAAAGAAATTTCCCCAAAGGGAATTCTTAAGAAATTTCAACTGTTATTCTGAGAGTTAAATGGTAGGACTATGTTTCCAGAGTTGAGGAATTAGCATTTGCTTTTGATGAAGCAGCAAAATAAGTTCAAATCTGGCCATGGGCAAGTTATTTAACTTCTATTAGTATCAGTTTCCTTAAAAGTAAAGTGGGGACAAAAAAAGAAGTAAAGTGGGGATAATAATATCCCCTATATTCCAAAGTTGTTTTGAGGACCAAATGAGATAATATTTGTAAAAAAACTTCTATAAAAATGCTAGAGATGATGATGGTGCTGGTGGTGATGATGGTGATGATGAGAATTTGTTGTGATTCTGGTTTTATTCCTTCTCATAGCCAACACACTGTTGAAATATTTTAATGGTAAATGTATTGATATTTAAGTCTTTGGGACTGAGAGGGAGAAAACATGGGAAAAATTAAGTTTCTTCCATTTACATACTGGGGTGGGGGCCCAGAGCTAATTAAATAATGAAAAAAAATTGTGATTTTCTATTTTAAGGAAATATCACAAGATAGCCCTTAATTTTCTTATCCCTTAAACTCTGGATGAAAATTAATAAAGATATAAAATGATAGCTATTACAAAAAATTGGATGTCCCATATAGGAGGCTACATGTGGGGTAGTCATCCCTAAAATCTGTTAAAATCTGCATAAAATATGTGATTTATATTTATAAGAGTAATCATGAAAATGAAGCACATAATTATATTGGTAAACCTTGAAGCACTGTGTAAATGGGAATTGTTATTAATGTAATCAGAAGATATGTGATTGAATCCTGGCTCAGTTATGTAATAGCTGTGCTAAACTGGATCAACTACTTCATTCTGGGTCCAACTCACTTCATTTGTAAAATAAAAGAGTTGAATTAAATGACTTCATTTTACAGCTGAGGAAATTTGAGCCCACAGAAAGGAAATAATTTGCAAAAAGTCACTTATGGATAGAGTATGGCAGACTTAGGGTTTAGACTACTGTCTTCTGACTCCAAATCCAACATTTTTTCCATTAGACCATTTGTGTATTAGGAATAGTATTTACTTCACAAGATTTATGTGAGGATTATCTGTAAACCATAAAGTACTTTTTAAATGTGAATTATTGTTATCATTATTAAATAATCTATGGTTTTATTGGTGAGGAAAATTATCTTCACTGTTGCAGATTACAACCCCTGTCTAACTTAGCAAATGATCTCAAAAAATTTCTATGGATGAAAAATCAGTCACCATGGAATTAAACTGGTGAAAAGCCTCTTTAAAATTTACTAATCTTGCCCTTGGATAAGAGATATGTAATCTAATCTTAGGTCACTAACTAAAATATTCCAAATTTAGTAGGGTTTTTCTTTGCTGGCATTTTGCTGACACAGCCATTGAGAATCCAGGATCACCTTGATGCTGAGAGATTACACATCAAAGTGGTGTTTTAGAGGATGTATTGTTATTACCTAATAGCCCTTCCAGCTTTGACATTCAATGATTGTCCATGAACAAATACGTGAGTGCTTTGGATGAATCTATCCTTGGCTACGATGCCAGACCAATATTGTTTATGCATAAATCTAATAGTCATGAACTCTCTCTTACCAAACATCCTCAATGGTCTTCTTTTGTTTTGGTTTTTTTTTTCTGTTTTTTCTTTTTTCTTTTTACTGTTTTTCTTTTTATAACTTCCAGTGCTCTATGCAATATGATGCCACCCTATCCTTCTGCCTTTCAGTTCTTAACTTGAATTACTCTCATCCACGCACTCAAAATTCTAACTAGGGAGTACTCACTGCACACACACACACACACACACACACACACACACACACACACACACCTGACCCCTGCTCCCAATACAAACCTTTTCTTTACTCATCCCATTCCTCTTGCTGGGGTGGCCTCCATTCTCCACTTTGCCTGTTATATTTCTATTCATCCATTAAAGTCTGACTAAAATGTCATTTCCTCCAGGATTCCTCCATGATACTTACTGTTACTCCTAAACATTTTTTTTTTTTTTGCCCAAACTTGTGAGTTCATTGCCCTGTGGAAATTCCCATTGCAGTCATGGTACTAATTTTGTTACTGTTTTATCCACTGCACCACCTAGTGGCTGATACTAATGAAGACCAACAATTTAATCTCAAAACTCTAATCTCAAAGAGTTTTTTGTTTTACTCTTAGAGATTTTATTGCATATCTACTACACAGGTGTTTCTTGGGTAGAATTTAAGTGACTTGATCATGGTCACAATAGCTAGTGTTTGAGAGGCAGGATTTGAACACAGGACTTCTTGCCCCAGGGCTGGGTCAGTATGTGTCATTCCACTACTGGCATATAAGGTGTGTGAGGACAGGGACTATGAATTACCTAAATTTTCTGTCTTCCAGCCTTTAGTACAGTCCTCTGCACACAATTCAGTACATAACAAAGAAATGTTTCCTGAATTGCTAAGTTAAAAGTACTTTACATGATGCAAAGTGAGGTAGGGAGAGCCAGGGAAACAATATATACAATGACTATATCAGTTGGTTGTTGTCCTTCTTCTTTGAAGAGGATCAAAATGACATCACCATGATAAAGTGAAATTTCAGTGTGTCTGACTGTGGCTGATCAGACCAATATGAGCTCGGAATGCCCACAGGTTGGGCACACATAGTCCATGTGAATATTTGGGGTGGATATCCCAAATTTGCACATCCTGTGTTTACTTTGTGCTGTCACAATTCTGTTTTGCTCAAAGAGCTCAGCATCCTTTCTGATGCGGGCACACCATGCTGAGTGGTCCTGTGCCAGAGTCTCCCATGTTACACAGTCAAATCCAAAGTTCTTGAGAGAGACCTCTTCTTCTGACCACCATGTCATCACCTGCCCCATGCGAGTTCTCTATAAAATAGTCTTTTTGGCACGTATACATTTTGCATTCAAACAATGTGTCTAACCCATCAGAGTTGTGCTCTCTGAAGCATAGTTTAAATACTTGGCAGTTCAGCTCTAGCAGGGACTTCAGTGTCTGGTATCTTATTCTTCCAGGTGATCCTCAGGATCTTCCTAAGATAGTTCAAATGGAAGCGATTTAGTTTCTTGGCATGGAGCTGGTAGACTGTTGGTGTTTCACAAGTATATAATGATGATATCAGCACAGCAGCTCTGTAGACCTTCAGTTTGGTTGTCTCCTCTTCTCTCCCAAACTTTTCTTCAGAGCCTCCCAAACACTGAGCTAGCTCTGGCAATGCATGCATCAGCCTCATTGTCAATGAGCACATCCCTGGAAAGTACACTACCAAGGTAACTGAACTTATCCACAGCATTCAAAATTTCTCCATTTGTGGTAGCCAATGATTCTATGTATGGATGGTGTGGTGGTGGCTGATGGAGCACCTGTGTTTTCTTGGTGTTCATTATTAGGCCAAAGTTAGCACAGGCAGCAGAGAATTGATCCAATACTTTGTTGCATCTCAGTTTCAGAGGCTGCATTGAGTGCATAATCATCTCAAACAGAAAATCATGCACCAACACTCCCTCCACTTTGGTCTTGGCTTGTAGCTTTTTCAGATTGAAGAACTTGCCATCAGTACAGTAGTTGACCTTGATGCCATGTTCATCCTCATTGAATGCATTTGTCAACATGACTGAAAACATCATGCTAAAAAAGCATAGGAGCAAGTACACAGACCTGTTTCACTCCATTGGTGACTGGGAAGGCACAAGAACATTGTCCATTATCCAGAACCCAGGCAAATATGCCATCATAAAATTGATGTACAATATTGATGGACTTCTCCAGGCAACCAAATTGTGACAAAGTTTCCCATAAGCCCTCACAACTAACAGTGTCAAAGGCCTTGGTCAGATCTACAAATGTTGTAAACAGACAGACCTCTGTTCTGCTCCTGGCATTTCTCCTGGAGTTGTTGGGCAGCAAACACCCTATCAACTGTTCCTCTGCCCTTTCTGAAGACACACTGGCTCTCAGGTATATGACCATCTTCCAGCTGAAGAATAAGCCTATTAAAGAGAACTCTAGCAAGAATTTTGTCAGTCACGACTAAGAGAGAGATCCCTCTGTGATTGTTGCAGGACAATCTATCCCCTTTACCCTTACAGAGATGGACAATGGAGGCATCCTTGAACTCCTGGGGGATAACTTCCTTTTGCCATGTAACCTGGAAAATTTCATTCAGCTTTAGTATGAGCAATGGTCCCCCTACCTTATGAATCTCAGCTGGAATAGAATCAGCACCAGGTGCTTTGACACATGAAAGAAGCCTAATGGCTCTTAAAACCTCCTCTTCAGTTGGAAGTTCAGCTAAGGAGGGACTGACTTCAACCTGAGGTAAACAGTCAATGGCCTCAGCATTGATTGATGATGGTCTGTTGAGAACACTATGGAAGTGTTCAGCCGTTCTCTCTAGGATCATGTCCTCATCACTAATCAATGTGGCTCCATCATCACTGGGTAGTTGTGATGCACCATAGGTTTTTGGTCCATAAATAGCTTTCAGAGAATCATAAAAGCACTTTGGGTTGTTACTATCAGCATCAAACTGAATTTCATCTACTTTTTTACTGAGCCAGGAATCCTGCATCTCTCTAAGCTTTGCTTGTACTTTGCTTTTGATGGAATTAAGTGCTGACTTCTTAGAGGTGGATGAACTATCCTGCTGGTAAATCCTGTGGAGTTCTTGTTTTTCATTTAGCTGCTTCTAAATTTCCCCATCATTTTCATCAAACTTGGTGTTTGCAAGAGTTCTGATGTAGATGAGCAAATGCAGTATCGTACACCAAATCTCTGAAAGTTGCCCACTCTTTTTCTGTTGCCAACTGTGTGTTGGCTCAACTTCCCCTCCAAGTCAGCAACAAACTGTTCACGCTTAGAGAAGAACTCTAATTTATTGACATTAATTCTTCTGGTAGTCATTTTGCCTTGGAGGCAACGTTTTTGGTGAATGTGAATATTTAGCTTGGAAAGCATAAGTCTATGATCAGTCCAGCACTCTGCACCACACATTGCCTTTGTCACTCTCACATCTTGTCTGTCTCTTCTCCTTACAATCATATAGTTTATTAGATGCCAATGTCTGCTGTGAGGGTGCATCCATGAAGTTTTATTGCATTTAGGTAAATGGAAAACAGTGTTGGTGATAAGAAGCTCATGTGATGCACAAGTCTTCAGCAGTAAATGACCATTGCTGTTGCTGTTTCCAACTCCATTCCTCCCTAGGACTCCCTGCCAAGTCTGGTAGTCTGAACCTACTCTAGCATTAAAGTTGCCCAGAATTATAAGCTTGTCCTCTTTTGGCACATTGACCATAAAGGTCTCTAGGTCTTCATAAAATTTTTCTTTGACTTCATCAGGGTTTGTCATGGTCCTAGGGCCATGGGAACACAGGTCCTGATGATGGTGGCATGGTGTTTTCCTGCAAGTGGCAATCACATTGTCATGAGCCTATCATTCACTCCTTTTGGCAGGCATACCAGCTTGCTGATTAAATTACTTCTGATTGCAAAACCCACACCACCTTCACAGTGTTCCCCTTCACTGTGTCCATTCCAGAAAAAGGTGTATCTTACTCCAACTCGCCTTCACTTGCCAACCTTGTTTCACTGAGGACTGCTATTTGGATGGCATACCTGTTGAATTCTCTTGCAATAAGAGCAGTTCTTTCAGGTCTACTGGATTTTGTGTTGTCTATTAGTGTATACACGTTCCATGTGCCAATGGTGAGTGGAATCGTCTTTGCAGATATTTTTATACATTTTGTACATTTTATTGTGTGTTTCAGCTGCATAGTGAGATTCTCTGCCTGCCACGGTAATCAGACCAGGGTTGGGTAAACAACCATTGTTTAGGTCACCTTTTCTAGGCCCCTTCCTCACACAAGGAGGTGAGTAGCGTGATTCTTAAAAGGCTGCTCAGACACCCAGGGGTGTGAGCTTCTGCTTACTGGGGCTTCCAGTGAGAAAACGACCCGATGGCCTGGGCCACCTATGTGCAGGGTTGTGACTACAGTTCCCAGCGTATCCACACCTGCTGTTTCATCACTTGCCTGTCGCCACAGAACTTTGAGGCATAATAGTGAAATAGTATGGGTGATGTCTTTTGATTCATGTGTAATTTGGATTTAAGCATGGCAGAGTTGCACAAAGTCATCAGCCTCACTCTCTCCTCCAGAGTCATCATAGTCCAGTGGCAGGACAGAGTCCAGACAGCAGGCAATGGCTCAGGATGCAGTGGATGACCTTGGCATCTTCAGCATCTAACCAAGCTCCAAGCACTCCACATCGCCTGCTTCATCTGCCTTCATGGCCATTGCGACAAATTGTTCTCATCTGCCCATTCCACCAAAGGAAGTCTTCACATTCTTGGGGTAGACACCCCCCTAACTCACCAATGGGTTTGAGAACCCTTGGTTATCCTCAACCTGGTTTGGCCCATCTGCCAAAACGGCTTATTAGGGTGTGACTGCTGAGCATGGTACGGCTTCTTGGAGCCACAGGTGAGAGTTGAGGGGAACAGGTGGACACCAAAGGTGGAAAGAGCCCTGAAAAGGGCTTGGCAGCCATCACACCAAAGGTGCTGGTCCTCCCTGAACACACCCTACACCCCAATGACTACATCAATGTGAATAGAAAGATCAGCTACCACAGAACAACCTGAGGTGACCATTGGGAAATTATAAGAGACAAGTTTAGCACCTGAGAAGACAACTCCAGGGGCCAAGGGGGAGGGAGATATGATCCCATGTGGAACATTATACACAATATTAGATTTTTCAGGGTTAGTAATTTTTCTCTTCCTCTTTTTTTCTTTCACAATAATTCATTTTAAGGGTTCTCCTAAGAAGAAGAAAGGGAAGAACAATGTAAAAATCAAAAGATATCAACACAATCTATTTGAAAAAAAAAACTTTTACCAATATAAGACATTATTAAGGATCACTGAACCAAGAGGCAGGATATCTGGATTTCTCAAAGAATCTTGATATCATAGAATCAAAGCCTGAAAACTGTAATGTTCCTTGAGTGCCCTGGACTCCTTTGGGAGCTTGGTGAAGCCTATGGACCCCTTCTCAGAATAATATTTTTAAACAGATCCAATAGAATACATAGGATTGCAAAGGAAACAAATTAGATTGAACTGGTGCTACCAAAATAAACATTTTTTAAAAGCTCATGGGCCCAACAGTTAAGAAAAGTTAGGAAGCACCAATCTAATTAATTTATTTTGCTGTTAAGAAAACTGAGGGCCATCAGGATTAACTGATATGCCCCAAGTCACATCTGTAGTAAATGGCAGAGACTAGACTTGAATCTAGATCCTTTGACTCCTTATCCACCAATCTTTCTGTAAAATAGTGGCTAGGGAATAAGATGCTCTCTAAAGATCCTTCCCAAACCTGACTTTCAATGATTCTGTTAAATAACACATCTAATAAAGATTGGCATCTGAAAAAACCAAACATCCCTTTCGTATCCTTTTTCTTCAATCGAACCGGTGTCTGGATGTGTCTATGTGAGCCACAGTCTGGTGCCCACTGATGTGAACGACCTTTAAAAAATGCTTCCAATATTTCTGAAGTAGAAAAAAAAAGGGTCAATGTGAGGTTTGCAGGCTAAACGGATTTTCTGCACGTTGAATGATTTTTAAGAAATATTTGCAAAGTTGGCTGAGTCATCTTTGAGTGCCAATCTATGCCTGAAGGGAGAATGAAGTTTTAACCAGGAGTATAAATGCTGTCATTTTTAACGTGAATCATGTATCTCATGAAGTCCTGAATTTGTGAATTTTCCTCTCCCCAAAATTCCCCATGCCTCTTCATATTTGGCTGGTGACATAACAAAGGAGTAAATTGAGTTTGACTGTGCTATATAATTAATGACGCCTGAACCCCAGAGGCCTAGAATTAATATTTGGGATCTTTGGACACTCTTAAGTAACTCTAACTACAGCTCATACGACCTAGCATCTCTACTAGTATCTGTCATGTTACAATTGGTACTGTAGTTGTTTTGTGCCTGCATTTTACCACTGCTAAAAATTCACAAGCCCCTTGAGGACAAAGACTACGTCTGATTTATTTTTGTATTTTCCATAGTGCTTAGAGTAGATCACTGAATGAAATACATACCTCAGCTCTTCAAAGACTTTAGGGTAGGGCAAAGAGGGCTAAACCTAAAGTCAGAAAGTTGATATTGTCATTCAGTCATTTCAGTCTCTTTGTGACCACTTGGGGTGTTCTTGGCAAAGATACTGGAGTGATTTGTCATTTCCTTCTCCAGCTCATTTTATAGATGAGGAAACTGAGGCAAGCAGGCTTAAGTGACTTGCCTGGGGTCACACTGCTAGTAAATGTTGGAGATCAGATTTGAACTCAAGTTTCACTGACTACAGGTCAGCACTCTATTCACTGGACTTGTTTAAAATCCTTTCTCAATTACTAGCTTTATGATCCTGAGTAACTCATCTCTGATCTAGTAAACACTTGGGGCACCCTCTTGTGATGTGTGTAACTCTTATTAAAGACTCTCTCAAAAGCACTATAGCTCATGAACCCCAACCAATATGTTTACTTTTAGTAGTCAGAGAACACAATTAGAAAAAAAAGTCATTTAATGAAATGGTATTGTAATGTGTGTATATCCATATATATGTATATATATATATAATATTTTATCCATAAATTTGAGGCACGTTCTCCCACAAATATGCATACTTTCAATGTAAAGAATGGCCACGTGTAGAAAACCCATATGGAGGGCTCAAATCTGTAACCAGGGCACATTCAGTAAGGAACATGAAAGTAAGGAACATGCATGACCTGCATTCTCATAAGGAATCAAGAGCAGAGAAGACACCAACAGGGAATATATTTGAAAGAGAATGCAAATGCACATAGGGACTATGTGATGTGGCCAAGGTGAATGTATAGAGGAACATATAAAAACATTTACAGCCAGAGTACATACGGAATAGGCACACATATGCGATGAACACACATGTGAAGAAAGCCGATTCATGACCCTGCAAGGTCATCAATGTCATCTGATGACATCATCACTGCTCTTGCTAGGAGTATACCCTGTTCATCTCACAGCCAGTAAATCAATAAGCATTTATTAAAGAATCTACTATGGACCAGGAACCTTGCTAAGCACTGGAAATACAAAAAAAGAGTCAAAAGACAGTCCCTGCCCTGAAGTAACTTGCTAACTAATGGGGATGATGAGAAACAAACAATTCGGGTACAAACAAGCTATATATGAGATAAATAGGAGAGAAGTAACAGAAGGAAGGCACTAGAATTAAGAGAGCCTGGAGATGCTACAGTTAGTGTAGTGTCTGCTGGAATCGGGGTGGGAGGTGGGGGAGGTGAAGCACGTACTGCTTTTCAGTGACCACAGTGCTAGGACCGGAATCAAGAACACTTGAGTTTAAATCCAGTCTCAGACACTTACTAGCTATTTGACCTTGAATAAATCACTTAACCTCTGACTGCCTCAATTTTCTCATCTGTAAAATGGGGATGATAATAATAGCACCTAAGTTTCAGGGTTGTTGTGAGAATAAAATAAGATAATAAATGTTAAAGCTCTTAGCATAGTGCCTGGCATTGTTTTTAAATAAATAAAATAGAGGATATAGGATTACAGTATATAATATATAAATATTGACTATTGTTATTATCGTAGTTGGTGCCAAGTTTTTGGGGTTGCTGCTAATTTCTTTCATGGAGTATGTGACTATGGAACTTTTCTACTATTCTAGCCCTGGCTTAAGCTGAAATCTTCAGTTGAAGTGCCATCTCTAACCTAGTAAGAAGAGGAACATTCTTTAACTCTCTGTTTTACCTGAGACCTAGAATCTCAAATTTCAGCTCTATTAACAAGGAAGGCAGGCTGTTTACATAACAATTATCAAACTAGGGAAAACCTTAGCTCTTTTTCCTCCATAAGAAGAATCCCTCACTTCCTGATGTCTTAACTATATATTTATTCTCTCTCTAGAAGAAGTGGGGGCCAAGATCATTTAGAACACAAAGTACCTACCCAGTTAAGTAGAGCATATGGGCATTTAATCTGAATTTTAATTCCCTTTTCCCTGTTGGGAGGATCCATATACTTTTTTCCATGCTTCTATCTTATTTAAGATTGGACAGTCCTTGTAATGCTATTTAAGTCTTTTATGTGTGATCTTATACCATCAAAGTTAATTTGTGATGAAACTTCTGACAGAAATATTTTAATAGTTATTTGGATCTGAGGGTATGTATGTGCTTTTTTTTAAGGGGCCCAAATTCTTTGGGTATCACCAAACAAAAGAAAGTGGCCAACTACACAAGTTAACAAAAGAGGGCAAGGCCATTCTTTCTAGTCCACATTCTTGAATTTATTATGTGTATGCACAACATATGCTTTGAAATTTTCTTAAGTACAAAATGATCTCATTGATGTGGTGGGTATTTCTTCCAACAAGGCAAATCATAATCTATCCATATCCCTCTCTCATATGACTCTTGTCCATGTCCTTTCATAAATTTCCCACAGAGCATCCACTCAATATGCTATAGGCCTTAATCAATTTCTCTAAACATCACAAGAATATCAGGGGAGCAAAAAAGTTAGCCATCAGTTAAAACATGCTTTTACCATATGATTTACCCATCTTCTTTTCCACTCACATATTTCTGCTCATTTATTTGATACACTTTGTTATTCTACTTGTTTGTAATTCCTTGCTTGTAGTATATTAAAGTCTATCCCTACCTGCTATATAAAACTTTCCTTTGCTCTCTGGATGATACTAACATTGAATCCTATGAAGATTTTAGTGTTTCATATAATAACATTAGACTAATATTGGTTTTGAAAAGAAGAGCTTTTCTTTTAGGCAGAATTTTGGGGTTAACTCAAAAGAGTTTGACCTAAATATCGAGCTAGGAAAAAACAAATGGATCAAGAATCATTGTTGCCCAAATTATGACATGTAGTTGAATATTTACAACCTATGGAGTTTGTCCATCAACATGTAGACACTCCAAATGAACTATGAGTTGAGCCCAAAATTAAAGAGGAAGATGATAGACTGGTTTCAGCTCTTTTAATGATATCCAAATTCTTCCTGACAAACAGGCCCATCTTGAACTTTCCAACACTTGCAAAAATGGAGAAAACAACAGTACCTACTTACCGGGATCATGGTGAGTCTTAAATGAAGTTGATTTATGTAAAGCACCTTGTAAACCTTAAACATCACTATTTATTAGTATGTCTAACCAATATTGATCAAAATTCTTCCATGACTTGGTAGAAGGTATTTGCATGCTGTCTGCAGGTTATCTCCTCCATTAGATTGTAAGGTCCTTGAGGGTAAGGACTGCCTTTTTGCTTTCTTTGTAGCCCTAGCACTTAGCACAATGCCTGGCACATGCTAGGAAAGTAGTAAATGTTTATTGATTGACCACTCTACAGCCAATTTAATTCAATCTAACAAACATATTTAAAATTCTTCTTATATAAACAGCAAAATGAAAGACAAATTGGTTATGAATGTCTCCAGATTTCATCAGTCTGGGCCAAGTACGAAAAGCATTTGATCTGATATTTGGCCTGTCTGTACTTGAAGTCTTTCCAGCTTTGTAGAGCCTGCCAGAGCTCATATTTATTAGCAAGGACTTCAAGAACGTAAGATACCACACTATAATGAGGCATCAGAGTAGAACTTTAAGGAAAGATTGATATAGCAGGCACTTAATAATTTTCAGTGAACCATATGTGAACAATCTGAGACATAGGACTGATTATTTTGTTGGGTTTTTATATATGGAATACTCAAAACTTGAAGTTGGTTTCCCTTCCTCTTTACACTCACTTAACTTTTGTTCTCAAAAAAAAAAAAAAGGCTTGTGTTGTTGGACAGAGGTGGGGGGAGGAGGTAAGGGGAAACACTGACCTTATTTTTTTCAAATTATTAACATTAGGAGCATAAACATTAGCGGTTCAGAAAGACAACCCCACCCCCACTTCCACCCTCCCAAGCTTTCCTAATATCCTAGCCAGTGTCAAAGGTTTTTTTGGATTTTTTTTCCGTTAACCTGAATTAACTCAAGTGAATTCATTAGTTCCTGAACACCAAAGCTTTCCTGCCTGACCTGATCCCTGTTTCCATAGCTACCATGTCTAGCTACAGCACCATATTTCATACTAAACTGCAAGTCAGAATTACATAAAATCACAAATTTCAAACTTGGAACAGATCTCAGAGGTCATCTACCCCAATTCATACTGGATGGAAAAAAAGATTTTTCTACAACTTATCAGACAAAGAGTCATCTAATTTTCTCTTGAAGACCTCCAGTGAAAGGAAACTCACAACCTTCCAAGGCAGCTCATTTCATTTTTGGATAGCTCTAATTGTAGAGAATTTCCCCCTTGAATCAAGGTTATATTTCTTACAGCTTTCACCCATAGTTCCTAATTCTGCCTTCCGAGGTCAAGCACAAAAAGTCTAACAAAATGAAAAAAAAACAAAAGGCAAAGATAGCAAGAGAAATTCTATTGGAAATTTAAATCTTTAGATATCTGAGAGTTAATCTATCAAGAAACACAATAGATGAATATAAGTGTAACTACAAAATGATTTTTTATAGAAGTAAAGATAAAAATCTGACTTCAGATACTTATTAGCTGTGTGACCCTAGGCAAATCACTTAACTTCTGCTTGCCTCAGTTTCCTCATCTATAAAATAAGGATAATAACATTACCTACTTCACAGGGTTTTTGAGTGAATAAAATAATATTTCCTTTGCAAACCTTAACCACAACATATGTGCTAGTGATTATTAGTTACTAATAACTAGTAGTACTAACTAGTATTAGTAATACAGATTATAAATAGATCATATTTGTGACTTGGATACACTAATATCAACAAAATTACAATACTACCTAAATCATCCTACAGATTACTACCATTCCAAATAGGTTAACAAGGAAAGACTTTAAACAACTAGAAAAACTAATTTCAAAGGCCAAAATTATCAAGAGAAATAATGGAGTGTGAGGGCAGGAAGTAGTAAAAAAAAATAGTCATCGTGTTACTTGATCATAAACTATTTTACAAAGCAGTAATTATCAAAATTATCTGATAAGAGATAATAAATAGAAAGAAGATTCATGGAATCAATTAAATAAGTAAATGGGTGCAGCAATTTGGCATATGATAAAACAAAGAGTAAAAACTACTAGGAAGGCACCGTTGATTCATAAGAATCACAGGGAAAACTAGGAAGTATTTTGACAGAAAAAAAAACTAGACCACTGTCTCATACTCTACACAAATAAATTTCAAATGACTAAGTAACCCAAATGTATTTTTAAAATCACACCATCAAAGTCAATCCAGCTAAAATTATAAAGAAAGCAGAGAAAAGTTGCTGTTTTTTCTGATGAGTGTCTCGTTTCTAAGGTGTATAAGGAATGATTCAAATCTATAAAAATAAGAAACATGCCCTAATTGATAAGTAGTAAATGGATATAAACAGGCATTTTTCAAAGGAGGAAATCCACACTATAAATAACCATGTGAAAAAAAAATTCGAAACGACCAATAATAAGAGAAAGGCAAATTAAAGCAAATCTTTACCTCACACTCATCAAACTGGCAAAGTTGAGGGGGCAGAAGCAAACAGGCACAACAGGGCTCTGTTGATGAAACTGGGAATTCATCTAGCCATTCTTGGAAAGCAATTTGGAACTATGCCCACAAAGTTACTAAGAGTATATAAGGCCCGTGATACAGCAATACCCTTGCGAGGCCTATGATCCAGAGATATTTTTTTTTTTAGAAGAGCAGAAGACTCACATATACAAAAGTATTTATAGCAGTTGTGTTTTTGGTGTAAAAGAACTGGAAACTGAGAGATTTCCCATCAGTTGGAGAATGGCCGAACACATTATGGCATATGAATATAATAGAATACAAATGTGTTATAAGAAATAATAAGGGGGCAGTTTCAGAGAAATCAAGGAAGACATAAAAATTGATTTAGAGTAAGTGAAGTGAGTAGAACCTGGAAAATAATCTATACAATAGTAACACTGTAAAGACAAACAGTTCTTAAATACTTATCATTGCTGATCAATTTCATAACTCCAGAAGACTTTGATGAAATATGCTACCTAACTCCTGAAAGAAAGATGATAGACTCAGTATACAGATGAAGACATGGATATATTTTTTTAACATAGTCAATGTAGGAATTAATTTTACTTTTCTACACATATTTGTTACAATGTTTTTATTTTCTCTCTTTCTGTGTGTCTATGTTTGTCCTTCATTGCCAGAGAAGACCATGCCTTCAGAGCAATGATGCCATGCACTTGATTTTGTTTTTTGAGTGAGGGTGGGCTGTGCAGGTCACCAGCCTCACTTCTCCTCCAGAACTATCTGAATCCAGTGATCAGATATTCATCAAGATGACTGGAGAGGATGCAGGATGAGGCAACGGGGGTTAAGTGACTTGCCCAAAGTCACACAGCTAGTGAGTGTCAAGTGTCTGAGGTGAGATTTGAACTCAGGTCCTTCTGACTCCTGCACTGGTGTTCTATCCACTGTACCACCTAGCTGCCTCTCTCTCTTTCTAGTGAGAGGAAGCAAAGAGAAAAAATAGATTTTCATTAATTAAAAATAGATTTAAAAATTTTAATTGCAATTCTAACTCTGTATCAACTGCAACCTTAAACTCAGAGGGGAAAGGGGACTTTGACGACTCAGGAGGAGGGATTGAGGCTGACAACTCTGCACAGTTCTGCCCCACTCATATCCAACAACTCACCTGTGTGTCAGGACATCATCCTTGCCATGTCATTGGTCCTCTTCAAGAACAAAGGATGAACAGCAGCCACAGCAGAAATCTAGTCCCTGATCTCATGTAGCTTACTATTAGGGGAATAAGATGCCAACATAGATAGATATAACACAAAATCTTTTAAAAGTGTGACAGAAAGATACAAACATTATGTGAGATCTTCAGGGGTACTTAAAGCATCATTTTAGAATGCCTGGAAGAGAAAAGAAGGAAGTGAAGAATTATACACAGATAAAAATGGCAGTTTTGAAAGTAAAATGTAGAATTTATTACATATACATAAGAGTATGTATTTAAAACAAGCAGTATGAAATGGGAATTCATGGTTTCACATAGAATTCTCATCCTGTATTCTGCCTTATGTATAGAAACGCTCTTGTTTGCTGCTTGAGTTAAAAATTTTTTTTTTTAAATCAGCTAACTATTAAAGCAGAAAATGATAGAACGGTGTTATTGTGCTCTTTTGATTACTTCCTGGAAGGACTTTGCTGGAAGCTTTGTTTGCATTTTTGTAGGAAAGTGTTCACAGTATCAAAATCAAAGTGATCAGTAAAATCATTTAAAATTAAGATTGCCACAAATTTGGAATGTTTGAAGAAGAGTTTATAAAGTAAAACTTGTAGCTTAGTAAGTATTCTCTGGGAAACCTATAGAAACCCAAATCTTAACATTATTCTGAACAGTGCTAACTTTCATTCATTTGAATAAATGTATTATTGGATCAAGCATTTTTATTGGTTCTTTTTTATGGTGCTGAGTCATAGATTATAATCAGTATATATAGCAGGGACTCAAATCAGAAAAACAGGCAGCATATTGAATAAAAATCCCTGTAGAAAGTTCATTTCAGTTCAAAGGAGAACCTAATAGTAAACTTCTCTTACATCCTAGGAACCACAGGGATGTTGGTTCCTACATTCCCCAGACAAACAAACATCCAAAACAAAAAACTCTGTGAAACTTTGGATTACAGTGGATTACAACAAATGGCCTGCCTAGCACTAGTGCTTATCCTGCTAAGAACAAATACTACTTTTTTGTTTCATCCTTTTGAGGAGTAAGTGCATGGGTCCCCCACCTTTCATCAACCATGCATCCCAACAAACACTTTATGATGAACATAATTTTCTACTTTTGATTCAGAAGAGATCAACTTACTGAACCCACATGCCTAGGATTACGTCCCAAAACAATGCCTACCAAATAGTGTTTGGAATAGTTGATTTCCAGGATGTTATGTGGCAGAGTGAGTACAGTACTTGGTTTGGAGTCAGGAAAACCTAAGTTGAAATCTTGCCTCAGAAACAGTAGCTGTGTGATCTTGAACATTTAACTTCTGTTTGCCTCAGTTCCATTAACTGGGAATAATTGAATAGCACCTGCCACTTAACAAATTATTATTCCCTTCTATAAGGGAATAACATATATGTGTGTGTGTGGTATGTGTATATACATATATTATACATGTATGTATGTATTTATATATATATTATATATATATATAAAATCTTAAATATATGTATATGCTTTAGATTGTATGTTCCTTGAAGGCAGGAACTGCTTTTTATCTTTCTTCATAGTAAGTAAGTTTATAGTAAGTTCAAAAATATTTGATAATTGCTAGGCAGATACACTGTATCACCAAGGCAGTATTCACAGTACTGGTGGTGACTATGAATATGCCATTGTAGTTCTTGGTCGCAAAGTATAACAGACTTTCCATATAGAAGACAGAAGAAAAACATTTATTCAGACACCAGAAAGCCAAATCTCATTACCAGAAAGCAAAATCAGTCATAGTGACCAAGAAGTTAATAAACACTATCACCTCAGGGGGTAAAGTCATTCCCAAGCCTCCCTGCCCCTTACTGGGACCTTTCCCTCACCATTCATGTTCTACCAGGTCAGCAAACTCCTCCTATCACATGTGACAAACATCCACGTGGTTTAAGCAAGTCACACAGGTCTATTAATGAATGGGAAAGATTTTCCCATTTACATTACCATTACATACACATCCAACCCAAATTTCAGGGATTACTTGTAAGAAACTGACTCATTCAAGTTCTGTCAGATTAGGAAAACCTAGAGAGGGAAAGTAAAAATTAGAACTTGTCCCCTCCTTCCCCAATGCTGAAATTGGGTTGTTCTTTTATAGATCCCAAGCTTCTTCCTGCAAAAAAGCCCAGTTTTTTTATATCAATATAATCATGAGTGAACACAAGACCCAAAATGCAGGTTCCTAAAGAACTAAAGCTAAGGGACACCCAAAGAGCAATGGAGAATTAGGTGGTGAGTATGACCATCCTGGGGCCCATTAGAAACAAACAAAAACTGTGTAGAAGGCATAGAACAAAGTATGATCTCAACCTGACTGAGGAAAAGATTGGCTGATCATGTAGTGAGAATGTGGGGTAATTGATGGGAAGTCCATACATTCTCTTTGGTATTCATGTAATGCCTAGAGAACTAAAAAAATAAAACATCCCTAGAATATTGAGTGACCCTTCCACCCCCCTCTTGGGTTGAATTTATGGGACAAGTATCGAGAGGGCTTATGGTTAGGGAAACATAAATTCAAATGTTCCTTCAGGCACTTAATGGGCTAATCACTTTTACCCTGTTGGAGGGAGTACTTAGATCCATGACATCTGTAATATAAGGTTAGCGTTTGCTTTGTTCACGAGTTCCTGTAACTACTCCTTTAGAGTAGAGAGTAGACTGTTGCTATTTTTCCAGTAATAAAGAATTGTCACATTGAAGTCATGTTTGTCCTTGTCCATTTATTGTTTCCCAATACAATGACCATAATTACCCTAAAGAGATTCATATATATTTTGGTGATTTTTGCTGTTGCCCTGGGACTTAAGCTTCTGGAAAATTTAGTTGTAGTGACCCAAAGTGATAGTGAGAGGACTCAGTAAGTACTAGGAATTGGCAGATGACTGCCAGATGAGAGTCAACAGTGTGTCTATATATGTGTGTGGCAATACCGGAGGCAGCTAAGTGACTTAGTGGCTAGAGCACTAAGCCTGGAGTCAGGAAGACCTGAATTAAAAATCTGACCTCAGACACTTATTGAACTGTAACCCTGAGCATGTCACTTAACTTCTGTTTACTTTGATGGCAACTAGGTGGCTCCATGGCTAGAGAACTGAGTCTGAAATTAGGAAGACCTGAGTTCAAATCCGGCCTCAGTCACTTACTACCTGTGAGACCCTGGCCATGGCTATTTAACCTTTGTTTGTCTTTAATCCACTGGAGAAGGAAATGGTAAACCACTATAATATCATCTTCAAGAAAATTCCACAGACACTATTAACGTAATACAGTCACAAGGTCACAAAGAGTTGGACATGACTGAACAAAGACAACTAATGGCAATATCAATGCATATAACACATTTATTCATACAAGGATTCATAGGTTCACAGATTCAGAGGTAGAAAACACTTTTGAAGCCATTTAGTCCTCTCTCCTCCCCATTTTACTAGTGGAAGACAAAAGCCAAGAAAGGTTAAGTGATTTTCCCAACATCACACAAGGAGAAGATATGAGAATCAATATGAGAACCCAGATCCTCTTACTCCAAATTTAATAATTTTCCATTGCACCACACACCTTCCTAAGGCAAAGTTATTTGTGGAATCATCTTCCCAATCCCCCCCCCCTCAGCTAGAAACAATACAGTTATGGGTTTAGACTGCACAACCGTGGACTCTGTGGTATGTATATTTCATATAATTCTGACATATATCCTGAAAGCAAAAATAACCTTTTTTTCAGAGGGGAAGCTAGTACCTGTTAATAGAAACTACTACCTCCCCACTCAACAATAAAGTAAATGCATGAATATAAATGTCAAGGATTTAGTCTAGTACAGTACCCTCATTTTGCTGATTGAAGGTTCTAGGGCATGTATAATTGCCTAGAAAATATAGGCTCTAAGGAACATTACAGAGGGTACCCCAAATATTAAAGAGGTATCATTGAGACACTGAGGAGTCAAGAAAACAAGTAGGGAAAGGGAAAGAATATGTGCCAAAAGAATGAGGGGGGGTTCCCAAGACAAACTTTCCTTAGACAATTTTTACCAAGGTCAAATCTGGAAAGGAAACCTATCTGAGAAGATCTGGATTTCATCCTGAGTCTATAGCAGGCCTGCACCAATTTCAATAAAAAGCTGGAAAGCTAGGGAAAGGTTGTGAATTGACTCAGGAGTTTTGTTCTATGGCACGTCAGACCTTCTGTGTCTGCAAACTTTGTAAACACATCTAGACTCTAGAATTCACTCCACAACAGACTAAAAGCTTCTTAGTAGTTGTGACCCACGTTGGCCTTCCAAAAATCCTTCAGCTCAAGGTGACAGAACTAGACTGGGCCAGACTTCTACCCCAATGGGAAGTTCAAAGACAAACTAATATCCAGTGGTAAAACTGGAGGAAATTGTCCTACACTCACTCCTAGGGAAGCCTGGGGTAGGGGCTAGGGGGAGATATGAAAGGTTTTTACAAGGAAAATATGAGATAATCCCTTCTCTAACCAGGGAGTCACCTGCTATTACCTCTATGAATAGTAGGTTAGGTGCTATGGAAAGATGTGTTCCAGACCCTTCACTTTCTCCTCATACTATAAAATTCCTGAACCTAAACTCAAGTGCATTCCCATTGTCATGTTTCTTTCCTCTCAACACCTAGAATACCTTCCCCCCATCCCCATTCATCTTTGTGTATTCAAATTCCCACCTCACCCAGTTCAGTTCCCACCTGATTTATAAATTTAGACTATAATTTTAAGAGTCATCCAATGGTGATCTCTTTTTCCTATGAATTGCCAAAATATCTATCTCACTTATTTGACACTTGCCATTACTGTTTGATTTGGTTATATTGCTTTATATAAAAACAAAACTAAACTCCATTTTCCTAATTACAAATTTTTCCCCCATCATCCTTAACTGAATGAATCCAGACCTGTAATTATTGATGGACTAGCATGATCTTGCCCTAGAGCTTCAACACTTAGATTTGATGGATGGAAAGATTCTTTTTCCCTGAGAGATGCCATTTCCAAGGAGACCTCTAATCCTATAATTTGCCTCCCATTTTTCCCTGAACCAATCTATCTCATGGTATAACCAACACTCTCAGATATCCCAGTTCCCATCATTATATCTCAAGGAATCATTTCCTTTCACCAACATTCATGGGGATGAGAGCTGATTTTCCTCCTCTCCTGGAGGGACCACACCTATAGTCTGTTGATTCCCTTCTATCTTTCCCTTTGCCTCAACTTGGGCTTATTGATGCTAAATTCAGGCAAATGATATACACTTAGCACAGTGCCTGGCACATAGTAAAGGCTCAATAACTATTTACTGAATACAAGTTATGTGACTTTCTCTCTTAAGGAAATGGCAGTAATACAGCCAATTTTTAAAATTCTCTTATGCAACTTGAATACTCTTATCAAAGACATATGATTTCAAAACTTTTTCCCCTGAGTCTACCTGCTATGGAACCAGTATCATAGAATATTAGAGTTGAAACAACTATAGAAATCATCTAGTTTAACTCTCTCATATTATAGATGATAAAACTGAGGCCCAGAGCTACAAAGTGACTAATATAGTGAGTGATAAAGCTAGGAATAGCACTCGGGGTGTCTGACTTCTACTCATCTGTATTTTCCACCTTGAATCTCAAAGAAAGTTTTCTTAATTTCTCTTCCTTGGCACATCTTAAATTAGGGGTCCAACGATATCTTTGTCCTACATCTCCAGGAGGGAAAGCAGAATGGAGGTCATCTTTCCACAGAGATAGAACTACTAATCTCTGTCACGAGGCCTCAGTACTACTCTGTTAATCCTCCTGGAAGGTATAACTTCCCCTAAGTAAAATTCTTTTAAGTCAAGGACTGTGCCTTGGTATTTTCCATTCAACCCAGTCCAATGCCTTGAGCATAGTAGGATCTAAATAAACATTGAATGCATGAATCTTAGTATTCATTAGGCTACTATTAATTGAGGGTGCCAAAATATAATAAACAGTTCTAGAGTGGCCTAAATTTATTATATTCCCCAAGGATATAACTTACCACCACAGAATAATTTATTTACCCATGAGGATTGGGTCCATAAATCAACCATGTCTTTTTTACCATTTTTCAAGTCTATGCAGGAGGCAAATATTGGTAGCTTTAGTATGGGTCTTCAGCCTACATGGAAATAAAGTAAGGATGTTAAACTTCCATGACACATGAATACAAATTATCTTCACTGCTTTTCTGAAAACAAATTTTATCTATCAACCAGATAGCCAAAGATGGAGAGAAATTTTTCCCCAAAAAAAGATCCCATATCACTTTCTTCCTGAGACATCCAAAGATACAGTGATCCATTTGAAAATGAGACTAGATCTTAGCTCCTTTAGCTTGGGAACCCCTACTAATTCTACATGATCGCAAATTTGTACATATGTCCCCCAATCTTAAATTCTCACACCTATATCATAGTGGCTAGAGCACAGGACTTAGAGAATCAGGAAGACAGGCAACTCAATCTCTCTTAACTTCAGTTTCTTTATCTGTAAAATGTTAATAATGATGGGATTTATATTACAGAGTTGTTTTAAGTATTGTCAAATCCTGAAATAAATCAAAGCCATGAGTTGAGGAATAAAGCATCTTTAATCGAGATAAAAGGGTAGCAAATCTGTTACCCTGGGGGATGTCCAGTGGATTCTCCAACCACAAAGATTCATGAAAAAGTTTTTGTAGTTCTAGGAGGAGAGGGGTAGAATCCTGAAATAAATCAAAGCCATGAGTTAAGGAATAAAACATCTTTAAATGAGATGAAAGGGTAGCAAACTTGCTACCCCTTGGGATGTCCAGTGGATTCCCCAACCAAAGAGACCCATGAAAAAGTTTTTATAGTTTTAGGAGGAAAGGGGTGGGAGAGGAGGAGGTAATGTGAAATAGGAAGGTCTGGTCATGAGATCCCTACCATCCTCAGCAATCAGAGGAAAGAAAACTACTCCATTCTGGCTGTTTTGCCCTTCATGCCATGAATCCCAACAGAAAGGGCAAGGACATCAGAGGCCTAGATTCAGCTTGAGCCCAATCCCCCCACAAGTCAAGATCCCTGGATGGGACTTAAGGTCTGACTCAGCTCAACCTAATCAATACCATATTGCTGGGAATGCTACTGATATCCTGATATTGCTAGGATCATTCAGGGAGTGGCAAGTAACAATTGGTATTAACAACTTTGTCTTTATATTAATAATTTTCTGTCAGTATCGAATGAGATGTTAGGCACTTTACAAATCTTAAAATGCTATA
Organism: Bettongia penicillata ogilbyi; assembly: GCA_023548195.1. NCBI lineage: Eukaryota > Metazoa > Chordata > Mammalia > Diprotodontia > Potoroidae > Bettongia > Bettongia penicillata. The sequence continues at coordinate 2,734,953 of JAJHZJ010000300.1, forward strand.
TAAATGCTGGCCTTGATTATTATTTTAAAAAGTATTCCATTTAATTATTATCCTGCATCTTTATTGCTAAGAGTCTATTTTTTATCACCTGTTCTTTTGTTGTACATTAAATTCATCTTGAATGTGTTACAGCTGCTCTGGACTGCCCTCTCTCTTGGTGTTTAGAAAGAAAATTTTATCCCCTCTGGCAGGAATCCTTCTTCCAGGTCAATGGACTTGGAAGGAAAATTACTTCATTCCCATGTGGTCCTTTATATAACCAGAACTCTGTGCCTTTTACTTTCATGGAGATGTGACATGTTCCAGACCTAGTGAGAGAACTGGAGCGGGGTCAGGGAGAGTAGAGCACAAACAGAGGAAGCTGATGAAGAAAAGAAGAGAAAAGAAGCCTGAAGTAACCCTTTTTAAATTTCCTTTGATAATATTCCTTCCACATCTAGAGTCATCTTTATATTAAATGAGGGGCTTTACCAACTTATCCTCCTTATTACAGAGGGGAGGAAGTCTTTCCTCCTGAATTCTTCTTCTGCAATGCATCAATCAGGTGGTATTTATTAAACATCCACTGTGTTTCAGGCACTGTACTAGGTGCTGGGGATGTGAAGGCAAAAATGAAATAGTCTCTACACTGGAGAGCTTACAACATAATTGTCCTTTAGTTACTTCTACCCAGAGTTGTGCTCCTAAATATATGTTTTTAGTGGACTGCCAGCATGAACAAGATAAATAACAAATCCCAAAGATAATCAACCAAAGAGAGATAAGTTTTAAAAAAATGGAAGTATGAAGTAAATGGGGAAGGGAGGGGTCATCAACTTATAGAATCTGTTCATTGCAAAATATTAAATATAAATGGGTTCCACAACAGAGTTAGATAAAGTCAGGATGGGTTATAAATCTGTGTTTCTTTAAAAATTAACATCTTAGATCTGGAGTTGAGATTATGTAGTCCAACCATTTCATTTTACAGATGAAAAAGTTGGGGCATAGAAGGGTGGAGTGATTTACCTAGGATCACACAGGTAATAAATTTCATGGCAAGCATTTGAACTCAAGCCCTCTGAAATGAAGGGGAAAAAGTCAGTGCTCTTTAGAAAATGAACGATCATGGAATAGTGGCAATGTATGTCTGGCTTGTCTTCAGGAGTCTTAGGTTCAAATCTTGATTCCGATGTTCGCTAGTGGAGTGATTATAGGCAAGTTATTTTACCATTCCAAATCTGAGTTTCCTTACCTACAAAAAGGGAATGACAGTACTTATACTAATTACCTTACAAGGTTTTCTTCATACTTCACTGAAAAAATTTTCTTTCCAACTCCCATTATTCTGACATCATATGCACACACGCACACACACACACGCACACACACACACCACCTTACTTCCCTTCCACCTCTGATGAAGGTGATCCTTCTCCTTTCAGGATGAACTCTTCTAAAGGTACCTTTGATTCTTCCACCTCCTAATCTTCTCCAGACAATGACTTCCATTACCACTCCCTGCCCCCCACACCAATCTGCAGTCTCACCTGAGGAAAGTGCTTTGTAAGTCTTCAAGTGCCATGGAAATAGGAGTTATTATGTATATAACCTTTGTGGTTGATGTCGAGGAGAGCAAATATTCTACCAAAACCTATGTCTGTGTCTTTGTCAAAGAAACAATAGTTAACTATTTCTATGGAAGGACCATGAGTCTATCACTGTGTAGCAAGTCTTATGTTGTTATGGCACAATACCCAAATAGATCTGTGCAGGAAAAATCCTAGTCAGAGATAAAGGACAGTTGAGCGATGTGCCCAGCAGAATTTCTCGGGCTTTGGGCTTTGACAGTAAAAATTCTATTTCCCAATCATAGTAGGACTGAAATGTAAACCTGGATCTATCATGAATGGGATCTATATTTGGGAGATGTTGGAGGACATATCATCCCAAATAATTATATATTTAGATAAACCTACCAAGATTATGGCACCTTGGCCACAAAGGCAGAACCAGAACAAATAGTGAAAGTCACAAGGAGGCAAATTTACACTTGGTTGTTAGATTAAGAGAAACTTCTTAAGAATTAAAGCTGTTCAGAAATGGAAGCAACTGTCTCAGGAGGTCTTCAAATAGAGACTAAATGATCTCTTTGGGAGAACATTATAGTGGATTCTCGTTTTAGGCATGGGTTGGTTAAGATGGCTGCCAAAGGAAGGCGCTGTCTCACTTTTGTATTTATAGTCCCAATAACTAACTGGTACAGTAATGATCCCTAGTCAATCAATCAACTATCGTTCATTAAGCACCTACTACATGCAAAGCAATGGACCAACAGCTAAGGATACAAAGAGAAAGCTGAAGTACCTTGACTTCAAGGACTTGACTTACATTCTAATGGGGGAGACAACAGGTACTTAAATGGGTATGTCTAAGGTACATTCAGAGTAGACACAAGGTGACCTTAGAGAAGAAGGCACTAGCATCTTGGTGACCTGGGAAAAACCTCTTGCAGAAGATGATGTTTGACAGGTCTTAAAAGTAAGCCAATAATTGTAAAAAGTAGAACTGAGGAGCAAAAATCGTCCAGGCATCAAGTATAAGCAGTGCAAAGGCATAGGGATGAGAGATGGAGAAGCAAGGAAGAAACCTTTAGATAGGGAAAGATTGAAGATCAGAGGGGAGGGTTGATAATGAAAGCTAATAGCTAGAGAAGGTGAAGAGGTGGTGGAATCAAAAGTACCTTTAGAAGAGCAGATTCTGAAAAGAAGGGTCATCTCTTCATCACAGACTGTAGGGAAGTAGGGCTTATGTTAGGGTTGTGGCAGATGGGGAGAGAATTTTTTCAGTGAAGTATGAGGCAAGGTAAGAGGGTGGAGGTGGAGAGTGTTTGGAGAGGTTTGAGTAAAGAAGTCAAAGCTTGGAATGGCTACTATCATGAGTGATATCAATAATCAACTAAAAGAATAGTAGAAAAAAATTTCTTTTGGAGAGTTTCCAGTTGAGATTAGATAAGAAACTTCTAGTAGATTCAGCATGGTTGCAGTTTCCTTCAGCAATATGTGGTGAGAAGCACAGAAAATAGAAAATTGGAGTAGAGTTTGGGTTTGGTAAGGCATGCATGATCAGTGATAGGACATGGAGGAAAGGGATTCAAGAGTACACAATAGTATAGGGTTGAACTGGTTTACCAAAGGTTCAAAATTGGGAATGGAGAAAAGTATAGACAGAAAAAAGGTGATTACCTGAGAAAGAATAGGAAGTGAAACATGGATCCTAGTAGTTTGGGGAAAGAAGACAGGATGAGAGAATGAAGAAAAGAAGAATGAAAGACCCTGATTTTTTTCTAAAGGAGTGTAATGTCTTTTTAAATGAGAATCAGAAATATCTAGCAACTCGGCTGAAAGCTAGGGCAAGAGAAGGTTTTATAATTCTCCAAATGAGAATTTTAGGAGGAATAGAAAAGTAAAGCAGTGTATCATAGTGGAAAGATCATCAGATTTGGAGCCAGGAAACCTAGACACCAATTATGGCTCTACTGCCTTTAACTTAACACTGTGCCCCAACATGGGCTCAAACATTAGACCTTCCAGTGTACAGATACTCCAGCTTTGAGGTAGTAAATGGGTTCACACTTCTAGAACTATAGCTCAGAAGCCCCCATCAGTGTCATTACCTTTGTTAGTCAGCCAGTAAACAAAATTCACTGATGGCAACGTCATTTTCTGAGATGGCCTTACAACAATAATGATAACAAAATATTCTTTTTTCCCTCTCTAAACTGACATAATCCTGAAGAACACTATCTCACTTATTCACACAATATAGGTGAGAAGAGCATACGTATGAATAGAGTTCTTCAGTATAAAATCACACAGGTGGGGAACATAGGTGGCCCCTGGTATCACAAGGCTATCGATGTCCTTTTCCTTTTCATGATGTCCTCATACTGCTCTGTCCCCACTCTCTGTATAGTATCTCTGCTGAGCATGTCCTTCTTTTGAATTCCCTTGGCCTCATCTTAAAATGAGACTCAAATATTAAGCGTGATGCTAACACTAAACTCATAAAACTCTTCCTGTCTAATGGAGGTTCCTTTCCTGTGTAGATTAGATTTGATGACCTCTGAAGTTCCTTCTAGTTTTCAAATTCAGTAGTTCTAGGATCACACCTTGACTGACTGGACCTGCTCCCTGATGAGACTGACATCTCTTATTCGAGGAGTAGTTCTATTGAAAACTATCATGACTCATGGGTACTGAAGGAAAGAGAAAGATCCCTTCACCAGGGTTATTAATCATTCCCTCTCAAAGGCTAGCTTCTTCTTCCATAGTCGACTCTCTTCTGCATTGTTAAAGCCCACAGTTCTGTCTCCTGCCTAGAATGACTTCCTAGAGTCTGTTTAGCTTTGCAAAAAGGCCCTTGGGTATGTCTGAGCCAGTAAATTAGAGGCCCTCTCAGTCCATAAAGTACTTAACTCCTCATAAAAGGGTAACAGTGAAAATATATTTTTAAGACCATAATACCTCATTGTCTTTTTTGCATTAACTGGATTAGAAGAAAATTAATTGATCAGGGATTCCTTCTCTGTATATAAGTTTGGGCAAGTCCTTTTTCCTCTCTGGGCCTCGGTTTTACTGACCTGCACAATGAGGAGATTGGACACCAAACTCCAGTGTCTGTGGATAGATTTCATGGGGTTAATGGACTTGGATGGAAAAAAATATTATGGGCATTAACCTCTCATGGAAATTTAACATTTCTTTTAGTTATTTAAAAGCATTATTCTGAAGCAGCTAGGTGGTGCAGTGAATAGAGCACTGGTCCTGGAGTCAGGAGGACACTGAGTTCAAATCTGACCTCAGACATCTGACACTTACTGCCTGCATGACCTTGGGCAAGTCACTTAACCCCAATTGCCTTGCCTTGCCTTCCCCCACGCCATAAAAAAAAAAAAAAAAACAACATTATTATGAGAATGGTTCTAAAAGCTTCCCCAGGCTGTCAAATGGCTCCATGACACAATCATGGTTAAGATCATCTGGAATAATCCCCTTTCTGCTCTAAAATCTATGATCCTCTTCCACTTCCCATGGTTCCCTTCACCTCACTTCATAATGTCAATAGTTATATCAGCTCAACTCTAGAGAATTCAGGAAGGGTTAAATGGGTACCCTGTGCTTTTTTCCACCCTGAGGGAATAAATACCATAAGATTACTCTTTACAGTCATTGAAACTAAGGCTCCATTGCATTTAAAAAACCCAAGGTAAAATAAAGAGCTGATGGCACAACTCTAGGAATTAAGTTACTATGATCACATTTGTCTGTGAGTACTAAAAGAAGTGTGAAATAAAGCTGCTGAACCTGGGCCAAATTCCACTTTTACATCGGTGTAGCAGGGGCTGCTGATTCTCTCCTATGCAGTCTATCATTTAAGAGTGGTTTTTGTTCCAGGGGATAGGAGAGGAGAGGAGAGGATGGAGCTCAGCTTGATTTCATTCTTTTGAAAAGAATACTATGGCTATCCTTAGGAGCTGGAAATTGCTACATCCTCTTTTGATACCAGGGGAAATACGGTGGAGCAGCATGAATGATACCAATGTCCATTATTACACCGTCTGAAATAGAGGCGGACCCTGAGCAGACTCAAAGACCTTTCTGTTTGGCCTCTGATCCTGTTGGAGAATTGAAAGCATCCCTAGTGGCAAAAATGTTTTAAGGCATCATTGGAAGCTGGGAATAGGATCACAGGATAACAGGTTGAGGGCTGGAAAGAACTTTTGAAGTCAGCTAGTCCAACTTGTTCATTTTACAGGTGAGGAAACTGAGAGCCATAAAGGTTAAGTGGCACAGGCAATGAATGTTTAGAGCCAGGAGTCCTACCTAGAATTCAGTACTTTTTCCGCTACATCACAAAATGGTATCTTTCTCTGAAGGAAATCTTCTCAAGGGCTCAAATTCTATCTTCCTTCCAGAATATGCTCTTTGGTCAGCAGAGGCAAAAGGTTTAGAAATACATGCAATGGAGCACCATTACCAGCTTCCCTATGTCAATCTGTCCCCTACCTAGCATCAGAATTTACAGGGGTTTTTTTTTTCCTTTCTCTAGCTACAGTTAATGCTTAATTTATTCCATGATTAATATTACTCCATGATTAATATCAATACCACCACCTGCACTACTACTACCACCACCACTATTTCTACCATTACCACCACCATCGCTGCTACAACCACCACTATTACTACTACCCCTAGCACCACTACCACTGCTACTACTTAAATTGATGATATTGATGATGATGATAGATAGATAGATAGATATTTATATAGAACTTTAAAAGTACATTACATCCATAGTCTCATTGGACCTTCTGGAAAGGAAAAGAAAAGAGACGTGAGGCAAGGAATGGAGAGGTGAGCAAGGGAATGGAGAGGTGAGCAAGGGAAGGGAAGGGGGAGGGGAAAGGAAGGGAAGGGAAGGGAAGGGAAGGGAAGGGAAGGGAAGGGAAGGGAAGGGAAGGGAAGGGAAGGGAAGGGAAGGGAAGGGAAGGGAAGGGAAGGGAAAGGAATGCTAGTATGCATATAGTTCTTTAAGATTTACAAAACACTTTGCAAATTTTATAGCATTTTTGTCCTCATAACAATTCTGGGATGTAGGTGTTATTATTAGCTGCATTTTACAGATGAGAAAACTGAAGCAGACAGAGGTTAAATGACTTGCTGAGAGTAATCCAGCTAGTAAGTTTCTGGGGTTGAATTTTAATTCAGATCTTCCTGACTCCAAGTCAGGTGCTCTGTCCATTGTGTCATCATCATTATTGATAGTATTAATAATTATTATACTTAAATAATTTTAATAATAATGTTTCGATAGCACTTCAAGGTTTGTAAAAGTGAAAAACAGTTTGTCAGAAAGTAGATTTAGACCAGTACTCTATATTATCTAAGTTCCAAATAGTTATGCTACCTTAGCATATAAGGTAACATCTTTCAAAATGTTAAAAGAAAAGAGGTGATAGCTTCTACAACAGCAGATAGTAGGAAAATTCTTAACTGAAAAAGGGACAGAAGTGATCATTAAAAATTAAACAGATATTGTTGATTACATTATTTTTTTTAAAAAAACTTTTTACTGAACAAACTGTTTTAAAAGAAAAGGAAGAAAAAACATTTAGTGGCAGGCAATTTCTAAATCACTTATCACTGAAGAAATTCTGATATCAAGATATATAGGGCATTATAACAATTATATAGGGCAGATCATCTCTCCACTAGATCAGTGATCAAAGAATATGAAGTCTCTCTTGCTTAGGAAGCAAGACCTAGATTCACAAAAACAGATTCTGACACTTATTAGCATTATATCCCCAGCAAATCATTTATCGACTCTGAGCATCAATTTACTTATCTGCAAAATGGGAAAATAATAGCTGGATTTCACAAGATTTATTTGAGGAAGATGCTTTATGAATCTTAATAGATGGCACAATTTGAATTCTTGGTGCCCTGGGAAGATGGGTCTTGTCCCTTCCCCTCCAGTGTTTGTAATAGATTTCTGAGGCTTAGCTAAGCCTCACATAAAGACTGTCTATTCTGGAATTTTGGATTATCTCAGTACCTGTGGTAAATATTTTATCCTAACCTTTCTTTCCCCAATATTGGTAGGCATACGCTCAGGAAACAAACTCATTTTAATATTGCACAAAGCCAAACTTAAATAAGAAAGGATATCTGCTACTTCCGCAAAAGCCATAAAATGTAATATAATATAAAGCCAAATGCAGTCAATTTGGGGTTATTTGGGCTTTCAAATTATAAACAAAAATTTTTTTTTCCCTTCAACAGCAATGATTCAACTATACAGTAAAAAAAAAAAGAGAGAGAGAGAATTTCTCACAATCATACTCTATTATTCCAAAGAGTAGGAGCCAGAGGTAATTAAAATTACAAGATTAGTGTTAGGGTGGAAAATTCACTAAAAACTATCATTTAGTTATTTTACAGGGGAGGAAACTGGGGTCCAAAAAGGTAGTCATTTACCCAAGGGCCACCCATATAGAAAGTGGCAAAGGTGGCATTTAAATTAAGTTCTTGGGTCCTGACTTCAAACCCACTGCTCTTTTAAATATACCGCAAGGGTCAACATGGATTTTATTGAACCATTGGAGAAAGAAGTATAAATTTCAATCAGTCTCAATTGTATGGTTTGATGAAAAGAGCAGCATGGGATTAGGGTTCTGAAGACCTGGTCCAAATTTCAACTGCTTCTGACTACATATGGGACTTTGGTCAACTCACTGCTCTCCACTAGGCTTCAGTTTCCTGAATTAAAGATGTCAGACTGGAATATCTCCAAGTCCCTTCTAGCTATAATACTCCTTATGATGCTGGGTTTTTTTGACTACCAGGACAAAAGTGGTGTTCCACTTGATATTTGAGCAATGGACCTAAAGTTAAATGCTGCTAGAGCAATACTGTTGGAAGAATCATTCTTAAGTGCTTAATGAGTAAGGTATTTACTGTCAAAGAAACCATTCCCCATCTTATTATTTTATGGGGCTTTAACACAAGCAAAATCAATCTGGGAGAAAAAAAGAGATATTTTATAACAATTCATATTTTGATACCCTAGAGTAGTGCAAATGAAAACATTTTTTCAATTATCTCATCTGTACTGCTACTACTAATAATAATAGCTAATATTTATGTAGTGCTTACTATGTGCCAGGAATCATGCTAAGTGTTTTACAAATTTTATCTTATTTGAACCTCACAACAAACCTGGGAGATAGGTGCTATTATTGTCCCCATTTTAGAGATGAGGAAAACTGAGGAAAACAAAACTTAAGTGACTTGTCCAGAGTCACACAGCTAGTAATTGTCTAAGGCCATATTTTAATTCAGATCTTTAAGGGTCCAGGCTCAGTGCTCTATCCACTTGATGTACCAAATACTGGCCTACACCCACATAGAATCTGATAAGGAAGGATGGTTAGACTTGTTCTGTTAAACCCAGGAGGAAGAACTGGAATCAGTGGTTGGAAATTGGAAAGAAATATACTTAAGCTTAAATTTTTAAAAAAATCCTAACAAGTAGAGTGATTCCAAAATGGAATGCATTGCCTTGGGACGTATTAGGATTTCTTTTACTCCAACAGATATTGGATAACCACTTGTTGACTACACAGCAAAGGAGAATTTTTATTAAATATGGATTAAACTCTATAATTCTTGATCCTTTGATTACAAAACCTTTTCATATAACATTGTACATTTACCCCTCTTAACAATCCCATAAAGGAGTCAGTTGAAATAAAGTTCCATAGTACAGATGAGGTAACCTAGGCTAGGCAAGGTTAAATGATTTTTTTGTTGTCACACAGCTAGGAAGCACAGTTAATCTTTCCACATCATGACTTTCACCATGATAATTTCCATATATCATAAGTCGGCATAAGAAATTACGTGTGAATTTGGGGGGCAGTTTTGTGGAAGCTGCAGATAACAGGCTAGCAGATGTCAGAGACAAAATTTAGAAACTCAGAAATGCATAAAATACATGCATGTGTATGTATGTGTGTGTGTGTATATATATATATATAAAATTGTATAATATCAATATATTTTATCTCTTAATACCATAATAATTCAGACTTCTCTAGAATGAAGGGAAGGCCCAAATATTTTTTGCGAATTTTCTAGTTAATGGGGACACAGCACCCCTAATCCTGGCAATGTGGAAGGATAGATATAGTAAGTTTGGAATTTGAATTAGGACCTTTTGCTTGGGTATCTAGCGTTTCCTCTGGTACACCATCTAGTATCTCAAAAGAGTATGAGATCACAATCCTTATCTGATTAACTTCACAGTAGTATTAGCAGTAGGCGCTGGAGATGGGGAGTGGTAACTAATCAGAGCAATTGCAAAACTTACTGGAAAGCAATAAACTGTTAGATAAGAACCAAATGATGTCAGACACATTTAACTGCATTTTATAAACATAAAATAATAAGACATAACAGCAGTACCAATAAAGATGCCAGTCCAGTCTGAGGAAAACAGAAATTACAGAGATCCCTCTTTCAAGGATCCCTAGAGGACAGGAAAGGTGAAGGAAGGGTTATATCACTCCATGATTACTACAGGCTCAGTAAAAATGAATTCCTATCCCTCCCCTACATTTACTATATACATATATGAAACAGAACTAGAAGAGATAGATGTGACTAGGAAGGGATAGAAAGGAAAATTAAGCAGAGATCAAGGCTCCCCAGGGAAGCTGGTCACCTTATGAAGATCTATCAATATTTGGTCTTCAAATGAAATGTGGATTTGGGAAATGAAATCAGGAATGTGACTAAATTTGATGGAGAAAGACTATTCAGGGTCCATGTAAAAAGGCTTTATGTGTGAAAAGCACCTCAGGGTGAGTTAACAAAGCAAGTGAAATGCAGACCCTGACAACAGGGTGCCTCCTTTATTGTAGCTTTGCCTTGCCCGTCATTGTCTTTGCTACTGTTTTTCTGTGGCTCTGGAAGAGAGAGAGTGAGACTGATGACTTTGTGCAACTCTGCCTCACTTAAATCCAATTCTTGGGCAGGTCAAGACTTTACCTCCTGATGTCATTCATCCTCTTCAAAAACAAAGGACAAAAAACTGCCCTGCAGGTAAATGCTCCCAATTAACTGGTCCACAAATTACTTAGACGGCACACCCTTCCCCCCTAAGCCATAGAGCCTGTTATTACTTATATGCTCCAGAAAATGCTTTATTTTATAGGTGTGGATGTTAATGAGGCAGATTCTATCCTGTTGGTAGTTTCATAGATAATTTCATGAAGTGCTGTCACTATGAATCTCTATATTATCTCTATTATGTCCATATCCACAAGGATAGAGATATAGAGGTAATATAAATAAATATATATATAAATATATTTATAAATATATTGTATATACATATGTAAATATAATTTATATAAATATAGATATAAATTATATATCTACAGATTTAGATATAAGGAAAGAGAGAGACAGAGAGACAAAGACAGAGGCAGAGACAAAAACCTGGCAACCAGTCTCATGATAATGTCCCTTTTTCCACTTAGCTTATATAGTATTTTGTTTTCTATACTCTCTGCTTCACTTACTGTATTTTATTATTTGTCATGTTGTGGTCACATAGTATAATGGAAAATATCCTGGACTAGGAGTCAGGAGAAACCAGCATCTAATCTCATCTCCAATATTTACTAGCTGTGTGATATAGGCAAGCCATTTAAATCTGAAGTGTCAATATCCTCATCTGGTCAGTTACCAAGGATAAAAGTAGCTGTTGTGTCTACAACACACATTTATTCTGAGGCTCAACTGAAATAATGTATGTGAAATGCTTTGCAAGACTTCAAAGTTCTCCACAAAAGTCATCTAATTATTATAATTTTCTTTATATATCTTGTCCTTCTACCATAAACTCCATGAGGACAGTGACCATATGTGACTGATCAGCCTCCATGTTTTCTTCTAGCTATATAAATCTGTGAATGTATAATCTTGCCTGTTATTTATGCTCTGTATCTCCACCAGCATCAAATACTGTGCTTGCACCCAATAGATGCTTAATGAATATTGGTGAATTAATTCATGAATTCCATTAATGAAGCCAGTCCTCAAAGAGCTATCCATCCATTAGCAAGCCTACATTCTAACCCTTTCAAGTTTAGTAGAACCCAAGACAATTTGCATGCTATTGGTGCAGCCTTCAAAAATGTATTTTCATTTCCATGCCAACATCATCATCAGATGGCATTTCTAGCCAACAACATCATCAGAATAAGACATTGATAAAGGACAGTTGAGATCATAGTTTCAAGTTAAAACAAACGTACTTTTTTCCCCACTGGACCACTTTAAGTAAATTGGTTTTGGCCAATGTAAATATGGTTTAGTGGCTCATATAGGTAGGATTCTGGCTAGATTATTGCAAAGGATACATCTAATGCTAAAATTCCATGAATCTTTAAAAGTATACAGAATATAGATGTGGCCCATCTTAGAACCACATAACTTTAGCGGGAACTATGCTGGCCAGCCTTAGGAGCAAAGGTATTGACCAATGTGGATGATATTTTCTTTATTTCTATTTTTATTTTTTCATTCCTCCTTTTTCTCTTCTTCCCTCCACAGTGATAAAAGGCCTTAGGCATTACAGTGAAAGGTATTCTCAATCTATGAAGATGGATAAATACAGAGCCATACCTAGGAATATTTCATCTGGGGCAAAAATAGTCAAGTGGAGCTGAGGTGAGAGGAAAGTCATTTTGCAAGGAGGGGTGGGCACATACCACAGGAACAGGAACTTGGCAGTAGAACAATGGAAGCTATGCTACACCTCAGCATGGGCCAGGGGAAAAATGCTAAGTGAAGTGCCAGGATAGTAGGAGAAGGGAAGGGAATAAGGATTTATATATTGCTCACTGTGTGCCAGGCACTGCACGAAGTGCTTTGTGAGTATCTCATTTGATCCTCATGAACTATCTGTGACGTAGGTGCTCTTATTATCCTCATGTCATAGGAGGATAATAGAGAGAAACTGAGGAAAGCAGAAGCCAAGTGATTTGTCCAGGTTTAAACAGCTACTAAATGTCTGAGGTCATATTTGAATTCAGATCTTCCTGAAATCCAGCTCCAGGGTTGTATTTACTTTACTATTTAACTGTGTCAGGGAAATAGCAATCACTACAGAAAAGAAATATGTCATACCATGGCTCCCCTACCTCCAAGAAAGAAGCACACCAAACCAGGGAAGAAACATGCCTTCTTGAATGTTGGCACCTCAGGGCAAAATCTTGTTCATCTCAAATTAGTTAGAACTCTGAATGAATGCATCTGAATTTTCCACAAATGGCAACTAAGGCAGTTTTCATGAGGCACCATGAAGCTCTGATTTTTATTTAGACTCTGCTCTCTCCTTCAAATCATGTTAGTTCTAGCTTTTGGTTTATAGATTTTATGTTTGGTATTCAAGGTTAACTTCCCACTTGATTAGACATGAACCAGTACTAATAAGCAGCATGTGCCACCGTGGAAATGAGATGCTACCCTGTGTTTGGTCTTAAAAGTCAAGAACCTGAAAGTTAACTAGATGATCCAATCTTGTTTTAAATTAGCCACATTAAAATAAATTAAATGATCTTTCCCTTTTATGGTACAAAATATAAAAATGTCATACTTTGTAATTTGAGGATGATTGTCCTCATTTCATGCAGGAGATGGCATTGCCTCTCTAATTACTTTATCAATATTATCCCAGACCAACAGATGGAAGTTGAGGCAATTAAGAAGGAATGAGCATGTTCTGTACTTATCATGTTTCTTTCATTAGCCTGCATATTGCAAGCCTTTTCGTGATATATAACAGGAAGGCAGAAAGAGAACCAGGAAATCCCAAAGGAAAATAAGAACAATGTCTAGATCTTGAGACAACTTGGCTTGAAGAAAGAAGAAAAGATGAATGCTATTACTCTGCATTCTTTTGCCTTCCCCTTGCAGAATATAAGTCCCTTGAAGGAAAAGACTTTCATTTTTGTATTTATATAGCCAGAACCTTTCCTACTGCCTGACACATAGTATTTAACAAGTGCTTGTGGATCTATTGGTTCTCAGTGAATACTTGTGTGGTGTGACACATATCGGACAAGATACATACCTGATCTATGACTCCATTTCCCCACATAGAAAACAAGGATAGAAACATTGACCACTTACTTGAAAATTTTAAAAATTCGCACAACACTTGTAGTCAATATTATCCACTATTTGTTGAGGGTTTCATGTGTAGAAATCAGTGTGGGGAGAAATGGAAGAGTTTCAAAGAAATTTTCAGACATAATTCTAGATTTAGGTTTGTAATCTAACAAAATAGAACTTCAACATTCTCATGTGAACAATACATTTTACATGCAAAAATTGATTGTTAACACTACTTGCAACTTATATCTTAAAGTCACTCCTTTCTTTTCTATGTCTCCATTAATTCAAGTATCATTCATAGGATCATAGATTTATATTTAATTATGTGGTACTGCTAGCCATTGGCCTAATCCAAATCATCAAGGGCACAAACCTGGAAAGTACCCTGCACACCCTAGCTGTTGTGTGCTTCACTTGGCAAAAAAGAACTATGGAGAAGTTATAAGTTTTTTGTAATTCTCAGAGAGCGAGCAATTTTCTGTGCTGAATTCCATTTCTTTTTCTAATTTTTTAAACTTAATTAATCCAAAGGGTGAGGTTGTCATGGTTTTACCAAATCAGAGTTATTCTGAGTCTCCACTTCATCAGGAAACTCTACTTCTGTCTCCCTGAATCTGCTGTACCTCAAGAAATAGAATCATGGCATCTGCCACATGGGTAAACAAACATACTTAGCTGTATACAGTGTTTTTACTCCTGGAATAGAAATAGTAAAAGGAGCAAAATAGTGCATAGTACAATATCCACTGTGTACCTGCACTATCACTCAGACCTCGATGGGATTTAATGAGTTTATAATCATGATCCAAAACCCAAATATGCTCCAGCAGCACTCTTTTTTAGGAGAAAACAAAATAGGATTCAATATGTTTCATACCCCCTATTCTATCACCAAACTCTCCAATGGTCAAGCAAAGGGTTGTAGGAAATAAAATACAATGGCCAGATGATGTTCTGCTCACAGAATCAAGACAAGTAAAGTCTCCCAACTTATTGATAGCCTGTGGAGTAGAAGCTTGTGGCGAGGGGCAACCCATATTTGGAGCAAAATGTTCTTTGCCCTGATTATGATCTGTGTTCTGCCTCAGACATCACCACATGTCTTTGAACTTCCCTGCCTTTCTTAGTTCAGTCTGATCAACCATATCACTTTCGTCTTTGTTTCCTTCTTTCAGGAACTAAGATTGTAGCCTCTCTCCTTTTCTTCAACCTTCTAGTATCACAGTTAAGGTACTAGGTAAGGATGAATGGAAACTTAGAGGTCAGTTAGTCCAATCTTCTCCTTTTACAAATGAAATGCCAAGAGAGGTTAAGTGACTCATCAAAAGTCATACAGGTGTCAGAATCGGGTACAAACCCAGGACAAGAGCAGTACATCCAATAGTCTTTTCTTTATTATACAATATTTCCTATATTATATTACAGACTGCTTTATTATAAAGAAATTCCGTATTTAGAAAGTCACTGTGGCTAGGTTTGATAGTGACTACTTACTCACTAGAAAATTTTTAATTCACACAACACTTGGAGTCAATATTATTCACTCTTTGCTAAATGTTCCATGTGTAGAGATCAGTGTACTGGGAAATGAAAGAGTTTCAAAGAAATTTCAGGCATAATTCCTGATCTAGAGGGGTTTGTGACCTAAAAAGCTAGTGTTTGAACATTGTCATATGAAAAATGCATTTTACATGCAAAATTGGTTGTTACCATTACTTGCAACATGTATCGTAGTGTCAGGAAAGGAATGGAAGGGGAGGGGAAGGGAGGAGAGGGGAGGAGAGGGATAAGGAGGGAGCTAATCCACCCCAGAAGCCTGGAGACTTAATAGCAATTGCATTATGGTTCATCAAAATAATATATCCATGTATATATTATGTTATTTTCAGGGTATATAGGGGACATCCTATTTCCTTTTTATTTTATATAAAAGTATACCATGAGGTATTATGGGAAGTTAGAATGAGGAAGTACAGGGTTCAAGTCCTGCCTCTGACACATGCTTTTTTGAGGACTTGTGAAGTGAGGGTAGTTGAGAGATTGAAGAGTTTTGGTACTATTGTTGATGATGGCATTTTGGGGAGGGGGTGCAGCTAAAACCAGGGTTTCCTCTTTTCAAAGTCATTACTCTGTCCACTAAGGAGCACAGCCCATCTATTGTGCATTTTGGGAAAAATAATATTTTGCCTTGGAAAACTGAATATTTATCAAATATCCTTTCATCTTCCTTTTTTGTTTTATTAAGACTAAAAGAATGCACAAGCCCAAAGGGAAGTGTAAAATAAATTTTTAAATGCTTATGACAAATCATCACTAATTGCTTAATAGAGCCATGAAAACAGGTCCCTGAAGCAAAAATGCATCATGCATTTACCTGAGAGTGTGAGGAGAGAGAGAAATAACCAGAATTTTGTGAAGAAAATTATTTTTTCAGGAAGACAGGGAAACCCATTTTCCTTTTCACTCATTACAGCATAGTGTGTTTTTCTTTGTGACAGGGAGCTGGTGAGGGCAGTAATGATATGGCTATATGCCATGGAAAGAGCTTGGGGAAGAGAGAACATGGCCTTGCTATGTTTATAAGAGGCAAGATAGACCAATAAAAACTGAAAAATGTAATCTAAAGAGTCCAGGTGTTTCCAAATGTCCCAAGGCCTGCAGCAATACAGATAACACATCTGGATTTTTGAAAGTTTTTTTTCCCTGTTCGTTTTGATTTTCATCTGAATAGTTTTCTTCAGATTCAGCTAAGAGCATCCAAACAAGAATAAAACAGAATACACAATGACCACCTAGAAAGAGTCAAAATATAAAAATCATATTTTTATGTATTTCTATTTTTCATCCCATTTACTATATTACAAATATTTAAAAGTTTCACCATTAAAAGAGCAAACTAGACCACATAGGAAAACAACAAGAGCAAACAGTGGGAAGGTACGATACCCTGAAAAATAAAAAAGCCAGGGAAACACATTTGCTTTCCAAAGTTTAAATAGAGGCTTTGAAGTTAGAGTCCCCTGATCTGATACATTTCTTAGTTCATTTTACAGATGATTTTCTAAGCACCAACCTTTGCATTTCTGCTAATGATGATAAACGGTTGCTGCAGGACAGGCAGCCATGGCTTTCCTGGGTATAAAGGTTTATCAGAGTTATGCCAAAACAACAGATGGCAATTAAGGGAATGTGGGCATATGCTGATCTGCATCATGCTCACAGGTGGGGCCCCCAGCTGTGTTGTTTCTGTGTGACATGCATACCTGATTAAAGGTGTTTCTTCCTTGAGGCCAGGTCTCCTAAGGAAAATGGAAGAAGACAATGTCATAAACAGCTAAAAGAAATTTTTTGAAATGAGAAATGATGCCCCCATTCATGCATGCAAGCTGACAATGCATTTCACAGTACCTAATACCCCCAGAAAGCATATAGAAAAGATTCTGGTCTCTGAACTCCCTAATACACTTAGGGGAGTGATGTTTAAGCACTTCTTTGGTCATATGTAATCCTACTCCATTCTTTGAAGCTGACACAAAACGTTCCAAGAATACTGTCAGATAAGTGAGACTGAGGCACGAAGGGGAATGACAAATCCCATTCATGACCACATCAGCACATCAGGACACACTAATCCAAACAACCACCATGAAAAGATCAAAGTTTTAGGATTACAGGTTCAGGCAGAAAAATGGTCAGTTCCCCCTGACACTCCCTGTATTTGGTATTGACATTCTGGTCTAAATTTCTTTACCTGTGCAGAATCTTCCCAGCAGAATCAAATGAGGTAATAAAGTGCTTAGCACAATTCCTAACACATAGAAAGCACTATATTAATGTAAGTTGCTATTATCATTATCATCATCAATCTCCTTGGATTTTGGTGCTCCAAAAATACTGAGTGCTAATCCATTCTGCCATTTTTTTCACTCATTTTCGTATCAGCAAGTACCCCAACATACACAGGAGGGGGGCTGTTATCACAGGTTCTTAGATCTACATTCATAAAAGGAAAGGCAACTTTTGAGGGGTTAACAATCACTTCAGTTAAGCACATGTATCATTCCTTCAACCAAGTACATATATCAGTCATATATATCAGCACCCTGAATTTCAAAGAAAATACAGAGAAATTAAAAGTGAGCAGACATGACTTTCTCTGCCTGACTATAATTCAACAGACAGATACAGGTGTTTGACCATAGTTAGCAGGGAGAGAAGCATGACATCTGGGTTCTCAAAGCCAGGGCGGGGGTGGAAGGGTTTCCCAGAGTCCTCATCTGTCCAAGCAAACACTTCCAGTCAGTAAACCCCAAAGTAATCAAGAGACATAGCTTCCTCTGCCTGACCGTAATTCAACAGACAGGTACAACCGTCTGACCATAGTTACCAGAAAGGGAAGCATGAAATCTGGGTTCTCAAAGCTGGAGGGGAAGGGATTTCCTTTAGCAACTTCCCAGAATCCTCATCTTGCACTCTCACAAAAGCTAAGCCCCAAAGTAAAACCTCACCCTCAGAGTTGATATACACTTTTTGGAGCCAAAGGGCATCACATCCCTTGAGAAATAGTGCCTCGTTAACAAAAGGCATGGACCTTCTTACAATTCTTCCCAGGCCTGACATTGGGTGGGCAAGATCCTCCTTAGTCACATTCAAATAGAGGCATTATACTTCTTGATTATACGAAAAAAAAACAGCAGAAGATCCTATTTTGCTTGCCATTACAACCTTTTGATAAACATCAATTTTTTTTTCTCCAGTTCAAAGCAGGGCTATCATGAAGAGAATTTTGTTTTGTTTGACTTCAGAATATGAAACCAGGGGTAATAGCTGAAAGGTGCAATGAAGTAACTTTAGACTTCATATCAGAAAACAACAACTTTGTAAAACAATTAGAGATGCCCAAAAATGTAATGGAAAATTTTGAGGAATGGTGGATTCCCCATCTTTGAACTTCTTCAAACAGAGGCTAAATAACCACTAGAATGATACAGTGGGAAATCATTTTGAGTACAGACTGGTTTCAAGAGTTCAACTTGTGTTGGCCAGTTACCAGGTTATACCCCCATCTGGCCCTCTCATTTATCTCCCCTTTCTTCTTTTCTCTTTTTTTTAATCTCCTTTCCTTTTCTGCCTCCTCTTCCCCATCTTCAAAGTAAAAAGGAGACTACAGATAAAGGAAGCGCATGATCAGGGTTGATGGAGAGGAACCAGCTCAAGCGCTGAGGATCCCCTTGTGCATTGGATGCTGGATATTCTCTCCTTTCTGAATTTTCATTAAGTTGATTTTTATCTTTGGATTGACCTCCTACTTATTTGACCATTTCTAAGTCTCTATTGCTGTGTTAACATCTATAACCCACTCTCTAAATCTGAGTATACACCAATCATCTGTCTTGAGCCCTCTCTCCCCTCTATCTTCTTCCTCCCAGTAACCTCATTAATCAATCAACATACATTCATTAAGTTTCCATTTTCAGTCAGGCTTTGTTATGCTCTGAGGCTATAAAAGAAAAAGTAAATCAGTTCCTAAACTCAAGGGGCTTACATTCTAATGGGGAAACGATATACACTTGTATAGGTATGTACATATACAACATAAGCTTAGCATGGGAGAGGGGAAGCACTAACAGGGGAAGGGGGATACCAAGAAATTCCACACACAGAATGTGGCACTTGAGCCAGAGAATGGAAGAAAACTAGTTACCATCAATTAAATTATCAGTTCTCTATTGGTGATTCATAGATCTATATATCTAGCCTTGATCTCTTTTCTAAGATCTACTTATACATCAACAACTGCCTATTAGACATTATGAAGTGAAAAACCCATGGGCATTTCAAATTTACCATATCTAAAACCAGAACTTATTCTCTTTCCCCTAAGCTTACCCCTCTTCCAAACATGCTTCTTTCTTTAGAGCACAGCACCATTCTTCCAGGTATGAAGGTTCACAACATTGAAGTCATCCTCATTCTACCCCATCCCACATATCCATTCAATTGCCAAGCCTTATAGATTCTATGTCCACATTCGTCCCCTTGTCCCCAAATCACATGACCACAATTTTAGTTCTATCAGTACATTTCACTAGGACTATTGCAGTCACCTCTTAGTTGGTTTCTGTGATTCAATTCTCTCCCATTTCTAATCCATTTCCTAGACAGTTGCCAGATTAATATTTCTACAGCCCAAACATGGTATTCCCCATCTCAGTAATTTCTAATGACTCCCTAATGCCTCTAGAATAAAGTACAGACTCTTCTTTTGAATATTTAAATTCGTTCAAAGTCTATGTTCAATATGCCTTTCCAAACTCCTTACATATTATACCTGTACACTATGGTCCACTCAAACTGGTCTTGCTGCTGTTTCTTACACAAAGCTTTAGATCTCCTGTCTCTGTGATGTCCCCCATGCCTGGAGTATACCTTTGTCTTTTGGACTCCCTTGATTGCTTCAATTGGGGCATAGGTGGCATAGTGGATGGAGCACCAGGTCCGAAGTCAGGAAGACCTGAGTTCAAATCCCACCTTAGACATTTACTAGCTATGTTACCATGAGCAAGTCATTTAACACTGTTTGCTTCAGTTTCCTCATCTGTAAAATGAGAAGGAAAAGGTAAATCACTCCAGTATATTTGCCAAGAGAACCCCAAATGGGGTCACAAAGAGTCAGACACAACTGAACAATAACAATTCCTTCTGTGCTTAGCTCAGTAATACCTCGTGATTCCCCAGCTAATAGTTCTCTTCAAAACTTGTATTTAGTTTTTACATTTTTACATGTGCACGTTACCTCTGTCAATACAATATAAACTTCTTGAGGCCAGGGACTGCTTCATTTTTGCCTTAGTATCTCCAGTGTCTAACAAGGAGATATATGCCAGCCAGCCACTCTCTTAAAGATTTTACAAATATTATCTCATTTGATCCTATAAGACAAGGCTGACTTCATGAAGACCAGAAATGAGGGAGATTACTTATTGGTTTCATTCATTGAAATCAACTTCTGATGGGATATTGGGAGGATGGTGACATCATGAAGCAAGAGCTGGTGACAATTCTAAATCTCTAGTGTAGAATACTCCATTGCACTGTAGGTAGTTTCCTTTGGCAAAGCAGTATTCATGGAAAATCTTCTCTCCATAAATATTGCTGACAGCAAAATCCTGTTAGTTTTCATACTAATGAAAAGTGAAGTCTTAGAATTCTCTGCACTGTTCAATACAGCTCATATTGCTACACACATCAAGATGAGAAGTACTGCTTTCCTGTCAGGAAAATACATGTATGTTTGCCCCATTCCCTCTTCCTAACATCATTCATGAAATATCACAATAGAATTGTGGGTTTTGCTGCAGAGATTAAAAATAGATAGTACAGGATGGAATGTTTCTAAGGCACTTTGTTTTGGGGGGAAGAGACACCCTCAATATTTGGATATTGCCTGTGTTTTTCAAGGTAAATATGGCCTAGTAATCATTTGGAAGAAGAGCACCAGTATTTTCTAGGTGATTATAAGGACCTCAGTAGCCTCCCCAACTCAGTAAATAAGAAAGCCCCAATCCATTTGGTCAAAGTAAGGTCTTCAGCAGTAGCTGAAATTCCCTTTTCCTGACAATGAAATGTTTGATTATCAACTAGACTGCCAATTCTACAAGGATTTATTTCCCCACTATGAATTAGTACCATTCTCCAAACCTTGAATGGCACACCAGATATAGTTTCCTTGCTCACTCCCCTCAAATTCTGGTTCTTCTTGACTGTCCCAAAACCCTATAAAACCTTAGCAGATTTTACCAATTTGGGTACCTCTTTTGACTGGGCACTCCAGCAGGATCTGACCTAGGTCCATTCCCCTTTATATTGTGAATATATACCCTCAATAAAGGCAGCTTTCTTTACTCTCTGTTGGCTCTCATCTCATACTATGCTCTGTCTTAAGGTGTTCACCCTCCTCATTCAAACTATATTAAGGCAGTTGTGAATGATGGTTAACCTTAGAGTCTAGTTAGCATTTTTTTCAGTTTAATGAATTTGGACTTTTTTAGCCAGGAGATGGGAAAATTTAGGGAGACATGGAAATGCTCCTCAAGTGTCTGAAGAATATTCATGTGAAAGGGGGATTAAATTTGTTCAGTTTAGTCACAGAGGACAGGACTATGAGCAATGGATTTTAATTGCAAAGAGGCAGATTTATACTTGATATGAGGGAAAAATTCCTAAATGTTAGGAGAGCCAATGGGCAATCCCCCACTGTAAGTCAAGTAGAGTACATGTGATCAACAGTTTAAGGTGTCATGGGGGGTGTGAGGTTGCTTGTTCAGGTATAGGTTGGTTTAGGTGGTCTTATAGGTCCTTTCCAACTCTGAAATTCTATAACTCTATTTACTTGCTCCATCTAATGGTTATTTCCCACCAGCTACAAGACTTTTGGACTCTGAACTTCTCCATCATGCCATCATGTCTCAAGAATCACATCTTTTTTGCAAGATTGAATCATTCTTGGTACTCACACCTCAACAGCACTCTTCGCCCCTCAGATTGAAGCCATGAGCTTCAAAGATCTCCATATAAGAAGGAAGTCAAGGAAAGTCAGAAGCTCATTTCTCACCAGCTACACTGTTTTTGAAATTCTTTGGATTCCTTTTTCATGCCCACTCCAGGTATCTTCTCCCATGACACTCCATTTTTCAGCTTTCTTTTGTGTGTTGTCTTCCCTCATTGAGCTGTAACCTCCATGAGGTTGGGGACTATCTGCTTTTTATTTGCAATCCCAGTGCTTAGAACGGTGCCTGGTACCATAGTACATAATTAATAAATATTTATTGTCTGACTGACAGTTATCAAAATAAAATAAAACATAAAACAAAGTAAACTGAGAAAATGAGTTAAAGAGAGAAAAGCGAGAGAAAAACTTCAAGTAAGAAAGGAATTCACACCTAAGATTTATTATTCCCTGTTGTCACCTCAAAACAGCAAAGAACAAAAAGAAAGAGGGAAAAGGAAAAAAAAAATTAATCACAATGAAAACAGAACAATCCTCAGAAAGCCTTCCAAATGAGGTCCTATTTCAATGAATAAAAATTACAGTGAAAAAGAAAGTGAGATGAAACGCCCAGAAGAGAGGAATACAATAGTCATGAAACATTTATTAAGCATATATTAAGCATATATTCTGTCACTATAATATGCAACAACAACCAGCACTCCACATTACATCCTCAAATGGGTTTAAAAGGTCAATAAAGGGGGAGAAAAAGAAGACACAAAAATAGAAAGTAGGACAGAGATTATCATCCTCAAAAAAGAATTTTAAAAGGCAAATGAAAACAAACTTTTTAGAACAAGTGTTGAGAAACCAAAATAAAGTAGTAGCTACTCTAAAAAGAATTGGCAGTTTCAGAACTGAAAAAATTTAGAGAGTAGAAAAAAATATCAAAATAATCAACAAGCAGCAGAATTTGAAGAACCCTTCAAATTTCTCTAAGCCAAAGTATTTGACCTTGAAGACCCAATGCTATGAGATAATGAGAATTATTGGCCTCCCATACAAGCATCCCCAAGTACCCAAGTGTATCTCTGATCTCATTTATTTGGTACTTTCCTCTAAAATTACAAATTATAATTCAACGATGATGCTTCTCCTTAATGACCTTCATCTGTGTTCTCTCATAATTTTTCCATAGCAGTCAGGGTAAAAACAAGGATGTCCATTATCATATCTATTATTCAATATTGTAATAGAAATGCTAGCTATGGTAATAAAATAAGAAAAATAAATTAAAGGAATAAGAATAGTCAACAAAGAAACAAAACTATCACTCTTAGCAGATGAAATAATAATATGCTTAGAAAATTCTAGAAATTCAATTAAAAACTAGTTAAAACAATTAACAACTTAGCAAAATTGCAGAATAAATAAACCCACACAAATCATCATCATCTCTATAAATTACAAAAAAGAATTAGGAAAAGAGAGAAAGGAAAAAATCAATTTAAAAGAACTGCAGACAATATGAAATAGTTGGAAATATATCTTTCAAGACAAACCGAGAACTATATGAACATAATTCAAAAATACTTTTTCACACAAATAAAAACAAATCTAAATAACTGGAGAAACAGTGACTGCTCATGGGTAAGACAGAATCAATATAATAAAGATAACAATCTTTCCTAAATTAATGTACTTATTCAGTACTGTGATAAACTAACAAAGAATGATTTTATAGAATTAGACAAAATAAGAAAATTCATTTGGAAGAAGAAAAGGTCAAAAATATCAAGTGAGTCAATGAAAAAGAAATGTGAAGGAAGGATGCTTAGTAGTATTTGAAATGATATTACCAACAGTAACCATGAAAACAATCTGGTACTGGTTAAGATATAAAGTTGTGGATAAGCGAAATATATTAGTTATATAGTAGTAAGTGATATAGCAATCAAGTGTTTGATAAACCTAAAGATCCAAGCTTTTGGGTCAAGAACTCACTATTTCAGAAAATTTGTTGGGAAAATTTGAAAGTGGTTTGGTAGAAAGCAGACATAAAACAACATTTCACATGGTATACCAAGATAAGGTAAAAAAATGAGTACATGATTTAGACATAAAGGATGATATAAGCAAATTAGCAAAGCTTGGAAAAATTTACCTGTAGATCTATGGATAATGATAGAGTTTATAACTAAACCAACTATAGAGAGGATCACAGGAAGTAAAATGAATAATTTCAAATTGCATGAAATTAAAAAAAAAACTTTGCACAAACAAACCTAATGCAGCCAAAATTAATAGGAAAATAGGAATCTGGGAAATAATTTTTCCAATAAGTTTCTCTAATAAAGACTTTATTTCTCAAACGTATAGAGAAGTGAGCTAAATTTATAAAAAATATAAATCATTCTTCAGTTGCTCAATGGTGAAAGGATATGAATAGGCAGTTTTCAGAAGAAGAAATGAAAGTTAATAATGGCATGGAAAAATGTTCTGTCAATATTTATTAGAGAAATGCAAAGTAAAACAACTTCAAGACACTATTTCATATGTATCTGATTGCTAACAAGAGAAAAAGAAACGAACGAATGCTAAAGGGGAACATAGGGACACTAAAGAATTGTCAAATCATTCTGGAGACAAAGAAAAACTGTATATAACCTCTGACCCAGCAATATCACTACAAGATCTGTAGTTTATTTACATTTTGTATTATATTTACATTTACATTTGTATTATATTTACAGTCATTCTTTTTGTAGTGGCAAAAAATTAGAAATTGTGGGGTTGCTCATCAATTGAGGAATGACTGGACACTTTGTGGTATATAATTGTAATGGAATACTATCATGCTATGAAGGAGATTACTTCAGAAAAACCTGTATATGAATTGATATAAAATAAAGTGAGCAGAATCCGGAGAATGTTGTACACAGTAATAGAAATGTCATAACAATGAACCGTGAAAGACTTAGCTACTCTAATCAAGACAATGACCCAAAGCAATTCTAAAGGACCCATGATAAAAAATGCTACCCACCACCAAAAAAAGAACTGAACTCTGAGTGTAGATTGAAGCACTTTTTTCAACTTTCTGTATATCTTGCTTTTTTCTTTGCGATATGGTTAATATGGAAATATGTTTTGCATGACTTCACATGTAGAACTGATATTATATTGCTTACTCTTTCCATGGGTGAGGGAGAGACTGGAGGGAGGATGAGAATTGGGAACTATTTCATACTTCATCTTGTGTTTATAATCACAGGTTCATTGGGAAGAGTTGTTTCTGTTGTTCCACCTTTCTATGAATCCTAAATTATTCTGATGTATAGGTGGGAGAGACTTTGTCATGAAAAGACTGAATGGAAATGTTTTGCTCTTCTAAATCAAAGTGTATTTCATAAACAAAAACAAGAGTCATAAGGATCTTATATTCTCAATATCTTTCAGTCAACTGTGAAATGGCAAAAGACTGAATGCCATAATTCATAGAATTATGCAAGGAAATTCTCTAGTAGTATCGAAAACAGAAGACAAAATACATATTGATTGAATACATAGAATACAAGGTGGAGGATTCCCAAATTTGACTCCCTTAGAAACACAATAATCAAGTCCCCAAACTACAACATTAAAGAAAGTTTCTTGCCAACAACCTGTAGGAGTAACTTCACATAAGTACCTTCAAAGCAGTCTTAATTGTCTAAGACTATTCACTGGCCACAAGAAACGAAGGAATACATTGCAATATGATATCCTGAAAAGTAAAGAAAACTAGTTTACATGCCAGAATAACATATTCCTTAAAGCTGAGATCAAATATCAGGGGAGGGGAGGGAATGGATTTATAGTAGGATTGAGGACTTAAAATTTTGATTTCCTTGGTTCTTACTAAGAAAACTTGAGATGGAAGAGGCAAGATTTTGAACAAATTCATAAAAAAAAAGAAAGCTAGGGAAAGCAAATATATATAACATAGAGAGACCAAACAGACAAATTAATGTCTACATGCTGCAAGATGGAGACAAGGCTACTGTTTTTCAGAAGCTTCACATGCCTGAGAGTCATTGAAAGACAAAAGAAAGAATATTTATGGAGCAAATTGACAAAGGGATTGAAATGAAGATATCCTGAAGGAGAAAAGAAAGGAGCAAGAGGATAGGAAGAATATAGAAGGAGGGGTTACAGCTTGGAAGATGTCCTCACTAAAGGGAAAATGACCCTGAAACAAAAAACAAAGGCATCATTATATTTGTTCCTTGCCTTGGAAATTGTTTTGGTGTCTTAGGGACCAGCATCCTTTTTGTCTCCAGAACACATATATGTGTAATAACACAATATGAATAATGTAAAATATATGCCAACCTAGTCCCTATGCTAGGTTCCTTCTTGATCTCAACCTTCTGTTGTAGTGATGAGAAAAGAAAAGGCAATGGTAACGCAATAACTGATGTTTTTAGAGCACTTTATGATTTATAAAGTACTGCAGAAAGTTTATTCCTTTTCATCCTCACAACAATCCTGTGAAAAGTCCTATTATATATATTTGAAGGACTAATATCCCTAATGACTGTGGTTACCAGAAACCTCTCTATGGGACTCCCATCACCCAACTACCTCTCTAAATTTGAGATTACTGGGCCAGACTTGATGTCAGTGGTGAGATTCACAGATAGGTTTTCTTCTCCTGCCCCACACTCCTGCGGGTGATATAACCTAACTACTGGTTTTAATGCCCAGTTAAGACCAAGTGAAGATCTTTCACAGGTGATAACAGGATTTAAAAGTGCCAGTATTAAAAGGTTTAAATTCTTATCAAGACCAATGATCAGAGTCATTTATGAAATTCCTGTTAAAAGTTTTCCATGGCTTGATTTCTAAGCATGAAAATTAATGTCCATAATTTACTTTATGGTCCCATAGGGAGAGGCTGAGAAAGAAAGGATAAAAACACCTACTCTATCCATAAAGGTATAGCAGGAATTGATATTGTCAGTGAAAATTTAGAATAGAATTAATGCTAGTCAGAAGCAAGGGAAAAAATGAAAGATAAAGAGTTTTCACAATCCTACCAGGGGAGAAATATAGACTCTACAGAAAATAAGCCTGCTAATAATGAAGATGGGGCACTAAATTATTATGGCTCTAAACTTGGCTGAGCAATTGTGCTCATTTTTCAACCCGTGTTTACCAAGTCAAATTAGAAAAATAAATTTGCACAATAAGAAAGTAATGGAGACATTGCAAAATAACTATTGGCAAAATGCAGGTGAGGGAATACTTGGAATTAATGGGAACATAAACAATTTGGTCTGGATGATATGCATCCTGAGCTAATAAGGGAATTAGCAAGTGTCTACTGAATTGGTTATAATTGTTTTCAAACATAGCACTTAAGACATATTATAAAATTAGTAGAAAAGCAGATGTGGTATCATTCTTTAGAGAAGGTAAGAAGGCTGAGCCCAGCTATTTTAATTCAGGAACACTGCCTCAGTAAAATAAAGAAAGAAATATAATAAGGTGAAAAATCTTTAAACAGAATATAATAGGATCATATACAAAAGATAAGATGGATTTATAAAGAAATATTCTATCAGGTTGAAATAATATATTTTTGCCAATGAATTAGAAAATCAATGGTTGTAGGAAATGAAATGGATGGTTTATAACTGGCCTTTGGTGAAGCCTATAACACAAACTCATAAAATTATATTTGTTAAAGTAATTCATATTGCTTTAGAAAGGAGCACAGACAGTCAACAAGGTTCGTATAATTTAGGATGTAGAGCTTGGGACCTAGAGTCAGGAATAGCTAGGTTCAAATCCCACCTTTGCTACTTAGGCACTGGGCAAGGATCACGAAATCACTTAATTTCTCTGAGGTGATATTCAGTGTCCTCATCTGCAAAAGGAAAGTGTTAATATCTATTGTATTTGCCTAGTAGGGTTTTTGTGAGGCTCCAGCAAAATAATGTATATTAAGCACCTTGCAAACTTTGAAGAAGTATGTAAATGATAATTGTTATCATTAATATGTAGGAAATTGATATGAGAAATTCCTTGAAGAAACATGGGTTTGACCACATCACTTCACCTTCATCCTGGTACTCAATAACTTCCGTGGCATGCAATTACATTCAGGATCTAGTAAAATTACTTGGTTTGACTTTAAAACCCATCACATTCTGCCCCCTTTCTACTTTTCTAGTTTTCTTACACTTTACTCCCCTCCCTTTGTTCTTTGATCTGACTACACTGACCCACTTGGTCTTCCTTGAACATGACATTCTGTCTCTGATTTAGGGTCTTTTCATTGGTTGGGTACCATGTGTGGAATGCTTTCCCTCTTCCCCTCCTCCTCTGAGTTTCCCTTACTTTCTTCAAGATTCAGTTCATATCCTACTTTCTCTAGGAGGGCTAATGCATTCCCAAGGATCTTCCATTACCTCTGTATCTTCTTGGATATATATAGCTATCTCCATAGTGTATCCTCCATTTGAAGGTGAGCTCATCAAAGGCAGAAACTATATTTTCGCCTTTCTTAGTATCCCCAGCTCTTATAAGGTATTCTGCTGGGCACAAAGCTTAACAAATGCTTGTTGACTGACATTGATAGAAGTTAGAATTTATTTTATTGTTTTGAAATATGTCCATGACCCTTTGAGGCCTCTGAAAACAAGGTCACCTTTCCAGAAGTAGTCTTCTATTCCCTGTTATAACCATCTGGTGAGTTTATAAAGTAGAAGCAGCACATATATTGAAAGAAGGTTGGAAAAAATGAAGTGCTTTAGATAAATGAAGGATATATAAAATATGTCACTCTGTTGCTGGAAAATTTCTGTTTCAATAAAAGTTCAACTCAAACATCAACTTCTGCATGAAGCCTGTCCCCCGCCACACACACACCCACAATAGCTTCTGCCTTCCTCTCCCCCACAAATTAAATTTTGACCTTTCATTTTGGGTATACATTTTCTCTATATTTATGTTGTATGCCTCCACTGAGAGACATGAGGACGTAGACTTTCATATTTGGCTTCATATCGTCAATATCTAATGCAATGTTTGGCACATACTAAAAGTCACTTTAGACACCATTCCGTCCAATCCTTCATATTGCAAATGAAGAAGCTGACACTAGAATATTAATAGTAATTAACAAATGCTTCATTTTTTCGTTCAGCCATTTCAGTCATATCCAACTCTTTGTGACCCCCATGTCGAGTTTTCTTGGCAAAGATATTGGAATGGTTTGCCATTTCCTTCTCTAGCTCATTTTATAGATGAAGGAACTGAGGCCAACAAGGTTAAGTGATTTGTCCAGTGTCACACAGCTGCTAAGTGTCTGAGGTCAGATTGGAATTTGGGAAGATGGGTCTCCTTGACTCCCGGCTCAGCACCCTATGCACTATGGCACCACCTAGCTTGTTAACTGATGTAGTTTGTTCATTTCAGTAAGTGACCTTAAGCCGGATGCTGTTACATATAATGAGCAGAGGCGCCTTCCACCCACATCCCTACATCAATTGAAAGTCAATTGATAAGAATATTCTTCAAAAATACTTTACAGTATACACTATATCTACAATAGTCTAAATGGAGAGAATAAGAACAACCAACAGGGGTGGGGAGCCTGCATCCTTGAGGCCACATGACACTTGCTAGGTCCTTGGTCTTTTGACTGAGTCCAAATTTTACAGAACAAACCCTTTTATTAAGAGGATTTGTTCTGTGAAGTTTGGATTCAGTTAAAGGGCCCCACCTGAGGACCTAGAAGGCCACATGTGACCTGGGGACCCAGTTTTCCTGTCCCTGATAAGCAATCAACCCTGAAGATTGTGAAATTATAATGACCAAACTTGGAAGCATCTCATTACCTTTTTTGTAGAGATAGGGAACCAGGGTTATGAAACATTATATATAATGTCAGATTTTTTTTTCAAAATGATGGTTAATTTTAACAAAGTTTGTTTTTCCTATTTTTCCTTCTATTCTTCATTATATAGTATTTCCACCTCAGAGCGGGAAAAGGAGGAGAGTGATACTTTAGAAAATATATCTGATTTTTTAAAATTACTAATAAAAATTTATTTTTAAAAAACTCAGCCAACAAAAATGAAACCAGTTAAAGAGTGGCCAAAGGCCTAGGAAGACCACCAGATGGGGACGGTGCCCTATAAATTTTATTTACAAAAGGTATGATGGAATAATCTGTGATCATAAACTGCAAAGAAGATGGGAAAATGTTATCACTAACTTTGACAGGCACCATCCCCAAGGATTGGAGAAAATGGAAGACAGATTGAAGATGATCCACATTAGTTAGCTATTAATGCCATCTATGTGCAAGCTATAGCATGAAATGGCCAGATGGATTCCCCTCCAATGTGGACCTGGAGCAGAGCCAGTCCAGCAGCTTTTATGAGATGAGACTGAGCCAGAAACAGCAAAGCACCCTTCCAAGAAATGAATACAGCTGCTGACCAGCCCAGGGGCTATTCTCCCATTCACTGGACAAAAGATATGGCTCATGAGTAGAACTTAACAGATACACCTCTATAGAGAGATAAAACTCTCAACAGCCCACTTTCAAAGGGAAAAAGAGAATATTTAGAGTTGAAGGACTTTCAAAGGCATCTGGTCCAATTTCCTTTTTCACAGATGAGGAAATTAAGGCCCAGGGAGATTGAAATCACTTGACCACAATCACACAGGTTATAAATGTAAGTCTAGGATTAAACCCAAATCTTCTGATTCTAAATCTAGAACATTTTCCATCGGATCACTCTGTCTCCTAAATTAAGGAAAATCCACTGGATGTTTCAGTTAACTAGAACAGTTTTGGATTTTTTGCTGTCCATTTTTAGGGTTGGAAAATCTCTCCCCCCCCTTAATCATCACAACACACCTGAGGACTGCTGCTGTGAATAATTTTAAGGGTCTAATCACATAGTATAATAGACTCTCTTTTCAGCAATAAACTAAATATTGTTCAATAAACTATAACATTCATAGCAACATCCTAAAGCAAAACATATCATCTAATCTCACAGTACTCAGTATTTTATATGGCACATAGCATATATCATTGCACCCCAAAGTCAAGAGGTCCCAGGCTAGAGTCTTCTCTAGCATGACGCATCCTTAAGGGGTAGCAGAAAATACCACACCATCCACCCCCAAGTCACTTTAAGAACAATCTCCTTAACCAATACACAGTGTCCAAGTTAAGTCCTCTCTCATCTTGACTCAAGGTTGACTTCCAAATTCCATGGCTCCTCCTCTGTGGATCAAACACTCACAGTTCTTGCCTGGGTTCACACGCAGGCAGCTCTCTGCTCCTATTCCTTGTCTTGGCTCATAGGGACTGTTCCACTCTAAACTCTTCTAGCTTCTGCCTGACAGCAGGCTCCAGGGGCTCCTGCCTGCAGCTTCTATTTCTAGGAAAACAAAGCATAACGGCTGTAACAATATTTATTCACATTACAAGCAACATCATCTCTATTCACTTTAACAGCTCTTAAATGGAGCTTAAGCTAAGCCTCCTTGCCCTGGGTGCATCTCCTCTCTGCTCTTCAGCTCAGTTCACTCATAAAGACCAACAGATAGAGTTGCTATCTGAGACATCAACACAGACCAATAGAGGAAGCACCGATATCACATTCTTTCTGTTAGGCCTCCTCAGAAGTAAGTTCCCCTAGCCCACTCATGCTTACTTCTCTCTCTCAGCTCTTCTCTTATATATGTATATATGTGTGTGTGTGTGTATATGTATATATATATATATGTATGTATATATATATATATGTATATAAATATATATGTATGTGTGTATACTGTTTCCAATCAAAGACTCTTGATTCAATCAAAGATTCTTGATTCAGTCAAAGGCTTTTGATTCGGTCAAAGGCAAGACTCAATGAAAAGTGCTTGATTGGCTAAAACTCAATCCAGAAAAACAGCAGAAAATCCTACTTTGCTTGTTGTTAGACTCTCTCTTTCTCTTTCTCCCATATACACACACAAAATCAAAACATTTTTTTAAATACAGACATGCAAAGTTAATATCAGGAATAGATCATTCATTCATTCTAACTTCTGGGCTATATTGTTAACAGATTTAAACTTCTTAAATCTCCTTTTCCCATTGTGTCTCTTCCCTAAATAGTTTGCCAGAATTGAATCTCAACCTATGTTTTCAGCATTATTTCTCACTACTCTCCTATATGAATCTTTATCTTCAATTTGATTCGTGTATAATCATTCTCCATCCAAAAGAGCTTTGCATTTTCCAGATTCTGTGCATTTGTCTGTGTGACTTTCCTTCCCATCCCACCTGTAACAACCCTCAAAACCACCACTACCATTTTCTGCCTATCATACCAATTCTTCAATGTTTTTCTCAAGTCTCTCCTTTTCTAACTGTGCCCATTTAATGTGAAATCTTCTTCCTTTAAAAACTTAAATCATGTATTATCTGGCACATTCATTTGTCTCATGTCATCTATGGCTTTGTATCCCTAGTACCAATCTGACAACAGAGCTTGTTGCTGTCCAGAGACAAACACAGTAAATGATGGAGAGGCTCATCATCCAATGACTATCACCAAGTAATAAAGGTCTGGGCCTAGATGAAACAGAAAATAGATGAAGAACACAAAATGTTCCACTTTCTCTTTTGTCCCTCTTCTGTTTCTATAATAGTAGCAGTGTCACACAAAAAAGGGGAAGGTGCTAAAAATTCCAGTTCCTTGATGATCTACATATATTCACCAATCTGTCAACACTTGATACACAATCATCTAACAGCTTAATGGGTATACTATCATACAGAGACTTGTCTTATGATTTCATCGATATAGGGAACTCCCAGATTAGAAAATTCCCTCTACTAATAATACCTGTTAGTTCCTAGGTGGTACAGTAAATAGAACACCTAGCCTGGAATCAGGAAGACCTGAATTTAAATCTGACCTCAGATACCTACTGTGTTTGCCTCAGTTTTCTCAGTTGGGAGGTAAGGATAATATCATCTGACTCCCAGGGCTGTTGTGAGTATTAAATGATTATAAAACTATAAATTAAATGATTATATATCAATGATTATATATCAATGATTAAATAATTATAAAGCATTTATCACAGTTCCTGGAACATTATATACATGGTAACTATTATTGTTATTGTTATTATTTATTATTATCTGCAATTTATAGTCTTTGTGAGTTTCCAAGAGCAGTAGGGGTTTAAATGATCTGACGGAGTCACACAGCCAGTATGTGTCAGAGACTAGCCTTGGGCCTAAGTTTCCAGCTTTCTCTCCCCTCTGCCACACTGACTTTCACTATGCTTATAACAAAAATAGGTAAAATTTATATGACTCTGTAAGGTTTGCAATTCACTTTGTATGTTTGTGCTTATGTATGTGTGTGTGCATATATATACATATGTATGTATGTGTGTACATATATATACATATGTATGTATGTGTGTACATATATATATATATATATATATATATGTATATCTTCCTCATGATAATACTCCTATGAGGTAGGTGCTATGGATATTTCCCCAATTTACACATTAGGAAATTGAAGTTCAGGAAAATTAAGTGACTTGCCCATAGTCACACAATTAGTAAATCTTTCAGGCAGAATTCAAATTCAGGTCTCTGAGAATATTTAGAAAACAAATAATAGTTCACTTTGACTAGAATATAGCCTTCGTGAAGGGGATCTCTTGGTCTACAAAGGTAGATTTATTTAATTTTAGAATACTCACATTTAACGCCAATGCTCACAGTGGGAGTACGGATGGGTAAGGGACTCAGGACCTACCACTATACATCCATGTCCTCGCAGCACTGGATACCCCATGACCAGGAGTATTACCCCAAAACTACCCCGTAGCTCACCAGAAGGGCCTGATTACATATTCATCACATCTTCTTTTTGTTCCAGACCCAAGAAGGAAAAGTCAAATGCTTGACTTTTAAGAAGATTGATTCAGGACAACTTGAAGACTAGAGGTAAATTCTTATATAATGTGAGGAAAGGGTCTATGTTAATAAGCCACAGAGCACTCGGAATCCTAATGTAGTACAACTCAAAATATCACAATAAACATTTTATGCTACTTATACATATTAACTCCTATGGCTCTTTCTCTCACCTTAAAATGTGCTGTGAACATGGTGTTTTGGGTTTTTTTTGCTATTTTAATATCTGAAATAATAAGTCTACTATCTTAAATCATATCCTATAAAGGCTTAGTCATTTGTATTTTATCAGAGGCAAATGAAAACAACTGAATGTTTTTCAGCAGGAGAATAACAAGGACAGGTCTATGCCTTATAAAGATTATTTTGGTACCTGGACAGACTGGATGGAGAAGGATGAGAGGCAATGCAGGACAAATCTATTAGGTGGTTATCATAATAGTCTAGGTCAAAGATGATTAGAGCCTGATCTAGGGTGATGGTAAGAAATTGGGGAGAGATGAGAGATAAGGAGGGTAGAATCAACAGGGAAATTAATAAGATGTGGGGACTTATGAAAAAGGCTAAAGGATATTGCTAAAGTTATGAACCTGGATAACATTCAAAATTTGGACAAAATAAAGATATTCATGCTAGCAACGTTTTTAGAGAATTTTAACCCAACTCAAATGCTTGATATACCAAGGAGGCTAAAAGTGCTCAGAAAAGAAATTTTTTTAGGAGTCATTTAATATTTATGTCAGTCAGATCAACATCCAAGAGCAAAGATAATTAAAAGTTCAAGTTTATTTGGAAAATATTGCTGAAAAGGATGATGGAAGATTGTGTTGTATTGTCTCCACCAAATGGAGAAAAGTAGTATGGTGAAAATAAGCCTTAGGAGATCTTGATATTTTTACACATTGAGTCATATCACTGAAAGAACATTCGAAGTTGAAATAGGAAGCAGAATAAGCAACTGATGTAAATGGATTTTAAAATACAAATACAACCAGTATTTATTAAATGACTCCTTAAAAAGAGAATGGTTCTTTTTATTGGGAGAGATACCAAGCTGATCTTAGATACAATATGCTCTCCAGAAACTTACATTCTGGAGAGGATTCTGGGAAGATGGCAGAGTAGGTCAGAAAATTCCAAGTTCTCAAGATTTTCCCCTACAAAAGAGCTAAAGTAGTACCTTAGGGTGAACAAAGCGTGGGTGAAGATAAATAAAGAATAGGGGC
This sequence comes from Bettongia penicillata ogilbyi, assembly GCA_023548195.1. NCBI lineage: Eukaryota > Metazoa > Chordata > Mammalia > Diprotodontia > Potoroidae > Bettongia > Bettongia penicillata. The sequence goes on from JAJHZJ010000300.1 coordinate 2,770,419, forward strand.
ACAACCAGGGTTTTCCTGGGATAATTTGAGAAAGAGTAATCATTTTATACAAATGAGGTACAAGAAGAAGAATTGATACAGAGGAATTAGATGGGGGAGAAAGGCTGGTAGTTCTGGTAACCTACTTTCATCGAGAATGACTTTAAGAGGGAACAATAAATATATATTTAGAAGAGTATAAAAGTCTTTTAAATTCTGAAGAAATAAAATGGTAGGGGCATAGGGAGGGGGAGAGAACAAGGGAAGGGTCTTTAGAGGGGAGAATGAGGAAATAGTTAAATGGGAAAGTTCTAGAAGGGTGTTTAGACTTATGGGATGGGAAGATAGGGCAGGATACTTGGAGCGGGGCAGGCAAGTAATGGAGGGCAAAGTAGTGGATAGAAGTAAAGTAGAGGAGGCAGGAGGGATAGGAAACAAGAAATATGCACAAACATAAAAACAAAGACCAGGAGTAGAATGTTTGGGAAAGTATATGTCTGTGTGTGTGTGTGTGCAGATAGATAGATAGATAGATAGATAGATAGATAGATAGATAGATAGATAGATAGATAGATAAAAGATAGGTAGATAGATAAAAGATAGGTAGATAGATAGATAGATAGATAGATAGATAGATAGATAGATAGATAGATAGATAGATAAATGGATGGATGGATAGATAGATAGATAGATAGATAGATAGATAGATAGATAGATAGATAGATAGATAGATAGATAGATATAGAGAAACATATCTAAACTTTATAGTATAGCCTTTGGGGGAAGTGGGGGAAGGGGAAAAAGAACAATTAAAAAAATGCACAGCAGAGAATAAAAGAAAATTCACAAGAAAGCAAAAAAAAAATGGACAATTCTCAACACAACATATATTATTTATCATCCAGGCTTTCTGAAAATGAAAACTTATTGTTACATATCTTGACTCCTCTCATGTTCTGCTCGATGTACAGCATGTTTTTTTTTCTTTCTTAGTTTGTATTTAAGTTCCAATATTTAAGTTTATGATATGTTTTTGTTTCTTTGACCTGTATTAGTGTCCTGGCCCTTGAGTCTAAAATAAATTTTTTTTAAAAAGAAACTTATGCTCTAGGGAGGGGAAAAGATAAAACAGAGACTCAGAAAATATAGTGTTACATTACAGAGTTATGTGACAAAGTATTGTGTAAAGTCTGAGGGTGGAGTTCATTACCACCAAAGATGAGGGAAGAAATCAAAGTAAAAGTTAGTATTTGAGTTGGGAGTTAAATTCATTAGGGGAGTAATTCATTAGGGAAAAATAATTAGAGAAGGGAACTCCAGGCTAAGAGAACAATTCTAGATCTCCAGAGGACCAAGCTGAGGACAGAGACATGATGGAGGCTATCAGCTCCTCTCATGTTGACTCCCTCCTAGAGTCTTCTCCTTTCAGCAACATGAAGTAGCGTTGGCATCTTCCATCTTCTCTTGAAGTTGGAAGCCAGAAGCACCTGAAGTAACTGCAGAATCCAGAGACTGAAGAAACCAACGAGAATCAAAGATCATAAAGGACAGACTGGGAAGCTCTCTTATCTCTCCCTCCTGCCATTCTTCCCAACCCTGCATGTAGGCACAGAGCATTGATCTCACCCATGGAGAAATGGTCTCATATTGGTAGATTGGGGGCTTGTGTTAAGTGTATAAAACTAAGGCTTACAAAATGCTTTGTAAATATTATCTCATTTTATCCTCAAATGAATTCTAAAATGTGAAGCAGTACATGACACATCTTCATACAGTATCTCATAAATACTTACTGACTAGATGTGCCAAATGCTTATAGTTGATTGTACAGTTATTTGTGTACTCTCTTCCATTAGATTTTGAGCTATTCAAAGGCAGAAAATATGTTCTAACTTTTTTTTGTATCCCCAGTGTACAGCATAGTGCCTGGCACACAACTGGTGCTTAATAAATATTTGCCGACTGACTGAAATAAATGAATTGATACAACCTTAAAAACCCTTGCAAATAGTTTTCATCGAAGCAAGAAGGAAAATTCCTATAGTTTTTTTAATCCAGTAGTATTACAGGAAGGAAGGAAGGAAGGAAAGAAGGAAGGAAGGAAAGAAAGAAGGAAGGAGATAGCAACTACAGACACATATTGCTACTTTTTAATCTCAATAAGTTATTAATGAGAATAGTCTGTTCTTGCATCAAGGGTATCCTTGATTAAAATATGAGAAGGGGATAGATGTGCTTTTACAGATGAATTTCTACAATAGACCACATCTTCACAGTTATCAATTGCCTAAGAAATGTAGAGAAAATAGATCTCATTCTAATTTCTGTGCATAATAAAAAAAAGCACTGGTCTTACTAATGAAAAATGTAGCTTTAGGCAGTTTCTTATACCATTAAAATCACACAATATTGTTTAATGGATTCACCATGGAGAACTTTGGTCAAAGTTAAACTCAGCATTAAAATTAAGTGAGAGCAAGTTAGGGAGACATGGGGTCACTGAAGTTGTAGTATCACAGAAGAGGAGATTGTTTCCCTAAGGCCAGTGAAAATTCCCAGATGCTCCTAGTTAGAGATGACTGAACAGAAACATTATTAGGAACTTTTGCGGCTGGAGCAAACACCGCAAACCACAACCAGAGCAAGTGACTTGAAAAACCACCTCAACCTGTTTATTGTGGAGGGAAGGAGAAAACAGAGGACACTACCATTAGAAGAAAGGAACACCGTAACTCTGCTGGTGGGGAAGCCATCCCTAGGAAAAGGAACTATATCATCTGGTAGCTTCCTATTTTAATGATTCCTTCTTACTTTTATTTTATTATTTTTACATCACCCTCATTTCTAAATATGTTCCTCTCCTTTCACAAATTGAGCCAATCCTCCCGAAAAAGATTTTTATTTAATTAAAAAATAGTTCAATAAAACCAATCAACATATCAACTATATAATGACGTCTGACAGTATATACAACATTCTTTATCCCTAACTCCCTGCTTCTGAAAAAGAGATTTCATTTCAATTCATTTAGAGTCTAAGATTTGTCACTAAAAGTGTGCAGCTAACTAATTATACCTGACAGCTAGGGTTAAGATCAGTTGGTTTTTTTACACTTAGCGTGCAAGTGGCCTGATCATTAGGAAGTGAGAATGGAGAGGCAACTCTATAGCCACCATGGTTTGAAGGAAGGGTCTGGAAAAGGGCTTAAAACCATCTACTTATTCTCTCCAAAAAACCTTTAAAGTTCATAGGATTATAAGCCTAGAGTTGGAAAGATGGCCTTAAAGGCCATCCAACTCCCTCATCTTACATTGGAAGAAATTAGGACTGATTTGTTAGAAAGAGAAACAGATTTGGGGTCAAAAAAGTTGGTTCCAATTCCTACTCCCTCATTTATTTCCTGTGTGACTTTGGGAAACACTCAACCTCCCTGATCCACACTTTCTTCATCAATAAAATGAGATACATTGAACAAGATTACCTCTGAAGTCCCTTACATCTCTACTGTGAACCTAAAAAGGACAGAGAAATTGTGAATTGCTTAAGATTACACAAACAGTGCCATGACAAAATTCTGCAGCTAGAAGAATACTAAGGAATGATTTAGTATAAAGTGTTCATTTTACAGAGAAGGAAAATGAGGCTTTAAAGAAGGTAACTAACTTTCGTAAGATCACCAAGGAACACTCATTCAACTCTAAATGATATTGAGACCGAATTGGAGTCAAATGGAGTTGAAATGTCACAGATAAATAGACTGTTAAAGCTAACGGAGATTTTGAGACCTTGTTCCACCTCCTCTTTTTTTAAGGAGGAGGGAATATAATTCAACAGATAATCTAGTCCAGGGATTATAACCAAGGTTCCCTAACTCTCAGCTTCTTTCAGCTAGATTGTTAAAATGTGATTGGTTTGGGGAAGGCAGTATCAGGTCCTTGTTTTATCACTTAAGATGAGGAAGAAAAGAGTTCCTCTGTTCTCCCTAGGTGTGCCCTAGTTCCATGCTCTTCTACTCAAAAGGGTAGTAGACCAGTAGCCCCGTCTAGGGGGAGGTGTGGTAAGACAGAATATGGGCTAGACTGTGGGAAGTGTACTGTCTGTACACTCAGTAATTCCACCTACTTTCCCCATTCCAGCACTGAGGGGACTAGCTTGACAGGGCACCAGAGTCAGGTCTTCTTTCTCACTCTTAGGTTCCACTGAAACTCAGGGCCCCCTAGCCATAATCTCTACATTCCCTTCCCCTTGCCTGGAATAGTGGACAGAGATTAGTTTGAGTCATATTTGGGATGCTGTGCAATGTTTTCAAAGTAGGTTGCTGTCACAAAAGACCAATTTTAAATTCTCCAGTGATAATGTATACTTTGAATCATATAACACCGCTATCTCAGAAAAGTCATAATCGTAGAGGACCTGAAGGCCAATAGAAAGTTATCAGTAGATAGAAATCGGCCTACCACGTATTACCAATAGCTATATCTGCATATAAAGTTATATAAATATATCAAGGGTAAGTATAACTATAAAATGGCTTGTGCCAGAGTGAGAGATGGAGAAGCCGAGTGATGCCCTGGTATCTGTAACATATACATATATGTGTTTGTGTGTACGTGTGTATATACATGTATACCTATGTGTGTGTGTGTGTATTTTATGTATGCAATGTATTGTGTGGATATGGACTGGTGATGGCCCAGGATATAGTGGATGACCTTAACCTTTGTAAATTAAGTTTTCTTTATTTTTTCCCCCAGTCTCACTTTGTCTGAGGCAATGTCCATTCTGTGACTAAGGTCTAGGTAAGACAAAAGCTGATCCAGAAGACCCTCAGAGTTTCTGGCCAGAACAATAAACAATTGCTATTTACACTCATTCTAAGCCATCAGAACCTAAATAATGAGTCATGGAGGCTTGGATTGGAGGTTATCATTGGCCATTCGAAGAGAGAACCAGGGTGATTCAAGAAATCATAAATAAAAACTGCACAAGACAAAAAGTAAATTGTCAACACTTTTTGAAAAAGAAAAAAGTAAATAAATATAAATTAACCTTTTTTTTAGTCTAGGCCCCAAACCCCAAAATGTCTTAGAAAATATAAGTTCAAATCTGACTTCAAACAGTTTCTGATTATGTGATCCCGGGTACATCACTTAACCCTGTTGGCCTCAGTTTCTCATCTGTAATAAGAGCTGGAGAAGGAAATGGCAAACCATTCCACTACCTTTGCCAAGAAAACCCCAAATCGGGTCACAAGGAGCTAGACACAAGTCATATTTATATGCTGTCTGCCACACTAGAATATAAGCTCCTTGAGAACAGGGACTGTTTTAGTCTCTAATGTATCTCCACCACTAAGCGTAGTGTCTGGTAAGTACTTTGAAGATGCCTCCTGACATGTTAATAATGACCTGCAATCCTTTTCTCTCAACAGAGCTAATTTGGTACCACTGTTGCTATGTACTTTAATTCTAACCTAAACTAGGGGTGGTGCTCCATATTCCAGACAGGCAAGGGGATTAATCCAGGCTGAGTACAAAGTAATAGGGTAGTGCCCTATGTCCTTGTATGCTCTCAGGTCTGAGTCCCACTGTGAGTTCTCTAGGTGCAGTAGAACTATCATGTCTAGAACTGGAAGACCTGTGTTCAAATCTCACCACAGCTGTCAAATCAGTGGACTAGACAGCTTCCAAAGTCCCTTCTAATTCTAGACTTACAAGGTTCTTGATTACAGATGAACTGCTCTATTAAATGAGTAACAGAGCCTGTTGAAAATAGGATCATAGATCTATAGCTCAAAGAGGCCAATGAAGCACACTAACCCAACGCCTTTATTTTAGAGATGGGGGGGCGGAGCCAAGATGGCGGAGTAGAAGGACGCACGTTTACAAGCTCCAACCCACAGCCCATAGAATTAATGTAAAAAGAGACCCCCATAACTTCTGGACCACTGAAAGGGGTACAGAAATGGAGTGGAAGAGATTTCCGTGCCAGAGAGCCCTGGAGAGCGGTCCCCAGGGTCCGTCACGCCCTGGAAAGTGGACCCCACCCCAGCACTGCCCTGGCCATGGCCCCAGAGAAACTGACCCGAGCAGGCTTCAGGGACGGAAGCTCCGGCAGCCGGGAAAGTCCCTCCACCCACAGAAGCTACAGGTCAGTGAGAGAGACGGCTGGCTGGCTGAGGGGAGTGGAGTGTCTCTGTGACTCGGGCCCCCTCAGGAGGAAGCAGCGGCGGCAGAGACGGGGACAGGAAGCAGCAGAGGCAGAGGCGTCGGCGGCAGCAGAGGCAGCAGCAGCCGGCTGTGGCGGCCGGGACTCCCCCAGCAGCAGGCAGGATCTTCATTCCTGAAAGTCTCTGCATAAAAAACCTGAGGGAGCTGAGCCTGGGAGACGGCCCTGCCCCACCCTGCTCCACTACTGAAGGCCTCTGCATAAAGTCCCTGAGGGAGCTGAGCCTGGGAGGCGGCCCTGCCCCCACCCCAGCACCAGAACTAAAGCTACATTGATTAGCAGCTGGGCGGGCGGCACGGAAAGCCCATTTGAATCTCAGAGCCCAAGGACTAGCTGGGCGGATCTAGGCAGGGGTGGACAGGAATCTCAGAAGTCAAGTAACTGGCTGGGAAAATGCCTAGAAAAGGGAAGAAAAATAAGACTATAGAGAGTTTTTTTGAAGAAATGCAAATGATCCCGACATTCGGATCTGATGACGAGGACGTATTCTTGCCATCAGGGAAAGACGTGGAGGGCGGGGCCTCGATACCCCAGACACCCCAGGGGGATGTCAGGTGGGCTCAGGCCTTGGAAGAGCTCAAAAAGGATTTTGAAAAGCAAGTTAGACAGGTGGAGGAAAAACTGGGAAGAGAAATGAGAGAGATGCAAGAAAAGTATGAAAAACGGGTCAATACCTTGGTTAAGGAGACCCAAAAAAATGCTGAAGAAAATATCACCTTGAAGAATAGGCTCACTCAACTGGCAAAAGAGGTTCAAAAAGCCAATGAGGAGAAGAATGCTTTCAAAAGCAGAATGAGCCAAATGGAAAAAGAGGTTCAAAAGCTCACTGAATTTAATAGCTCTCTCAAAATTGGAATGGAACAGATGGAGTCTAATGACTTTACGAGAAACCAAGAAATCACCAAACAAAACCAAAAGAATGAAAAAATGGAAGAGAATGTGAAATATCTCATGGGGAAAACAACTGACCTGGAAAATAGATCCAGGAGAGACAATCTAAAAATTATGGGACTACCTGAAAGTCATGATCAAAAAAAGAGCCTAGACATCATCTTCCATGAAATTATCAAGGAAAACTGCCCTGACATTCTAGAACTAGAGGGCAAAATAAGTATTGAAAGAATCCATCGATCACCACCTGAAAGAGATCCAAAAAGAGAAACTCCTAGGAACATTGTGGCCAAATTCCAGAACTCCCAGCTCAAGGAGAAAATCTTGCAAGCAGCTAAAAAGAAACAATTCCAGTACTGTGGAAATAAAATCAGGATAACTCAAGATCTAGCAGCTTCTACATTAAGGGATCGAAGGGTGTGGAATAGGATATTCCAGAAGTCAAAGGAACTAGGACTCAAACCAAGAATCAACTACCCAGCTAAACTGAGTATAATACTTCAGGGGAAAATATGGTCTTTCAATGAAACAGAGGACTTTCAATCATTCTTGATGAAAAGACCAGAGCTGAAAAGAAAATTTGACTTTCAAACACAAGAATGAGAAGAAGCATGAAAAAGTAAACAGCAAAGAGAAGTCTTAAGGGACTTACCAGAAGTGAACTGTTTACATGCCTACATGGAAAGACAATATTTGTAACTCTTAAAACGTTTCAGTATCTGGGTAGTTGGTGGGACCACACACACACGTACATGCATGCATGCACACACACATACACACATGCACACACACACAGACAGAGAGCACAGAGTGAATTGAATAGGATGGGACCATAGCTGAAAAGAAATTAAGGTAAATGATGAGAGAAAAATGTAGTAGGAGGAAAGAGGGTGAAATGGAATGGGGTAATTATATGTCATTTAAGTGGCAAGTAGGAGACTTTTTAGTGGAGGGATAAAAGAGGAGAGCTGAGAAGAAAAAAAAAACAATTAGTTTACCCTCATCACATTTGACTAAAGGAAGGAATAAAATGCACACTCATTTTGGTATCAAAACCTATCTTACAGTATAGGAAAGTGGGGGAGAAGGAGATAAGCAAGGGGGGGAGGATGGAAGGGAGGGCAAAGGGAGGAGGGAGCAATTTGAAGTCAACACTTGGGGAGGGACAGGATCAAAAGACAGAAGAGAAACAATGAGGGGCAGGTTAGGATGGAGGGTAATTCAGTCTTACACAACACGACTATCAGGGAAGTCATTTGCAAAATTACACAGATATGGCCTATATTGAATTGCCTGCCTTCCCAAAGGGAATGGGTGGGGAGGGAGAGATGGGGAGAATTTGGAACTCAAAGTTTTAGGAACAACTGTTTAGTATTGCTGTTGCTACTAGGAAAGAAGACATACAGTTAATGAGGAATAGAAAGTCATCTGGCCCTACAGGAGAAGGGAAGGATGACAGAAGAGAGGGCAGATTGGGGATAGGGAAAATTAGATGCTTGGGGTATTGGGGTGGGGGGAGGGGATAAAAGGGGAGAAAATTTGGAACCCAAAATTTTGTGAAAATGACTGTAAAAAGTTAAATAAATAAATAAAAATTTAAAAAAAAATAGAGATGAGGAAATGTAAGACTAGAGAGGTTAAATAAATTGCAACATAGCACACAGGTATTAGCCATCAGAGGCAAGTTACTCCAGGACTGGAATCTTTCTTCTGTATCACCATCTTTGCAGTAGGATTTTCATGGTCCTGTTTTGTTTACAGTTTTACATTATTAATATTTTTAATCTATTATATATAGCTCACTATTCCTTTTAAATACATAAAAAAATTATCATGTAAATTTCTCTTTCCTTTTTTTCCCCTTCTCTCCTTTCCCCCCATCTGAGGCATTTAACTGTCCCTTTTACTGTCAAATGAGACAGCTTCTTATCATGAGGTGCTGTAACATCTTTAGTCATCAAAGAAAGAAAGATTCTAGTCATGTAAAATAAAGACAAGAAAATGGATTAATGTATTTAAGAAATATTTTCAACAGTGAATGTCAAAAATCTTAGGAATCTTTCATATAAACAAAAGTTAAATTAACCAGAAGCCTTCTGTTTCTCAAGGTTCATTGGCAAGGTTTTATTATAGGAGCCTGAGAATTCATGTACTTTCAAAGCAATAACTGAATCAGTGGGAGAGTTTTCTCTTCATTCTGAGCAATCTCATTCATTACAGTCAAAGCGTTGTGAGTGGAAGGGAGACAAAGTTTGGGAGAAGAAGTTTCAGAAAGGGATTCATATTGCTCTGCCTGCCTAACTGAAAAGTAGCATCTCTGCTTTAGAAATGAAATCAGAAACTGATTGGAAAAACAATTTGCACTGGAGTGAAACTGAGCTCTCCTTTCCTGCCAGTTAGGGGGCTTATGGCAGGAGAGTATAAACCTTTCACTGGGAATTAAACAGTTGGAAAAAGTCAAGGAAAAAAATGCTTTCAAATGGCATTTTGATGTGAAAATCAGACCCAGTCTTTAGTTTTAATATGGGGGAAAAAAAATCAGACAGCAAGAGTAGATGCCTTTCAGGGGAAAAAATATGAATTTAACACATGGAAAATACATGAATAAAGAAACAAATTACTTTTTGTTATCAAGATGAAGCCTGAAGTACTCATCTGAACTTTTAACAGGCCACTGAGGCAGGGTCTAATCATCAGGACATGGCTTTTTTTTCATTCTACAATCCACCTCTTATCTTCGCTTCTGCCTTTTTTAGTGGAAAATTTATACAGATTTCTGCTAATGGTTTTTCTCTTATAAGCTTAAAAAAAATCAGCAGTCTTCACTCATTGCAGTGTTAAAGATTCTCATTTGCTATGAGATTGGAGCTCAGGCATTTGTATATTTACTCTCAATATAGTTGGAGTTATACCAGCATGAACTTGGGCCTGAAATAATTAAAATTGGAGAGCTTCGTAATAGGAAGTACCAGTATCTAAATCAAGCAAAGACCCCTTTCCATGGCTCCAATCCCAGGGGTAAATTATCCATACTGTAAGCAGAGCACAGTGCCTTTTAGACTTGTAAGAAACAATTTCGTCTTTGTGAGTTTTATAACTACAACCGACGGATCATAAACAGACTGTCCTCATGCAGTTCCCATGGCAACAGGACATAATATATGTGTCCATTAAACTGGGAAATGTAATGAAGTGTAATAAAATATGCCTTAGGAAAAAATATGCTTCTCAGCATATTTTTATTAATTAAAATATTGCATAGAGCATTTTTCATATATATATTCCTGACAGCAAATAAAAGTCTTACAACAGATTAAGTATGGCTCTGGAGTTCCATCCAATATTAATTGATACAAAATAGGAGAGGCATTTTCACAGAGAAAATGTTTTGACTAGTGGCCTCCAAGTGATTAATGGGCAAACAGTTATGTCCTTTATTTGCTGAACTGTGTATATAGCATTTCAAATACCACCAGTCACTCAGTCTTGGCATGTGAATCCACGGGACCAGGGATAAACTGAGCCGTGGATGTCTTCAAGCCTCTGGGAGGAAGGGCAGGTAAGGGCTAAAGTCAAGCCTAGGTACTCTTGTGCTCAGGTTGGCCAGTCTTATATTTCTGCTTTGTGATCTGAGCCAGAGTTGTCGCTTCCACCAAGAGGATAAGCATGGTTATAAAAATGAAGTGGAAGCTAATGCCTGCTCATTAAAGGAATTCATGTATATCAGTAAAAGCAATGAATCCTCAGTCAAAAGACTTGGGTTTAAATCTTGGATCTCCTACTTACTATCCGCACAAAGGTTGCAACCTCATTAGGTCACTATTTCCTTATTCCTGTAAAATTAGGAGGTTGGTTAAGATGATCTTTACGCTCTCATCAGGCTCCTCATTTATAAGCCATTGGATTTTTTGAACAACCCAGTTGTACCCTGGTATCAGTTCACTTTCTACAAGTCCAAGCCCTAGGCAAGTCAGAGACATCTTAACATAACATCAGAGGAATAGACGCACTAAGGAAAATCCAAAGTATTAAGTAAAGAAGATTTTTACTTTCAATGCTGAGTTAGAAAGTAACGTAATGAGTGCAAACCAAGAACAGAAAATCCTCTCCTGAGTCTTTCTCTTCATTTCAGCTTTCTGTGCTGCTGATCTTCCTCTTTGTCCACCAGCATCTAAATTACTCCTGGCATATGTAAAGATCACATAAACTTCACATCACACTCAGCCAATCAGAAAAGATGATCCAAAAAGTGAAAAGAGTCATTGGAAGTGCAATGGAAAAACTTGCACACTAATACACCATTGTGGAACTCTGCACAACTGTGCTGAAAAAAATTTACCATTATGGGAGAAAGATGAATAAATTGTTTTCATCCTCTGACTCAGTGGTAGCAAGATTAGGAATATATTCTAAGGAGATAAGAGACAAATAAATCCTATATATAAAAAAATGTTTTCAGCATCACTTTCTTTTTTAAAATATTTTGATTTCATTAAATATTTTCCAATTATAAGCAAAAACTTTTTTTTAATTTTGACTTCCAAATTTTGTCCCCCCCTTCCCCTCCTTCACCCCTTGAGAAGACAAGCAGCATGACATTGACTAGACCTGTGGAGTCATGCAGAACTTGTCCAGTAGCACTTTCAAAGAACTGGAAACAAATTTGGTTTCCACTAATTAATGAGCAAACAAACTGCAGATTCACAGAATATTATTATTCTAAAAGATATGGCAAATATGAGGCACTCAAAAAACATGGAAAGATTTGTATGAACTGATGCAGAGTAAAATAAGCAAAACCAGAACAATTATAATAATGTAAAAGAAAAATTTCAATATTAAAAATAAGCCAAATTGAGTAATCCTAAAAATGTATCTGATTCCCAGAAAATACATAATGCTATGTTACGTTTGTCAGTCATATCCCCTGTAGCGATTGTTTTTGTTTAACTTCTTTGTTACAAAGAAGAGTTCAAATGGAAGGAGAGATGGACAAAGGGGAGACAACTATATCTAGAAACGATATTCTAAAAATCAATAAAAAATTTTTATACAGATCACATGGAGAACATAATTTAGGACAATACACATAGCTTCCCTCCTCAAAAACTAGGACTAGAACAGGTGTTGTTTACTGTCAATTTTTTGTTATTCAGTCATTTTCAGTGACTCTTCCTGACTCCATTTGGGGTTTTCTTGGCAAAGATACTACAGTGGTTTGCCATTCCTTATCCAGCTTATTTTAGAGATGAGGAAACCAAGGCAAACAGGGTTAAGTGACTTTCCCAAGGTCATACAACTAGTAAGTGTCTGGGGCCACATTTGAACTCAGAAAGATGATTCTTCCTGACTCCAGGCACTGCACGACGATCCATAAAGTTGACATAAAACGTATTTTCCTTCCTGTGTCAATTATAATGAGTTAATATGAAGCTCATCCCTTGGTTCAGTTCACTTTAAGAATCCAATAAAATTCCTCACATTGAGTAGCTACTTAACAGCATAATTAACCCAGTTGCTTTGATTTTAGCTCCCCACCCTTCTCTGCTCTTAGTGTCTTTTTGATGTTAATCCCCTGTTCTGTGCTCCCCATTAAGTTCACAACTGTGTCATGTTTTGCTGCCCATATCACATTTTTGTCCTTTTAGTGTGCCCCTACTAATAAATCTCAAACTAAAATGAAAACAAATCTCTGAGTCCAATATATATGTTGGAAAACACTTAAGATAAACCCTTTATGACATCTGCTCTACAAAATGTCCAGGCAGCAAGGCAGTGCAGTGGACAGAGGATCAGGCTGGAATCTGGAGGACTTGGGTTCGATTTGACCTCGGACATTTAGCTGCTATGTGTCCCTGGACAAGGCATTTGATCCTGTTTGCCTCAGCTGTAAAGGAAAATGGAGGAGGGAATGGCAAATGCTTCCAGCATATCTTTGCCAAGAAAATCATAAAGGGATCGGGAAGAATCAGATACAGCAGAAAACAAATAAACAGTAATTACAGACTTTAAAGCAAGGTAATGGAAAGTGTATTCAGTTGAAAGACAGTTCAACTTAATTAAGCACCCACTATGTGCCAGGGACCCAGAGATAAAAATCAAACTGTGACTCTCCTCAAGGAGCTTAGATTCTTCTAGAGTCAAAAGGTCATGGTTTCAGTCTTAGCTCTTCATTCTCTGTGACCTTGACAAGGTATTTGATTCCTTCCAGCTTCAGATTCTTCATCTGTAAAATGAGGGAGCAGGAAAAAATGATTGCTATGCCTATTTGCCATAGCCAAAAGCACCTTGGGGAAAACTGCAAGTTTACAGTCACTTTCTCATCAGGATGTTTCTCATTGGTAGGCTCATGCAGCTTCTGGGAGTAAGGGTCTCTAGAAAGGAAGGTAAGGGTGGAAAATGGAAAGCAGTGGCAAAGAGTCTAAAGAGTGAGGAAAATGTGTAAGGAGGGATAAGCCCAGACTCAAGAGACCTGAGTTCAAGTATCATTTCTCCTACTTCTTATATAATCTTTGAGCACAATGAAACTTAATTTTTATGTGACACTTTATTGTTTATAAAATGCTTTGCAAATATTACCTCATTTTATACTCACAACAAACCTGACTACTATAATCTCAATTTTTACAAGTGAGGAAATTGAGGCAGGCATGGATTGGGTCATAGTTAATAAATATCTGAGGTTGGAGTTGAACTCAGGTCTTTCTGCATCCAAGTTCAACACTCTATCCGCTGTACCTGCTACTTCCCTCTGTTGGTCTAACTTATCTATAAAATATCTAGATGATCTGAAGGGTTCTTCCAGCTTTAATATCCTATACTCTCATAAAAGTGGTAGGAACAAAAAAAATAATAAGCCACTTATATATCACTTTCCTGACCACAATCCTACGAGGCAGACAAGGCAGGTATTATTGCTCCCATTTTAGAAATGAAAAAACTGAGAAGCAAAAACAGCTAAGCCAAGATAGGACTCAAGGCTCCTGACTCCAAGTCAAGAATACTTTCCATGATACCAGTCTTAGAGCTGATGAACTTTGTACTTCACCTGGGACTCAGTGAGGGTGCCTGCTTCCCTTGACCATATTGACTCAATGAAATACCTTTTGAGGTGTAGCAAGGAGAACGTGGGTCTTTGTGAACTAGAGTTGTGTGGGAATATGATGTCTGCTTTCCAATAACAAAGAGTGTCAGTACGGAATAACTATTAGACTTGTTCTGTCCAGCCCCTGTGGGAAGAACTAAGCACAATGAATGGACAGAAGCTACAAAGCAGTATCCCAGAAGACAGGGATTTACCTTTACTAGAGGTGTTCAAGCAGGGTTTGGATAACTATTCGTTAGGTATTTTTAGTAGGATTATTTTTCAAATATAGATTGTACTGGTTGCTAACATCTCTTCCAACTCAGGAGGTCTGTGATCCTGGGAAAGAAAAGACCCCCAAGAACTATTCTACTGAATCCTTTTACACAGGCATTCATGCAAATTCTTATGGAGGCATCTATATTTCCCTAAGTACACAGGGTACCAAGGCTACAATGAAGTGGGGTTTTTACCCCAAGATAACAGAATTTATACTTCCTTTTCCATCATACTACACCCAAGGTGAGTTCCTCCTGGGTTGCCCGGACCTGCTCCCCAATCCCAATCCCAGTAGCAAGAGATCTCCCCAGCAACCTCCCCTCTCCCAAATGAATTGCCGTGGGTGACAAAATTGTTAGTTACAGTTCTGATAGACTCACACGTATCATCATCCTTTATCCTCAGATAATTATGTGCCTGTTCTCACTTTGCTTATGGACAAATGGAGCTGAAAATATTCATCAGTACCTCAGAGCTCTTTGGGTAAGGGCAGACTCTACTGTTGGCTGCATACACTGTTTGCCTTACCTCCTTCATTTCTGTACTACATGCATGATAGAACAAACAGAAGATACAGACAGAAGAGATGCAGGCAAGAGATGTGGTCCTGTAAACATTCTTTCTATAATAGATTCCCAACCTGGAGCTATTGCTGTGATAGATTATTATTGCCTCTTTATCCCAAGAGCAAAGAATCCTAACTCTGGATTTAGACTGACCTTCTTATAATTATGCATTAAGCTCTCAACAAGGTGACCCTCATGGGCATAGAATACACAATTATTTTTCATTTTTCTCTAATTAAACTAAATGACATTCCATTTAGATTATATTTTATTAACACTTTTAAAATCCCTTAAACTAATGGAAGTTTTTGTCCTTGAATATATCTTCCTTCCAATAAGTTAGTAATTTGCCTTTCAGCAATTTGAGTGTTTGATTAATTAGTGACCAGTCCTGAGTTTGCTCTTTGTAACCACATCTGAACTCTGATTCATTAATAAACCTAGACTCAAGAGTCAAAATCACGAAATGCAGTTTGCCATCAGATAAGGAAATGGGATTTTTTTTCTTCAGAAAGATGACTACATGACAATTGCCAGGGAAAAACTTCAGGGCTACTCGTGAATCTTGGAAAATTCTAGAGTCCCTTTCAAGTGGGGCCCCTGGGATTCCTTTGCTACTCTTCAAAGAACACTTGACTCATAATGAACATCTGCTTGGCTTTTTGTACCGCTATAGAATGAGCACTGAACAGAACTACTGATGATGTTAACAGAGAAACAGCACTAGTCAGAGAAGGCATTTAAAAAAATCTTGGCAGCTGTTTTTTGTTTTCCACCTAAGTCCTAAACTATGATAGCAGCAGAAGCAGGTGCTGTGGAGCACTCAGATTTTGGTCAAACATCAAAGATGGCGAGGTCATCCACTGCATCCCATGTCATTACCAGTAATCTTGACTTCTGTCCTGCTACTAGATGTCAATGACTCTGAAAGAGATAGTGAGACTGACGACTTTGTGCAACTCTGCTCCACTGAAATCCAGTTCATGTTTAAGTCAAAACATCATCTTCATGATGCCATTAGTCCTCTTTGGAAATAAAGGACGAACAACTCCAAGACTTCAAGATGGGAAGGTGACCCTGGGTTTTCAAAAGTAAGCACTTCCAAGTTCTGCAAAGTTAGAAAGTCTTCCAAGCAGGGTTGTGGCAAAATATTGTGTCCTCTCCAAGGACAAACATAGCCAATCAATCAGCCATCAGACATGTGCACCTGCCATGTGTGAGCAACAGTAGTACTGTTGCTAGAGATAAAAACACAAAACAAAAGGCATCCCATCCCTAATCCTGAGGTGTTTATGTTCTGCCAGGGAAATATTTTCATAAATATGCATAAAATATAGGGACTAGAGACAGGGATTGGATGAGTGATTTCATTGGTGTAGAATTCCCAGATGAGTAAACTCCCTCTACCAGTGCAGGTTGGCATCTTCTTTGCAACTTGTAGTCTTATAAAGTTGCCTAAAGTACAGTCTCTAACTTTTTTGATTGTACATAATGATTAATAGAAAATTTTGAGCATATCCCTATCAGTAAGATGTTTTTTCAGTACACATCTTTAATATGTTTATATTAAATTTGTAAATTATATACAACAACAATCTACAGGTATTATAGAACAATTGTGTATAGTACAAAAACCAAAAAAAGATGAGATTAAGATAAATTATATTTTAGCCTTTGGTATTATTCCAGCCATTAGAAAACCACTGGAGTTTATTGAGTAACAGAGTGACGTGGTTAGATTTGCACCTTAACAAAATCACTTTGGCAGCTATGTTCAGAAAAAAAAAGTAAAGAAGGAGGAGACTTGAGGTAGGGAGATCAATTAGGAGACTATTGCAATAGCCTAAGTAAGAGGAAATAAGAAGATGAGAATAGAAGTGAGGGATTTAGAGGTAGAACTGACAAAAAATGACAATTATGTGCACCATATAGCAAAGATGACACCTACCCATATATACGGAAATTGAGGCATCAAAAATACTGTGAGAATTTGGATGAATGGAAGAATGATATCTTCAATAGTAATAGTGCTTAATGCAGTGCCTGGTACATAGTAGGTACTTAATAAGTGTTTATTAAAATAATATAATAGAGAAGTAAGAAAAGACAGGTGGATTTGAGGGGAAAGATAAAGTTATATCTGCAGTTCAAATCATAATCCATCCATCTCTATTTTTATTCCTTGTGACTCATTTTATCTTGACATCAAGTCCATATATGGGAAATTGGGACTTGGACAGCAGAGGGGAGAAACTGAGAGGTAGTAAGGAACAAGGGGAACTGTGGTCATATTAAAAAACAAACCCCACAATTGGCCATCATAAGAAACATGGGATGCCACCCCTCTTCCTGCCCTCTGATTGGTGGGCCATATGCTCTCTGGGGTCAAAGTCCTCCACTATTGAGTTCATTGTTCTAGAGCATCAAGAAATTTAGTGACTTGCCTAGAGTAATACAGCTAGTATGTGTTATAGCAAATATTGGAATTCAGGACTTATTAGTTCCAAGGATGTCTTTTGATATATTACTATATTTACTCTCATACAAAATAAATATCATGCGATTGTTGAGAGGGGGCACTAGAAACTGAAGGAATCAGCAGAAAGGGCTTCATGCAGAAGGTAGCATTTAAGATACTAGTCTTAAAGGAAATCAGAGTTTCCAAGAGCAAAGGTAAGGTAAGTCAATGCAAAGGCAAAGAAGTGGAGTGTCTTATGTGATTAAAAACTAAGAAGGATAATTTGTACCATAGAGTACTAAAAGTGGAGTAAGGTTTAAAAGATAAATTTGGGATAGGTTGTAAAGGATTTTAAAAGTCAAAGTGAAGCTATGTATGGATGGACTTGTCTGCAACCACCAGCTAATCAATTCTTTGGTCATAGTGACTCATAAAACAAATAAAAGTAATAATGTATGACCTTTAGCAAAGCCATAACTAGCACTATGCAATCAGGTCCTTTTCCCTGAAAGATGCCAACTTGGAGGAGGAATATTTCCTCCCTTGTAATACTAATAACTAGAGGGGACATGTTTTCTCTCTGAATTGATCACAGTGGGAGTCAAGTTCACCAGAGGTATAAAGGTATAAAGGATCATCATAGGAAGAAAATGTGCTTTCCTGCTTTTCCCCCTCACAGGCTAGTAACTTAGTGAGAAGTAGCACATCACTTCCACAAAGAGGATTTCAGGTCACCATCCTCCAAGGATATCACAGCCCTTATACTCTTTTCCCAGAAAGCAACTCTCTACCATTAACATGACTATATGAGGCACAGACACAGTGACAGAGTAAAGGTAGCAATTTTTCCTGGGTTCTCCCAAATTCTCCTCCAAACAACTTTAAAATAATACCTCAAAATGAATTCTGGAGTGGTAGAACCCACAAAAGGGCAGGGTGAAGGAATTTTCCAGCCCAAGAAATTTTGGTCAACACCATGTGGAGTTGTGAACTGATCTAA
Source organism: Bettongia penicillata ogilbyi (assembly GCA_023548195.1). Taxonomy (NCBI): domain Eukaryota; kingdom Metazoa; phylum Chordata; class Mammalia; order Diprotodontia; family Potoroidae; genus Bettongia; species Bettongia penicillata. The sequence goes on from JAJHZJ010000300.1 coordinate 2,788,904, forward strand.
CCACTCTAGAGAGCAATTTGGAACTATGATCAAAGGGTTATAAAACTGTGCATACCCTTTGGCCCAGAAATACCACTAGTGGTTCTGTATCCCAAAGAGATTTTTTTAGAAAGTAAAAGGATCCATATGTACACAAATATTTATAGCATCTCTTTTTGTGGTGGCAAGGAATTGGAGACTGAAATGAAATCCATCAATTGGGGAATGGATCCAAAATAATTCTGAAGGATTTATGATGAAATATGTTGTCCATCTCCAAAGAAAGAACTGATGGAGTCTGAATGGAGATCAAAGCATACTATTTTTTACTTTATTTTTTCATGATTTTCTTCTGTGTTTTCTTTTACAACATGACTAATATTGAAATAAGTTTTGCATGACTGTCCATGCATAACTTATATCAAATTGCTTCCCATACCAGGGAAGGGTAAGGGGAGGGAGAAAAGGAGAGAATTTGGAACTCAAAATTTTTTAAAAACAAATATTAAAATTGTTTTACATGTACTTGAAAAAAATAAAATATTAGAAATGTGGAAGTAGAACCAAAAAATGGCTAAGTCCATGTGCCAGGGTCTGGAATGGAAGATGAAGAAACAGACAAATATTATGAAGAACTTTTCAAGACCCTCCAAACCAAGCCATTCTTAGTACCCAGTAATTTCAAGACAAAGTTGAGCACAGGGAAGGCAGTAAAATGCAGTGGAAAGAGCAAAGGATTTAGGGTCAGAAGTTGATTAAAATCCTAGCTCTATCATACATGGCAACTCAAACAGAGTGCTCTTGAATACCCTTATTTCTTGATGTATACAATGTAAAATATTTAGCTTGTAAAATTACATTTATCACAATAACATTTCCTGTCACTAAAAATGTAGGGCATGTACCATAGTACTATCTCCCATCAATAAACAAGTGGACAGTGAGAATTTTCTTGGTGTTTTAAGCAGGATGATCTAGATAAAACACACATGGGGAAAAAAGGAGCTTAACATTTATTAATAAAGTTCTAGTGGCAAATATTGAAAAACAGATATATAGACAAAGAGAGCAGAATATTAGCTTTGACATGTAATATTTAAGGGCAGAAAGTTATTATTAATATTTATATATCTAATATGTACAATCTGGGATTCTTTGATTGCTTGTCTGGCCAGCAAAATGGGATCATATTTTCTCATGTTAATGTGAGTATAGGCAGAGTCATCATCCAAACAGTCCTAGTCAAAAGGATGGGGACCCTAAGTTTAGTGGGTCAATCAACAGGCATTTATTAAAGTCTTACTACGAGCCTGGCACTGGGCTGGTCAAAGGCATTTCCAGCTTTTGTAAAGTTTTTCTTGAGGAATGTCAAGGCTCTGGTTTCCTTTAACCCCTCTCAAGACCTTCTTTACTTTATTACCTAAAACAATAGTGGGGAACCTGCAGCCTTGAGGCCACATGTGGCCCTCTAGGTTCTCAAATGTGTCCCTTTGACTGAATCTAAATTTCATATTCTGTGAAGTTTTAAGTCATTCAAAGGGCCACACTTGAGGATCTAGAGGGCTACGTGTGGTCTTGAAGCTGCAGGTTTCCCACCCTTGACCTAAAGTATCAAGTATTTGATCAATGTGGCTACTGATTCCACCAATATAGATCCCAATTGCTTCATGCCTTCATAAAGAGCTGTAAGCTACTGTGGGTGAAAAATATCCATCACCTGCTGATCTACCATCTTGTGATGAGCCACTTTGAGCTTAACTAAGCCCAGTCTTTGAAATTTGCTACTTACCATCCACACTTTTGACTTTTTTTGACATGGCAGAACTTGTTGGAGTTTATAGGGTATTGACAAAGACTTTCAGAATGAGAATGATAGTATGGTACTTTAAGGTTTGCAAATAACTCACTTTTTCCTCCCAATAATGCTGAGAGGTAGATACTGTTATTAATTCTATTTTATAGATGAGGAAATTGAAGTAGGAGCAGTTAAATAACTTGCCCGTGATTACACAGCTCATAAGTGTCAGAAGTGGGATTTGAAGCCAGGTCTGTCTTATCTCCAGGTCTAGTGATCCATCTGTCTCACCACCTGGCTCCCTATATGACATAGGTTTCTATGTAATGAAAAGAAGAGAGATCATAGTAGAACTTTAGTATAGGCAAAAGCCCACCACAAACAAGAAGGCAGATTAGGATGCATGAATGTACTGACACATTGCACCAAAAGAAATGACAAATAGAAACATAGGAAGTGATATAGAGTGAAATATGAAGAAAACAATACTCACACTGACTGCACAATGCCATAAACAGAAGAAACACTAAAATGAAACTGAACAATATTCAATAAATATTAACCAAGGTTGACCCCGTAGAAGAGAAGAAAAAATGCACCTTTCCCCTTTCGCTGAAGAGCTGTGGAACTATGGTTATGGAATGCCTCATAAGAGACATACCTGATGTGTTGGTTTTGATAAACTTAAAATTTGTGGTGTTTTCACCTTTCTTTTAAGGTTTTCATCTTTTCACTTTCAAGGTGTTTATTCGGAAATGAGTATAATATGAAAGCTTAAAATAAGATCTTATTCCTTGGGATAAATTTAACAACAGAACCCTAAGAACATGATGGGAATGAGATCCCAAGGGCCTATAGAACCTTCCAGTTACTTTGAAGATGTCCTTCTCTCCTGCTTGCCTTTCACTTGGAAAATGCTCAAGGCAAAGAAGTTAAAAATATCACACTAACAGAGCCTAAAGGCTTCCAATTAGACATTTCCTTTTTAAGATGGGCTCTGTCAGCAACCACCTAGAAATATAAGGCCCTGTCCCATCTCTCCATGCTTATCTACCTACAACCTAGTTTACTGATCATGATCCCACCTATAAATGATCTATCCTAATAATTCCTTCTCAGTGATATTCTTGGGGGTAGAGCCAACATGGTAGAGTAGTGAAGCACTCAGCTGAGCTCTCCCAACATTTCTCTCCAAACGACTTTACAATAATGGTTCAAATAGAATTCTTCAATGACAGAGTCAACAGAGGTCAGAGTGAAGCGTTCTTCTAGCCCAAAATAACGCAGGAGGTGTAAAGGAGAGATCTGTGACACAGAGGAGGAAAGTGGCCAGGAGTCCAAGCAGAAAAAATACTTTTGGGGGTTTGCAGGACAGAGACTGTAAAAGCATCTGGCAACTGATCTGAAAGAGATCACAGGGTACTCTTGTGATACCCCTGGACACAGGACCAGATGCTGTTTGGCATCTCCATTGCCTATGCTCCCTTCTGGGTCATAGTTCAGGGGAAGAGAGGAACATTTTTTGTCAAGTGGGACTAGAAGCCCTGAGGAGCAGTATCACTTCTGGCCCGAAGGGAAGAGAGACTTTGAGGAAAGTGTTGTTCTGGTCCCAAACGAAGAGGGACCTGATAAGCAGTAACAGTTTCAGTTTTAAGGGATCAGGTCCTGGGAAAGGACCACAGCAAAAATCAAGAGAGCAGTAATCAAACTTCTCCCTAGATCATACCACCTTGGAAGCACTGAAAACTTCCAAACCCCCAGAACCAGCTCTGAAAACAGTAGTGCATAAAATCAAAAGCCTGAGAAAGACCCTCCCCTTGGCCCAGGGAATAGAGTCCAGTTTTAACATAGTTATAAATCAAGAAATAGGTCAAGAAAAAAAAAATGACCATGATGACAGGGAAGATCAACACACAAACTCAGAAAAAGACAATGAAGTCAAAGCTGCTACAAGCAAAATCTCAAAATATATGAATTGGACACAAGCTTAACAAGAATTCCCACAAGAGCTTTTACCTTTTTCAAAAATCTCTTTGGGATATAGACCTAGCGGTGATATTGTTGGGTCAAAGGGTACACATAGCTTTATAGCTCTTTGTGCTTAGTTCCAGATTGCTCTCCAGAATGGTAAGACTAGTTCACAATTCCACCATTGGCATGTTAGTGTCCCAATTTTTCTACATCCTTTCCAGAATTTGTCATTTTTCTTGTTTGTCATATTAACCAATCTGATAGGTACAAGGTGGTATCCCAGAGTTGTTTTAATTTGCTTTTCTCCAATCAAAAGTGATTGAGAGTATTTTTTCATAAGACTACTGATAGCCTTAATTTCTTCTTATGAAAACTGCCTGTTCATCTCCTTTGACCATTTATCAACTGGGAATGGCTCTTATTTATATAAATTTTGGTCAGTTCCATATATATTTGAGAAATGAGGTCTTGTCAGAGAAATTTGTTGCAAATTTTTTTTTGTTTCCTGCTTTTCTTCTAACTTGGGGTATATTAGTTTTGTTTATGTAAAAACTTTTTTAAATTTCATGCAATCAAAATTATCAATTTTACTTCCAGTGAAGTAAAGGCGGGGGACTCTCTTTTACCTCTTTTTGTATCCCTGGCACTTAACAAAATACCTGGCACATAACAGGTGCTTAGCAAATCTTTCTTGTTTGATTGATCTTAGAATTATCAAGTAGTGTTAGTAGTAGGGGCAGCAACAGCAGTAGTAGTATTATAGGTGACCTAGTAGGTCACCCTATCTGACCTCCCTGGGGAAGTCAGAGAGATCTGTGGGAATGCCTTCCTGTTCAGTCCAACTAGGATCTAGCATTTAAACTTTCCTGAGAGAAGGTAAAGCTTTTGTTTTCTAAGTGGCCGTTAAAAAGTATGTAATTACATAGGTACAAATATATTTATAGCAGCTCTTTTGGCAATGGCAAAGCAGTAGAAACTGAGGGGGTTGCCATCAATTAGGGAATAGGTGAATATGTGTTATGTTTTATTATTATGTCATAATGTTGTTCACATTTCCTTCACAAAGAGGACCTTGGCATCAGAAAGATGATCCATGGCTTGCAAATGAATTAGACCTAAGTGAGGAAGCATTATGCTGGTAACCGGTCTCTTTCTCCTCCAGAGCCAGTTGGGTCAAGTAGCAAGACACAGATCAGGATGCCTGGAGATGGTCTCCTGTGATTGAATACTACAGCACTGTAAAAAATAATGGAAAAGGGATGGTTTTAGAAAAATCTGAGAAAGTTTGTATGAATTGATGCAAAGTGAAGTGACTATGACTAGAAGACACATTTATAAAATAGCCACAGTATTTTAAAGACATACTTTGAAAGACTTAATAACTGATCAACACAACAATAATCAACCACAGCTCCAGAGAAATCATGATGAAACATACACCCACCTCCTGATATAAATTTGATAGAGTGGAGATGGAAACATGTTATGGTGAAGCATAGACAGAGAAGGAATCTGTTTTATTTGACTAGATGTATTTGTAATGGTAGAAAAAAGTGGTCAATTAGCTCAATCAAATCAATCTATATGATTTCTAATATTTTATCTTGTGAAATGATATAGTGAAATGTGTCCCTGAGTTAGGAGATCTGGGCTATGGCTGTGGTTTTGCAATCAGGTGGCTTTCTCCTGGGGAAGTCACTTGATTTCTCAGGCCAGCAGTTTCTTTATTGACTCAAGCATTTGCCTTTTTGACAACCCCCTTCTCATGCCGAAGAAACTTTCAGCCTAGGACTCCACTTTCATGACTGATGTTTCACTCAATGGGAACACTATTTCAGGAATGGCTCCAGCCTTGTTTTACCTGTCATGCCTCAACTCACTTTTCAAATTTCCCCTCCTTACCATCCAGGTTCTTTTTATTCATTCAATGGTTGGGATTACTTTGCTTGCTTGTTTTTGTAACTCCAGTTTAGAACAGTGCCTGGCACTTAGCTCTGGAGCCATCTGTAAAATGAGAATATAATCATAGCATCTACCCTTCCTACTTCACAGAGCTGCTGTAAATGTTAATAGTAAGAACAACTCACATTTCTATAGCACTTCAAGGTTTGCAAAGTTTTCCCTCATAACAACCATGTAAAGTAATTCACATATTATCTTCATTTTATAGACAAGGAAACTGAACCTCAGGGCTTGTCCATGGTTTTCCAACCAGAAGATGTCTAAGGAGAGATTACATGCTCAGGTGTCCCTGGTTCAACTCTAGCCTTCTTTCTACAAGGTCATCCCACAATAATGTACATTAAGTGCTTTGAAAACTGAAACATGTTTTACAAAAATGTAAAGTATTAAAATTGGAAGTAGGCTAAATCTATTAACCAACTACTGTTCGACACAGTATATGCAACTTACCATGAAGAATATTTCTTTCAGTCTTTAAATTCAGATTTTTAAAAATCAAAGTTAGGACTCTGAATGTATAGGCATTTGCTAAATTATAAGAGATAGAGGAGACTTCATATCCAATAAGAAGAATGAGAAACACCAAAAATAGGAAAAATTGCAAATTATTATTTTTAGTACATTTAACAGAAAGTAGCTGGCTGCTTTTGAGAGGTTAAGGTGTTGGATGACAAAGATGACTTTTAAAACATAAAGCAAAATAAAGGGAAAACTAAGGGGAAAAAAGTATTCCCCATATATAACATAATGTCAGTTAAAGTTTTTAAAATATATATATTTTAATTGCTAATAGCTATTTCAGACTGAAACAAAACATGAAAGCTGAATATGAAGATAGAAATAATTTTGCATCTCATCCTTGAAATTGAAAAGGTTTATGATAAGGTACTGGCATTATTTATTTCTATTGTTAAATAGGGTCCAATTTCAAGCTGATTATCTAATATCAGCTATCTGATCTGAGCATCACCAATCTATTTTTTTTCCTAATCCAATTTCCTTTTTTATTTGCATTTGTAATAGCTGCTTTGATTAAGGAACTAAGGATAGAAATGATAATGCTCCATAATTAAGTATCTGGGTTAGAAGTTTGCCTTTTATTATTACATACCATTCAGAGACCCAGATCACAAATCGAGATAATATGCAAAATTACAAATTATATTATCGATGTGTTAGAGGATTACTGAATTAGTCAAAATTTCACATTTTTGTCCATGTCCAATGCTTGATACTCAGCAAAATTTTCTAAATAAAGCTTCAGTAGACTACCATGAATCTAGTCCATTGAGTTATAAAAATCAGGCAAACAGTTATAAGATTACCAAAAGATATGTTTAATGAAATATATTACATTATTTCAACATGTATCCAGTGAACTTATGTCCTCTAAAAAAAGTAAGTATCTCGAGGAGGTATAAAAACTCTAAAAACTACAGTCTGAATGAGCTGCTAGAAATACTATAGATACGGAAAAAATCTGTTAAAAGCTTTCTTGATTTTTTATCATTTATTTTAAATTAACACTTTCAGGCAATATCTAGACACTAAAAGTGAAGGGGAAAAAATGAGTTGCTTTTAGTTTCAAAGCCACATATCAAAACCATTATTTGGATATTTCAGGGGACAAAATAGCTCAGGACCTGAATCATCTATTAATTTCCAGCTTTACTTTGCTCATACAGAAATAGCCTTTGAATCTCATCAACTGAAAGTTCATATTGACAGAAAATTTAAAACTGATTGAAACTTAACACCGTGGACTTTTAATCATTTGAAAGATCTGTGATTTCATCAATTAAATGCACTGATCACAATCCCTTTAAAATCTTATTAGATAATTTCATGGTTGCTCTGACCAACAAAAAACTGTTGTTTGTTAGTCATCTTTGTAGTGATGAGGCATTTTATGTTTAACCAAGTAAAAACAGGCCCAGCATCCATCAAATCCATGGTCCAATAGAAGGAGAACTATATCTGGAGTCAAAAGACCTAAATTTGAATCCTGACTGTAGCACCTACTGCTTTTGACCATAGTGAGTCCATCCCCCTGAACCTGCCTGCTCATCTCTAAAATGATGAAGTTGGATGGTATTTGCTATCATTCTAGAAATGCTAGTTATAACAAGAAGAAAAGAGAAACAGAATAAGTATAGGCAAAGGAAAGAAAATTCTTACCTTTTGTAGACGACATAATAGTTTACTTAGAGAATATTTATATTCAACTAAAAATTAATTAAAACAACTTCAGTAAAGCAACAGGATGTAATTAAGCCACAAAATCATTAGCTCTTTTGTATATTACCAGCAAAACCCAGCAGGAAGAGACTAAAAGAAAAAGAAATAAATTTCAGTAATTTAGCTATAGAATATATTTATAAGCTATCTGGGAGTCCAGCTTCCACGACACACAAAGGCATTTTATGAATACAAGTATAAGATACCTTTAAAGAAATAGTCTATTAAAATTAGAGAGATATTAATTGCTATGTGTCTCTATAACTAAAATGGCATTACCTACATTAATTTACGGATTCAGAACCATATCAAACCACCAAAAAGTTACTTTATAAAACTAGAAAATAATAAAAAAAATTCAGCTAGGAAAACAAAAAGTCAGTATTGTCAAGGGAAATAATAATTACAATAAAGATAAAAGTGGGAAGGAAATACTGGAAAGGAAGGAGGTTTAACAGTAATAGACTTCAAACTATACTTTAGCCCAGTTAGCACCTTCTGCAGAAATTCTTTCCCTGTCCCTCCCACCCCCCCACCACTAGTGTTCTTCCTTTGAGATTACCTTCCATTTTTACTATATGTAACTTGCATGTACTCAATTATTTGCATGTCATCTCCTCTATTTGAATGCGAACTCATTAAGGGAAAGAATTACGCATAATTCCCCCCTCACTTTAACCTGGGCTCTGAGAAATTGACCTGGGGTGTTCTGTATTTTTTTTCTCCTCAGTTTTAGGTGCTAGCGTCAATTGATTCCACCTGATTGGAAACTGAAGTCATGGTGACCTTAGGGTTAGGATTGCAGACAAGATGTTGTAGCCAGGCAGCCCAGCAGAGAAGCCTAGAGAAACCAGAATGCCTGATACTCAAGCCAGAGGTTGGGGTAGGGGTGGGGTGGAAAGAAAGAGTAGATTTGGAAGTGGGACAAATGCTCTATAGGAACTGAGGGAAGGAGAATTTTGCTTCCCACATATTGAAAGAGTGAATTTGTATATTTGTGATTATAGAATTAAAATAAATTATTTCTTTGGAAAAACTAATCTTCTGTTAGTAGCTAAATGGAAATGGGCTTCCCAGGGCTTGGGGGAGACATCATCCTAACTTTAAGGCTTATCAACCTGTTTTAGCCTGTCTCCCAAAACAGTTTTACCAAGGTGTGGCCATTGTGCCTGCTACAGCTTCTTGCAGTCACAGGTAAGAATTGGATGAAGATAAACCAAGGGTGGACAAGGAGCTCTGCAAAGGGCTTGACAAGATAGAGCTACAGCTTAGCTTGGAATGACTTGTATGAACTGAGAAGGGGTACTGGGAGCAGAACTGGGAACAGTTTATACACTGAGTGATGGCGTTGTTCAGTCCTTTCCAACTCTTCATGACCCATTTTGGCATTTTCTCAGCAAAGACACTGGAATGGCTTGCCGTTCCATTTTACAGATGAGGAACTGACTTCGGGCACTATTCCACCTAACTGCCCTTATATAGTGATGACAATATTGTAAAGGAAAATAATTATAAAACACTTAAGAACCATGATCAACACAATGACTGGCCATGACTCCATATGACTGATGATGAGGTCACAGATACATCAAATGATCAAAGTATTGTAATACTTTCTATACCAACTGGTACCCTCTGCTATCCTAAACCACAAGACTGGGGATGTCTTTAGAGATACAAATACAGCAAGTAGACAAATACTCAATATATAAAAAGAAATATGAATTCAAGTGACAATTAAGTTTCAATAAACAAGACCTGTACGGTGATTCTATCAGAATCCCATACAACAAACCACTCTGTATCCATTATTGGCAAAAAAGCTACTTCTTTTCTTGTATCTCTGTTAATAGCTAAAATTCATATAGTATTCTAAGGTTTATAAAGCATTTTTCCTATATTATCTTTTATGATCTATCATAGCATTGTCTTTATATACACTGTTAGAGATGGACAGAATCTTTTAGCAGCAATCAATCAGCCAGTCATCACCGAATACCTATTCTTCAGCCACAATATTACAAACCGCAGTTGTCTTCATTGAAATGCCATAGCTAAGGGGTAAATGCTACTGTCAATGTAGAATGCCTTAGAAAACAACCCAGCTGAATCATCATGTGTCTTACAGGAGTGTTAAACCCTTCTGCCAACCACTGCTATGTTATAACTTGGAGTTCAAGCAAATGCATTTCCTGCCTCTGGATTCCTTTGGTAGCTGGGCCAGCCACACCCAACATGAAATTCAATTCCGTGCTTGGGGAGGTGAATTTCTGGGAACCATCCAAAGGGAGGGTGGAGAAGTTAAAAGCAGTCTGAGACCTGCTCCTCCAGGCTAAAACCAGACATAGAGTTAAGCAAAATGAGCCAGATCAGAAGCAGCTTTACTTGGATACACAGCTAGTTTGGGCTTGCTCTGTTTCTGGGGCTTAAGGCAAAATAAAGAACCTCACAGACCACAAGCATTTCTGTTTCATAGTTTTTTAGATGGATTCATTTTTATCAGTGTGCCTGGATATACACAATATCCTTATTTTTTCAGTTGCTTTTGCTCTAAACCTATAATGTCATCCATGTAAGGATCTCTGAGTACAGGCACTCCTTTCACCAGTGGAGATCAGCATCTCACTGTACCTTCCAACCAACACTCACATATAATATTATATTGTATTGTATTATGCTGTTACATTAATTATATTATATTATATTACAGTCTGACCCAGTATTGGAATATGTCTCCACTATACCACATTGCCTCTTGTCTATCTATACTATAGGTACATTATGTACATTTGTATATTTGTGTGTACATTAAATCTATATTATATGTATATAACAGAGAGAAACAGAGACAGAGAGAGAGTAGAAAACTAGCCTTAGAGTCAGAACTTAGGTTCAAGTGTGTTTCTAATGTTCATTGGCTTTGTTTGATGGCTCCTGATAAGTCCTTTAAACCATCACTGCTTTAGGGAATTCTCTGAACTTATAAATGAAGTTAACCTGCATAGATAGAATAACTTCCTCACCATAAGTTCCTTACATTGATAAATCATGAGCACATTCTTTTTTCTTTTAATGTTATCTGTGCATATATTTATTCTTTTTCTTTTAATGTTATCTATGCCTATATTTATTTGCTCCAGAAGAGACTTTTGTTACACTTTTCCTCATGCAAACAGAAAATGGCCATTCCTCTCTCTCTGCTCCACCCTCACTCCCATAGTCCCTAGTGGGGCTTATTGAGAAAAACATTCAAACTGTCTTCTTTTCATCTCCCTCCAAGTCATTAGGCCATCTGAGAGGGCTGTAGTGTCATGAATTATTAAACCTGAGAAAGTTTCCTTTCACAGGGCCTATAGTTACTCTGCATTTGCCCATAATTTTCTATATCTCCAACTATACTGAACATACATTTAGAATCATCCATTTACTCCAAAGCTGACTGACTCTGAGACCTTCTCTCACCCTAATTTTCCATCAAATTCAATCAACAGTCAAAAAATGTGGATATGCCATCAAGAGACATCTGGAAGAAGTAGATAAATGCATTCTTATATTGATGGATACACTGTTAACTGAAAGTTCTGATTAGAACAATGCTTAAAACCATTTGTTGTTATGCAAGTGAGTTGACCCTCCCACTCGTTCACTTTATAATTCACTTAAGATTTCAGAGATGAAATCAGATGAGCAGTCAGTTTCTTATGTCCTCAAGAAAGCAAAGCAAAGTCACCATGCCCATTTTGTGGATGGGAATCAAAGTAATACATGGAATATTGTATGCCTAAATATGATGAACAATAATCAACATTTATACAACTTTTCAACATTTACAAAGTACTTTACAATATACTCTTGTCCAAATTTCACAACTCCGTGAAATATATACTATATGCATTGTTTTTCCTAGGCTAAGAGAAGCTGTGACTCGGTGGTGACAGAGCCAGCAAGTATCAGAAGTGGAATTCAAACTCAGGACTGCTTAATTCAGGTGTCAATCGTTCCATCCAGTACATCACACTGGCTCTCTGGGCTTAGTTGGCTGCTCTTGCCTCTATGAATTCTGTATCTCAACCCCTTTTAAACATAGAGGCCAATAAACTTCAACAGAAACATGAAGCAACCAACACAAGCACCCAAGGCATGAGAAATTCTTTGTAGGTATGCCATGTTTGTTTCTCCTGGCATATCATTTGGACAGCATAAAAGCTTAAGCGGAACATCTGACAGTATAGCAAGAATGGGACATCTGGAGCCAATCATACTTTTTCAAGTTGGCATCACCTCCACACAAAGATGCAACAAACCCATGTTTCTGACTCTATGTCATTGAAACAATTACAATATTCCCCGTTAGGAACTGTTTCGTCTAAGGCCTATGCAGAGTAGGTATCTCTGCATCAGTGGGATCAAAAGGATCCCTGCACACTGCAGATTAATTTAGAAAACTACAAATTAACATTATCTGTTCTGTTTAGTATTGTTATTTATTCTATTAAACATTTCCCAATTACATTTTGATCTGGTTCAGAATGACACTTGAGAGTTCTGCAGGCCCTGATTTTGACACTGCTGCCCTAGATCATCTCTGGTACCTTGCAGTGGCTTTAAGGATGCTTGTGGAATATTTTTTTAATTTTAAAACAAATTTTATTGATGCAGTTTGTGTTTGTATCATTGCTATTTCCAAATGGCTGCCTCCTGCATTATCTCCCTAACTCCTTCCTTAGAACATTTTTAAAGGATTTTTTGTTATTCTGAACTTAACAAACATGGACATTTCCATATACAAAGAGGAGAAAAAGAGTAACATATATACAGTTTGGGTTTGTGTGTGCATGCTCTATTTTAATATACAAAAAAAAATGACACATATTTTATCAGGGGAGTCCTACTCATAAATCCTTGACAGAAAGAAAAAATGATATATATCCAGTAATGTGTTGAAGCCAACTTCTACTGGCCTGAAGAACTGGTTATTATATTTTCAATGTGAGTATTTATATCTTGAAACTATGCAAATGCTTCAAATCAGGGGCTGATTTTTTTTGTTGACTGTTTAGACTTAACTGATCTATAAAATATTAATAATGAAAATTAAATTGAAAAAGTTATCCTGCATACATTTTTTCAGAGATCTAGTTGTTAAATATTTACTAACATACTTATAACACATTTATCCAACGCATATTTTCTTCCATTGAGTCCAGTGTGGGACAGAAGCACATGGAATATTTAGAAAGGAAAAGGACATCCATCTAGCCAGCCATATCAACTAAATCAACCCTGCCAATCAATAAATAATAGGCATCGCAGTCAGATTGCTCTCACATCATAAATTCAAGGAGAAGGAATATGATATAGTGGATAGTCAACCATGAAGACCTGGGTTCAAGTCTCACCTCTGACAAATACCGGCTGTGTAATGCTGAGTTCTTAAGCAAGTCAATTTAACCTCAGTGCTTTAGGCAACTCTTTAGGACTATTGTTTGTAGAGAATGTGTCAACCTCCATTGGTAGAGAAAGTTTCATCATTTGGCACTTCTCCACTAATGAAATCACTGTATCAGTTTCTATCCAAAAATAAAGGCAAGATTGTTCCAAACTCGTTCTACTTGTCTTTATTCGCCTCTGAATTCTTTTCTGTTCTCTTCTGTGGATTCCAAAAAGATTTCACTGTCATTTTTTCCTTTCTTTTCTTTTTTTCTTTCCCTTTTTTTTTTCATGGAATCTCAGAGTTGTAAAGGACCTCCAAGACCATCTTGTCTAACACACACCTGAAAAGGAATCTACAACCTGTCTAGACAACCTTCAAGAACAGGAAAGCCACCATATGACAGGCAACTCACTATACCGTTAGGACATATTTTTATCTAAATTTATCTCATTGCAACTTCTATTTATTACTCTTAGTTCAATTTTGTCCTCCACAAAGGGGCCATGCAAAACAAATATCACCCATTTTTCAAGTGACAGCCCTTATAATAATTGAAGGTACCTGTTATGTTCCATTCTCTCAAGACTTTTCTTCTTCAGTTGTTGGTCATACTTGCAGTTTCTTTGACAGCTCCAAATGTGGCAGGAATACTCCCAACCTTTCACCATCCTTTCTGCCTGCTTCTGAACAGTTGCCAAATTAATACTGTTCCATGGTAAAGACAACAGGGAAACTGAAGAGGATGAGCAGCTGACCTCTAGACTATTTTTTTTATACTCTAGAAATCAATAAATTAATTGAGCAAGAAATACAATGTGCCCCTTGTAGAGGGCTTAAATTGTTTTCCTGCACTGAACCTCCTTTTTAATTCAGTTACATGAGTCTTTACATCACCATTTAAGCAATTTTATGGAAATTTTAGAGGCGGTGTGATGTGGTGGATGAACTCCTGGACCTAGAAACAAAAAGGCCTATGGGTTTGATCTCATCTCATATTTGCTAGCTGTGGGACTCTGTCATAGATAGACTGACAGACAGAAAACATTTATTGTGTACTTACTATGTGGCAGGCACCATGATAAGTAAAGGGAATGCAAATAGAAACAAAAAAGCAAGTCATCAATAATATTACATTCTAAAGACAGAAGACAACATCCGTATGGCATGTGAACAAAGAGAGAACAGGGAGGGAACAAGGTAGAAAAGTTATGAGACTCAGGAGTGAATCTAGGAATGAAAAGAACGTGGATGGCTTGGTCACTTCTTGAAATGGTGGTCCAGACCAGAGCAAGGCAGGACAGAGGCATCTCTAAGGTAAAAAACATCACTGGCTAGAAGGAAAACTGCAGAGAGTGAAAAGTAGAGCCATTTTCCTTCAGCTGTGCTTGGTTTTGATTCCAGTAACATCATGCCTCCCTGAGGATAAGCTCAGCACCAAAATCATGCAGATTGACTCATCTTTGACACCCAGAGTTGCCTCTCCTCTGTGATTGAAGGGCTGGAGGGTAGAGCAATATATCCTCCCAAAGCCTTCCTTTATAGAAGGCTCAGCACTTTCCAGGTAACTTCATTTCCCATCAATATCTCTGCTTGGTTTCAACTCTATAAACATCATACCTGCTTCCCCATTTTTCAGCTTCCTTTTCTGTTTCTTATTCTTACCCCTAACCACTAGCACTGACCAGCACATAGTAGATACTTAACAAATGTTTGTTAACTGACTTACAGGAGTGAAATGAGAAATGAAAGCCTGGGCATCTTTTTAAGCGGTGGTCACAAAGTTAGAGACTTACCAACAAGTGAAGACAAAGTTGACAACTCACTTAATCCAAGGGAACCTGCGGCCTTGAGGCCACATGCAACTTTCTAGGTCCTTGGGTGTGGCCTTTTGACAGAGTCCAAGTTTTACAAATCTTTGTTTTGCAAAAGTTGAATTCAGTCAAAAGGCCACACCCAAGGACCTAGAAGACCATATGTGGTCTTGAGGCTACAGGTTCCCTACCCATGAATCTCCCTGAGCCTCACTTTTCTCATCTCTAAAATTAAGTTAGATTCAAGGACTTCTACAGTTCCTTCCAGTTCTAAATCTATAATATTATGAGACTGTGGCCACAGAGATTATGTAGATTTTTTTAAATCCCTAGCAAGCTATAAGTCAAGGCATCTCTTTGGATCTGCCCACATGGTCATGTGTCATGCTATTTTTCCCATTTTCCCACAAGTGATCTTTTGCATTTTTATCACACCAGGACTTTTTCCTATCCATGGTACCACCATCTGATTTGTATACTAAGCTCAAAATGTTATTCATCTTTACATCTTGTCTCCTTTGTTACTCATAATCAATGTTACCTAATTCTTATTTTTTAATGTCTTATTTATTCCTTCTTCATTCTCATTATCAACAATTGTCCAGCATCTCATCACCTTGTGACTGAACTAACTGCAACAGCCAAAGAAAGTGGTTAGAGACACTATAAAAGCTATATTCTCCAGCCTCTCCTTATACCAGACCATCTTGCCTAGTTTTATTTTTCTATAATATTGTTACTTCCTCCTCCTAGATTAAGATCAAATTTGATTGTGGAGAACAGGAAAAATATCACTAGATTGGAAGACAAATGTCCTGATTTCCAAAAAGGGAAAAAAATGGGGTCTGCAAACTAAGACCCAGTGAACTTGACTTAGAAATCTGGCAGAATTCTAGAATGTCTTAAAAAGAGGTTATGAATATCTAAAAGAAGAAGTGGGCAACTAGGTAGCACAATGGATAGAGCACTGCATTTGAAATGAGGAAGATTCATCTTCATGAGTTCAAATCTATCCTCAGACACTTCCTAGCTGTGTGACCCTGAGCAGGGCACTTAACCTTATTTGCCTCACTTTCAACATGTATAAAATGAGCTGGAGAAGGAAATGGCAAACACTCTAATATCTTTGTCAAGAAAATCCCAAATAGGGTCATGGAGTGTCAGACAAGATTGAAATGATTCAACAACAGAAGAGGAACTGGTGGCCACAAGGAGCTAGCTTGGCTTCATCAAAAACAGGTAATCCCAGACAAACCTTATTTCCTTTTTTTGACAGGTTTAGTAACTTGGTTGATTGAGGAATGCTGTTAACTATAATTTACCTAGATCTGAGCGAGGCACTTGATAAAGTCCTTGGTGCCATTTCATGAATAAGATGAGAGATATGGAACATATACAATTTAATAGATTAAGAATTTCTGCACAGAAATATCATGAGTAGTCACAGATAGAACAAGGTCCACATGAAAGGAAGTCTCTAATGGAATAACCTCAGGGATCTTTGCATGGCCTTCTGCTGTTCCCCACTCATTACTGACATAGAAAAAGGCAAAGATAGAATGCCTGTCAAATGATAAAGCTGGGAAAGATAGACATGCTTTTCCTCTACATTTTCCCCTCTTCCTAATGTCACTACTTCTGTCAGAGTAGCATCTTTCCTTCATCCTCCCAAGTGTACAACCTCAGAATCATTCTTGCATCTTCGTTGAATACAATGATGAAAAAGTATTTTCCCTCCCCGCTCCACCCCCATCCAATCAGTTGCCAATTCTTACTGATTCAGTTTCTACATCTCTTATATCCATGCCCTTTTCTCTGCCCACAGGGCAATTACTTTCATTACCTTCATACCCTTAGACCACTGATGTCATCTCTTGATTGATTTCCTTGTCTTGAGTCTTCCTCCTCTTCAGTCCATTCTCCATACATCCGCCAAATTTATTTTCACAGGTCTAACCATGTTATTCTCCTGCAAGCTTCACTGGCTCCCTATTGGATCTAAGATAAAATATGAAATCATCTGTTTGTCATTTCACAATCTGGCTCCAGTTTCACAAAAATCACCTACTACCCCACCATCCCTGTTCTTCATGCACTCTATCTTCCAATCAAACTGTACTCTTTGCCCAAACACACCGTTCCATCTCCCATCTCCACACCTTTGTTCATGCCTGTAATGCACACCCTACACACCACTGACTTTGAACCTTCTTGGCTCCCTTCAAGACTCCACCAAGGGCTATATCTGACAGGAGGCCTTTCCTATTCCCCCATTTGTTAGTGCTCTCTAACTTCATAGCTTCTCCCACCACATTAATAATTTTGTATTCAGTTTGTATGCATTCTGTACTTTTTTGTCCATTTATATATTGTTCCCCCCTCCCCCAGTAAAATGTAAGCCCCTCAAGAGCTGGAACAAACACATATAACTTAGTCTCCTAAGTGCCTATCCCCATATCTGGCACTTAGTAGGCTATTAAAAATACTCATTGCATTCTAGTTCAGTTATGGGCTGAACTAGACAGCATCCAAGGTCCCTTTGAAGTGTGAAATTCTGTGATTCTCTACTCTAGCACTTAAACCTTTCCATAATATTGTTATCTTTCCAACCTTATCTCTTCAACAGAAAACTTTAGAGCCAAAAAAATCTGAAATATTTTCTGTCTCCCACACATATCATGGTTATTTTTGCCTCTGTTCCCTTCACAATAGTATTCCTTATGTTTCTGTCTCTGTCTCTTTATGTCTCTGTCTCTGTTTCTCTTTGTCTCTCTGTCTCTGTTTCTGTCTATCTGTGTGTGTGTACGTCTTCCCCCGTTTCCTTTTTTCTTCACTCATCCAAATTCTTCTCATCCCTAAAGGCCCATATCCAATTCTAAGTCCTTCACAAAGACTCTGTTGATTCCTGCCCACATTGATTGCACTTGTCTGTGATCTATAATAGCACTTGTCAGCTACATCATCCATCTTGGCACCTGGATATATACTTACCGATCTCTATTATATTCACATGTGAAAATCTTATTTCTCCAAGAGTATTGTAAGCCCTTTAGGGTACATAAAATCTGATTTATGAATAAGCATGTATAGTATTTTGGTTCACCCCTCTCTCCCCTCTCACTACCCCCATGTGGATCCTGCAGAAAAAGCAATCTTGGGTTAAGGGTTCTATGGGTCTTCCTTTACTCAAAACCAGTTTCTAGTTTATAAGTCCCTATTGATATGCTTTCTGTTTCTAGCTTCTGTGTTTATAAGTCCCTATAGATATGCCATGAGCAGATAGGTGGTGCAGTAGGGAGAGTACCAGGCCTGGAGTCAGGAAGACTTATCATCATGAATTCAACATGGCCTTAGACACTAACCGTGTGACCCTGGGCAAGGCATTTAACCCTGTTTTTCTTCATCTGTAAAATGAACTAGAGAAGGAAATGGCAAATCACTCCAGTATCATTGCCAAGGAAATCTCAGATAGAGTCATGAAGAATTAGACACAACTAAAACGATAATGCTTAGTTCTGTGATTCTGCCATTCAGCATTATTAGCTCAAAGGAAAGGTTTTTAATGAAATATCATGTTAATCACTCAAATAATCAATAACCACATCTATAAAGCACCTATTATGTGCCAACTACTATGCTGGATGCTGGAAATAACAAACAAAAAAATGAGACAGACCCTCCCCTAAAGAGCTTACATTTTACCAGAGGAGACATCTACACAAATAAGCATAGTAAGAAAAGCAACAATTTCTCCCAAAACCTAGCACCCAACCTCTCACATATAGACACCATCTATGGGAAGAGTGGACACACGTAAGGAAAACTCATGAACATGTAGGGAAAAAGAGTTACCAGGGTAACCGCTGCAAGGGCACACACATAGTAAGCATATTTGACCAAGACACATATTCCAAGAAGGGTGTGTATAGAACAACTTATGTCCCTAATGCTTCAAAGACATAAATAACTTCTGATGATGTCAAAATACTGTTCCTACCAGACCTGCCGATGCTGGTCTAAAATATCTAGCTGCTGCTGGGCATGTGGGTGTGTCAAGTAGTCTCTACTGGGAATTATTCTGTGCAAGTTTCCCTTGTGTACCTCCTGAGAGAGTTCCACTGGTCTTGTGTTCAGTGCTAGTCACCAAGAGGACCTGACCATTAGATTGTGGAGTTTCTATTTCTGGTATCTGTCTTCAGGCGAGTTCTCACCCAGAAACCAT
Organism: Bettongia penicillata ogilbyi; assembly: GCA_023548195.1. Lineage (NCBI taxonomy): Eukaryota > Metazoa > Chordata > Mammalia > Diprotodontia > Potoroidae > Bettongia > Bettongia penicillata. The sequence continues at coordinate 2,808,316 of JAJHZJ010000300.1, forward strand.
GTCTTCCCCATTAGAAGAATGTTTTAGTTTTAAGTTCTAGAAGTGTGTTGCCACAGCTCTTTTTCATTTTCTTTTGGAGGTGATAGAAGTTAAGTGATTTATCCAGGGTCACACAGCTAGTAAGCCTCTGAGGCTAGATTTGCTTTTTAAAGCTCTTTAAAAAAAGATAAACCCTCTCTTACCCTGCCATTAGAATGGGGAACAAAATCCTGATTTTTTCTTTTTTCTCCCCAAAGAAGGTCTGTTATTAGAATCTTGGCTGAAATAGGCAACTCCAGAATAGGTTTTCTCTTCCCAGTTTACAAGACACAATAGACCCAACTAACTTGAGCCTATACTTTTCAGAACTATTTTATAATCTTAAATTCTTTCTCTCCAAGGGCAGTTACTGTATCAGATTCTTCACTCTAACTTACAATTGGAGATTCTTTGTGCCTCTCTACTTTTTTTTTAATAATTATTTTATTTGTTTTTGGTGTTCTACAATCACTTTCATATATCTTAGATTTTTTTTCCCCTCCCATCCCTACTCCCTCCAGAGATGGCTTGCAATCTTATATAGGTTCTACACATACATTCCTATTAAATGCAATTTAACCTTAGTCATGTTGAATAGAAAAATTAAAATGAGTGGGAGAAACCATAAAACAAAACAAAACATAACACAAAAGAAAATGGTCTGCTTCATTCTGTGATCCACTTCCACAGTTCTTTCTCTGGATGAGGAAGGCATTTTGCCTCAAAAGTTCATTGGGAATTTTTTAGGTCCTTGCATGTGCCTCTCTGCTTAATGTTTGATTACCCAACTACACCATAACAGTTATGTTTAGAGCATGGTTCTTAAGGTCCTCGGACCTCCAGCTGTATGTGGATAGATTTCAAAGAGTCTGTGAACTTGGAACTTTTAATACTTTTATAACTACGTAGTTCACTATGATTGTTTTCTTTTGTAATCCTTTATATTTTAATTTATGTATTTAAAACCTTATTCTGAGAAGGGATCCATATACTTCACTAGAGAGTATAAAGGGATTCATGACACAAACTCCAACTGGGCCCTCACTACCGCAAGGAAATCCTTCTATACCTCCCTTATCAACTCACTATCTGACTCTCTATAGCAGCTCTTCCAAATCTTTTCATCCTTCTTCAAATCTCCCATGGTTTTCCCTCTTCCCACTCTCTCAGATGAGAACATTTCCTCATATTTTACTACAAATTTAGACCCTTCACCATGAATTCTTTCCCCCTCTTCCTCATCTCCTACTCAGGTGCCTTCAACCCTCTTTCACATGATTAATTAGCCTTATCCTTACCAAGGTAAACCACTCTACTTGCTCAAGTAATCTCATTCCATCCTGTCTTTTTCAGTATATTGTTCTCTCTGTCATCCCTATTCTTTCACTCCTTTCCAATCTCTCCCTCTCTACTGTCTTATTTCCTACTCCCTACAAACATGCCCATGTCTCCTCTATTAAAAAAAAACCTTCATCTGATTCTTCCATCCCTATTGTCTATAGCCTGCCATTTGTATCTAAACTCCTTGAAAAGTCTATCTACAATATGTGCTTCCACTTACCTCTCATTCTCTTCTTAATCCCTTTCAACCTGGCTTCCAAGTTTATTATTTCTCTGAAACTGTCTATTTCTGAGTCTTCCCATCTTACAAACTGCTAAACTAGTTTGTAAGATCAAGGTCCTTTAGCGGCAACCAGGAGAGCAAAGGTCCTCAAACTCATGCCATAATGGTAGGGATTGTGGGTGTTTTGCTTGGAAGGGACTTAGAGGAGACAAGATCACTATCTTCCAGTGTTCTGATTGGAACAGGAATTAGAATTTTTCTTCTGGGTCACATGGAACAGAACTAGAAATAAAATGTTGATGTCTGTCATTCAATAAGCATTCATTAAGTTCTTACTATATACTAGGCACTGTGCTAAAATTAAATGGACAAATTTAGACTTGAAGCAAAAACTTCTTTATAATTACAGCTATTCTAAAGGCACTGGGATACAACTCAAAGTCATAAGTTCCCCATCACCAGAAGCTTCAAGCAAAGTCTGGATGGCTGCTGGCTGGATATCTTGCAAATGGAATTTCTTACAGATACAGTTTGGACTAGATGACTTTTGACATCCTTTCCAACCCTGACATTCTAGAATACTTGAAAAGTTTGTTCTTTAAGCAAATATTCCCCTTGTGACTTATTTTCTCTCTTAACTTGCTTAGTGAGTTATTTAAAATAATATAACATGCTTTATAGAGAACTTTAAGATTTTTTAATGCACTTCATACATTTTCTGTGTAATTTGATCCTTACAACAGCCTCACAAGGTAAATAAATGCTATAAGCATTATTATCCCCATTTTACAGATAAGGTAATAGAGATTACTTCATAACAGTTAAAAAATGGAAGCAGAACTTGAACCCAGATCTTCTCTACCCTCTATCCAACATTTTATCCTCTGGTATATTGCCTTTAACTTTTCACATCACATGTTTTCGTTTCCAAAACTACCTTTTGGAAGTTTTGCTATATAGCCAACGCACAGGCACACGTACACACACCTACCTTTATATAAGAAATGATGATTTGTTTTCCCTATGCTTCATCCATGAATGTACCTTGTTATGATTGAATTATGCAGAATTCTCCCTTTATTAATCCCAAATCATGAGCCTTGATTAGGGTTCCTGGAGATGCAACAACTAGCCAGAAAGGAACTGTGTCTTTTTATATGCTGCATGGCATCAATATATGGGATAAACTGGCAGCATAGGCACAAAAAAGTTAAATATTAATGATCTCTCTAGCCCAAAGACATTCGGGTTAAGTTTGGAAATTTGAAGTGGGTTCTAACACTGGGCAAAATCCGTTAGTCCATCCCTGATTTAGAGTTTATAGATTTTCTTCTTCCAAGGATCTGTAATATAGATATCTCAATTAGAGCCTCATGGGGAAATCTGCAATAAACTGCACAGAATGCTAGGAATCCAAATGGGAAATTCCTAACTCCTTAATTAAAGTTGCAGGGATAATGGGTTCTACATGCCAGATTCATAAAAGCACAGTAACAATCACAGATTTACAGCTGGACAGCAGATTCATGTCATCCTCTGAGTTATAGCTGAGAATGGAGTGTTGTCTGAATGATGGCAATACCTACAACTGGAAAAATGCATGCATAAAATATCAGATATGATACACACTTAGAATACCCAGCTGAATAATAAAGATCACTTCTTTAAAGGTTATAAATTAAGATTGTTGCCCTTAGAGTGAATTACAATTAACACTTTCTTTTGAAAAAAGAAGCTAACAATGTTTTGAGTACTCCTGTCTTATAGAGGAAAAGTATATTTTTCATCTTAAGATTTAGCTTATTTAACTCCCTTTAAGAAGTCTGAACCACATGCCCAAAGCTACTATAAAAATGAAGGGAAAATCCCCCCAACCTATCAAATAGGTGAAAAGGATTTAATTATTATACTCTCAGCCAAGCCACTTTCCTAGACCCTCTGAATCAATGGGCAAGTTTACAAGTGTTCAAAGCATCTTTATTTCTTTTTATTTTAAGAAAGTCAAGGTATCAAGCTCTCATACAGTAAATATTTCCTTGACATCCACCCTGAAGACATACCTCTGCCTCTGAACCAGAAAATGAGAGGAGAAAAAATTTTCAAAGCATTTGGAGGTACATTTTCATTAGGAAACTTAGGGATTTGAGACCATAACTCACACCTTCACTAATAGGAGGTCCTAGGGTACCATAAATCACACCCTTGCATGGAAGGGTAGTCTATCGTATTGTTGGAAGGGGATCTAATGAATTTCAGTTCCCCCAAGTTGTCAGGTTTGCTGTAATACTTAGCCTTTGCAAATTACTTTCTCCCCTCCGATGGATATCAGTCTGCAGTTTATATTTTCCAGAAATCTGGCTTTTGCACCTAATGGTCTGCTCTCATGAGTGATTGCCAAGTTTATCCAAGAGTCGATTTGCTTTGGTTTCATCACCTACTGGCCAGAGCATTTTTCTTTTATGATTCTTCTCATAAAGGGAAAAATTCGTCTTGTTTGCTGCCTACTTAAAAGACACTCTTTGGTTAATTAGAGCTTAAAAGATCTACTTGCTTTAAAAGTTAGTATCCTTTAAGGGCATTTGGGATTCCTCCCAGAGTTCTTTTGAAAATCCAATAAGATAGTGCATGGAAAGTCCTTTGTAAAATATAATAGTACTATATAAATGCCAGCTCTTATTTTTATAACTGTCTATTCTTTTATTCAATAAGCATTTTTTATGTAAAAGAGGGAGCATAGTGAATAGAGACTAGACCCCATAACCAGAAAGACCAGAGTCCAAGACCCAATTCTGACATACTGATTGTGGGGCTGTGGACAAGTCCCAGGACTTGTTCCAGATGGGCCTCTAAGACTGGACTGCACAGGAGTTATCAGCTGGTTTGGGGAGAATGGGTTTCTTCATCTGGGTATTGCATATGCCTATATTCTAAATATTCTAGAAAGTAACGCATTCCTCTTACTTTTTCTTCTGATGCAATGTTTTTAATGCTTTACTATTATACCTCTGGAGTACTTGTTTTCTGCTAGTTCCAATTTTGCTTACAAAAATGCAACCATGCAATCTTGGTTTCATTCCAAACGGCAAAATGTAGAACTGCACAAAATTGCGGTGATTTTAACTTTAATAATGAATATGTAGTGGTTCAATTGTCACCTTAACCATGTTAAAGGAAATAAAAATCAAATAAATTGAAAAAAAATCCCAAGTCTAGGCCTCATCTGTACCACATGCCAAGCACTCTGCTAGGTGCAGAGAGTACAAAGACAGAGTGTTCTTGTCTTCAAGGATTTTAGAGAAAGTAATTTGGCTGTTCACACACACACACATACACACACACACACACACACACACACACACACACACACACACACTACAAAATATATTTACCACAAATATAAAGCAATTTTCAGGGAAAGACAACTAGTAACAAAGGGGGATCAGGATAGTTTTCCTATAGAAGTTGATCTTGATCTGAAAGTTGAAGAGACCAGGAATTTTACAAGGAAGATGTGAGGAAGGAGCATGTCCTAGGCCTGAAGTCCAGCCTCTGCAAATGCACACAGAAGGAATGCCATATAGAGTGAGCAGCAAATGGACAGAAATTGGTCTGGAATTTAGAGTGTGTGAAGGAGAGTAATGTGAAGTAAGGGGGCAAATTTAGGAGGCAACAAGACTGGGGAGGATTTGAAAAGCTAAACAGAGGAGTCTGTATTTTCGGTAGTGTCAAAATGTAACCTCCAATGCAAGGATGTAACATGATGAGACCTGTGGTCTATTTGTCAACCAATTGATAATATCAGCAGTTACTATTACTTCTCTTCTGACAGCTCTGAATGGCAGTCTGTCCTGGTGGATAGAATGCAGGTCTTGGAAGCATGAAGATCTGAGTTCAAGCCCTTTTCACATATTGTTTGCATTGAAATAAATATTTCAGCTTCTCCATGGTCCAGGCAATTCTATAAGATTCTTATTTATATACAATGGGCAGCTTGATGGTGCAGTGGATAGAGCACCAGTGCAGGAGTCAGGAGGACCCAAGTTCAAATCTCACCTCAGACACTTGACACTCACTAGCTGTGTGATTTTGGGCAAGTCACTTAACCCCAATTTCCTCATCCTGGGTCATTTCTGGTCATTCTGATGAATATCTGGTCACTGGATTCAGATGGCTCTGGAGGAGAAGTGAGGCTGGTGACCTTCAAAGCCCTCCCTCACTCAAAACAAAGTCAAGTGCAAGTCATGTCATCATTTCTCTGATGGCATGGTCTTCTTTGGCAACGAAGGACAAACACAATTTACATATATACATACACAGATATATACATACAAATATAAATGTATATGTATATATATACCTTCACATACATATATATATACCTTCACATACATATATATACCTTCTCATACATATATATATGTGTGTGTGTGTGTGTATAAAGTGTATAAAGTATATGCAAGTCAATCAGCATTGATAGAAGATATTTCATACTGGGTAGTGCCTACATTGATTAAATCTCTGTTATGGATTCCCCTCACTGTCTCCATGCCCCGCCCCCAAAACAGCAATCAAATCCAAACCTCAACAATGTCTTTATGCTAGAACATACTTGGCACTATGGGAAGATAATACAAAACTCTACCATCTGTTCCTTCAGAGAGCTTAATATCACTGAGAAGGTAGGGCACATATGAAATAGTATGAGACCATATAGGATTAATTCACCTTGTTATATAATGATTTATGAATTCAACTTATCTCCCCTAGTAGATTTCATCTCTTCTCCCTGGCTTCCTTCAAGTCCTAGTTAAATCTCACCTTCTACAAGTCTTTCTTGATCTCCCTTAGTGCTGTTGCCTTCTCTTTGAGGATTTTTTGCAATTTATCCTGTATGTAACTTGTTTGTACATAGATATTTGCATGTCGTCTCCTCAATTAGACTGTGAGTTTCTTGTGAGCAGGGACTGTCTTTTGCCTTTCTTTGTATTTTCAGTACTTAGCACAGTGCCTGGAACATAGCAGGTATTTAATAAATGCTTATTGGCTAACCAGAGGCTGTGTTTTCCTTCACTTTCTAAACCCTGACATAACTAATTCAGAGTCACCCATAATGGTACTCAATTAATATCTTTTGAATCAGAATAGGGGAGACATCAGTATGCACTGAGGTAGTCAAAAGCTTTTGAAAAGTGAGACTTATGGAGCCCTGAGGTTGATGAGATATTTTTCTTCATTAAACAGGATTTACCTGCTACGCATTAGCTTGCAGCATCAACATGTTATGCCTGCAATTCAAGTAGATGCCAGCAGGTGGCACAGCGGTGCCTGATTCCCTTAGCAACTCTGTTCCCAAGTATGCATACCAAAGACCTGAAAGAAAAAACATAAAATCTAGGCAATATTTGTTTTCAATATTCATATGTAAAATATTAAAACAGCAGCATTCAATTTACTTCCTATTACTATTTTATTAAAAATCTGTATGTGCATGTGTATTTAAGATTTAATTAAAATTAAAATAGAATACTTAGAAAACAGATATAAACCTCTTTAAATCGTGGCTTAATTGAAATGTGGCTTTCATTTTGATTTTGAGGAAGGTTTCTAATTCCATTGAAGTATTGAAGTGTTTTTTGACCTGTCTACCAACCCTGCTTCTTAAAATATTAGCATCAAAAGCCCTTAGACATTTTCTCTTATTTCTACCTTTACTTGTCCACAGCATGGCTCCTTAGGTCAATCCATGTTCATTGCTTATTGACTCATTTCAGATAAGGTCACAAAACCCCTTTCCCCCTCTCCCCATATCTACATATCCACATATGCACGCCCCAAACCTCCTCTTACACTCCCTGTTTCTTGGTCTTTCCTTTTCTAGGTCAAAATCAGAGGTGGGAAGGAAGGGATCTATATTACAATATTCCTTCCACTCCCCAGTTTAAGACTTCATAACTCTTCCCTTTCAACCAATCTGAATGACTAATTTGCCAACAGAGTAGGTCTTATAGTCACTTTCTTAACCAACTTAACTCTCCTTTCTAGTCAACAGGATATATACATGACCTTGGGCAATTCAATTAATTTCTTTGGACATTTATTTTCTTACTTATAAAATGAGAGTGTTGGACTAGGTAATCTCCAAATGTCCTTCCAATTCTAAATTCCTATTTCCGACTCTAGAAGGTAGATGAATTGGGTCAGTGACCAGAAGGTACTGATGAGCTTCCATTGTCCAGAAGTAGCTCTGTTTTCTTGATCTCTATCACCTGGTCTCTAAATTCAGTTCAATCCTCTTGACCTCATCCATTAGCTCCCTTTCTCTCCCCATAAAATGTCCCTGATGCCATAGATCTTATAAGGAAACACTCAAAGTTAGTTTCTGAAGGGTAAAAAAAGAACTAGAAACAATAGATATAGTTGTAAAGAAGTAAATTGAAGCTTGGTTTAACAATTCCAAACAATTAGAGCAATCCAAAATGGAACTAGCCCTCCCTCATTGGAGCAAAGGGTGATAGACTACTTGTTGGTTATATTGTTAAGGGAACTCTAATTCAAGTATGAATTGGTTGAAATGGTCACTGATATTGCCTCTACTTCTAAAATTTTGTGATTGTGTGATTTTTGTGATCCACACAACTGACCAGTATCCTAATAAGATCTACACATAAACAAGATTATTTAGTAGCACTGTCAAAGATAAATTTAAGTGGGAAATCAGTTAGGAGGCTGTTTCAGGGGGAAACGAGGGCTTCCGCTAGAATGTGGCAGTGGAAAGAGAAAGGAAGGCATAACTGGGAGAGATATTTCAGAAGCAGAACTGATGGATGAGTGAAAGAGGGAACAAAGGTAACTGAGATTTTCAGTCTGGGTAACTACATCAATATTATCGTTTACAGAAATAAGGAAGTCATCAGAAGGGGACTTTTTGGGGGTGGGAGGAGATGATAAATTCTATATTTGATGAAAAAGGTTTAATGAGTTGATTCCAGGGCATCCAAACAGAACATAAGATGATAAAAGAAAGAAAGAACGACAAGAATTATAACCATGAGTAATAAGAGTAATGATAGTTAGTATATATAGTATTTTAAGGATGGCAAGCTGCTTTACATATTTATCTCATTTGATGCAAGTAACCAATAACTGGGTCTGATCAGAGTGGAGAGGAGAGGAAAGAAAATGACTAGAAATTATATTTCTTCAGATGAACTTATCACACATAGTATCTGAGAGAAGCTGCTGTTTGCATTACGGCAACAAGCCGCTATTCCAAGATCAAAGGTACCAACTAAATTAGTTTCAGATGTTGAGAAAAGGCAAGAAAGAGTCTCAGACAGCCATCATAAATAAAGACTTGCTTTAGCGTCCACAGAATGAGAGGACCTGGGGACAGAAACTTCTGTTACAGTGAACAGATGTGGCACATAGGCAATGTATTAAAGCAATTACCTATGTGAGTTACCAGCATGAAAGACCAAGATAGAATGGCTCCATTTTAGCAAACATGGAGGGTGAGGATTATTATGTTGGATCGGTGTTGCAAATAACCAAATAACATGTGAGGACACGAAATTCAAATTTGTCTCCCCCCTAGAGGAGAAGATCACAGGCCTTGGAGAATGTCTTTCCACTCTTTAGATTATTGTGTTCTTTGAAAGTGTGGGGAAAAAATAGTTCAAGTAGAAATAAAGAGAAAAAAAAGCCCAAGAAGTAGATTGGGTCCTGAGGTTAAAGGGTAAAAAATATGATACAGAAAATACAGAAAAGGACCACAGAAACTGCTTAATAAAGACAGAGAAGTATCACAGAAGCAAGCGGTTTAACACCTCAGTTCTTGCTTCTTCCTCCATACAATAAAACAGCTAGATGGCACAGGTAAATAGAGTGCCGGGTCTGAAGTCATTTTCCTGTGTTTAAAACAGGCCTCAGACACTAGCTGTGTGACCCTGGGCCACTCACTTCACCTTGTTTGCCTCAGTGTCTTCATCTGTAAAATGAGCTGGGGAAGTATTTTTGCCAAATTGGGGTCCCGAAGCATTAGATACAACTGAGCAACAAAAGCAAGGGCATTGGCTTTGATGAACTCTGTGTCCCTTTCTAATTTTAATTTTTGGTAAGTCCAGCATTTTAAGTAGAAAACAAACATAAGGAGGATATAGGGAATGCCAAAAAGAAAGAGAGGAGGAATAAGATGGAGATGAGCTGGCAAAATAGGTGGAGAAAGGGATGTGTAAAAGTGTCATAGGGGACTTTACAGGGAACATTTTGTCCCTCCCTGTATTGGCACTTATGCTCCTGAAAGAAGAGATTCCATTTGAATCTTAAATTTGCATCTGTGTCTCAGTGTTTCTAATGGCACAAGGGAGGCCTCAGAAAATAGAATGAATTCCTTAGAAGAATGGCAGTAGTTTACACAGCATCTGAGCCAATGCTAGTTCTGGCATTCGTAGAAGCCCATAACTTCAAGACCTTCTGTCACATGGATCAAAACCTAAGATAGAATTTTTTTTTTCATCCCGGAAAAGAGGAGCCCTATCAGCTGCAATGGATCATAATGCTTGGAAAAAGTATGTGTTGGAAGTTAGGAAAGGAAGGCAGCCTATGTACCTAATAGCACCAGCATGATTCAAAATGGATAGATATGTACAGACTTTTCTTTAAAATCTGCAGAGTGTAATTCACATTTCTTTGGCACTTTGAGGTTTGCCAACAGTTTTGATGACAGAAACTTTGGGATGGAGAGAATGTAGATATTTTCATTCCCATTGGATAAATGAGAGAAGAAAAGTTCAGAGAGTTTAAATGACTTGTCCAAGGTCATATAGATATTAAGTTAAATTCAAGTCTCTGGACTCCAAATCCAATGCTTGTTTGACAGCAGTGATTTCTCAGGGATATTGTGTATTAAAATATCCAAATACCACAATACCCAAAGTTGAAAAGTTTGATTTTTTTTCCCTAAAAGTTGAATGAAATTCCACCTTCTCATTTTGGTACAGTGATCCCTTGTCTGAGTATGAATTCATGTAAAATCGGTCAATAGAGACCAAATTATATCTTTTTAACTCCTGCCTAAGAGTTTTCCCAATAGATATTTTAAAACAATGTTATATGACAAGAATATTTATGTACTATATAGTTTTTGTTTTTAGATCCATAAATTAGAATGTCTTTTCTGCATATAGCAGCAGCAGCAGTAGTAATGGTAGGAGGAAGAGGAAGAGAGGGCAGCAAGGTGGCACAATGGATAAAGTGCCAGGGCTAGAGTAGTACTCATCTTCTTGAGTACAAATCGGGCCTCAGATACTTACTTGACCCTAAAGTCATTTAACCCTATTTGCCCCAGTTTCCTCATCTGTAAAATGAGCTGGAGAAAGAAATGACAAACCATTCCAATACCTTTGCAATGAAAACCCTAAATGAAATCACAAAGACTTGGATATGACTGAATAATAGCAAAAGTTAGTGATGATGTTGGTGGTAGCAGTAGTCAGAATAGCAGAAGTAGCAATAGCAGTAATAGCAGCAGATGTTAGCTATTACTGTAGTAGAAGGAGAAGCTGTAGTAACAGCAACAGCAGGTAGACACTTTACAAATCTTATCTCATTTGATCCTAATGAGAATCCTGGGAGGTAGGTACTATTATTGGAATTCCCATTTTATAGTTGAGAAAACTGAGGCAGATAGAAGTTAAATGATTTGCCCAAGGTCACACACCTAGTAAGAGGATTTGAACTCAGGTCTTCCTGATTCTAGGTCCAGTGCTCAGATAGTTTTCATTCCTATCAATCAACAGTCATTCAACAAGTGTTTATTAAACACCCTCTATGTGCCAGGCACTGTGCTAGGCACTGGGGACAAAAAGACAAAATAAAACAATCCCTACCCTCAAGGAACTTATGTTCTAAGACGGGAGACAGCATATACCTATATAGATACACACAATACATATAAAACTTCCCAGTAAAGTTTAGTCCTTTAACAAACTGAAGAAAAATGGGGGTGTGGAGAAATTACCTTAAAGAAAGAGGGATGTTAATATTGGGATTGCCCATCTGGAAGTACCTCTGAGAAATAAATTATTTCTACATAACCCTTCAGTACGAATTTGGTTTCAGAAGTCCTGAATTTCAAATCCAGCCACTGGTACTTACTCTCTCAGTGTGACTTTAGACAAGTCATGTGAACCTTCTATGCCTTGGTTTCCTTATATGCAAAATGAAGAAGTTGTACTAGATGATCCATAAGACCCTTCTCAAGTATAAATCTTGTAATCTGTATATAACACAACCTATACTACTAAAGGGCAAAAGTTGAAAGGAGGGCATTGCTTTTTCCTGGAAAGTAAGAAATACCTTAGGATTGGTGAGCCTAAGGAATGAAAAGGAACTGAAAGTTTTGTATGGTGCTAACTCTGAGGAAAATCCCTAGAAAAGAGAGATCATTCAAACAAGGAAGGGGAAACAGAGAAAGATTAAGGCTTAGTTCATATGCCTGCTTGTAGGACCAGTGTTAACTGTCAAGTCTTTTTTTTTTTTCCAATCTGTGTACTAATTTGGGGCAGTGGGGAAAATGGCAGCACACTGGAGTCACAGAATAGCATTCTTTTCAAAGTCAGAAGGCTTACCACCAACTACCTGTTGGACCTTTGACAATTTGCTAGACTTATTCGGGGCTCATTTTCCTCATCTGTAAAAGAAAGGGGTGTTGCACTAGATGATCTCTGTGGTGACTTTCAACTGTAAAACCTATGATGCTGTGAAATTATAATGGTCTCTCCAGTTGGGAAAGCTGGGCTGGTGGGAGCCCCAGTATTAATAGGAGAGTAGCTGTGAGAGTCCAGTAGGGGGAGCCATTGAGCCAAGTCCTGGTTCAATGTTCTATTGGTGACTATAAATGAAGGTGCTGAAGGGAGGAGGAGTGGTAAGGGACTGGAAGGACGCTAGAGCTCTGAAAGATAATGGGTCACCAGGTAATTCCAAAAGAAAAGCCCGTGGGTGTTAAAGTGGCACTTCAGGGACAAAAGAAGTCTTCAACGTCTTCTTCCATCAGAAGGTATTATATGAATCCTACTAAACTTCTTCCATCAGCTCCAGTACTTTTCCTTCTTTGATTTTCATAATAAAGAAACAGGCACATTAATTTTTAAAGCTGGGAAATGATAGGGCAAAGACTCTGTAAACTGCTGAAATGTTAATCACACAAAGGCCCCCAAAGCAATTTTAGCTCCTGATTCCTCATGCATATGCATGACAATAGGGGCTGTCATCAGAGCAACAGCCAGTGGTGTGGCCTGATACTTGCCAAAGGACTCTCTGCAGCAGCCAAAATCCCCCTCCTTGTTCAGTAGAAGGAGAACTCATAGCAAGAATACTTGTATATCACTAACAGAGACATTAAGGTTCATCCCAAACTAAGGAGCTGATCCTGCTTCTGAGGGTACTCTGGGGTAAGGGTGAAGCCAAGTCCCAATAAGTCAGGTCAGCATGTACTGTGCTAAGCTCTGAGAATACAAAGAAAGCAAAAACAGTGCCTGCTCTCAAGAAGCTCACATTCTAATGCAAGTCTCCATCAAATCGACCTTTTGCTCCTGATCAGGAATGGAATCAACAAGCATTTGTTAAGTCCCTACTAAATTCCAGGCACTGTACCAGGAATTCAGTACTCCTTCAAAGACTTGGTGGATGAAGAGACTGGGGAAAAAATTCTTTAAGAAATTTATCTCAATATGAAATGTAAAGATTAAGCCTAACAATCTATAAACAGAAAATCAAATGTATGAAGAAAGTCAGTTCTCCAGACTGTGGCAATAGACTTGGATATAGTTTGGTTACTTCATTAATATGTTTCTCTCTCTTTTTAAATTTTTATTTACTTTACTTTTAATCTATGCAATAAAACAAGCATTTCCATAAAAAGTACAGCAAAAAAAAGATTGCACATGAAACTGTAAATCTATTATGTAAAACTTTCTATTCTTTTAAAATATATAATAAAGTTATCCTGTAAATTTTTCCCCTTTTTCTCTCCCCCCCCTCCCCATATCAATACATATCCCTTGACCAGGCAGGGCAGATGGCCAATATACTATACCCAGCATTGAATAGGAGGAGGAAAGCAGGTTGAGTTGTATTTTGGAAGTTGCAAAGTAGTTTTAAGGATGCCAAGATTCTCACTAAAGCAAAGATCCATCTTTTTATAACAATACTCTTCAGGTGATGTCATATGTCTGCACATCAGATGACATCTTGAAATTTCCTAGTAATCAAAATGCAAGTGATATGGCAGATATCCTTCACAAGATGTTTAACCAGAAAAGGAAGTCAACAGGTCATGTAGAAAAGAAAGAGATAACAGATGGATAGTGTTGCTCTGGTACTTGGGGAATGTCAAAAGACCTCAAAGAAATGCTTTGGTTTGAAACTGTATGGAGGATTTATAAAAGGATCTGGTCAAGAGTGCCAAAGATAACAAAGTGCTAAGATCTTGAATAGATTGGTTTGGGATCTGTGCCAATGAGGTACATACCAACATCAATCAGATCAAAGATTAACGGAGAATTGATGTTTGAACTTTCATCTTCATTTTAAATTTATACTCTCTACATTCAATCAAGCAATAATTTTAAGTACTTCCTATGTACCAAATGCTGTTAAGTTCTGGGCTTACAAAGAAAGGCTAAAATAATCCTCACCCTTAAGGAAATTGCATTCTAAAGAGGAGATAACAGTTAAGGAACTAGGCACGTTAATGATATGTACAGAGTCCATGGAAGATAATCTCAGAGTGGAAGGAATCTGCCCTACTAGATGCTTGCAGGACCTTGTCTTGACCTCTCTCACCTTGATGCAGTCACAAAGACCTTCCATATCCGGAATGCTCTTCCTTCACATCCTTACCGATTAAAATCCTTCAAGACATAATGATGCAGGTAGCATTGGTAACATCTACTCCCTGAAATCTTTCCTGATTCACCTAGAAGTGAATTCTCTTCAAGTTTTTCATGGCATTTTGGACTTCCTTTTTGCATTATTGCATTCTATCTCTTATCAGGCTTCTCTGTACATGTACATGCTCATCATCACATACCCCTCTCTCCTTAGATTATAGGTTCTTTTTGAGAACGAAAGATGAACAACAATAATAACATTCTTTGAGGGGACATTGGCTTTGACATTGGCTTTGACATTGGCTTTGACATTGGCTTTATTTTTTATTTTTTGGTATTTGCTTCCTCGGGCCCTAACAATGTGTTGTTTTGCTTTCCCACAGAACAGATGATTAATGAATACTGGAATTTATCGATTTGGATTGAATTGAAAATTATATTAATCTGAGGTGCTCATGAAAGGTCATTTTAGGAACATCATAGATTAATATGCTTTTGTGCCCCCAAAATATAGAAACATTTAGTATAATATCTTCATTTTGTATACAATTACACCAAAGATCAAATAAATATGTGATTGCCCAAATTTATACAACTAATTGGAACATGGATCATCACAGTACTCAGTGAACTAGGTAATGATTATGAAGACATTTTCAAGTAACATACAAGCTAGCCAATCATGCTGATCAATCCCAGGTTCTAATTATCACACCTGAGATTGTGAATAGTTCCATCATAGGCAATGCCATAGGCAGTAATTCTTCCAATCAGGACAAGTAGCATGAAATGACCTGGGTCAAGTAGCATGAAACATTCCCTCAAATACAGCTAAGGAAGCCACTACATGGGGTAAGTAGGGTAGTATGGAAAAAAATTTACAAGAGTGTGTGATCACCATGCTTTGTCTGGTAGCTTCCAATTTTAATTAATTATTCTTGCTAACTACTTTCTAAGTCCTTGTTTCTATGTTGCTGAAGGACTGCAAGAGTTGTCAGTGCCTTCTAAATTTTGACGCCCTGGTACAAAGCCCCACTCTCACTGACCTGGTTATGGCTGAGTGTAATCAACAATATCATCTGTGTTCATTGCAAGTTACACTTACATTGTGCTAATGTATTCTGTAATGGACTACAATCATGCCTTTCTCAAACCTATTCTTTCCTGCTATGTTGAGAAAGACTGTAATTATGCTCAGTCCTTTGCTTGTTTTATAGCTATGTACTGACATAGTGAGAGTATCCACAATATAAATGTCTATGGGGCATTGTTTGCCTTTGTATAAACACATTGTCTGGAATCTACCAGCCACATGTCTTGGTGATTTATCGGAATTAGACCATTTAGGAAATAGTGTTTTATGCAACTGAGTTCTATTCTGTTTATTTTTTTGTGTGTGCTCTGTTATTTTCATATAGTTTAAACTGAGCTCCTATTTCTATTTACAATGAACTACCCCTTGGTCCACCTTATCCCGGAAACCCTACATTCTCCTTTTTATTAGACTTAAAGGCTATATAGTGAATAGTATTTCTTCATTATAGTTTTCTTTTTCACTGACATCCCACCTAATTTTACCCTACATAATCTAATGTCCTTGTTGCTAGGAATTGGACAAACCTTGTAACAGGTAGAATATTTAATGGACCAGAAACAGTAGCGAATAATGGAAGAAATCTCATCTTGCTTTTCTACCTTTGGTCATCAATTGTCAATATCAACATAGGTATGCCCTCGGTATCTCAATTTCTCCACTGATAAAATAGTGATTAACTTGATCCCTAAAACGGAAGGATTGCAGAGCAGTGGTTAGATCACTGGAGCCTACATCATGAAGATCTGAGTTTAAATCTTGCCTCAAACATATATTGAGTTGGGTCACCCCAGAAAAACTAATTAATTTGTCTATACCTCAATTTCTTCACCTATAAAATGAAGGGGTTGGACTCAGTGGCCTCAGGTTCTTTCTAACTCTAAACCTATAATCATAGATCCCACAAAATATTCTGTTGATTAGGGGAAAGTTCATCAATAATGGACTATACCAGCAACTTGTTCACCCTTTGATATTGATCTCATTACTTTAGCATAAAATAACAATAGTAAAGAAAGTTAACAAGGATACAACATTTTTAGGTTTACAAAGTGCTTTATAATGTTATTTCCCTTTATCCTCATAATGACCCTGGGAGGTAAGCATTATTATTTTCTTCATTTTACAGAGGAGAAAACTGAAACAGGCAGAGGTTAAGTGATTTGATCAGGGTCACATAGTTGATAATAATAATAACTGATATTTATATAGTGCTTATTATTATGTGCCAGGCACTGTGCTAAGTGCTTCACAATTATTGTCTCATTTGAATCCGGGCAGGTAGGTGCTATTTTTATTTTACAGAAATTTATGCATATTTACAGATATTTTTATGCATTTTACAGATGAGGAAACTGGAGGCAAATAGAGATTAAGTGACTTGTAGAGGAATTGGTAGGCCTGTTCTAGTCCTGAGAATACTATGTTAGATCCTGGGGATATGAAGACAAAAAAGAAATAATAGCACCTTATAGATAGAATAATTGTAGATGATAAAGATATTGGGAGAGAAAATAACATAATTAAAAGAATTTTACAAGATGGAGCTGTTCATAAAGATGGATGGAGTAACACAATATATTAAAAATATCAGTGATTAACACAAACACAATCCAGTGAAAAAAAACCATCTGCCTGGCCAGCAGTACCCTGGGAATGGTCCCACTGTCATTCTCTGTCCCATGAAAGGCCTATCATGTCATCCTGAGCAACAGGCAGCACCACATGGAGAAATAGGCTATTTTCTCCATTGGACTGGGCAAATAGAACACTGCTTCAGGCAACAGAAGGAAAGATTTCGTCTCCTGAGATCTCTCTGGTAAAAGAAGGAAGTATCAGGTTCATAAACTCATAGATTCAGAGTTGGATGGGGTCTTAAAGACCTTCTGGGCCAACCCCCATCTTGATGATTGAATTTCCCTGGACAGTATCCTTGGCAAATGGTCATCTAGTACCTGAAAAAGTCAGCCTAAAAAGGCCAAGGTCTCCCATTGTATCCTGAGCCATCTCCAGTCATCCTGGTGAATATCTGGTCACTGGACCCAGATTGCTCTGGAGGAGGAGTGAGGCTGGTGACCTGCACAGCCCTCCCTCACTCAAAACGAAGTCAAGTGCAAGTTAAGTCGTCATTTCTGTGATGTCATGGCTTTCTTCGAAAATGAAGGAAGAACACAACAACCACAGAAGATCTAGATAGAACAATGATTAAAATAACAGATTAAGATTCAGGGAGACCTCCGATACTTAACTAGCAGTATCTGGGCAAGTCAAGAAATAACCTCTCTCAACACCAATGGATCCAGGCAGAGTGATTGTAACAAAGGTGCTGTCCCTACATAGACTTCAGGATTGTGTGGCTAATTTGATCAATTTATTTGACTCCTATGCCTATGAGGCACATTTATTCAGTAACCAAACGTCAGAATAAAATGCTACAGGAATTGCTAATAGAAATGTTTGTAAGGCATTCATCTGACCTTCTATCTCCCTCTCCCCAACACCATCCTCCACCTCACAAGGGCCCTGATCATGTTAATAAAGAGAAAGAACAAGGAGCTAAGATTCTGCCTTGATTATAAAATCTTCAATGCCTTGATGTTTTGGTATTGTCATCTTCTGCTCTAATGCTTGAGGACATAGTAAGCATTTAGTTTCATCTAGCTGGACCTTGGAGAAATAGGGGCGGGGGAAGAGAAGAAGGGGACAATCTGATTTAAATTAGGGAGGGAGGTAAGTAAAAGATGAGGTTTCAGACTAGCCAAGGGCTGTTCAAGTATAGAGTTATATCATTTGGGTTGTAAAACAGTCCTGCTCTTTTCCAGTGATTCATGAGCTCAGTCTTTCAAAACCTGCTAGATTGGAGGTTAGTAGTTTGTCTTGGTGACAGTTTGATCGACTAGTGGTTCCCTGCCCAACCTGTCACCCTGGTAAAGACCATCCTCCAGCATAGCACCAGAGCTACCAGTTAATGAAGTGGGGAAATTGTCCATGTAAGTAAGAGAAGCCTGAATTCTAGAATCCTAAAATGAACTGTGGGGGAGAACACATGAACCCATAAAAGACAGACATGGCATGAGATGAGGGCAGAGGAGTAGAGGAGAGAACCAGGGACTTCTAATATACACCTTACACAACCCTAAACACTTTGTAATACAATCAAGTAAATGTCCTAAGATGCTATAATGCACTCAAATAGTAGAAACTACTAATAGGGATCTGACATGGCAATTTACAAGACACTAAACTTTTGTAATACAATCACAGGATCCTAAATTTTTTGTAATATAATCAAGTAAAATGCCCTAAGACTCTACAATGCACTCAAATAGTAGAAACCATTAATAGGGACCTGAAATGACTATTCACTCCTGCTCCAATAATAAGGTATCCGAACCATCAAAAACAATTCCCAAGGGGAAAAATGTCTCTATATGACAGTAATGACTGCCCTCCCCCAAACTGCCAACTCCCTCCCCACTACCCGCCCCCTCCCCAAAAAACCCAAACCTTACCTTTATTCTGTGTATATTTTTGAAGAATCTAACAGTAGCTCAAAGAAATTCTACAGTCTGGGGGAAAAGAGTTGCCAGCAGCCAAAACAGCTTTTGAGGCTTGGGACCATCCCTTGGAAGGGATCCATCAGCCCATAGTGGTCCAGTTAGACCATTAAACCTGGAACTCTTCCACTATAACTTTAAATCAGTGGCAGATAAAGCGGATGTATTTTCCCCCATCTGGCTCAACTTTTCCATTCTATATGCTCCAGGATATCACAATCAGCAAGCAGATTAGGCCTTATATGATCATCCAACATTAGTAAGCTTAAAGATGGATATTCCCAGATATAGCCTACCATTCAAGCAGTAAAGACTGTTTGGCTTTTGATATAGCTTCTACAGACCCCTTGAGGTAACTTGATGAGCACAACTATGGCAGTGCCATCATAGCTCAAAGGCAAAGCAAATGGGAATATGTAAGATAGTGTATGTCCTTGAAGTAGACTTCTGTTGGCCATTTTGCTTCCAGAATGATGTCAATCTGTGTATTTGTTTAACCCTGAGGGAGATCTGGGCCTTTACTAAGGATTTTCATTCTATCTCTTGCACAACTAACAAGAACATTTTCAGTGATTTCTAGTTGCTTGCTACTGAGAATCCATCCTCTTACTGCTTTATCTAGCCCTTTAAGACAGAAGTCTTTTTGAGGATGGAAGTGTTCAAGCAGTGGCTGAACAGGCATTTGTCAGTTATGTGATAGTGGTGATTTTTTTTCTGAATAGGTTGGAACAGTTAATTAATGAGATTCCTCCTAGTGCTCCAATTCTGTGAATCTAAGACACTGGAATTTTTTTTTTATCAATTTATTTTTAGTTTTCAACATTTTTATAAGATTTTGAGTTCCAAGTTTCCCCCCCTCCCTCCTATTCCTGCCTACCCAACACAGTATGCAATCTGATATAGGCTATACATGTATGATCATATTAAACATATTTCCACAGTAGTCATGTTGTGAAAGGAGAATCCGAACAAAGGGTGAAAACCATGAGAAAGAAAATACAAAAAAGAGAAAATATTATGTTTCAATCTGCATTCAGACTCCATAGTTATTTCTCTGGATGTGGATAGCATTTTCCATCATGAGTTTTTTGAAATAGGGGCATTCTCAATGTTCCTCACATACGTCATACCTTCTTTTCTTCTCTCTCCTCATGTTCACCTCTTAGAATCCCTAGTTTTATTTTTTCAAAACTTAGTTTACATACTGTGTGAGGCTTTATCAGATCTTCAAATTCCCGACCTAACTGTAAAGCTCTCCCCATAAACTTACACTTACTTGGTTTACACTTGCATGTGCAGATATTGTCTTTATAGAATTGAAAGTCCTTGAGAGTTTCATGTATGTATTTGCATGACTAGTGCCCATAAGTGTCTGGAACATAATAAGGACTTACTGATTCATTAATTTATGCTTGCTCACTTCTAGTTCCTTTAAAACTGCGTGCACCAGTGCAGCACTCAGACTGTCCTTCTATCATCCTTTTACCCTTGTTACACAGCTAGCCTATCTCCTTTACCATTTCACATGATCCAAGGTCTTTCACAACTTTTCTCATTCATGAGAATGGACATTAGCTTCAAATTAATTATAGCCATTGAGTCTTTTTCAGTTTCCCTTTGGGTCACCTGCAATCTTCAATTCTTTTGAGGGCATGCTGTTCTATAATTCATTGTTATATCAATCAACAAGCACTTACGATGTGCCAGGCACTATGCCACAACTGCCAGGGATATAAAGAAAGTAAAAAATAGTCCCTGCCCTCAAAAATCTTACATTCTAATGGAGGAGTCAAGGGAAATTCCGGTGAAACTAAGTGGTCTAGGGGACAGAGAACCAGACTCAAAACCTGCATTCAAATCTTTTTTTTTATTATTATGCATTCAAATCTTGTCACTGACATATGCTACCTCTGTGACTTAGAGCAAATCATCTATCCTCTTAATGCTCTGGACACATCTTCATAGTCATAGAAATGGCACCAATCCCTTTTTTTCATAGAGAGAGAGAAGATTTTGATAACTGAAATCATAGTTAGTCCCTCTCCTTAGCCCATAGACCAATCCCTAGCCTTATTGACACTGATTGGTTGACAATCCTTTGTTCTCCAAGAGGATCAAAATGAGAACAGTATGTTAGGGTCAAGGTACAATGTGCCCAACTGTGGGTGATCAAACCAACATGAGCTTAGAAGGCTCCATAAATACATACAGTATTGGTTACAAATGGTCAATATGAACATTTGGAGTGCAGATTCAGATATACAAAACCTTAAGTCATTCCCCAATGAATAAGTAGTCAAAGTATATCAGTATGTGGTTCTGTAAAGGAGAAAGCAAACTATTGACAAATATATGAAAGACTGCTCTAAATCATGAATAACAAAAGAAATGCAAATCAATGTAAGGCTGAGTTTTCACCTTACATCCAGCAAAGCAGCAAAGATGACAGTAAGTTGGTATAGTCTACATTAGAATGGTTTTAGAAAGAGAGGCACACTCACGGTCTTGATGGAGCTGTAAAGTAGTTCAAACAATCTAGAAAGCAGTGGATGTAATGGAAAATTACTGTGCTATAAAGGAAGTTAAATATGAAGAATGGGTAGATTTATAGCAACTGACAAAAAGTGAATTAAGAAACAGAGATATGTATACATACATACACACACATATACATGCACAATGACTACAACAACAATGTAAATGAGGAAAGAAACAAAATTGAAATTAAATGAAATAAAATTATTATAACCAAGCTTGGTCCCAAAGAAGAGATACGATAATATAAATTCCTCCCTTTTTTGTAGAAATAAGAAATTATAATGATGAAATACTTGGAACTTGACTGATGTTCTAGTTAGTTTTGATGTATTTTTTGTTATAAGAAACAACTCCCTTGGGGGGAGAGGAAAAAGAGTTATATTGGAAAATGGAGGTAATATTAAAAGATATCAATAATTTTTAAAAGAATATTTTTCTTCAAAAAAAAAAAAAGATTCCATGAGCTCCTAAGGGTATAAACTTACATCATGCATTCACTCTTGATTTGACTGAAAAATACCTAACTCACTCCCTTTCCCTCTATGTTTCTCACCCCTGACCAGGTAGCAACAGCAAAACCTCCAGAGATGTTAGAAACCTGCAAGAGAAGGCAAACACAATGCAAGGTATTGAGCTGAGCTTGGGATGGAAACTGGAGTGGAGGAATACAGTATTGGGGGGAGGTGGAAGTAATTGTCATTGCTGTTGGTCCTTTGTCTCTGAAGGGGATTCATGACATCACAAGTGATGTCTTGATGTGAATTGAAGTGAGGCAGAGTTGCTCAAAGTTGGCAGCCTCACTCTCTCTTCTAGTTATTATAGTTCAGTGGCAAGACAAAAGTCAAGATGTGGGCAATGGCTCAAGATACAGTGGATGACCTCTTTGTCTTTTGATGTCTGACTAAAGTCTAAGTTTGATTGGACCCTGCAAAAAGATGCCAAAATAAATCCTCCAAGGATTAGCCTACTAAAGCATCAGAAGTAAGGTGTTTGTTGTTGTTCCTGATACTAGGCAGAAAATGAATGCTTACATAGGTACAGGGACTAATTAACGAAATTGGGAGGGAGCAGCTTGTAGGGACTCTTGTAAGAGGGTGGTTGATGAATGTACCAGATGCTATTCAAAGTAATATGGAGGTTTTAAGGATAGGCAAGATTTATGCTTGGTCTAAAAAAAGCTAGTTCTTCATTCTCTTTGTTTGTCAGGGGGGCAGTCAGACTTTACTTCTCTTTCTTTTCAAGTGGACACATGACAAGAAGCATATCTGGTTCTCTTCCCTGATGGATTAAATTTTCTTCTCCCTAGAAGGCTGAAGAACCTCAGGTCAAGGCATGCCCAACTTCGCTTAGGACAGATATTTCTAATCTGATCCTCCCTTTACAGGAAAAAGTGTGGGCCCCCCTTTTATTGTGGTTGCTAGTGAGCCCAATAGAGAATAGACACAGAATTTTAACATACAGTATTGCTAATGAATTTGTCACTTGTATGTTTGTATCTTTAAGAATATTGTTATTATATTTTCAATTTAAAGGAGTTTTTTTTAAAAATGGATTTGTAATTGGTTTTGAGCCAGATATTTTCCTGAAAGTTCATGTGCTTGCAAGTCCTCATTAAATCTTTCTCTTTCTCTAGTAAGAAAAGTTGTCTTTGACTGAGCAAAGTTCAGAGAGAGTCCTACATATTTATCTGACATGTTTTTGGTCCAAACCTGTAATTTCATAAGAGAGATAGTGTTGCTTAGAGGCTAGAGCATGGTTCTTGGAGTCAGGAAGACCTAGTTTCAAGTGAAGCCTATGAATCATATTAGCTATGTGACCATGTAAAATTATTTAATCTATCCTAAGATCCCACATTTGGAGCTAGAAAGAAGCATACTGTCCATCTGGTCAAACCCCCTCATTTTATAGATAATGAAACTAAAGCATAGGAAACTTAAGGGATTTATGCAAAGTCACATGAGTACTAAATGACCAAGATAGAATTTCAACCTAGGTCTTTTGATTCTAAATCTTTCTTTCAAAAAAATAGTTTAAAATTTATTTTATTTTTAATTTATGGAATAAAGCAATCATTTCTATAACAGTATAATTTTAAAAGTTGATTTACATGAAACTGCAAATCTATTGTGTACAATTTACTGTTCCTTTTAAATTTTTAATGAAGTTATCATGTACATTTCCTTTCGTTCTTCTCCCCACTCCCTCCCACCCTAGAGATGGCTATCATTTTTGCTCTGTCCACAGCATCACAAATGTTTCTCTCTCAGTTCCCCAGGCAACTCTCCAAGTCTATAAATATCTACAAAATGAGGAGCTTGGGCAACACGGCCTCTGAAGGCCTTTCCAGTTCCAAATCTATAATGTGGATGAGTTACTGTTCAGTATGAGTAGACTGAGTTTCCATACCAGGATGAAACAAGTCAATCAACTGACATTTATTAAGTGCCTAATAATGTACCAGGCATTGTGCTAACTGCTGGAGATACCAGAGAAGAAAAAAAAACAAACAGTCCCTACTCTCAAGGAACTCAGTCTAATGAAGGCAACAATATGCAAATAACTATGTATAAAAAAGATACATATATGTGTACACACACATATTATAAATTGAGGAAAAGATTGAGGAGGACTGGAAAAGCTTTGTATAGAAGATAGGACTTTATTTGAGATTTGAAGGAAACTAGGATATCTAGGACTGGAGAAGGGAACTGAGAACATTCTACACAAAAGGGACTAACTGCTAGTGAAAACAATCAGAGTTGGAAGATGACATGTCTTTGGCAAGGAAGAGCAAGAAGGACAGTGTCACTGAATAATATACAAGATATTGAGAAAACAACATTGCCAAGCAAGGAAAAAGAAAAGAAAAAAAAATTAAACAGATGACTTAATTCTCTTATCTTGCTTTTAAATGGTTTGGGAATAGTAAAGTCCTAATATTAACTTATGGTATTGGTCTTTAATACTAAATTTGACTCCTATTTATTCATAGAAACATTCTAAAACATATAATTAAAGACCTGGGATTCCAAGCAGGGGGTAGGAGGAATGAGGGTTACAGTCCCTATTTCTAGGGAGGATATTTCTTGATAGTGATCTTGACTGTTGCTTTGTTATCCTGTTTAAAAAGAGAACTCTTTAAGGTCAGATCATCTAAGGACTTTGTCATGTAATGAAATAAAAGCAATCAATTCTATGCTTTCTATTTCTATCCCTAGCACCAAACAGAGTGCTGGGCACATAGTAGGCACTTAATATGTGCTTCTTGATGACTGGAACTTAATCTTCCCTATGGTGGATATATTATATAACAGCTCCTACCCTCAAAGCTTCAGAGTTTTCATTAAAACTCCAAATGACAGAGAAATAACTTTCAAATACAACTTTAAAAAACTCATGAGCATCACTGACAGAAAAAGGAAGGCCAGAAGAGGAAGCACAAGGCTGCTCTGTGCTAAATGTTTTTCTTGGCACAAAAAGGATATCTTGTATAGCCTTGCATTCTTTTAAGCCCGGATCCATTCTAAATCATCTCCTTTAAGGGGCTGCCTTTCCTTACTCCTCGGACTTTGTCAGGCATTAAGATTAGGTCTTACATCATGCCTTCAAAATTGTGAAGATAGTAATCTATCATAAGCACCTGTGATAGCTGTGATACTATTCACTGAAATGCTTTTTACAGAATCTTGTTCTCCAGGAAAGAGTTCCCCCACTCCAATTTCTTGACACCTGATTAGATTTTCCTTGAATTTGATATCTCTGAGCACATAGCCTCAAATCCATTCCTTTCCCTTTCAAGACAATACAATACATGTATCACATTTTTTAGTCTAACTGAGCCTAACCAAGAAGACTTTAGGTTTCTGTTAAAAAGCTGTTCAGGTTACCTACATTACACTCAGGGGTACTCCAGCAATGGCAACGATCAAGCTGAGATTAGTAGACCACTTCCCGTACATGTCATTGAGACAATTTCATTCAGGTCTGGGTTGGACCAGATAACCTCTGAGGTCTTCCAATGGAATTTCTCTGATGCTGTGATCCAAGACCTATTACATTCAAAGACAGGCCCATCAAGGAAAAATAATGTCTCATTCAGTGATATGGCTATTGTCATTTATCTTCAGTATATACACAAACAAGGTTTTTAGCTCTCTAGACCGCACTTCCAGAAAGCTCCATATCCTTTTGGCCCCATCACCTTTACAGGCAGGAAAATAGGGCATTTTAAGACTCATGAAAATTCCTAGGGCTGTCCATGGTAAAGATATGAAATAGTTTTGTTTTTGGTATTCTTTGTTCATTTTACTTATTCTACCCTCTCAAGAACCTCCGGTGCATATGTCCCCTCATCCCCTTTTCAGTTTGTTGGGTTGTCATTTTATGGAAATGAATAAAATGTTTTTCAGTCATCTGTGTATGTTCACACCTCCTACTTATTAGAGCAAGGGATCCTTACTTGAGGTCCATTGATCTTTTGGGGTTTTTTAAATTGATAAGAGCATTTCAATATACTTGGTTTCCTTTGTAAGCTTATGGTTTTCATTTTTGTGCATTGAAAAGCCTTATTCAGAGAAGGGATCCATAGCTTCAATAGACCACCAGGAGGATCAATGATACACACAAGATTAAGAACTTATATTTTAGACCAAAAATCATAATTAATACAAAACTAAAAGAACAAAAATGATAAAAACAAAAACAGCATGATTAAAACAAATCTAACCTGACCTATATACATAAATGATTGGCGTGAAAAATGAGGCAAGGATAATTACAGAAATTTTGTATAGAAGTTTGAATGCTGCAAATTAATTGTTATAATAAGGATTCCAAAAGATTCCAAAATAATGATTCCAAAATCATTCCAATCTGCCTTACTAAGAAAACACTTGATGTACTTATGAAGTAGAGAGATATGTCAGTCAAAGAAAATAATAGTTTGAAATATAAATTTATATGTTTATAAATTTTTATGAAGAGAAAGAGTAGATTATAAAAGTATTATAACATAAAAAAGTGAAAAACAGTAGAATTAAGAACAAATTTAAAGAAATCTTATGAGAGAACCAACTAGGTAAAATCAAGCTATTTAAAGACAACAACAAAAATGAAACTAAAAAAAAGATCTGCAAAGATTTTTACAATGAACTCTTCACCATCAAGGCAGGAAAATACACATATTAAAACTCAAATACAATATTACAGTCCTGTATGTGCTTGTTGGAGTAAAATTTACATTGAAGAAAACGAAGACAGGAAACACAGCTAGACTGAACCAAGTATATATAGAGGATATCTATGTTATAGGTGATACAATTTTGAGGATATTAATAATTTGATAATCAAGTTAACCTATAGAGAGGAAGAAATCAGAGGTACAGAAAGAATAATGGACCTTAACATTCCCCGCAAAAGGCACAAAAAGAGATCATCAATAATTATCAATCTATAAGCCTCTTTTTCACTCTACAAAAAGTTTTCTTTTATGCTTATTTTGTGGTTCTGACATCACCTACATTTCCCAATATAGCCATTCTCCCTCTCTCAGATTTATACATTTGACAAAAAAATTAAAAGAGAGGAAAAAACCTTAACAAACCTAATGAACACATCAACCAAATCTCACATCTGTAAAGAAGGGGTGGGGGATACATTCTCATATTTCTTATTTGTGGCCAGATTTGGTCATTTTAATTTTCCAGTATTGTTTCATTTGTTTTTGTTTTTACTTTCCTTTATAGTTACATTATTGTAATCATTGTGCATATTACTGTTCTGGTTCTGTTTAATCTATTTTATACAATTTTATGGGCATAATCTAAATATGCACTGAGTTAACCCTGATGACAGTATTAGGAGAGACTGGCAAATATTCACAAATGCTATGCCATAGGACACCTCTTTCTCTCCATATGCCTGAAAATTGTTGCCAAGGCAGGATTCCAATATGTTCACTGGTAATAGATTACAAAAGCAGGTAGGAGGCACAGTGGATAGAGCAATAGACCTAGAGTTAAGAAGACCTAAGTTTAAATCTAGTTTCACACACTAACACTTACTAGCTGTATGACTCTGGTCAAGTCATTTAATCTTTATCTGCCTCAGTTTCCTCAGCAATAAAATGGGAATAATAATTGCACCTCCTTCCCAGGGTTATTGTGAAAATTAAATGTGATATTTGTAAAACACTTAGCATGGTGCCTGACTCAGAGTAGTTGCTTAATAAATACTTGCCTCCTTCTCCTATAAAGAAATAGATACATCAAAATATCACTTTGAAGTCACTTCTTTGGCAAGATGTCTCCCATGTCTCCAATTTATAAAATTCCTTCAAAGATATAGCAACAGAAACAATCTTGTTGAGTGACCCTATAATGGTTAATATCAAGCAAAGCATAAAGCAGGGAAACATGCTCACAAAAAAGGTTGAATGTTATGGAGGAAATCCAACATTGAATGCATCTTGAAAAAAGATTCTTTAGGGATGACAAGGTCCTTCTGATGGACTTTATTATACGTAGCATTGTCTGGATTTCATCAAACTAAAAGAACATTGCAGGGCCCAATAAATGAAATCGATAATCACTTCAAAGAGTTTGGTCTAATGCTTCACATGAGAAAAAAGTAAATGAAGAAGGCTTATTGTTCAGATTATGATATTCATTCAGTTGGAAGGACAACCTGGAACTCATCCATTAATGTGGGAATCTTGAACAGCTACTACTGAAGGGGAAATGAATTGAGCCTAGAATTCAATAGGAAGAGAGAAGGCTGGTTTGCTTTGGGAAACTACAAGGTTTTTTTTAAGAACCCCAAGCCTCTATTTGAACCCAATGGTCCATGCTTTCAATATGATATTGTTCCAGTGACATTGTATGGCTCTGAGTCATGGAATACTTAAATATTTGAAGAACACAAGTTCAACATCTTTTTGTAAAGGAAAAATTTAATGGTTAACCTAAGCAGAATACAAAACATTACCAACAATAAAAAGTCTTTGTATAAAGGATGTCATAAAACAAATGTATAGCCCCACATACTCCCTTGGAATCCATATGATGTCTAAGGTGTCCATCCCACTACTAGGAGAAATTCCATTTGGGTCCCTTGGCCAGCATGGACAGAGTTCAAACCAAGATATCTGACTGCCAAGAAATCAGATTCTCTTTGGCTAGTTAGTGATCCCACCTAGATTTCTCTAAGAAAATATCTGAAACAAAACTTAGGTATGGGTCATGTCTAGGGTTTCCCCTAAAGTGTGCATGGGTAAGAGGATCCTTTCAGTCAGTCAACAAGCATTTATTAAGCACTTACTAGAAAGCACTGTCAAGTGTTAGGAATACAAGTGCAAGTAGAAAATAAAAGTCCCTGTCCTCAAAGATCTTACATTCTAATAGGAGAAGACAACACCTAAAATGAAGTTGAAAAGAAGTGGAGCTTGTAGGAAGAATGGAGAAAAATGAGGTAATTAAGAGTCCCCACAAAAACAGAATTAGATTCTGGGTGTGGGACAGCTTTTTACTCTGACACTGAAATTGCATAAAAAACAAAGCACTCACAGGGATACATGAATAATCACAGGAAAGAGGGAAACATCAAATAGCCCATTATTATTACCATACTCTCTCTAACCTTAGACAGTAAGGAAGTTATGTACATCAAAAAGAATTTCTCATGCATTTGGATCTGCATTATCTATTCTATTCGTAGCAATTACAGGAGAAAAAGCTCCTTTTTGCATTCTTGTTAGGGGTAACTACATCAAGTGTATATTTACCACAAAATAGAAATTATGTATGTAAAAACCTACGACAATCAAGAGGTTTCTGAAAAGGCTTTTTTAATGGCAACATTAAGTCAAAATTACAAAGAAATAATTCTTTTACATATTACCATCTTCTACGTTCCCTTAGACCATAAAAGTTAAAGAGAAGATAGATTCATAATCCCATACCTCCTTCAATGTCATAAAAGTTGAACAAATTTAACTAAACAGAGTCATAATCTCACACATCCCCTAAGGAAACAAAGTTCGTCAAACAAACTCTATAGGTAAACTAAGTGAAGCTACAGATTAAATGACATTACACAAATATACTGATTGAAGAGGAGGGTGCTTATATGTCACCAAGGAGTTGGTGACGTAGTTAAGATTATTCCTCTGTATTCTTCTGTAAGACATATTTAAGACTCTTCAGTAAATTTTCACATTCCCTTTGTTCAGATGAGGTTAATATTAAAGCAGACTTCTAGTTAACCAAAAAAATGTAAGAGTTATGACCCTGAATCTCTAATAATAAAGGGAAATCAAAAATTCCCATAACAGTTGGTAAGCAAGTTCTATATCCCTTAACAAGTCATGAAATAGTTTTAGCTACAGGATCATTCAGTTGGTGATCCTTTTCTCACCAGAGAAACAAGCTATAATAAAAATATCCCTCTATGCAGTGGGTGCCCTATGCTTGCATTCAGAAGCTATCAGAGAAGATTTAAACATTCAATAGCATCCAAGTCTAGAAACATCCATTCTCAGGATCATTAATCATTGTCTTGTGCTCAGAAAAGGGCACAAAAAGGAAGAAGAAAAGAGCAGAAATGTTGGGGTCTAAGAAACTCTAGCTTCAGACTTACCTGGGCAGAACAATTCTTATTGCCATGTTATTCTGATTTAACCTGCCATTCCTACTGGTTTCATGGAGTAGTGGTTACTGAAGAGGATAAGGAAAAAAATAATCCTCTCCTCACCATTGCAGGAAATTCAAGGGAAAGACAGTCTTAAAAATGGAGAAGGGTCTAAACTCTAAATGACTGGAGTTTTTCCTCAGCTCACTCTTATTACATTCTTATTAACTATAGAAGAAGGCAATAGTCTGCCCACTCTGACTCTATGAACAATAATCAAGACATCGCCCCTATTAGTGAAATTCCTCTTTAGGAGACATGAAGAGGCAATTTCACACCAAACCATTCATCTTTGGGGCCATGCTAATCACTGAGGATGACTTTTCCTCTCAACAAGGAACCGACAAGCATGTCCAAAGAGTTTCATGAAAGGTGCCCCCATCTAACAAAGATATGCACCTTGTAATCTCATCAAATGCATACTGGGAAATTATCAATTTGATCAGGAATTTTTCTGGTCAACCCCCACTAGAAAATAAAAAATACTTTTAGCAGATTGCTTGGAATCCAGGAATTAAACATTAAGGAGGGCATGGTTATCCATGATTTGCATAGGATGGGAAAGCATGTATGGGTTGAGATTCACATCACTGAAGGGAATAACCACATTAAAGAAATCATAGATCAGTTGGAGTAATGGAAGAAATATTCTTTTAATTACAAAACAAGAAAATTATTCCAGAGTGCTGTTTTCAAGGAAGTGGACTGATTTTTGTTGCAAATTTAGTATGTGTTAATGCCTTTGGGGGAAAAATTAATAAATATCAAAAATTGAAACAAATATTGAATATCCTTAAATTCTTTTTTTTAATATTTTTAAAGTCTGAATGTACTTTCTACTAATGTTTCATTGGCTTTGTTCACATTAGACATTTGCTGTGGATCAAAGCATGACTTTGTGTGAGATTTGCATATTCTTTTGAAAAATTAATTAATATTTGTTTTTGGTTTTCTACAGTCACTTCCATTTACCTTAGATTTCTCCCCCTCTTTCTTGCACCTTTGCCTCTCTCTCCCCTTTCCCTTCCTGAGATGGCATGTAATTTTATATAGGTTCCACACATACATATTAAACACATTTTTACCTAAGTCATGTTGCATAGAAAAAATTAAATGAATGGGAGAAACCATGAAAAGAAAACAAAATATAACACAAGAAAAAATGGTCTGCTTCATTCTGTGATCCAGTTTCATAGTTCTTTCTCTGAATGTGGAAGGCATTTTAACTCAAGTTCATTGGGAAGTTTTTAGGTCCTTGCATTGCTATGAAGGGCTAAGTCTATGGGAAAAATTCCTTGCACACTGTGATTGTTGCTGTGTACAAATTTTCCTGGTTCTGCTCCTTTCACACAGCATCAGTTCATATAGGTCCTTCCAGGCCTCTCTGAAGTCTTCCTGTTCATCATTTCTTTTAGCACAATAGTATTCCATTGCATTCATATACCACAGCTTGTTCAGCCATTCCCCAATTGAGGAATCCCCTTGATTTCCAGTTCCTGGTCACCACAAAAAAGAGCTGATATAAAAATTTTTGTACATGTGGGACCCTTTCCCATTGTTATGATATCTTTGGGATACAGTCTTAGAAGCAATATTGTTGGGTCAAAGAGTATACATATTTTTGTAGCCCTTTGGGCATAGCTCCAAATTGTTCTCCAGAACTGTTGGATTAGCTCATAGCTCCACCAACAATGAATTAGTGTTCCAACTCTCCCACATCTTCTCCAACATTCATCATCTTCCTGTTTTGTCATGTTAGCCAATCTTATAGGTGTGATGTGTTATCTCAGAGCTGTTTTGATTTGCATCTCTCTAGTCAATAGTGATTTAGAGCATTTTTTCATGACTATAGATAGCTTTGATTTCTTCCTATGAAAACTCCCTATTTATATCCTTTGACCATTTATCAATTGGGAAATGACTCATATTCATGTACATTTGACTCAGTTCTCTGTCAAATTTTCAAGAGTTAATAAGGGCTTGTTGGACACCACCCATATATTGATGTTTTCTAAGGTATAGATGGTGAAATCATTCTAGTGGTCCTTAATTTTCACAAAGAAAAGAGAATTCTCTACTACCTTCTCTGGGAACTATGTAAGATACTCATAATGCACATGTGTGACACTCTGAATACCCTTTGGACTAGCTGTGGTCAATGGAGGCTATCACCCACCCCTTAGGAATTACCTTTTCTCTCAGGCTAAACTTGTCCACATTCTTCCAGAGCCCTTCTCTACGTTGAAATATGCCCAAACTATGAAAAAAAATTCAGAAAAAGCCCTACTCTAAAGCTTTATGGTGATGATGAAATAGGATCATCAGTTCTGAAAGGATAAGTCCTGGCAGAATCTACCAAAATAATAAAGCTTCAAACATAACCTTGACAATAGATTTTGTCTGCTTTCTAGGACTTAGCCAAAGTGTCCAAAGGGTTCATGTCTAAAGGATTTTGGCCAGTATTTTGACATTTAAGGAACAAAAATGGCCCTCAGTCCAGGGCAAATAACTTCTGTTTCTATAGTGATGACAACAGGCACTCAACACCCCTTTATTAAGTACTTACTGTGGCCAGGTGCTGTGCTAAGAACTGTGTTGTTATTTGTCTTTCACTTTCAAAGACAACCAATAATATCACAAATGAATGATGTCTTGACTTATGCATGAATTGGACTTAAGTGAGGCAAAGTTGCATGAAATTGTCATCCTTTCTCTTCAAGAGTTGTGGAAATCTAGTGGCAAGATAAAAGTCAGGAAGCCCAGGGACAGCCCAGAATTCAGTGAATGAACTTGGCATCTTCAATATCTGACCAAGTTCTAAGAGTTCCATGGCACTTGCTTTAGCCACCTTTGTGGCCATTAGAACAAATTGTTCTCATCTGCCCATTCTGCTGAGGGAAGTCTTCACATACTTGAGGTAGACATCCCTCCAACTAAGCAATGGGTTTAAAGTCTGTTGGCTACCCTCAACCTGATTCAGCCATATGCAGAGGAGCTTTATCAGGTTGTGTCTACAAATTAAAGATTGAGAAATGAAAGACTTAAAGACTTTTTGGAAGCTTCACATATGTATTTCATGAATACTTTCTTAATCCTAAAACATACTGTATCACTGTATTACTGAGCTTCTCATTGAAGCCATTAAGTTTGTAGATTTTCTTTGAAGGATGTTGTCAAGTTCTTCATATAATTTTTCTACTCCTTTCTCTTTGCAGACAACATTGTCAGGTAACATACACTTATGTAAATGGTGGTCTGAAATTTTTATTTTATCCATAGAATCAAATATCTCTAGTTTGGGGAATGGGGAAAAAGAAATTACATTTAACCAGTAGAGATTCAACAAAATAATTTAAGTGAAGCAAAAGTATATATTGATGGAACATGTGCAACATTAGTCAAACAACTTTCCCCAATTCCAGGAGTACTGACTCAGGGATAAGTAGCCACATAGTTTGACAAGTAAAACAGATGAGTGATCAACTTATAGTATAATAAACAACACAGGGTTTTACCCAAAGACTCATTTTTCTTCCAATCACCAGATGGTGTGTTTTTCGGTAATACACATTTGTTACACTCATTTTAGAACTTTCTCTACTTATGATTGAGGGGAATGATAGCACTTGCCCAAAGTATGCATCTTTTAGTCTTCCAAATAACTTCCTAGATCAGAATCTGTGCCATGGTAATGTGAGACAGCCAAGTGTTCCATGAAATGATGTTCCTGATATCACCTCCTCCAACCCAAAATTCTTTTATTCATCTCTCTGAGGAGAATCCATCATTCAATTTAGATACAGTTTCTTTATGATAACTGGTTTCATTTATTGTGAGAATGTAAATGTTGATGTGGTTAGGTTCCTGGGATATTGTATCCCTTCACTGGTTGTTATATAACAATTATGTAATTGTTAAGATTAAGGGTAGCAACAGTTATATTGATGTCTAGAGACGTCCTAAAAACTGTAAGATTATTATCATCCTCTCTCCCCTTTCTGTCACTTTGCCCACAGAAATTGATCTGCTACACATATATATATACATACATAAACACATATATATGTATATTAAATTGGGTATATAATGCACATGTGTATATAATAATATATAGATACATATATACATATGCGTATGAGTATATATATGACTTACAGACTTTTTGGAAGCTTCACATATGTATTTCATGAATGCTTTCTTAAAGAAGAGAATTGGAAAATGGTAGACATACCAAGTACTCAACACCACCATTAAGAATGAATTGAAACAACTACATTTTAATATACAAGATACAACCAGTCATGGGTATGGAAGTCATTTTGACATCAGTTCTCTGTGTACAATTAGATCATTGATTATTTAAAGCAAAAGTCAAAATCAATACTGAATTAGTAAAAAGAATAAAGATGGGAAGACATTGGATGTGATTACAACAACTTGAGCATGATCTATTTAAATAAGCTGTCAACTTTGAAAAATGGGAAATAGAAAAAAATAAAAATATTGACATTGACTATCATAGACTATAATGGATGGTATACCTGATAGATTGGCAGATTTAAAGTCAGGAATTTGCCTCTGACATTTGCTACATATCAGACCATGATGAAGTTACTTTAACTCTTTGAGTCTCATCTTCTTACCTGCAAAATGGGGACAATATTATCTGTAGGATCTACCTTACAGAGTTGTTTTGAAGTTCAAAATTAATATGTTATATAAAGTTCTTTGAAAAATGTAAAGTATTACATAAATTCAAATTATCATCATCATCATCATAATCATATCATATCATCTACCAATGGAAAATTATTAATCCATTCCCTACCCTTATCCTGTAATTCCAAATGTTAACGCTGTTCTTGACCCTCCTCCTTCAAATTCCTCATAATAATAAATACATGGTAAAGAGCATATGGGAATATTTTCACATTTATCTTTGTATCACCAGCACAGTGCCACTTAGTAGACACTTAATAGATTCTTGTTAAATTGAATTGAATTGCAATGACCTTCAGACACTACCAGGCTCTCCCAGTGCTGTGTTGAGACTGTTGAGCATAATATCTTAGCAGTAGATGCTTGAGGTTCTGAGAATTTGGCCTCTTTCCTCCAGTTTTCTGGTGGGAATTTAGAGGAAGAAAGCATTTAGCCTGGGCTGTGCTGGATAAAAGAGAAATGAGAGGTTGCCTATTAGATGTATGGGCACTCAGAATGTTTCTGTTTCTCTTTTTTAATTCTGTTCTAATTAAATAATTTTACCAATCATGTTGCAAACAACAGCAGGCCTGGGTTTCTATTAGTATGGTAGTAAACTCCTTAAACCTGATAGGTTAAAGGTTCCCAATTTCTTTCTGCTGTGGGGACTTGAGCTAAGTGAGAGAATGGTGACTTCGCTAACACACACACACACACACACACACACACACACACCATCACCACCACAAACAACAACAACTTTCCCAAGGTGCCATAGGTAATAAATGGAAGAGTCAGAATTCAAACTCAAATCCTGTTACTCCTGGTACTTTACCCTTTCTACTGCACTTATAAGGATGTTGTGAGCATAAAATTAAAGTATACTGATCTACAATTTCACTAGGCAAAAATAGTAATTTTTCTGGCCATATTCAGACTAGAATAGTTTCTTAGTTGTATAGAATCATAGTGAGACAAGAACACTTTTAAAAGTATTCTGTTGAACAGGACTTCACTTAAATTCCACAAAACATAAAGCTTGATTTATAGTTATGGAGTAGCTATCTTTCTGGTATAAATTGACAAGTGTCACAAATAAATAAATCAGGATGTCTGGAATGCTAGAATTTCTATAATGCTAGGAATTTCATCCTACCATACATTTTGCTTGGGATGCATCATTACCATCCACCTCACATACTTTGTAAATCAGTCAAAAAGTTTGTTCATATCTTTTATTCATAGACTTTAGAGTTGGAAAGAACCTTAGAGATCATCTAATCCAACTCTCTCATTTTACAGAATAGGAAACTGAGGTCAAAAAAATTTTGTCTTGCCCATGACAGTACAATCATGAAGCATTAGAATCCAAACCAGGTCTTCTGACCCCAAGTCCAGTACTCTTTAAACTTGCCCCAGTGGATCTCTGCTTCAGTCCGGTTAGGCAGGTGGCAATTCCAAATAACCAGACCTATCATTGTAAGATGTCCATGACTGTTTATGATTGCCAGTTTCACGGTCACCATACTATGAAAAGTTGTTGCAAATTTATCATAGAGAAGCAGCTCCACAGTGGTCTCCGAAGTTTGCTCCAAAATGCCTTTTGTGTTTCAAAATAATCCCTTATTCTTTCTAACAACAGCACAGTCAACCCTGCTGGAAGGCTACATTTCTACCCCTAGGAGAGCTCAGTGCAACAAAGCAGTGTTCTCACACCAGTGTGGTAAGGCACCACTTCAACCAATTTAAGATCATTCTGTTACTAGCATGACTTGAAATCAAACTGTGCTTGTTTGCTCCTGGTATTTCTTGTACCAATTTGCAAAATGGCACTTGAAGTTCATGGTGCCATCATTCTGAAGTATGTCCCGGTTTGTGGGGGATGGTTTTCTTTTTGGAAGTCATTTAAGAAAAATCATTTCAATCTTAAGGCAACTGCAATTTAATGCATTTAATTAGAAAATGATATTTTTTGCTTTTTCAACAGGTCATTGTGTTTTTTCTTGACTCAGAATAAAGAAACAATCCTGAACCATAAAAAATATTTTTCCTCTAATATAGCACAACCCTGTTAAGACCCAGCTTATTATCACATAGATTTGAATAGCCTACTAATGGAATCATCAAATTTGAAACATAATAACTTTATTCAACAGAAGCCCAGCAAAACATAACTGTTCATTTCCTCTATTATTTCAGCATTAGAAATGGGTTCCATTAGATAGATAGATAGACAGACAGACATATAGGTAAGTAGAGAGATTTTATTTTGGTACTTATTGAGAAGATAGTGATTTGATAGGAACTCCTTCATTTGATTCCTTCTTCCATTTTTCAAAACTCAGAATCAGCACACTATCACTCCTTATTCTTTTTGGCTACAGAAGAAGCAATCTGCCTATTCCTCATTGTCTAATTCTTTGCCTGTATCACTGGTCCAATCTCCTCTCACTTCTTTAGGTTCAGCATACTCCCATCAATGGCTATTCCAAAATTCTTCTCTTAATTTATCTTCTGTACCTTCTCTCTCATCAGAGGATCTGGTTTCCAACTTTACTGAGAAAATCGAGGGCATCTACTGTGAGCTGCCACTTCTCTCCTCTTCTGCCCTTTAGAACCCCTCTGTATCATTCCCTATTCTTTCCTCTTTAGGTATACGTACAGTTTCTGAACAGGAGGTAGCCTTTTTTCCTTGTCAAGGTCACTCTCACTACTTGTGTTCTTGATCCCAACCTTCCCTATGTTCTCCAGGACCTTGCTTGTCTCCTAATCATTTCATGCCTTTCTGCCCTCTTCAGCCTCTTCTCATCCATTCACTCCTTCCCTTCTGCCTACAAACATATCTATTCTTAGGCAAACTTCACTTAATACTACCTTTCCCTCATGTTATCATCTAGTATCTCTTCTCCTTTTCCACCAAACTCCTAGAAATGGTGATTTCTGCTTGGTTACCGTCATTTTTATATCTCTCATTCACATTTCAGCTTCTTGCAATCAGACTAATGACTTCACCATTGAACTGAAAATTTTCTCACCTAAGTTTCAAACTATTTTTAACTGAGAAACTCAATAGCCTGTTGCAGTCATCTTTCTATTTGATATCTCTTGCAACACTGTTGACCAAAGCTCCTTCCTTGATGTTCTCCACCACCTTGGCTTCAATGATATGCTCTTTTGACTC
Organism: Bettongia penicillata ogilbyi; assembly: GCA_023548195.1. Lineage (NCBI taxonomy): Eukaryota > Metazoa > Chordata > Mammalia > Diprotodontia > Potoroidae > Bettongia > Bettongia penicillata. The sequence continues at coordinate 2,846,540 of JAJHZJ010000300.1, forward strand.
TTCTCCTGTCTGCTAAATGGCCACTCAGTCTCCTTTGCTAGAAAAACTTCTCCCACTCACTAATTCTAAGCTTTGTTCTGCTTCCTCTTTTCTTTCCTATACTCTCTCCTTTAATGATCTCACCATCTCCCATGGGTATACTTATTATCCCTATTATAATCATTTCCAAATTTATGTATTAAGTCTTAATATCTTTCCTGTTTCCTCATTCCAAACTTACAACAGCTTGCTGGACATTACTATCTCTCTGTTCCGTAAGCATCTCAAACTCAATGCTTCTAAAAGAGAACCCAGAATTTTTCCTAAAGCCCATCCCCCATCCACATTTCCCTAGTCCTTTTTCAAGTATCACCATTTTTGTAGCTATTCTGATTCTTTACTTGGGAGTTACTGTCTGCTCTTCTCACTCTCCTATTCCCCCATAGCAATCAGTTGCCAAGACCTCTTAATCCTTCCTACACAATATCCCTTATATCAGTCCTCTTTTCTCTGATATATCGGAGGCCACATTTGAACTCAGGTCTTTCTGACTCCAAGTCCATTGTGTCTTTTCTTTAATGACTTAAAGGGGTGCTATGGGAAGCTTTCCTTGATCTCCCTAGGTGGCAATGACCATTTCCTTTAGACTTCACATGTCTCTTTCACTTATCATATAAATTACCTATTTCATCTATCCATATTTATATCTTACTCCACAATTGGCTGTGAGTTCTTTGAGGGCTAGAATAGTAGAATAGTAACTTATCTATTTTTTTTTAACTTCTCCTATATCCAGGACTGTTTAGTGAATAATATGCTTAATAAATGTTAGCTATGTTTTTAGGCTTTGTTCTTGCCCTCAAATAGTTTTCAGTATAGTGGGAATGACTTAAACAAACTCAAATAGATAAGCTTGTACATATTAGAAGAGGCAAAGTGATCTACCAAGGTAGAAATAAAAGTGAATTCCTGAGGTGAGCATGATCATTACTTCTGCCTGGAGTATTTCATGGAGAAAGTATCAGCTGAAAGATTAGAAGGACTCCAACATGTAAGGATGGTGTTTGGAAAGGGGTGAAGGAATAAGGAGGTAGAATATTGTATAGGAGAAAAGGCATTGAGGTGAATTTAAATTTGGTTGAGTTTAAACTAGAGACTATGAAAAAAAGAAACTAACATGGGATAAGGCTGGAAAGGGAAGTTGGAGGCTAATTATGGAGAATTTTAAATGTCAGGCTTTCAACTTTATTCAGTCATCAAATTTGTGCTGAAAGTGAGATTTTTGAAGGAGCTGAAATAATAATGGCCCATGTACATATGATACTTTATAGTTTATAAAAGGCATTCCTTACAAAAACTCTCTGGGGTAGCAAGTGTGTCTTCTAATTTAGAATCTCTCTGGAAGTGCTCTATACATAGTAGGTCCTTGAAAAAGGTTTTCTGAATTAATTTTTACTATGGTACAAAATAGGAAACTGAGGTTCAGATAGATTAGAAGATTGGTTCAGGATCATATAAGGGGTAAAGATCAGGACTGGTGCTAAATACTCAGGCTTCTAGATTTTCATTATAAACATCTGCTATTTCTTTTCTAATTGCTCCACATCTTAAGTTTGCTACACAGGTAATCTTACAGCCTTTTCCTTTTTCATTTATTTTTCACTCTTTCACTTAGTTCTTATTCCCTTTGTGACTTTTCATATAGTGCAAGTAGGAAATTAAGACTAAATTCGACCTGGTCCAGTGGGTCCAAGGTTTTGGTTGTTTTTTTAACTCAGTAGGCAATCATGAACCATAACAATTCATGTAAAATGACTTTAATTTATTACAGAACTTCATAGAATAAGAGAGCTTACAAATAATTTGTTCTTGAAAAGTCAACTGAATCAATCACAGCCCTCTGCTAAACACTACTATTCATTCTTTTTTAGGTAAAAAAATCTGTACACTTGAATTCCCTCTATAACTAGTTCCTGAAAAGAAGGCAGCAGGGTAGGGGAGTGAAATTTTTTATAGAGATAGGTTTGAGATTGAATTTATTCCTCTGAAAGAAGTCCTCCCCTGCTCCCGCTCTTTTGGCCAACTTGCTTTAGATGGGATGAATATCTTTTAGTTAGGGTCGCCTTCCATGATGATACAATGGTCTAGCACTTTGGGTCTTCCCCACCAAGCCACCTAACAAGTCTGGGCAGATCAAAAAAGTTTAAGCCCATTAGTTAGTCAAATAAACTGAATTGTCCACATGGCAGAGGATTTCTGGAGATTATTTGTAAGGGATGATCCCTACCACCATATTAGGTGGATAGAAGGTAATAATTTCCTATCCCTGTAATGAACATTGAGTATAGCTCTTAAAACATGATGTATAAGAAGAAGACTGATAAACAGCCAACAGAGGTGTCAAAAAAATTACATAGTACACCTAGGATCAGAGTAGTCAAGGTCCTTCTGCTCTGATATCTCTGAAAGCCTCTACCTAACCTGATCAGCCTCCATCCTACCCCTGTAAACAACTAAGCTAATATTAATAGAACCCATCTTGGGGTTCCTGAAGCATCCCTTGTAGTTAATATTAAATACTATCATTCTATAATCCAGATGTCAACATTTTATGATTACCTCAATCCACAAGTTAGAGGAAATATGTCTATGGGAATTCTGTTAAAAACCAGAATCATTATAAATATCATATATATATATGTACATACATATAGTTTATGTATATATAGTTAAATATATATTTAGTTTATATATATATATAATTTATAACTTATAAATTCAACAAAATTAAGTCTCTAGAAGGCCAGTTAATTCAGAAAAGAAAGTTCTAAATGAACAGAACCTGGTAGGTTTTTACAAATGGCTAGGGATTTAGAATATTATTAGTTCTCGGGATTTGGTATCTTTATGTGATCAGGAAGGAACCTAGTACTCCTACAGACCTGAATGTGCAGCTACTGTCAGTGAATTTGTGGATATCTCTTTTAAGGGTGAACAGTATCTCATGCAGGCTGTGTTAACTGTGGAATCAGTGTCTATGGAAATTTATGTCCCGAAGTCCATCCTTCTGATCCTATCAGTTAGGATTTTATTATGAACCAGCATTTGGTTCATAACACCTTGATAGTGGGGTACACATTTGAAGGACAAAACAAGGATGGAGAGAAGTATAGCACTGTTAAAAAACAGCTGAGGTGAGAAAAGGAATGATTCAGCCTACATCCCTATAGCAAAGGACAATGGTTATGACATTGCTACTAGTGTCAGTTTCTCTTTAGTGTAACTCATCGGAGATCACTCCCTATAGTTGGAGTCTATGATGTGTAGAAGACATCCTTCTTTCAAGTATTTAGTTGGGATGAAAGAACCTGATTCTAAGTCTCCCTATCATAACTGTGCATCTTCATTGCATGGGATTTTGGTTTTCTGCAAATGTTGGATTCGGATGTTAACTGGATATGCTAAAACTGTAAATAATAAAATGAATATAATTTTTAAAAACCATATCTAGAAGGGTGGGGGTGAAAGATATTTCCTTTCTAGTAATGGTGATAAAGGAGGTAAGAATACATGCTTAATGGAATGAGGTTGGAATACCCATCTTTAATAACACTGTGTGGCCAGGGAAGAATATGGATGATACCTGGAGATTGATAAAAGTTTACAGTGAGTGGAATAAAGTAATTACACCAGTTTTTACAGCTTTTCCTGATCTTTCCAGTATGGTTCAATGAACCAGATAGTTCAGGCCTCAGGTGAGTTTTATGGAATTATTGATTTTGACGGTGTTTTCTTTTCCATTGCATTCAGCAGGCAGTTCAGACTCAGTAAAACAAAATGGGCTGCCTTCCTACTGCCAGGCCAATGGTTTTATATTCCAAGCCCCCAGGCCTGAAAAGCATCATGTGGGGCAAAGCCAAGGACAGGAAAGAGGATAGTCTGTGGCCACAACATCTATGATGACCTTATGGAAATAGTCCAAACTCCCTCTACAAAGCAATACAGGTAAGAAAGGAGATTTGGATTGACTCTCCTTGGACTAAGAATCTTTATTAACTGCTCAGCGCTTTGGATGACGGCAAGAGAAAACAGACCCTAGAAGTCACTTCTTTCCACTCTCATAATAAACATTGTGGATTGATCCACAATGATGAAGGTGCCTCTGCTACCCAGTCCTCCCTCTAATCAAGGAACAGAGAAGAGGTTGAATGTTGTCACGGTGACTTGGTGACTTAATAGTTAAACAATACATTAAAAAGGACTCAGATTTATTCTTTTACTATCTCTTGCCCATATCAGCTAACATGTTTAGCACTTCTATATGACAAAAGAAGGTACAAAACCATTGTAATTATTAGAGAATTAATTAATATTGTAATTATTAGAGAATCAGATAAGAGAACGGAAAGGAACTTTTGAGATTTAGTCATTTGGACTACTTGCCATTATCACATCAACTTGTAGTCAGAGGACCTGGGTTCCAATCTCAGCTTTGCTATCTGTCGCTGTATGACCTTGGATAAATCATTTCACTTCCCCAGACCTCCATTTCCTCATCTGTAAAATTTGCTGGGAAAGTACTATATAATGTCTATGGTTCTTTACAGTCACAATTTTTTGATCCCATCATATGTTACTCATCATTCCAGAGGACAACCCCAATTACTTTTCCCCTCCCCCAGAGTGATTTTTCTTTGTAGGGAGTTACTTTCACCAGTGCAGTTGGTGAAAAAATAGAATTAACTCATCCAGCCTTTGTTAAGCATTGTCTATGTGCCAAACACTAAGCTAGGTACTGGGAATACAAAACAAACAAAAAAAAAGAAGTTTACATTCTATGACAGGAAGGAACAACATGCATATATGTGTACATATTCATGCATATATACTATGCGCATACATGTCTATTAAAATTTTTCAAATTCACTAAGATTTTTGGGACATCACACTTATAAATCCTAACATATACATATGTGTATACCTACACCTAAATATTATCACACTGTATATACTTACACACACACACACACACATATGATTCTACATTCGTAGTAACACACAGAGTAAATGTTTAGCAGTTTGGGGGTGGGCAGCAATAGTATTTGCAGGAGGGTGGAATCTGGAAAGCCTTAATGAAGAAGGTAATATTTGATGAGTGTTTTAAAAAGCCTATGGATTTTGATACGTGAAAAGTGAGGAAGTGTCCTCCAGACATTAGGAACAGCCTGTGCAAAGGCACGGAGGTAGGATGGAATCTGTTGCTTGTTGAACAGCAAGAAGGCCAGTTCGACCGCACCATAGAATGTATTAAATAAACCTTCAACTACTTGTCTTGCCTAATACATTTTTCTTGAAATTCTTCAGGAATTTCCCACCTTCCCAAGCATCCTGGCTGAAGGATCCAAGGCTAGGTTTCCTTCCAGGCCTCAACTGTCCTTACAGTGCACCGTAAAAGGGTGACTAAGCGTCGCTTTCTTTCGACCCCCCTTGGTGCACCCATTTTGCAGTTGGCATTGGAGGCCAGGCATCAAACAAGATGCCCAGCTCTTGGAAGCCAAGGGTCTCTGGGTCAGCCCGGAGGAGGTGGAGGAAGGTCAGGTCGAGAATGCAGGCGACCGACGCCGGATAAGTAAACTGTAGAATGACACATCGTTATCATAATGGCCAGCAGCCTCCCGCCCCCAGCACCAGACCCTTGCCCTCGTACCTGTTCCCTTCTAATTTGACGGGGAAGTTCTCAATCACTAATCCCCATTCCAAAGCGCTTGCTAAACGCTGAAACTTTGCATCTCGGGAATTGTAGTTCTGATCCCTCCCAGGGCTCCTGGTCCTCCTCTCCAGCTCCTGGGGATGTGCTCCATTGCCTAGTCCAGTCCGCACCTCTGACTGACTCTGGAGAGGGGGAGGGGGTGGTGCAAAAGTGCTCTCAGAGGGTGGATTCTGGGGTATATGCTGGGGCTGAGAAGAGGGGGAAGGGAGACTACATTTCCCAGACTGCCCGACTCGTGCAGGGAGTCGGCTCCTCCAGTTTGCGTGAGGGCTGCAGGTTGATCTTGGTTGCAGATGAGCGCAGAATTTATAAGCGAGAGCAAGTGAAGTGGGGGGGTGGGGAGTCCTGGGCAGAAGAAGTACCCTGGCCAGGCGAATTATGCATACGTTAGGCAAACACTGAGAGAATGGCTGTGGAAGGTAAGAGACGTCTAAGCCCTATTTCCTGCAGCAGCTGCTGCTGCATCGACACGCGCACCCCAATGCACCCATTGATGAGGATTGAGGGGATCGTAGGGGGAAGGGAGAGGGAGGAGATGGGAAGGAAGGTGAGGGGGAGGGAATGGAGTTCTGCCGCCTCCAGCCCCTCACCTGGGCCACCCAGGAGAAGACGTTGGGTAATCACCAGGGAGAGGTGGCCCAGAGGGGCGATGATGTGCAAAGGTCTGGAGGTGGGGAGAGGATAAAAATCCCATTATGCAAATTGTTACTCCGGGAATTGGAGGGAAGCCTGAGCTACCCGGCCCGAAGTGCTAACCCCCACACTGATCTACTTGGCCCTCTCCAGCCTCCCCTGGCCGCCCGGTGGGTGGGTGATGAGCCCTTTTCGGGCCCCCACGTGGGGAGGGGGACCCTTGCCAGGTGCGTCATCCCCCCGCTGCTCGGGATCTCGGATGGCGATTGGGCTGGAAACCCCTCCCTCCGACGCTGGGCTCTGAGCGGGGCGCGCAAGAGCAGCTGCGGCGCCTGTGCCGGGGGTGGAGAGGTGTCACTACACCTGTCTCCTTGTTCCTGCGGCCGCGCTCGGCGGCTTGGGAAAGTTTGTGGAAACGGAATTCGTGCGGGGTGTGGGGGTAGGAGGAAACTACTCGAATCCCTTCAAAGTGGTCGCGGGGTGGGGAGGGTTGTGATTCTATCTCTTTTTCCTTTCGGCATTTGGATCTCCTGTACCCGGTTTCCGAGTTTTGTTTGGCAAACATATCTGTAAATTACAGCATCCACTAAGCTTCCTGGTTGGAGGCATGGTTGGGAATGGGACTATCCTGGGATTCAAGTAGGGGTACAAGTCCTGGGGTCATAGGAGCATAAATTTGGAGTGCAGAGCCCTTTAGAGGGTATCCAGTACAAATGAGAAAACTAAGGCCCGGAGTGCCTTGGCCGAGGTCTCAAAACTAGTAAGTGGCAATCAGTTTTCGAACTTAGGTCCTAACTCGCTCAGGTCTTTTGACTGCAGATCTAGTGCTCTGGCTGTAAAATTCCCATAACAGATACTTGCTTTATAAAAAATTAGGAGTTAAGGATGAAACCTAGTCACTCATATTTATTATATAAAGTTGTGTGATGAGTCAAGACAGTCAGGAAATGATTGAGCGCTGATGACTAAAGGTAGCCTTCACATTCTCCTATATAGAGGATTACTTAGGGTATAGAAGGGCGGCATTGGGCCAAAGCCTTTCCCAGGCATCAAGGGCAAGAGAGAAGGCAACACCCCAGCAACAGAACTGGGCGCACTGCCACCGGGAAATGAGTCTATTCCTTGTGGGCAAGAGACAAGAACCAGTCTTCTAGGGCCTCTTTCTTCTGGAGTAGAAAGAAAGAAGAATGGCTCTGCAGTTTAAACATCAGCCTTATCCTCCTAATGGTTCTTACCGTCAGCAGCCAGGTGTTTGCATTCTGCTTGTTGACCTTGTGAGCAGAAAACATTTATTTACCATTTCCATCCATTGTCACCAGCTATTACATTAATGTACATTTTCACACACACATGTGTGTATCTATATCTCATTCAATTAATTCACATTTATTAAGTGCCTACGATGTGTTAGGCACAGGAAGCACTGGGGATACAAACAAGCAAATGACAGTCCCTACCCTCAAGGAGTTTACTATCTAATGGGGGAAGCAATAAGAAAACAACTATATACAAATCAAGCTATATACAGGACAACTAGGAAATAATTAACAGAGGGAAGACACTTGAATTAAGAGAGGATGAGAAAAGTCTTCCAGGAAAAAGGATTTTTGTTGGACCTTACAGGAAACCACGGAGGTAACAGCAGAGGAGGGAGAGCATTCCAGGCATGAAGGACAGCCGGAGAAAATGTTTGGAAGCAAGAAATGGAGTGTCTTGTTTGTGGAACAACCAGCAGTCTGGTGTCACTGGATCCATAGTGTGATGGGGAGTAAGGTATATGAAACCTTAGAAGGTAGAAGGGGCTAGGTTATGAAGGACTTTGAATGCCAAACAAAGCATTTTGTAGTTTATCCTGGAAGCAATACGGAGTCACTGCTGTTTTATGGAGTAGGGTGGCATAACATGGTCAGGCCTGCACTTTAGGAAAACCACTTTAGTGGCTGGAGATTGGATTGCAGTAGGGAGAGACTTGAGGCAGGAGTTTCTCTCTCTCTCTCTCTCTCTCTCTCTCTCTCTCTCTCTCTCTCTCTCTCTCTCTTCCTCTCTTCCTCTCTTCCTCCCTCTTCCCTCCTCCCTCCCTCTCCCCCTATCCCCCCCTCTCTCTGTCTCTTTGTCTCTCTCTGTGTGTCTCTCTCTGTCTCTGTGTCTCTGTCTCTTTCTGTGTCTCTCTGTGTGTGTCTGTCTCTTTCTGCCTCTGTCTGTCTGTCTCCCTGCCCCCCACTGAATTCTTATTTCTGTACCTCATAGGCATCATAGAAATAACTCTGCTTTCTGCAGTTACACTGATAACTCTACATATGGGATCACTTCAAATGAGGACCTAGCCTAGCTGACTTCATAACGGCTTGTTCTCCTCAAGACTGAGCAGTAAGGGATGCAAAACCATTCAAGTGAAGTGTAGTTCTCTTAGTTGTAATTGGTGTCACTTGTTGGAACAGGATGAGTACTGGATTTATTGGGCTTAGAATTTCTCTGTTAGAGGGTCTTCTAGAATGAGGAAGCTCTCTTTACCAATGAAGTTTGACACCTCTTCCATTTCTTTTCTTAGAGTTACCTAGAACATTGATAAATTAAGTGATGTGCTTAGGGCTTATGTGGTCAGTGTGTGTCAGAAGCATGACCCTAATCCGGAACTTCCTGGTTTTGAGACATCAGCTCTCTACTATTTGTTCTTTGTATATGAGAAAGAAAGAGGGTCATATGAACATAGATATAAAGTTAGAAGGAACCTAAGAGGCCATCTACTCTAGTGTTGTCAAACTCAAATAGAAACAGATCCCTGCAGGGACATAATTGACTTAGAAAACCACAAACTAATCTTATGCCAAATTTTTTATATATTATGTTAAACATTTCTCAGTTATGTTTTAATCTGGTTCTAGATTCACCTCCTCATTTTGCAGACAGAGAACTTAGGCTGAAGCGAGTTAAGTAACTTGTCCAAGGTCACACAGGTCATTGGTGGGATTTGAACTGAGGCCCTCTGACTCCAGTGTTGGTGCCCTTTCCCCCACTGAAATCGTCTTGGTAGCTTGTGATGTTGGATACTCAAAGACTGTCTATGCCATTCTACAAAGTTGGAAAATCTTTTAGTATAGGCGTGGCAACGCCGGTCTTTCTGACTTTGGAGAGGCTCTTTGTCAGAATGTCCAAAGGGTGAAAAAATGTGGAGCCACAGTTACTCTTAAAGACTGTCATCTAAGTTACAAAGGGGTTTCTAGCTTTGTAAAGGGAATACCTACATTGTGAACGGAGATCCTTAACATATTGAAACAAGTATATTTGTATGTATATGTGTACATCTGTGTATGTAGGTGTGTCTATGTATATGTACACTTACATATATAGTGTAAATATTAATGTATAATAGGTATGTAGAATTGGTCATGTCCTTCTTATAGTTTTCCTCTCTTATTGAAGCATGATTTTACCCATAACAAGAGACTGGACCAAAACCCACTTAAAAGGAGATAGAAGGGCTTTTTAAAAGGAGAACTTCAGTTCGTGTCATCCCTGTCATTGGTCACCCAGATTGTTGGGAATTTCTGAAGTTCTCAGTTTCCCTCAGGTGGCATTTGAGAGATTTGAAGCAAAGAAAGGAAAGAGGTAAACCAGCTGTTCCTCTTTAGAGGAATTGTTTCTCTTTTTAACATTTTATTCTGGTTTTCTAGAAGAGACACAGTAAAGGACTGACCGTATTTGGAAGACCCAGTTCTGCATCTGCTATGTTTGCTGTGTTACACTGGACAAAGCCTTTAACCCCACAGTGTGGCAGGCAATTTTTTAAGCCTCTCAAGTAACAGATGAGTTAAATAGATCTGGCTCAGTTTCCACTCTGGGAAAAAAAAGAGATGTATGAAAGGCAATGACTAACACATCCTCCAGCAAGGACAGCATATGCAGTGTTGTATACCCATAATGTCCCACCTTTTCCAAGAAGGGACAAAGGTGCATTTTTCCTTCTCTTTTTTTTTTGTGACCCAGCTTGAGCATTACAATTAGTCTTCAGTTTTTTGTTATTGTGGTTATTCTTCTCATAGTATAGTAGTAGTGGGTACTTTTTTTCTTAATCATGGTGCTGTTTCCTTTGGATCAGTTCATATAACTCCTCTCATGCTTCTCTGCTTAAGTTATGATGGATATAATTATTACAGGTTTCTTCCCTATATTCAACAAAGTGGATCTCTAGGTCCTTTCTGGCCTATTCTAGTTAGCACATATACTTCAAAGTGACAAGCCTTCATTGCTTCATCTCTTCTTCATCTCCTCTCTCTGTCTCTGTCTGTCTGTCTGTCTCTTTCTATGTCTCTCTCCCCCTCTCCCCTTCCTTCTCCCCCACCCCCTATTATTTATTTATTTAGTAATTCTGATCAGCTTTCCCCTCCCAATTCATATGCATTATTGAGGTTTTACTTTGTAAATATCATTCCTTCTAAGTAAATTTGATAACATAGCCCTTTGAGGATTACACAATCATCCTGGATTGTGTGTCATATTTTAGCAGGATGACAAATTGGAGTATCCCAGAGGCAGATAACCAGATTGGTGAGGGGACTTGAGACTGTGCCATATGAGGATCAGTGAATGTCGCTGGGAATGTTTAGACTGGAGAAGAAAAGACTGGATCTTCAAGTATTTGAAAGGTCATCAGGCTAGATTTGTTCTGTTTAGCCCCAGAGAATTAGGAGCAGTGGGTGGAGGTTTCAGAGAGGAAGATTAAAAATTATGTCAGCTGGAATTTCCAACAATTAAAATTGCCTTAAAGAGGAGAGGCCTGCTTGGGGAGATTCACTAGAAAGCTTTAAGCCAAGGTTAGATCACCATTTATTAAGGATATCACAGAAAGTCATTGTGGTATAATACGTAGGGTTCAGGGTGAAATCAGAAAGTGTGTAGGTTCAAATTCTGCCTTAAATGATTCCTGGATATTAGATTCTGGACAAATCACTCAACTTTTCGGAGATACAGTTTATTTGTTTGTTAAATGGGAATAATTGTAACTTTATAACTTTAACCTAAGTGAATATTGAACCCAGTGTTACATTTACACCAGACTTTTGCAGCTTATAAACCAAGTAGCCACAGAATTGGGATGTAAAAAGAAGAGTAAGTTATAGCCGGTAGCAAAAACAAAATCCATAAATAATTATTAAGAACCTGTCTATACTATGCTGAACATCATAAAGGATTTAAATATGAGTAAGACTTTCCCCTTCGCCCTCCCCATTATGGTCTAGTTGTGGGATCAGACTGTTTGATTTACCAGATATTCTTAGAATATTATGTGCAAGGCATACAATGCAGAGACACACATTTCTTACTCTCAAGTAGCTTTCCCTCTTGGGGGTGGGGGGAGGGAGGGAGGACAGAAATACAATATATATACAAATAAATATGATACTAATTAAAAAATCAATTTAATTCTCAGATAGATTTATGATTACACTGATTTGTGTATGCCCTTCAGTGATGAAGATAATAACCCATGTGCCTTTGCCAATTCTGGGAAATTCTTGTTTATGTCTTCCCATAAGTTTATGCCAAAGGACCTAGCATATGTACTGTGGGACTGCCAACATCCCATTGTAGCAATTGAGCTGAGTATATGTTATTTGCCCTTTTTTGATCCTCCATTTCCTGGTGACATCCTTTATTCCTGATCTTCCTTGAAGTTCCTTATTTATTATATTGTAGCCTGTTCATATCTACTATGCTCTTCTCAATTGCCTTCTGTTAGACAATTGTTTTTAATTCTTTGGACATTTAAATGTTCCATGACGTAGTCATAGGTGCCTTTGTTTATTGGAGAATTGAGGGATTGTTCAGGAAATTTTGCAACTTCTGGAAGGTAATCCGATTCAATGCCCTGTTTAATTTGAGCCCAACTCAGTATCCATTTGTGAAGACTGACTGATACATAGATGGAGAGAGAGATGGACAACCTATAGAGTTTGTCTGTGTACTGTATGTCAATAAAACTAGGCAATAGATATCTTTCATCCACTTGGTTTTTCTTCATGAATGGTTAAGTTAAACTTGTTTTTGAGTGATTTGAAATAAAGAAAACAGCCAGTGATATAATCAATATTTAGTGTATTATAAAGTCTTAAGTTAGTAGTAATCTGAAGATTTTTAGATATTAAATATCCCAATAAAAAAAGAGAACAAAAGTTTTAAGGAACTTTGAATGGAGAGTCACAATTAGTGAGAGAAATAATTACGAAACTGTTTGGGCCAAGGAAAAGGATGGAGTGTGTAGAGTGCTGTTAAGAGATATTGTAGAAAAGTTCTGAAAGTAGATAAAGACTGTAAATCCTAGGAGATATCGAAGCTATTGTTGACATATAATGAGTCTGGGTCACTCCAAATTTGGAAACAAAGTGACAGGCAACATGTTGGTTGTGTTTGCCTACATACAGTAGACTGTAAGTGCCCTTTTAAGGTCAGGGACTCTGGTTATCATCTTTAGACACTCATATATGTAATTTTCATGGAGGAAGGGAAACTCGCCGTTCTTTACTTTTTCTTTACCTTAGAGCAGTGGTTGTCAAATTTTTGGTTCCAGGACCCAGGACCTTCTTAAAAATTACTGAAGACCCTTCAAACAGCTTTTGTGGATTATATCTATAAATATTTACTGTATTAAAAATTGAAACACATTAGTATTATTATGAAAATAATTTTGATCACATGGCCTCCCAGAAAATGTCTTGGGGACTCCCAGGATTTCATTTTTGAAAGCCACTGCCCCAGAGTTTTGCCTGCTAAGGATAAGGATGGAATGAGGCAGTCATGATGAAATTAGTTTGAGGATTTAGTCATGAGATGGGAGGTGTTCAAAGGGGAGTTTGGTTCCTAAGCTTTGATTTTGGAAAATTAGAAAAGAGGTGCTGTCCACCTATCCCAAGACAAAAGCTCCCATTGAGTTAGATAATGGGGCATCCTGAGCAGCAGCATGTCATGTGCCTCCCATCTAGAAAGTGTATGTGTCTGTATACATGTGTGTATGCATGTATTTATGTGTATACATACACATATAAAGATTTTTCTGCCATCTTCTCCCATCTACCTGGCCCATAGTAACACTTTCTTGTATTCACAAAGATTCATTTTTTTGCAAGTTCAGAGGAAGGGCCATTAAAAATAATAACTTTGAAGAGTAAATTGTTATTGCTATCTGCTGTTTTTACATTGCCTAGCTTTCCCCTATAACTTTCTCCCATGTCCTCACTGAGATCCTGAAAATCATGCCTTATGATAAAGTTTGTTTTTTAAAAAGAATTAGAAAGAAGAGAAAAAAAATCAGCATAGCTGATCAATACATTAGAAAAAAAATATCTGCAGCTCTGTACAATGTTCTACACTTGTTCACCTTCCACCTAAACTCAGCAAAGAAATTGCAGATGTCTTCTCCTGTCTCTTCTTTGGGGTCCAGTAAAATGGTCACATTAATTGGAGGGAGGGGACTCATTTAGTATTCTATTTAAATCCTTTTCCTTTTCTCCCTATTTTTGGAATTTCTACTAATATTTTCACAGTTCAATTCAAAGCCTCCTCTGATTTCTACCCCCACCCAACCTACTATAGTAGTGTTTTTACACCTCTCTAATGTGCTTATTTTGTAGTATTTGTTATTCTAGTTATGTCTGTATCATGCCCTTCTATTAAGTTGTAAGCTCCCTGAAAGATGACTGAAGGTGTTTTTTAAAATGTTTATTTGTTTATTTTTAGTTTTCAACATTCATTTCCACAAAATTTTGAGTTCCAAATTTTTTTCCCCATCTCTCCCCTCCCCCACCCCATGCCACCTTGCATTCTGATTACCCCTTCCCTCAATTTGCCCTCCCTTCTACCACATCCCTCCCTTTCCTTATCCCCGTCTTCTCTCTTTTCTTTCAGGGCAATATTGATTTCTATACCCCATTGCCCGTATTTCTTATTTCCCAGTTATATGCAAAAACAATTCTTAGCATTTTGTTCCTAAAATTTTGAGTTCCAGCTTCTCTCCTTTCCTCTCTTCCCACCCATCCCCACTGAGAAGGCAAGCAACTCAATGTAGGCTATATATGTGTAGTTTTGCAAAAGACTTCCATAATACTCTTGTTGTGTAAGATTAACTATATTTTCCTCCATCCTATCCTGCCCCCCATTTATTCTGTTCTCTCTTTTGATCTTGTCCCTCCCCAAAAGTGTTGTCTTCTAATTACTGCCTCCTCCCATTTTGCCCTCCCTTCTGTCATCCCCCACCCCACTTGTCCCCTTCTCCCCTACTTTCTTGTAGCATAACATAGATTTTCATACCAAATTGAGTGAGCATGTTATTCCCTTCTTAAGCCAAATGTGAAAAGAGTAGTCTGCAGTTTTTCTGTCTCCCCTCCTCTCTTTTCTTCACTTTTTTTCTCTATTTTTCTTCTCTTTTTCTTGCCACTTTTATGAGAGATAATTTGCCCCATTCTATTTCTCCCTTTCTCTTCCCAATATATTCCTCTCTTACCCCTTAATTTTATATTTTTAGATATCATCCCTTCTTATTAAACTCACCCTGTGCTCTCTCTCTCTCTCTCTCTCTCTATATATATATATATATATATATATACATACATACACACACATACATATGTATATGTGTTTGTGTGTATGTGTGTATAATCTGTCACACTACCCAAATGCTGAGAAAATCTCAAGAATTACAAATATTATCTTTCCATGTAGGAATGTAAACAGTTCAACTTTAGAAAGTCCTTTATGATTTTTCTTTCTTGTTTACCTTTTCATGCTTCTCTTGATTCTTGTGTTTGAAAGTCACATTTTCTATTCAGTTTTGATCTTTTCATCAAGAATGCTTGAAAGTTCTCTATATCATTGAATGACCATTTTCCCCTGAAGTATTATACTCAGTTTTGCTGGCTAGGTGATTCGTGGTTTTAATCTTAGTTGCTTTGACTTCTGGAATATCCTATTCCAAGCCTTTTGATCCCTTAATTAGAAGCTGCCAGATCCTGTGTTATCCTGATTGTATTTACACAATACTCAAATTGTTTCTTTCTAACTGCTTGCAATATTTTCTCTGTGACCTGGGAACTCTGGAATTTGGCTACAATATTCCTAGGAGTTTTTCATTTTGGATCTTATTCAGGAGGTGATTGGTGAATTCTTTGAACCTTTATTTTGCCCTCTGGTTCTAGAATATCAGGGCACTTTTCCTTGATAATTTCATGTCTAGGCTCTTTTTTTTTGATCATGGCTTTCAGGTAGTCCCATAATTTTTAAATTGTCTCTCCTGGATCTATTTTCTAGGTCAGTTGTTTTTCCAATGAGATATTTCATATTATCTTCTATTTTTTTCATTCTTTTGGTTTTGTTTTGTAATTTCTTAGTTTCTCATAAAGTCATTAGTTTCCATCTGTTCTAGTCTAATTTTGAAAAAACTATTTTCTTCAGTGAGCTTTTGAACCTCCTTTTCCATTTGACTAATTCTGTTTTTTAAAGCGTTTTTCTTCTCATTGACTTTTTGAACCTTGTTTGCCAATTGAGTTAGCCTCTTTTTAAAGGTGTTATTTTCTTCAGCATATTTTGGGTCTCCTTTAGCAAGCTGTTGACTTGCTTTTCATGCTTTTCTTGCATCTCTCTCATTTCTCTTTCCAATTTTTCCTCTACCTCTCTTCCTTAATTTTCAGAATCCTTTTTGAGCTCTTCCATGGCCTGAGACAATTGCATATTTCTTTTGGAGGCCTCTGATGGTAAGCATTGCTCTTCCTCATCCAAAAGGATGGAAGGAAATACCTGTTCACCAAGAAAGTAACCTTCTATAGTCTTATTTTTTTCCCCTTTTTTGGGCATTTTCTCAGCCATTTACTTGACTTTTGAGACCTTTGTAAAGAGCGAGATATACTTTGGGTATACGTACTCTGTAAGTTTTCAGTTCCTCCAAGGTGGCACAATCAAGGGAGATGAGTTTACTCTTCTCCTGGCCTGCACACTGGTTTGGGAGCTACCAAAGCTTTTCTGTCCAGGATCTACAAGTACAATTCCCTTTCCAGATCCTCCACCAGCTCCACTCAGGGCTGAGACCCAGATCAGTGACTCAATTCCCCCAGGGTCTTTAGGTGGAGGGCTCTAAAAATGGATGCTGCTGATGCAGCTGCCAGCGGGCTGCCTCTTCCTCTTCTACCGCAGCTTCCTGGAGTTGGGGTTAGGTGAGTTCCCTGCTCCCTTGTCACCCAGTTGAAAAAGCTTTCTTACTAACCTTTGAAGCTGTCTTTGGAGATTGTGGGTTGAGGGATCTGAGAATTGTGGCTGCTGCTGGGGATTTGCACCTCCACCCCCTAGGTCTGTTCTGGGTCCTCTCCCTGCCGGGGCCCATGCCAGGCTCATTTGGCTCCAACCATGCCCTGTGTAGTAGACCTTTCCTTTTGGCCTTCCAGGTTACCTTGGGCTGGAAATCTGTCGTTTTGTGGCTTCTGCTGCTCTAGAATTTGTTTCGAGTCATTTTTTTACAGATATTTTATGGGCTGTGGGGGAGGAACTAGAGTATGTCTTTCTACTCTACCCTCTTGGCTCTGCTCCTCTGAAGCTAAGTTTTAACTAAAGCTAAACTTTGTGTCTTCTTTAGCACCCACACCAGGACCTTAATAGATGCGTAATAAATATTGTTAAATTAATAAATTGATTTCTCCTTTTGAAGTTGAATGTAAAGAACTCTGGAGAAATTCACAGGTGAAAGAAAGGAGAGGGTTGGGTTAGATGGTCTTTGACCTTCTTTCCATCTCTAAATCCTATGTTAGGAAGTCAGACCATTCTTAAAATCATGACACAAGCCAAACTCTCTCCCAAAAGGAAGCCATTGATTGATGAGAACATACAATTTGGAGAAAGGGGCTTTCTCTTATTAAAGGACTATCACGTGGGGAATTGGATTTAGCAGAAGAGAACTGTATACCTGTCTTATTTTATCTGACTTCTTTATTTTGGAGGCGAGACATCCCAAAATGTCAGCTAAAAATCTACACGATAATTTTGTTGTATATTTGAAAGGAATAGCACATTGTACATAGTAGATTGGCACTTTCATGTACAATTGTATTTTTTATTGTATTCTATTATGGAAATACCTGTTTTTTCCCATAAATTAAAAATTAAAAAAAAGTTAAGCTGAGAATGTAAATTTTTAAGCTACTTATGAAGTTCCCCATTCATTCCTACTTACAGGGAAAGGGCATGTTTTCTTCCTGATCTTCTTTTGGTTGTTCCTAAATATTAAAGACACAATCTTAAATCAAAAAAAAAAATTCCTTCTGGCTCTCTTGGAGGTGAGATCTGAAAAATCACCCTTGATCCTCCCATCAGTTCCAGTTGGGTGCTGCCTAACCTCTTCTCAAGGCCACACTTCTTCCCATGTGGATGCTGCTTTTGTAAAACTACAGGTGCCTGTGCTGAAACTTAATTGTTGTCCACACTGGCTTCCTCACCATGTTCTTGTGTGTAATGCAGTAGTGACACCCTCCCTTAGCCTGTGCAGTGTGGAGATGAAAGCAAAGGTGGCTATATTTAGTCTGATTTTTCTGAAGTGTGGGTGCAGGATGATTCCAGCTCAGCCCACTTCAACAAGTGAAAGCCAGTGCAGGCAGAACAGCCATTTGAGGGGATCTTTTCTTTCTTTAAAGATCTGCTATTAGAGAAGGACTAGCAGAGGACACTTCACTTGTGAGCTGGAGGGGGGCGATGTGCTATCCCTTTCCTCATCTACTGTTGTTCTGCTATTCTTTTATAATAGTAGAAGATGTCTTTATCATGAACCATTTGACAAGAGTGTACTCAACGCACACAGGGAACATTGCTCAACACTCAACCAGGACTTGGAAGGCCTCTTATAGAACATACTTAGTCTTTCTCAATGAGTTTATGCTCTAAAAGGGAAGATAGGACAGGCCAATAGAAAATATAAATTTAAGCATTAGAGAAAGGAAACAAAGGAGGAGAGTGAAAACTATGCTAGCATGTTAGAGAATAGGTGGAGTTAATGGGGGGAGGGGAGAGAGGCAGGTCTTTAAAGAGGTTGTTCCAGTAATAAGTGGTATAATGGGAAGATTGCTACACTTGAAGTCAGAAAGCACCTAGCTTCCACTCTTGTCTCTAAAGCTTACTGGTTTGTATGGCCTGAGGGAAGTTACATAACTATCTTCTGCCTCAGTCTTTTCATTTGTGTTCCAGATTACATTTCAGTAAGTACGCTTTTCTTGTTTTTTGTTTTTGTGTTCCTGTGCCTGGTACATAGTCGGTACTTAATAGATGCTTATTGATATCTGTAAGGTAGAGATAATAATATCTGTAAAACCTCCCAGAACTCTTAAAGGAATAATGATATATATGTGTGTGTGTGTGCTTGCCTTGTGAGTTCCACATAAAGTATATACATATATATGTACATATGTATGTATGTGTGTAGGTATAGTATACCTACACAAATGTACCTATATATACACAACACTATATATGTATATATTTATGTAGAACTCACAAGGTAAGCACACTCAGAGGTCAGAAGAAGTGATACACTCTCCAGGTCTCTCTGAAGAACTTTGGAATTGATTGTGTGACATGGAAGATGCTGACATAGGACTGCCCAGCGTGGTATACCCACATCAAAGAAGGCACTTTGTTCTATGAGCAAGCAGAATTGAAGTAGCTTAAAATACATGCTAGATATGCAAATTTAGAGAATCCATCCCTAATGTTTGCATGAACTATTTGTGTCTAACCTGTGGTAGAACATTCTGAGCTCATATTGGTCTTATCAGTCACAGTAGGAAATATTGTGTAACTTGATTCTAATATAGTGATGTCATTTTGGTCCTCTTTGAGAACAAAGGACGAGAACCAGCCATATATAAATATGCGTACCTATACAGATACATAGAGATATTGATGCATATACACATATAATATGTGTGCATACACACATGCATATACACACACACACATACACACATGTGTGTATGGTGCTTCACAAACTTTCAAGTACTATATAAATGTCATTTGTTATTACATATTATATATATGGGAGATTTAGAAAGAGACTTAGGATGAAGTCAAGAACTAGGACTAGGTTTAGTGGTAACTTGGGTAGCAGAGAATAGTTGCATATCCTATTTCTGTAAGGCATCGGTGAATACTTCTGAGGGTGATAAGGGACTCCCCTTTTCTGAAGAATTTGGATAGAAATGCAACTTTATTTCTAGTATATCTGATGTCTCATTAGTGGTAAGGGAAAGAAATCTATCTGGAGTTTTTCTAGCCCTAGGTGAATCTAACATAGTATCACATAGCTCATCTATTTCTTTCTTCTAACTTGAGCAGTTCAGAAATCTTTAGATAGAGATTGTTTGCCTTAAAAGTTTTGGAAGTTTCTGTTTCATCTTGGAAAGTGTGGCCTTAGTGGATGGAATGTTAGACCTGAAGTCATAAGCCTTGGGTTCAGATTTCACCTTTGTCATTTACTAGGTACGTGACCACAGGTGAATGACAATGTTTCCTAACTTCAATTTTTTCCTGTATAAAAATAAGGAATGATTTTAGATTGCTTCTAAAGCCCATTCTAGTTTTTAATCTGTGATACTATGATATTCATTTTTAGCATATGGTGTAGATTCTGAATAGGAGCATTAAGTTCTTGCCCCCAAAATAGCAAGACACGTGTTTTGTTTTTTTAACTCAGTGGTGGTAATTGATACACATCATCTTAACTCACATCCTTTGTGAATAATGTCATAAATTTCAACATAGGTTCTCTGGGCTAATTGACATCACCACTAGAATGCTATATTGTCTTTGTCCTTAGATCTGTTTTGGTAAACCTTTTAAGTTTATTGGATTCAAAGAAATAAGTACAGGCTGTCCCAAAAAGTTTTTGTATAGTTCAAAATCTTTAATAGCACTTGCTGTGGGTTATCCTCTGTGGGAGGCCCTAGGGATATCAAGACCCATAGAAACAGACCCTGTCCTTAGAGAGTTTACAGTTCCCTATAGGGAAACGACATGATTGCAGATATATAAATTCAAAATAAGTAAAAAAGTGGCCAACCTTGAGATTCCTTCCCTTTTTAAACTTGCATAAGAATGAAACTGGACAGGATAGCAGATACATTGGATGGTAAAGCTCAACCTGAGTCAGATCCTATGAGTCAATCACCTGTAAAGCCTTACTGTCATTGTGAGGCATAAACAACTCTTGTTTTACTAAGGCATGGCAAGACTTTGTAGGGCCCCTTCTAAGCTGGCAAAGGCTTTGAGTAATGCATGGTGATGGATTGTGTCTGTCAGTGAACCAGTCTAACTCAAGAGGGTTTGTTGTCAGAAAAAATGGTTTTCCTTTTGACCATGGCAATTCACAAAGAAGTACCTACTCACTAAGGCAGAGAGAGGCAGTGATCTGTGTTGGAGGTGAAAAGTCCCTATGCCACTGAAATCGTGATCCCTCCAAAGAGTGTCAGTCAAACTCAGCATGAGTTGGCAGCATGATGTGGCAGCCAAATGAGCTAATTAATGATGTCTTGAGCTTCATTAATAGAAGTAGGGTGTGTTCAGAGCAAAGGAGGCAATGGTGTCACTGTACCCACATCTGGTAGATTGTATCTCATTATGTCTGACACTTTTATAGAAGGGATATTGACAACCTGGACAGCGTATATTTCTCTGGATACTTGTCGATATTTCTAAAATGTAGCATTGGTAGATAGACATGGGGATATTTAACATAAGCAAGAGGAAGAAGATGTTGGGTGAGACATGAGTGAGATTTTTAGATATTTGAAAGGCTACCATTGGAGAAATCCATCTTATTCTGCTTGACCTTGGAAGATAGAAATGGGAGCAATTAAATTAATCAAGAATTTAGTAATCCCCTACTTTGTGCCAACTACTAGTCTAGGAGGTTGGAACAGAAAGAAAAAAACAGTCTTTGTTCTCAAGAAGCATATATTCCACTGGTGGTAGATGTAGAGTATGTGACAACATGTACCTAAATTCAAACTAAACATAATTTTGGAAGCAGGGGTGAGGTGGAAGAACTAACAAATTGAAGAGTCATGAAGGGCCTCTTTTAGAATGTAGCTTGTGAGTTTGAAGAAACTAGAGTATCCTAGGATGTTAGGTAGGTAGCCTATTTTGGTGGGAATGTCTCATAGCAGGTAGACCAGTTAGGCTAGCATATTGTGCAGAAGGGGGAATAATAAGTAATTACTCTGTAACGATTGCTTAGAATCATATTGAGATAGCTAAGTGGCACAGTGAAGACAATGTTGGACTTGGAGTCAGGAAGACATGAGTTTGAATCTTGCCTCAGACACTTATTATCTGTGGGTCCCTGGACAAGTCACGTGACTTCTCTCAGCCTTTTCGTAAAATGGGATTAGTAGTACCACCTATCTCATGGAGCTGTTGTGAGGATAAAATGAGTTAAGTAAAGTGCATTGCTAGTCTTAAAGAGTTCCATAAATGCTAGTTATTGTGATTATTATATATTGGTTTGTCCTGCCAGAGGAGTTTTTATCATGTTCTAAAGCAAAAGGGAGATGCTGAAACTTCTTGAGCAGGACATAATACTATGGTTTCCCCTTTGCTTTAGGTATATCAGTTTGGCAGATGGGTAGGAGGTGGCTTAGAGAGGAATCTGGGTAAGAGATGATGAGGGGCTGGAATTAGAGAAGTGGGAATGCTGTGCCTCTAACCTGCTCAATGTGGAAGGGATAAGTGTAATCTCCTCTCCACTTGCACCCATTTTTTAGAACTGAATTGGCCTCATTTCTCTTATCTGGGAAATGAGGACAATAAGAGCACCTATATCAAAGGGTTGTTTTGAGGATCAAATGAAATTTTATATATCTGTATATATATGCATATATATACATATATATATATAAAACAAGTATTAAAGTGCTATATGAATATTAGTTATTTGTTGTGGTCTTTTTTCAGTAAAATACAAGGTAAATTACAGAGAGAGTGGGAAAAGGGAATAGTTTAGATGGTTTGAGGAGAGATAAGAAAGTTCAGAATGAACTCAAGGAATATGACAGAACCAGGAGAGATTAAAAAATAATTGATGTGCAGGAGTGAAGATAAAATAACATATATTTGAAGTTAACTCAGTTAACACAGTCCAGTGACTTCCATCAGTGTTCAACTGTACCTGAGTAGGAACAAAGATGGTGGATCATGGGAGCAGTGTTAGGATTTCTTGTCCTCTTTGGACAAGGGATAAGAAAGTGAAGAGCATAGCATAAAGAGAATGGTTTAACCATGGAGACAAGATTTTGAAGGGAGGAAAATGAAGCCAGAGCACAAGTCGTGGGTTGGGACAGTGGGGAGGGGTGAGGGGTCAATGGAATGACTAGAAGTTGAAGTGATGACAGAGACAAGTTTTAGTAGGGAGGAATGAGGTCCAGGGAGAGATGGGAGGTTGGGAGAAATTTCAGCATGGTGGTGGAATATTGATGAGTGATGGGGACATCAAGAGTATAATAACTTTTTTTGGATAGAGTTGAGTTAGATACTGGAAGTTGAGGAGTTTAATAAATTGGGAAGCAAGGGTATTTGAAGGGACATCATCATGTAAATACAAGTCCCTGGAATAGAAAATCAGGGGTTGGGATGGAGAGGAAGCCAGTGAGCTAGATATTGAATGCCTTGAAAAAGGAAGGGAGCATCACCTGGGAGCAAGTAGAGAGCAGAATCTGGATGGAGTTAACTATAAATGATGAGAGGTTACTGAGTGATGGTGGCAGGGAAAGGGTCTGCGAAGTTATGTTGAGGAATAAGAAGCATGCCCACTTCTTTCCTTGATGTAGTTTGTGGAGGGTTGAGGGTAATTATATACAGTACTAGAAAGGATGGTCAGAGATGCATGCAGTTGTCTTCTGGGGGAGCCAGGACTACAAGATTAGAGGGTGACAGAAGCATGGGAAGAAAAGGTTTGATTTGAAGGGCAGTGGGTAAATCTTGCAGAAGAATAGATTTCATCTCAAATAATAAAGCTCCTAACTTCCTAAACATTAGAGCTATCCAATAATTAATAAGAATAGTAATAATAATTCTGATAGGTAACATATAACTCTCACTATGTGCAAGGCATTGTGTTAATTGCTTTGCAATTATCGTCTCATTTGATCCTCATAACAACTGTAGGAGTTAGGGGCTATTCTAGGGGTATGGTGAGTTCTCCCTGCCCTAGAGGAGTTTGAGTAGAAATTGTATTGGCATTTGAGGAGCCATTTCAAAGATACCATTTGAGTATGAGTTTGATTAGAACATTCAGACTTCTGTGACCTCTCAGGTTCCTTCCATTCTAGTTTTTGACAAGTGAAGTTAACTGACCCATAGTCAGCTTACCTCAGCAGAACTACAATGGATCTGTTATATCTGTCATCCATGTGACTCTTCTGTCCAAGATGGGTTTCACAGCCCATTTATGTCTGCTCATTTCATGTTACTCTAGTACAAATCCTCTCATCAATCTGCCATACTTTCAATCTCTTGATGTCATGTGAACCAATGGAGGAAGGAGGCAATCTTGCTACATGGCTGATACAGTTTCCTTTTGGTCTTATAGCTCTCTGATAATATTGTTTATGCCATTTCTCCTGTCCTCCTCATTTATAATGTGTTTCGGCTGCTCACACCTACCACATCCATCTCTGTTTCTCTTTAGATAACCCATAATGTCGCTTCTCTGGAGGCTGTGGTATTCCGTGACTCATAGTCAAGAAGAATCACTGGGAAAATATTGCTATTAAGAAGGCAGGAAGAAACTTGTTTCAGGCAGGAAGAAGCTTGGAGTCATTAAAAGAACTCATTGTCTTTTCCCTGAAACCCGCACCTCCTCCTGATTCCCCTACTTTTGTATAATATACCACAATTCTTCCAGTCATTCAGATTAAAAACCTAGGACAGGGGTGGAGAATCTGTGGCCTCAAGGCCATTTGTGGCCTTCTAGGTCCTCAGGTGTGGCCCCTTGACTGAATCTAAACTTCATATGGGATTTATGTGGAGTTTAGATTCAGTCAAAGGGTCATACTTGAGGACCTAGAGGGCCACATGTAGCCTGGAAGCTTCAGGTTCCTTACCCCTGGCCTACTGTACTTTTATTTTTTTCTCTTGTAGCTCATCTAACTTTTCTAAATTTAGATGCTAGGCCGCTTGGTACATATATATTCACTTTTGATAATACTTGATTTTCTATGATATCTTTTAACAGAATCCTTATTATTCCCTGACTGTTTCTTCTAATTAGGTCTCTTTTTGCTTTTGCTTTGAGATCATGATTGTTACCCTTACCGTTTTTACTTCAGCTGAAGCATAACTGATGCTTCTCTAGCTCTTTATCTTACCTCTGTATGTGTCTTTATACATCGAGTATGTCCCTTGTACATAGCAAATTGTTGGATTCTGGTTTTTAATCTATTCTATTATCCACTTCTGTTTTATGGATGAGTTCATCCCTTTTACATTCATAGTTATCATTGCTGTGTATTTCCCTCCATGTTATTTTTTTCTCTTTATCCTTCTCTGTTCCTGCCTCAATTTTTTTTAGCATTTGATCACAGCCTCTCTTAATTTAACTTTCGCCTCTTAGCCCCCTCTTTTTTGGCCCATTTCCCTCCTTTTTCCCTGTTGGGTAAGGTGAATTTCTTTGTGTGTGTGTGTGTGTATGTATATATACATCTATATCTGTATATACATGTATAGATATAGATGTGTGTGTGTGTATATACATCTATATCTATATATACATGTATAGCTATAGATGTGTGTGTGTGTGTGTAGTTTCCTTTTTGAGCCAGTTTAGATGGGAGGGAGGCTTATATGTTGCCTGAAATGCCTCCATTTTCTTCTCCATTGTAAAACCTCTTCCTTGTGTGCCTCTCTTACGTGAAGTAATTTTCCACCTTCTTCCTCTCCCTCCTTCTCTTAGAGCACCCTTCCATTTGTTTTTTGAGTTCATCCCAATATAGCAGACTCATACCCATGCTCTGTCTATGTAGACTCCTGTCTACCTCAATAATAATAAAGTTCTTAGGAGTTACATGTATCATCTTCCCATATATGCATATAATAGTTTAATCTTACCAAGTTCCTTATGATTTCTTTTTCAGGTTTACCGTTTTTATGCTTCTCTCAAGCCTTGTGTTTGAATTTCCGATTTTCTATTCAACTCTGGTCTTTTCATTAGGAATGCTTGAAAGTTCTCTGTTTCCTTAAATGCTCATTTCCCCCTTGAAGGATTATACTTAGTTTTGCTATATTGGTTCTTCTTGGTTGTAATCCTAGCTCCTTTGCTTTCTAGAGTATTATATTCTAAGCCCTCCACTAATTTATAGTGATAGATGGTAAACCTTGTGTGATACTGAATTGTGGGTGCTTGCCATATTTTCTCCTTGACCTGGGAACTCTGGAATTTAGCTATGATATGTTATGGGACTACATCTCAGGAATTATATCTCAGGATATAATTGGTGAATTCTTTCAGTCTCTACTTTGTTCTCTGGTTCCAGGCCAAAGGTGGGAAACTTGTAGCCTTCTAGGTCCTTGGGTGTGACCTTTTGACTAAGTCCAAGTTTTATAGAACAAATCCTTTTATTAGGGGGTTTTGTTCTGTGAAATTTGGATTCCATCAAAGGGCTGCACTTGAGGACCTAGAGGGCCACAGTTTCCCCCACCCTAGGCAATTTCCCTTTCTAATTTCTTGGAATATGCAGACCTCTTTTTTTTTTTTTGATTATGTGTATCAGGTAGTCCAAAAATTCTTAAATTATCTTTCTTCTATCTATTTTCCAGGTCAATTAGCCCTACATGTAGTAGACCAGTTCTATACATAGTAGGCATTTTGAAAATAATGATTCCTGATGACTCTTAAGCTGAATTTAAATCCTGGGATCATTAAAAAAGTTTTGCTGCAAACTTAACCTATATACAGAGATGCTCAATTTTTCAAAGGTTCCCATCACTGTTTTTCCTTAGTGTAGAAATATAGTATGATTTGTTATTCTATGAAAGCTGAGTGCTATTTGCCACCAGGTAGAGTTGCTATGGAAATTAATAAGGGTGACTTTTCTCCAGCTCAAGTGAATTCAAGAGAAGCTGGAGGCGGGGTCCAGGCTGTATGCATCTTTTGCTTAAACTTACATACCTCTTAAGTATTAAGTGGGACAGATTGGAATTTTCCTGCTCTAATCTGATACCATATAGCTCACCAGGTATGAAACCTGAATTTATGAGTCTTCTTTGTGCTTGCTGTCCCTGACTTTGACTGAATTACCTCTTTAGATTATGGCCTTGGTCCTGTTGAACTCTTTAGTTGGCAATCCTATCATTGGCTTCCACTTAAAACATTGCTATTGCTTGGTGCCATCCATTCCAAGACCCATGTTCCCAAGTTCTTATGCCATGACTCATAACCTCTATTAGAATGACCTGACCCCTCCTTGGAACAGGGATCTGTCCAAGATGGGATCTGTCCAAGGTCATACTTCTAGTTTGTGGTAGACCCCTGTCTTCTAACCCCTCTTCTCCAGTCCTCTGTCCACCACCCCAAACAACCTTTTTGTTTTTCTCCTAGTTTGTCTTATAAAATATATAGGTTTGGTCCTGGTTTACTGGGTTGTTTTTTTTTTTTTTTTTTGAGAATTTTGGTTTGCATCATGGCTAAGTAAAAAATTGCTTTATTTAGTTTCAGTTCAAGTTTCAGCCAGTTAACATCATTTTTTAATCAGTTCCCTGTGTTTTTTTCCATTCTTTATATGTATTTTAATATCATCTTTCTAGTCTTAGGATTTTTACCTTAAACGCCAGCCTATAGGCCCACATTTGGTTCGGCTGCCACTTATTAGCTCATCCAGCTATGCTGTAGGGTGGACTTCCAATTTGGCAGGACCTAGGAAAGTTTAAATCCCCTCCTTGACAGTTTTTAGCTATGTGTCTTGAATAAAGTTACTGAACCTTTTTTGACCCTCAGTTTTAGCAGTTGCATAATGGGCTTAATACTTTTAATACTCGTAGCACCAACATGATCACAGCACCTTTGGCAGCCATGAATATGCTGGCACAATTCTGAATTGCGAAATTCAACAGACTCTCCACATGGAAGACAGAACCAAACATTTATTCAGACACCAGAAAGCGAAATCCATCATAGTAACAAGAATTTCTACACAATAACAATGCAGAGAACAACACCAGCCCCAAGCCTAGCCTGCTAGGCTTCCCACAAACCAGCTCCATTAAACACATCACAACCAAGCTCTCTCACCCAGGCTAGTCAGCTGTCTGTATGCTTCCTAGCTTTGACTGCTCTCATGACTAACTCCTCTCAGCTCTGCTCTAGCTCCTCCTCTTCCTTCTCTACCCTTCCTGTTCCACCCCTGCCTATTCCATGTGACTTAGACTCATGAACTCAGCCTTCCATGTGACCCAAGCATGTCACAAGGGCCTATTAATGAAGGGAAAAGGTCATCCCATTTAAATTACCATTACAGTACTTCCCAGAGTTGTTTTAAAGAAGACACTTATGAGACTATAAAGTGCTAAATAAATGTGTGACTGATATTGAATTAATTATATTATGTATTAAGAAAAAATGTGAGACAGAAGTCAAGGAAGCCTTCATGAAAGAGACAAGACTTGAGTTGGCCCTTAAAGATTGGTTTGATGGGGAAGAGAGAGCAAAGGTATTTCAGACAGAAGTCAAAATAGAAATAAGGAATTGGAGATGTGAGGGAGCATGTTCTGGGGACAGTAATAAGGCAGCTAGGTGGAGCAGTCAATAGAGCTCTGGGCCTGGAGTAAGGAAGACCAGAGTTCAAAAGTGGGCTCAAATACTTATTAGTCTGGGCAAGTCCCTGTTTGCTTAGTTTCCTCATCTATAAAATTGGGATAATAATAGCATTTACTTTGCAGAGCTAGTGTGAGGATCAAGTGAGGTAATATTTATAAAGTGCTCAGCATGGTGGCTGGTATATCATAGGGGCCGAATAAATGTTTAATTAATCTACAACCTAAATCTAATGGATAGATGGATCTGGCTAAAGCAGAAGGCCTTAACAAGTAGAAAGATTTGACCTTCCTATACTAAGTAACAGGAAATTTTCTCACTGGTAGCTTCTAAGGTCCTTCTGAGTTTCACTGAAGGTCATTGAAGGTCATCATTGAAGGTTAAACGGGACCAATAGAGTAAAACATACCTTGAGGGAAGAGGGACAGTTTTGTTTCTATTACCAAAGCCTAACACAGAGCCTGGCATATATTGGGTGCTTGCTAAATTAAAAATTTGTCCAGTTGGATTAGAAAAAAATGATTTGAGGCTGACTAAGACTGCGCCTTGGAAGAAATGGTAGTAATTCAGTTATGACACAATAAAAGCCTAGAGTCTGTATGGCTGCCCAACAGAGTGTGTGAAGTGAATTTAAGAAAGATTTCAAAGAAGAAATGACAGGATTTGAAATAACAAATTGCCACCATAGTGCTTTGCTAGTGTGGTGTAATGGAAAGAATATTGTATTTGAAGTGAGAGGACTTAGATTCAAGTCCAAGCTCTTGCTCTTATTAACTCTGTTTCCTTTGGCCTGTCACTTTTCTGCCATTGTTTCTTGGTCTGGAAAATGGTGATAATACCAGTTGAATTGTTGTGAAGTTCAAATGAGAAAATTCCTGTATAGGCTGTTATAGATTCTAAAGCATTATGTAAAACTATCTTCTCATTATTGCATTCATAGATGATTCAACTTTTGTTTATGTCACACCTGGCAGAATCTACTTAATGTTGGCTGATCTTACCTTCCACTGTAGATTAGGAGATTTGAAATGTACTCAGGAGGCATTGGACCTTAGCTGCCTTCAGGGGCTGTTCAGCACTTGAGGAACTAATGTTGCTGTGAATTAGCTCTTTCAATTAGAACTTCCCTTATTAACCTCTCAATTTATGTCAGTTCAGTTTAATATGGACACTGCTCACCAAAGCAGGCGACTACTCTGATACTTTAATAAAGGCCACTTTTGTCATTTGAGCATAACATTTTGAATCTGATAAGAGCAGAGGGAAACGTGGGATTTCAAAGCACCAGGACAGAATCTGTGAACTGAGCTTTGTTCTTAAGTAAATGAGTCCATCTACACTTACTGGTTTGTTTAGGGCAAAGGTCCCCAAATCTACCAGTATGTTTTGAAGGCTTACCTTAGAGATCACTATCCATGAGCTGCCAGGATGTTTATTGGAAGCTAGTGCCCGACTTGGCTTGGGACTTGCCAATAGTGCACTCTCCCTATTATACTTCACCATCTGATGGTCTCAAAGCTCTAGGGAAGATAAAAAGAACTTCTTCCCCCAGTGGTTGTCTCTCCCCCTGTACTGGAAGATAGGAAGAAAGGAAAATGAGTCTGAGAGTTCTGTTTGGAATTTAAGAAAGTTATTTCAGAATAATTATAGAAGGGTCTTTAATGATCATCTAATGCAACCCCTCTCATTTTGTAGATGAGAAGAGAGACCCAGAGAGATTAAGGGAGTTGCCCAACATCACATAGCTAAAAAGTATTGTTGACTAGGTTCAGAAAAAAAATGATTAGCTATCTCATTAAAGAAGGGCCTCCTACAGTGCACTTATGTTAGCTGTCTCTTAAAGTGTTTTTATGTTCCACAGAGTGCTATATTTTTTTTCTAAACTGGATTTGAGATCAAAGATTCAATCCTATGTTCTCTGAATTCAGATTTTGCTATGATACATCCTGCCCTCCAGAGTGTATCTGGAATAGTTGCCAAACATGATCTGTTTTTAAACTAGTGCTTTAACATTATTTCTCCTGAATGTCTACAAGCATTTGTTTCTTCATTTAAAGATTGAAAGGAGCAGGTCATGGTTTGGTGTTTGTATGTCTCTATGTCCATGTGTTTCTTTTGAAGAAGCAGCTGTTCTTTTGATCTCTCAACTATTATATTTTCCAATAGCCAGGGGAGGTGGGCCAAGATGCTTCTTGATATCTTTCTTTTGATAGGGTTGACTTATGCAGGTTGCTGGAGATTCTTGTCCATGAGGCCCATATGTAGACCTGGGGTTGGATTGGGGCTTGAGGGGGTGGAGAAGGAAGGAAGAATAGTATAGCTTTTTAGGCTTGGCTACTTAAGGCAGTAGTGATAGGCAAGACAGGAGGAGGAGGAGGGGTTGTCTACCTGGTGTGATTTGAGAAGTTCCAGGAATCTTTTTCCCTTTTCACTCCCACACAGCATCCAAAATATCTCCCTTATTAACCTGCCACAGTATCTGAAATTCTCCTATTAGGGATTCATTACCTTGGGCTAAGGCATTTCTTTTTCTTTATTCTTTTTCCTCAAAAGGGTAAGCACTCATATGAAGATAGGATATTAATCTGTTATTTGTTGTAGGATATTAATTTGTTATTTGTTATTATTCATTATGAATTGTTTTGCCATATGCTTCTCTGTATGACAACAAGACTCCCAGGGAATCAGAGTGGGAATTTACACACACAGACACACACACACACACACATACACACATAGATAATTTTGCCTTTATTTACATCTCTTGTAACAAACAATTAAAATGAAATTGTAAGAAAAAAGCAAAACTGATATATTCACTTGGTATGACAATATATATACAACTTTTCATATTTATAATCTCCCATCCCCTGAAGAAAGGATGGAGCTATATTTTCTTCATATTGTGCCTGTCACATCATATGTACTTAACAATCAACACTTGTTGACTTATCTAGACTTTTTTGACCCATACTTGGTCATTGTAATTACAGAGTATTTAGATATTCTTTTGCTTCTTTTATCCATTTACATTGCTATACTCATTGTGTTACATTGTTTTCATTATTCTGCTTACTTTCCTTACTTCATATAAGTCTTTCCGTGCTTTTCTGAATTCCTCATGTTCATCAATTTTCATAGCTTAGTAATGTTCCATTATATGCCTATGTACCATGATTTGTTTAGCCTTTACCCAATAATTGGGCCTCTCCCTTATTTCCAGTTATGTACTACTACAAAAATTCCTGGTAAGAATATTTTGATGTATATGAGACCTCTGTGTTTTTGACCAATTTTGGAGTATGGGTGCAGCAGTAAGATGCCTGGGTCATAGTATATGGATATTCTGTAATCACTTTCTTAGTAGGATTCTAAGTTTCTTTCCACAAAGACTGGATTAGTTCACAGGGGATGTGGCAGTTTTATTTGTGGGGAGAATTTTTCCTAAGCTACTCTCCTTCTTAGGTATTTTTTTCTTCTTTTTTCCTAGAGTATTCTGTCCTTAATCAATCCTCAACAACAACTTTGTGAGATGAGTCAGGCAGGAAAGCAAGCAAAAGCATTGATTAAATGCTTAATATATGCCAGGCTCTGAGCTAAACACAGGAGATAAAAAGAAAGAGAATGTCCTGCTTGGACCGTTTCCCCAAAGGAGGCCTGAGGAGGAACTCTTCTATAGAAGAGAGGTACAAAAGGGTGGAAGGATGTTCCAGATTGAGAAGGCCTGGGGGATGGAGGTAGGTCTAGAGTAAGAAGGCCCAGAGGAAAGAGGGTTATTGCAAGGTATGTGTGTGTTCATCCTTCGTTGCTGAAGAAGACTATGCCATCAGAGAAATAATGGCATGACTTGCACTTGACTTTGTTTTGAGTGAGGGAGTACGGCTGTGCAGGTCGCCAGCCTCACTTCTCCTCCAGAGCTATCTGAATCTAGTGACCAGATATTCATCAGGATGACTGGAGATGACCCAGGATGAGGTAATTGGGATTAAGTGACTTACCCAAGGTCACACAGTTAGTGAGTGTCAAGTGTCTGAGGTGAGATTTGAACTCAGGTCCTCCTGACTCCTGCATTGGTGCTGTATCCACTGCATCACCTAGCTGCCCTCCTATTCCTGCGTATAATTCCAAGGACAAAGACATATTTCAGAATGAGAAGGCTAGAGGGTATGGAGATGCTAAGTGCTGGAGAAAGTTCCAGAATGAAAAGCCAGATGAAAAATGATTGCAAAGTCCCAAGAGTCAGAAACAGAGCTAGGTGGGGAATTCTCTCCTTTGAAAAATAGATAGCATTATATATCACTGTAAGGTTTACAAAGTACTTTACACATATGGAGACACAAAAGTCACACATTGTCACAAATCACAGAACTAGTTAATGATAGAGCTGGGATTAGATCCTAGGTTTCCTGACTTGATTCATTCTTATTGTTACTTCCTACAGTTCTTGCTCCTGTGTTGCTTCTGAATATAACGCTTATCTGGGGAACTGTCAGTAACTACTTTGAATGCCTGGAACCCTAAATGACTACAATGTAACTGGGTTTTGCAATTAAAGGAAACAAAGACTCTGGGTTCTGCTTTGTTTAAAGCTATGTCTTGTAGAGTGATACAGAGCACTGTACAGCAAACATCCTATTTATTGCTAGTTGGTTAACCAGACATTTTTAAAATCTGAGGAAGAGAACGGATGTTTTATCATGATGACTATAAGATAAAATGCTTCTGAATCACTCTTCAAAACCACATAATTTAGTTGTAGTATTGTATATTTTATTTAGTTTTGGGAATTTGGTAGCCCATCAAATTCTCACAAATAATTATTCTGGTTGCCAGATTTCTACTCTTCCTGATTATGCTATATAATAGACAGTTTTCTTATGTAAGCAGGTATGAGATTAAAGTATTGGTCTCAATATGGTACAGTGGAAGAGGAGGACTGGCTTCAGAGTCAGAGGTTCTGGGTTCAAATTCTGGCTCTGCCCCATGTAGATAGCTAGTTCTATAGCTTTAGGCATGTCATTTTATTTCTCTGAGTCTCACTTGCCTCATCTGTAAAATGGGTGCTTTGTATTTGATGACCTCTGAGGCCTCTTTGAGCACTGAATGATTCTCCCACCATAACCGCCTAATTTGTGTTTATGCATGCAAATTTAGAGAAGATGATCATGAATTACTAAACTCTTGTACAGTCATCTTATTAATTTTTGAGATCTTCATATTGCAACTCATAATTAGAAATATCAGTTATTCTAATTGGGTCAAGGATATAGTAATGAAATGTCACTAGCCATCTGTTAACCTACAATGAGCATTTTGGATGGGGTTGATAGGGAACATACCTATGTGCCTTGAAACTTTGGACCCATTTACTGCATTAAAGGGCCTAATTTAAAAGTGTATTCTTGTTTATCCTTTTATACTGACATCTCCATTGGCTCTTTTCTGCTGGCTACATCTATGTAACATGGGGAGGAGAAATGGCTTGATGGCTCACCCACTGCTGTCTCCCTCCTATTCCTTTTCCCCATTTCCAGATCTGCACCTTTCTTCTGACTTCTTATCATGGTGGTGATGGGATACTGACATTGAGGGCAGAACTGATCTTTCTGGGTGAGCCATCTGTCTGATTGCCTAGGCTGTAGATCGTATAAGGATCATCAGTGACAAATTCTATCAAAACCAGTCCCCATCTACTGCAGGCTCCCACTTTTAGGGAGGGGGAAGTGAGTCAGTAATTCTACATGAAGGACCCTGAAGAAAATCCAGGAAAATATAGCTAGACAGCAGATTTTCTTTGAAAAATAATCCATTCTGAGATTGCAGTATTCCCCTAAACCTGCTAACACTTTCTCTTCTAGTGTTATACCCTAGGAAACTTAAAGCTTTGCACAATCAGATATTGATTAAATTGCATTTTTGGATTGCATGGTTTAGGAAGGACTTTGACAGCCTGGAGTGGAACCAGAGGAGTATAACCAGAATAGTGGGGGGAACCTTTGCCATATTAAGAATAGTTGAAAGAAATGGGAAAATTTAATCTTTGGAAAGATAAGACTTGGAGTGGGTGAAGTTTGGAGGAAATTTTTAATGTTTTCTAATATTTGAAGAATTACATGGAGAAAAGAGATTAGATTTAATTCTGTTTGGTCAAGTAGGGCAAACCTAAGTCCAATGAATAGCAGCTATAAAGGGGCAGAACAATATGAGGATGAACTTTCTAATAATATGTACTTTCCAAAAATGAAGTGAGCTCACTGTGATAGAAATTCTCCAACAATGGATGTGTTCAAGAGGAAACTGGATGATCATCCATTTCGACCCTCCTCTTTCAACAGCCCCATACCTCAACATCACCATCATCCCCATTGATTCTTTATTTCGGTCTCAAAGAGTTTGTCTTTCTCCTTGTCAAAAATAACCCTTCTTTTCAAACCTTTTCTCCCCTTCCTTCCTGTCTCCTCGGAGAATCAACACCCATCTCTTTCTACAAACATGGTCAGATGTAGCCCATCCTTTAAAAATGGTCACTTGAGGGGGAGGAGCCAAGATGGCAGAGTAGAAAGATTCATATATGCTAGCTCCAAACCCACAGCCCATAAAATACCTGTAAAGAAGAACTCCCAACAAATTCTGGAGCAGCAGAAGCCACACAACAACGGAGTGGAAGAGATTTTTGTTCTAGAGAGACCTGAAAAATTGACACCAAAGGTCCATCACGCACCGGACCCAGAGAGGAGCCCAGTCCTGCCTTGGCCATGTGGCACCAAGAGGAGTAGATCCCAGCAGGCTTCAGGGATAGAATCTCAAGCAGCCATGCAGGTACCTCTACCCACAGATGCCAAAGGTCAGTGAGAGAGCCTCTTTGGATGGCCGAGAGGGGAGCAGGGTATCTCCATAACTCAGGCCCCCTCAGGAGGCAGCGGCAGAGGTAGCAGCGGACAGGAGCTCCCAAAGCAAGCAGGAGCTTGGATCCATTGTTGAAGGTCTCCACATAAGGCCCCTGAGGGAACTGAGCCTGGGAGGCAGCCCTGCCCAGACCCGAGCAGCTGAATTTAATCTCACGCTGAATAACAGCCCCACCCCCATTGAAAGCCTTGAGGCTGGGGAGCAGCATTTGAATCTCAGACCCCAAGCACTAGCTGGGCGGATCTACAGGTGAGGTGGGGGTGGAGAGGAATCTCAGAAGTCAAATAACTAGCTGGGAAAATGCCCAGAAAAGGGAAAAAAATAAGACCATAGAAGGTTACATTCTTGGTGAAGAGATATCTCCTCCCTTTCTTTCTGATGAGGAAGAACAATGCTTACCATCAGGGAAAGACATAGAAGTCAAGGCTTCTGTATCCCAAACATCCAAAATAAATATTCAGTGGGCTCAGGCCATGGAAGAGCTCAAAAAGGATTTTGAAAATCAAGTTAGACAGGTGGAGGAAAAACTGGGAAGAGAAATGAGAGAGATGCAAGAAAAGTATGAAAAGCAGGTCAACACAAAAAAATGCTGAAGAAAATAACACCTTAAAAAATAGGCTCACTCAATTGGCAAAAGATGTTCAAAAAGCCAATGAGGAGAAGAATGCTTTCAAAAGCAGAATTAGCCAAATGGAAAAGCAGGGTCAAAAGCTCACTGAAGAAAATAGTTCTTTCAAAATTAGAATGGAACAGATGGAGGCAAATGACTTTATGAAAAGCCAAGAAATCATAAAACAAAACCAAAAGAATGAAAAAATGGAAGATAATGTGAAATATCTCATGGGAAAAACAACTGACCTGGAAAATAGATCCAGGAGAGATCTAATTTAAAATTATGGGACTACCTGAAAGCCATGATCAAAAAAAGAGCCTAGACATCATCTTTCATGAAATTATCAAGGAAAACTGCCCTGATATTCTAGAACCAGAGGGCAAAATAAGTATTCAAGGAATCCACAGAGCACCACCTGAAAGAGATCCAAAAAGAGAAACTCCTAGGAACATTGTGGCCAAATTCCAGAGTTCCCAGGTCAAGGAGAAAATATTGCACGCAGCTAGAAAGAAACAATTCAAGTATTGTGGAAATACAATCAGGATAACACAAGACCTAGCAGCTTCTACAATAAGGGATAGAAGGGCATGGAATATGATATTTCAGAAGTCAAAGGAACTAGGACTCAAACCAAGGATCACCTACCCAGCAAAACTGAGTATAATACTTCAGGGGAAAAAGTGGTCTTTCAATGAAATAGAGGACTTTCAAGCATTCTTGATGAAAAGACCAGAGCTGAAAAGAAAATGTGACTTTCAAACACAAGAATGAGAAGAAGCATGAAAAGATAAACAGCAAAGAGAAGTCATAAAGGACTTAACTAAAGTTGAACTGTTTACATTCCTGCATGGAAAGACAATATTTGTAACTCTTGAAACTTTTCAGTATCTGGGGTAGTTGGTGGGATTACACACACACACATGCACACACACATACACATGTGCACACACAGAGAGACAGAGAGCACAGAGTGAATTGAATAGGATGGGGATCATATCTTAAAAAAATGAAGTGGTGAGAGAGAAATGTATTGGGAGGAGAGAGGGAGAAATGGAATGGGGAAAATTATCTCTCATAGAAGAGACAAACAGGAGACTTTTTAGTGGAGGGAAAAGAAAGAGAGTTGAGAGAAAAACATGAAGTTTACTCTCACCACATTTGACTAAAGGAAGGAATAAAATGCACACTCATTTTGGTATGAAAACCTTTCTTACAATACAGGAATGTGGGGGAGAAGGAGATAAGCAGGGTAGGGGAGAGGATGGAATGGGAGGAAGAAGCAATTTGAAATCAACACTCTTGGGGAGGGACAGGATCCAAAGAGAAAATAGAAGCAATGGAGAGCAGCATAGGATGGAGGGAA
The DNA here is from genome assembly GCA_023548195.1 of Bettongia penicillata ogilbyi. NCBI lineage: Eukaryota > Metazoa > Chordata > Mammalia > Diprotodontia > Potoroidae > Bettongia > Bettongia penicillata. Next base: position 2,883,627 of record JAJHZJ010000300.1, read on the forward strand.
TATAGTTAGTCTTACACAACATGACTATTATCGAAGTCATTTGCAAAACTACACAGATATGGCCTATACTGAATTGCCTGCCTTCCCAAAGGGAATGGGTGGGGAGGGAGGGACGGGGAGAAGTTGGAACTCAAAGCTTTAGGAACAACTGTTGAATATTGTTCTTGCTACTAGGAAATAAGAAATACAGGTAATGGGGAATAGAAAGTTATCTGACCCTACAGGACAAAAGAGAAGGGAGGGAGGATAGAAGAGAGGGCAGATTGGTGATAGGGGAAATTAGAATGCTCGGTGAATTGGGGTGAGGGGAGGGGACAAATGGGGAGAAAATTTGGAACCCACAATTTTGTGAAAATGAATGTAAAAAGTTAAATAAATAAATTTAACTAAATAAAAAAAACGGTCACTCGAATCTACAGTTCCCCTCAATGTATCATCTTATATCCCTTTTTCCTTTCTCAGGCAAACTCTAGAGAAAAACAATCTGCATATACTTATTGCTTCTACTTTCTAACCAGCTCCTTACTTCTCATTTCCCTGTAAGTCCGACTTTTATCCTCATCATGTGCCTGAACTTGCTCCTTCTAAAATCACTAGTTATGTCTTAATTACTAAATCAATTGTCTTTTCTCATTTCTCCTTTTAGACCTTTTTTGAATCATTTGACACTATTGACCATCTCATTCTCCTGTATACTCTCCTATCTATGTTTTTTTTGGTGACACTATTCACTGTTGGTTTTCCTCTCATCTTTCTGAGTTCCAGTCTCTTTTTCAGGCTTAGCATTTATATTAAGCCCCAGATGTACACCAGGACTCTGTCATAGGACTTTTTCTCTTCCATGTATGTTTTCTGTCTTCATGACCTCATTAGCTCCCCTGGATTTGTAACCATCTCTATGTATATTACAGGTTCTTAACATTTTTTGAACCATTGATCCTTTCATGAACCACTTTGGCTGACTGGTGAAGACTATGGACCCTTTCTCTAAATAATGTTTTTAAATGCAAAAAATGCATAGGAATACAAAGGAAATCAATTATATTAAAATAATAATGAAAATTTTTTTAAAATTCAAAGATCCCCTGAAATCTATCTAAAGGGTCAGTGTTAAGAACCCTGTCTATAGATCAGAGGTGTCAAATATGTGACCTATGGGCCACATGCATCCTGCAACACTCCTGATGAGTGTGACTAGAATCCTGTTAAAATATAATTGGGAAATATTTAATTAAATTAATAAATATACAATCAAAACATAGAAACATTACACTTTAAAACTGTCAATATGTAGCCTAAAGGGATCTGTATATATGGATTAGTAGTCTCTATTTCTGTTTGACTTTGATACCATTGATATGGATGATACTCAAATCTTGATAAATAGCATTCATTTCTCACCTGAAGGGGAATCCCCCCAGCTTCTTGCTAGACATCTCTGATCAAATACCCACAGTCAAGTTAATTACTACATGTCAAAATAGTTCTAAGTCTCTTTCCCACCTAAACTTAACTAACCTCCTAATTTGTATATTTCTGTTTAGGGCACCATCATCCCAGCACATAGCTGATACCTGTATCTAGAGCTCAAGAGTAATTTTTAATTCTCACTCTCATTCATCTCCCATATCCAATGAATTGTCCAGTCTCCTCAATTCTACCTGCACAACATCTCTTGCATCCATCCCCTTCTTTTCAGTCACCCAATCACTATCCCTATTCAGATTCTCATCATCATGGCAACAACTTCTAATTATTTTCTCTCCCTAAACTGACTTCCATACAGAGTCACCAAATTGATATTCCTAAAGCAGTCCTGACTGTGCACATTTACCATCTCCCTCTTATCTCTAAGATAGGATACAATCTACTCTTTGGGACATTTTAAGCCGTTTGAAGCCCAGTCTGGTTTCAACTTATCTTTGTACTGATTTCAAGTTACTTCTCATCATTCTTTCTGTTTCACAGAAACTGGTTTACTTGCTTTTTCCCATAATAGTCATCTCACATTTCTTTGTCTTGGCACAGGCTATCTATCCCCAATACCTGGAAGACTCTCAGTTCTTACCTCCACCTTTTGCAACTTCTACTTCCCACTAAGGTTCAGTTCACTTACCACCTCCTTTCAAAGGGCTTTGTTGATTCACCTAGTTGCTGGTGCTGCCTTTCCAATACCAGTTCTTGGCCTTCACTTTCTAATCTTCCGTTACCCTCTCCAGTCTTAACCCAATAGTCATAATAATAGTTCAACTCTATGCTCTCCTCTGTTCTTGAATTCTTTGTACCCTTGTCTTACTGTCACTCATCTCTTGCCAAATCTCAACCTTAGATTATTCCCACCATCTGCCTCCTAGACTCCTACTCAAAAGCTGCTAAATGCAGCTGGAAGGAGTCTTGAAATTCTGCTGACTGGGTATATTACCAATTCATATTATCCAAAACCAAATGGGCATTTACTGCCTCAAGGAAGTAATTTTATTTTTTTCCTTAATTGATTCCCTATCTGACTCCTCACAGAAGTAATTCCAACCTTCTCTTCTCTCTTTAAGCCTCCCACACTTCCTCTTTACCCTTTTCTTATAGCTGAGGACCTTACTTTACTGAAAAAAATTAAACTGTTTGATGTGAATACTTCTTCAATCAACAACATCTCCCACTCTTTTTTCCTTTTCCCAGAGTCTCTGAAAAAAGGGACTCTTTCTTCTTCCCAAGGCTAACTCTTTTATGTATATTTTTGATCCTGTTTCCTCCCATTTTGTCACACAGATTGTATCCTTTATCATTCTTTCCTCTCTAACTTTCAACCCTTTCCATCTACTGGGCCCTACAGTCTCCTCAAGCTATATTTCCCCTTTTTTGGCTGTATCTGATGTCATCTTTTGACTGAAATGGCTATCTCTTTAAAGTTGCCTATGATATCTCAATTTCCAGATTTGATGATAGTTTTTCTTTTCTGAGTCCTCATCCTTTTTCACCTCTCTCTTGCCTTTAACAGCATTGACTACTCTGTCCTCTGTATACTCTCTCTTTTTTGGGTTTTCATGATATTGTTCTCTTCTAGCTTCTCCCACTCCCTTCTCAGCCTCCATTGTTGACTTTTCATCTACATTATGCCCCATATCTGGGTTTTCCCAAAGTCTGCTAGGCCTTCTTTTCTTCTTCTACAATCTTTCTTGGTAGTCTTATCAGGTTCCAAAAGTTAAATGACCATCATGACTACAAGTTCCTTATATCTAACCCCTCTCTCTCCCTTGAGCTTCAGTACCTCATCATACAAGTTGCTATTGGATATATCAACCTGGCAGCTATGTGGCCCAGTGGATAGAGCATTGGGCTTGTAATCTGAAAGACCTATCTTCATGAATTCAAATCCATCCTCAGACATTTACTAACTCTGCGGCCCTGGGCAATCACTTAACCATCTCAGTTCTTTTTTGTGTAAAAGGAGCTGGAGAAGGAAGTAGCAAAGCATTCGAGTATCTCTGCCAAGAAAACCCCAAAAGCAGTCATGAAAAGTTAGACATGATGAAAAGTGATTAAACAGCAGCAGCAAACAATTATTAGCCTGGATGTCTTAGTGACATCCCAGTTCAATGTGTTCAAAATTGAACTCATTCTCTTTCCTTCCAGATCTTCTCTTGCAGATTTCCCTATTTCTGTTGAAGATGCCCCCATCCTTTCACTCTCCCAGAGTCATATCAGTGGCATTATCCTGAACCTTCTTACTGTCTCTTCTTTCCCGTGTCATCATTTGCCAAATCTTCCAGCTTCTACCTTCACAACATCTCTTAAAACTGACTCATTTTTATACACATTGGTACTGTCTTTGTTCAGGCCCTTATTCTGTTGCCTTGATTATTATAACTGTTCTAATTTACCTCACTACCACAAGTCTCTCATCACTTCTGTCCATCCCAGCCACATTGATAACAAAGTAATCCAGATTTGCCCATGTGACTCCTCTATCCAGTCAAATCCAAGGACTTCCTATTGCCTCTAAGACAAATGTAACTCAATAAATAATCAATAAACCCTTATTAAGCCAGGAACTATGCTAAATGCTGAGGATACAAAAAAAAGGGAAAAGACAGGCCTTGCCCTCAAAGAGCTTAGCATCTATTGAGGAGGCAGAGTAAGTAGGAAATAATTAACAAAGGGAAGGTCCTTTGCCCAACATATCTTTCCAGCCTTAATAGATGTTTCCTCACCTCTTTCACTTGGAGATCCAACCAAACTGGCCTTCTCTCTCTCTTTTTTTTTTATATCTAAAGCTTTTTCTTATCCTCCCAAATGTTCGTACTTTCCTTCCTACACTGCTTTGTATTTAACTACTTTGCAGATATTTTCAGTTATTCACTTTATAGTTATAATATATGTGTGTATACATATACTTGTGACCTCCACTGAATGTAAATTTCTTGCTGGTATGGATTATTTCATTCTTTGCACTTGTATTCTTAGGTTCTATTACAGTGCCTTACATATATTAACCAAATACTTATTGGCTCATTATCTTTATGTCTATATCTATATCTATATCTATCTGTCTGTCTATCTATTTATCTGTCTATCTATCAATCTATTCTTTTTGCCCCTCTTTGACTTGAGGTCAGGGATTATTTTCATTTTTGTCTTTGTATTCCCCAGGATATACCACATAGTAAATGCATAATAAATGTTTATTCAATTAAAATGATTGATGTTTCCAATAAGGGATAATTGGTCTGTTAAATTCTGTAACAGTGGAATTCTATAATCTGAAGAAATGGAATCTTTTGTACAAGAACAGAAATTTATCTAGGCAATAAAAATATCTTCTTTCCAGTATCTATTGGTGTTTTAATGGTATTCTGAACAAGAAAAGTTCTGCATCATAGATATGGAAACACAGATTATAGAATTAGCTCTAGAAAGGTTTTGGACCTGAGAGTGAGGTCTGAAGTTTTCATATGTTCCAGATACTTCTGGTGGTATTGTTCAAGGCTAGTTCTGTCATTCAATAAGCATTTTAAAAAATTTTATTTATTTTGTTTTTAATTTGTGAAATAAAATAAGCATTTCCATAACATAGAAGTTTTTAAAAAGATGATTGCACATGAAATTGCAAATGTATTATGTACAACTTGCTATTCCTTTCAAAAATATAATAAAGTTATTAATTAAATTTCTTTTTTCCCTTTTTTTCTTCCCTTCTTCCCTTCCCCTCCCAGAGATTCAATAGGCATTTATTGAACTGCTGCTATGTCTATGCATTGTGGGGATATAAAGGAAAAAGTAGAATAGTCCTTACCCACTAGTAACTTACATTCACCTCAGGGGCTGGAATAAAGGAGATACAACATGACCCAGATAAATAAATACAAATCTTCTAGAAAGTGTTTTTAAATTTATTTTTAATTTTTTTATTTAATTTATTTAAATTTAATTTATTTAAATTTATTTAACTTTTTACATTCATTTTCAAAAAATTTTGGGTTCCAAATTTTCTCCCCATTTGTCCCCTCCCCCCACCCCAATACACCGAGCATTTTAATTTCGCCTATCACAAATCTGCCCTCTCTTCTATCATCCCTCCCTTCCCTTGTCCCCATCTTCTCTTTTGTCCTGTAGGGCCAGATAACTTTATATTCCCCATAACCTGTATTTCTCATTTCCTTGTAGCAAGAACAATATTCAACAGTTGTTCCTAAAACTTTGAGTTCCAACTTCTCCCCATCCCTCCCTCCCCACTCATTCCCTTTGGAAAGGCAGGCAATTCCCTATAGGCCTTATCTGTGTAGTTTTGCAAATGACTTCGATAATAGTCATGTTGTGTAAGACTAACTATATTTCCCTCCATCCTATCCTGCTCCCCATTGTTTCTGTTCTCTCTTTTGATCCTGTCTCTCCCCAAGAGTGTTGACTTCAAATTGCTCCCTCCTCCCATTGCCCTCCCTTCCATCATCCCCCCCACCCTGCTTATCTCCTTCTCCCCCACTTTTCTGTATTGTAAGATAGGTTTTCATACCAAAAAGAGTGTTCATTTTATTCCTTCCTTTAGTCGAATGTGATGAGAGTAAACTTCATGTTTTTCTCTCAGCTCTGCTCTTTTTCCCTCCACTAAAAAGTCTCCTGTTTGTCTCTTTTATGAGAGATAATTTTCCCCATTCCATTTCACCCTCTCTTCTCTCAATACATTTCTCTTATACATTTACCTTAATTTTTTTTAAGATATGATCCCATCCTATTCAATTCACTCTGTGCTCTCTGTCTCTGTGTGTGCATGCATGTGTGTATGTGTGTGTGCGCATGTGCGTACGTGTGTGTGTGTGTGTGTGTGTGTGTGTGTGTGTGTAATCCCACTAACTACCCAGATACTGAAAAGTTTCAAGAGTTACAAATATTGTCTTTCCATGCAGGAATATAAACAGTTCAACTTTGGTAAGTCCTTTACGACTTCTCTTTGCTGTTTACTTTTTCATGCTTCTTCTCATTCTTGTGTTTGAAAGTCACATTTTCTTTTCAGCTCTGGTCTTTTCATCAAGAATGCTTGGAAGTCCTTTATTTCATTGAAAGACCATATTTTCCCCTGAAGTATTATACTCAGTTTTTCTGGGTAGGTGATTCTTGGTTTGAGTCCTAGTTCCTTTGACTTCTGGAATATCCTATTCTACACCCTTCGATCCCTTAATGTAGAAGCTGCTAGATCTTGTGTTATCCTGATTGTATTTCCACAATACTTGAATTGTTTCTTTCTAGCTGCTTGCAGTATTTTCTCCTTGACCTGGGAATTCTGGAATTTGGCCACAATGTTCCTAGGAGTTTCTCTTTTTGGATCTCTTTCAGGTGGTGATCTGTGGATTCTTTGAATACTTATTTTACCCTCTGGTTCTAGAATATCAGGGCAGTTTTCCTTGATAATTTCATGAAAGATGATGTCTAGGCTCTTTTTTGATCATGGCTTTCAGGTAGTCCCATAATTTTTAAATTGTCTCTCCTGGATCTATTTTCCAGGTCAGTTGTTTTTCCCATGAGATATTTCACATTATCTTCCATTTTTTCATTCTTTTGGTTTTGTTTTGTGATTTCTTGGTTTCTCATAAAGTCATTAGCCTCATCTGTTCCATTCTAATTTTGAGAGAACTATTTTCTTCAGTGAGCTTTTGAACCTCCTTTTCCATTTGGCTAATTCTGCTTTTGAAAGCATTCTTCTCCTCATTGGCTTTTTGAACGTCTTTTGCCAATTGAGTGAGCCTATTTTTCAAGGTGTTATTTTCTTAAGCATTTTTTGGGGTCTCCTTTAGCAAGGTGTTGACCTGTTTTTCATGCTTTTCTTGCATCTCTCTCATTTCTCTTCCCAGTTTTTCCTCCACCTGTCTAACTTGATTTTCACAATCCTTTTTGAGCTCTTCCATGGCCTGAGCCCATTGGATATCTATTTCGGATGTTTGATATACAGAGGCCTTGACTTCTCTGTCTTTCCCTGATGGTAAGCATTGTTCTTCCTCATCTGAAAGGAAAGGAGGAAACATCTGTTCACCAATAAAGTAACCTTCTTATTTTTTTTCCCTTTTCTGAGCATTTTCCCAGCTAGTTACTTGACTTCTGAGATTCCTCTCCACTCCCGCCTCACCTCCAGATCTGCCCAGCTAGTGCTTGGGGTCTGAGATTCAAATGCTGCTCCCCAGCCTCAGGGCTTTCAGTGAGGGGCCTGGCTGCTATTCAGGGTAAGATTAAATTCAGGTTCTCAGGTGGGAGCAAGGCTGCCTCCTAGGCTCAGTTCCCTTGGGGGTTTATGCGGAGACATTAAGTAATAGATCCGAGTTCCTGCCTGCTTTGGGAGCTCCTGGCTGCTGCTTCCCCCTGCCGCTGCCTTGCGAGCGGGCCTGAGTTATGGAGACACTCTGCTCCCCTCTTGTCCAGTCCAGAAGGTTCTCTCACTGACCTGTGCACCTGTGGGTGGAGGGACCTTCACGGCTGCTGGAGATTCCATCCCTGAAGCCTGCTTGGATCTGCTCCTCTCGGGGCTGCGCGGCCAAGGCAGGGCTGGACTCTGCTCCGGGTCCGTTGCGCGACAGACCTTTGGTGCCGGTTTTTCAGGGCTCTCTGGAACAGAAATCTCCTCCACTGCATTGCTGTGCGGCTTACACTGCTCCAGAATTTGTTTTGAGTTCCTGTTTACAGGTAATTATGCACTGTATGTTCGGAGCTAGCATATGTGAATCTTTCCACTCTGCCATCTTCTAGAAAGTGTTTTCAAGAGAATGCAGAGGGCATTAGCAACTGAGAGGATTAAGGAAGGTCTTGTGTACTTGTACTAAGTTTTGAAGGGAATTAGGGCTACCTAATAGCTAAAGTAAAGAGGAAGAACTTGGCATTCTGCCTGGACAAAGCATGGAGGCAGAAGATAGTATGTTTTATTTATAGGGAACTGTTAGGCTTAGCAGAATATAATGTAGCATCACTTTGAAAAGAGGTTGAAGTTAGATTGTGAACCCTTGAAATAACAGAAGAGTTTTTGTTTTTATCCTCAGAACAAAAAGGGGTATCTGAAGTTTCTTGATCTGAGGAAGTGATGCGGTCATATATTTACTCTGCAAATACTGATTTTGCAATTGAACTTAGAAATTTGATGTTGTAACATTAATTAACATGGCAGACTTCCTGGGACTTTTAATGAGATTATGTTTGGTTGCTATTGGGAGTGGACCATGGTTCACATTAGTTGTAGCTCATGTCTGTGACTTATTCTTTGCTTCCATGGAGTTAACCAAATAGTGACTCAATTAGTTCTTAACTGATAGGACTTGCCATATAGTTTGAGTGGAAAATATCCAAATGAGAAAGTAAATAATTGTTAGCACTCATAGCAGTCAGCTGAAAAATACTTTTCATTAGTACTTAAAAATTATATTGTGATGGATAATTTTCAAAGTATTTATATAATATATGTAAAGTATACTATATATACTTGTGTATGTGTGTGCATATGTATATATACATGCATGTGTATACACATATATCAGTTCATATATACATGCAGTACATAATTCAGATCTGTGATTTCATCAGTATAGGACATTTCCTGAAGGGAAACTTTCTTGGGAACTCCCAAAGCTAAAACTTCATCCGTTGATGCAGACTGGCAACTTGGCAATGACTTAAAGATATTCCCAGGGCACTAAAAGATAAGTGACATGCCCATGGTCATATGGGTAGCATGTGTATTAGCAACAGGATTTAAATCCAGTTTTTCTCCTCCACAAGTCTGATTCTGTATTGATTATGCCACACTCTTTCTCTTTAGTGGTCTAGAGATAGAGCATGGGAAAATGTCTCTTCTCAAAGTATGTGACTGTAATTCATACCTTCTTGAAAGATCCTAGTGTTCAGCATTGTTTCTAGCATGTACATTTTGCTTATAGATAACAACATATGTGGTGATATAATATTTTCATTATATAGTAAATATTTATCAAGAATATTGACAAGTCCTAAGCAGAGAGATGGAATGCTGTAATGAAAAAATCTCTGAACTAGGAGCACACTCAGTTTTGAGATCTGTTCCTGGTTTTACCCACTAAAGTAGACTAGTTGTGTCACACCAAGTAAATCCCTGACTTTAACTCTCTGGATATCAGTTTCTTTATCTGCAAAATGAAGGGGTTAAGCTAAATGACAAGTGTGCTTTCTCAGCTCTAACATTCTATGATTCTAAGACAAAATTCTGATAATTTCAAGTGCAAAAGAAGTCATTTTCTTATTGGAAGTTGATTGTAGCTTATAGGAATACCAAGGGAATAAATATTAGTTGCTGAGATGGACAAGATGGAGAGTTGGAAGATATATCAGCATAACTGAACCAAAAGAGTGGAAAAGCAGTGGAAACATAGAAGGCCCTGACAAGTGAATTTCCCATGACAAGGACAAGCTAAAATAGTTATTCAAGGAAAAGAGTGATATGCCAGATGTCACAGTTATATGGAGAACTTTTGGGTAGATAGCAAGTCTTTGATCAGAATCATAGTGACAGGCATGTGTTTGAGAAAATGATATTTATTTTAATATTGTAATATTTATTACAAATCACACATGCATCTGTTTCACCTACACCTTCACACACAGATGTTGATAAAGATCCTTTCACTTAAGTGTGTGTGGCAATCTACCATGGTCCTTCTTAATACTCAGTTTTGCTTCATGAGGACTTGGAATGGTAATTTTCCCAATCTGGCTCATTTTCCCCCCCTCCCCTTTTGAAACAATGAACTTCTCAATTCAAATTAGATCTAAATATTCATTTGCTCACCAGGAAAAGAATAGCATTGAAATAGTAAATTCAATTGATGTAGAAACAAATAGGAAAATAAAAGGAATAGTATACTCTATAGTATATAATTTCCACCCTCCCCTTGCCCTGCTATCCCAGCAAACAATTTGAGAAATAAGCTCTCCTAATGAGATTTGCTGTGGAATGAGGGCAAAATGCAATCAAGATATTAGCAACCTGATTGTCTTCCTGGGGCAGGTCTTGGATTGGCTTGATCTCAGTAAAGAATCTCATGTTTTTCTTTACAGTTGTCTCAGAATAGCTCTTTAAATGTGGCAACAGTTCACCAAGATATCTATTCTTCTTTGTTTTCTGTCAACGCCATTAGTAACAAAGCTACTAATACTGGGCTCATTCCCAAATCCCTCTCTTGTTCCCTTTTTTAGAAATCTAGCGATGACTTCCATTTTTTCTCCCACCTTCTCAGATACCATCAAACTATGCAGCAGGTACCCACGTCTTGTGGTAATTGGACTTTTTATCTTTCTTTCAATGAATATTCATGCTTTAGGAAGACCAAGGATTCTTAATTTGGGTTCCATAATTTGTGGTCCATAAACTTTTCTCACATATATGTGTGTATATATACATATACATACACACATTAAAGTACATATAGATGTACTTTAACGTATTTCAATATAATTGGTTTTGTTTTAATCCATTGTATTTTATTATTCATTTAAAACATTCTGAGGGGGGTCTATAGGTACCACCCGATTGCCAGGGGGATCCATGGCACAAAAAATAGTTAGGAATAATTGCTCTAGGCCTGGAAATCCTAGGAAATATAAGCCCTTTACCTCACCACATCCATATAAGCCATAGGATCATAGATTTCAAGGCGAAGGGAAACTTGAATCTTTTGCCTTTTCTGTTGTTGAAATAAGTAGTCTAAGTATTAATACCCCTACTTTATAAATGAGAAAAGATACCCAGTTTCATGTGGTTACAGAGTAGAAATCGGACTTGTCACTGAGGCTGCCTGATTCCAGATCTAGTGTTCTTTCAGCTTCATTCATGAGTCATAGAAATAGTCTTGCTGTGTCTCAGCCTCTCTGTTTAATTCAATTCAACACATAATCATTAAATGCCTATTATGTGCCAGGAAGTATGCTGGGTACTGGTAATACTTAAACAAAAAAAGAAACTGTCCCTGGCCTCAAGGAGCTTACTGGGAGATACAAACAATATATATCTAGACAAATCAGTACAATGTATATATAAAATAACTTTTTTTTTTAGCGAGAGCAGACACAGCTGAGGGGATCAGGAGGATGCTTACATTTTCTCCATGAATCCAAAGAGTCACCTTTCTCCTTTCTTCTTCCTGTGCAGCTCACTGCTTAATGGGGACTGACTGTCTTACAGACATAAACCTACAGAATAGCAAATTGGACCGATTTCCTTGTTCTGAGCACTTCCTCCTATCCCATCCTACTTCTAAGAATTCTATAGTTTTAAGTGAAGAAGGTGTGAAAGTCATGACCTACTTCAAAAGACCAAGAAAAGAGTATTAGCAAATGTTTCTGTAGTAGTTTATAGCCCTGTAAGGTCTTGATAATAACTTTTTGTTAGGTCTATCACATTTACATGAGGTTAAAAGTAATTATCTCCCATTGTTAATACAAATGAGAAAATGGAGGCAGATGAAGGCCCACAGAGCCTGAGCTCAGATTAAATTGGCTTCTGAGTTTGGGTTTTGATATTGGATCTTGGTTTTCCCAGTTGTAAAGTGAGGGGAGGATGATAATAAATTTTTGAAAAATGAGATGGGGTGAGATTCAATGTTTGAAGTCCCTCAGAAATAAGTTCTCATAATAGAACAGTAAAATACTGAGAAGTGAATGACGACTGAGGTTAGAATTATCCATGGATATTATCTTATGCTTCCTTGTCAAGAATTTTAGCTGTGCCTTAAGAGCTTTTTTAATTCTTAGCTGAGTTATCTTTTCAGCCTAACATCAGAGCTACTTCCAAGCATAGGTAATATGCTTAATATATAAGCTTAATATGCTTATACTTTTTTATAAGGTATACAGATAAAGAGAGGGTTGAATTCTGAAAGTTCTGGGGGAATGGTAGCATTGTAGCAACAGTGCTTGGTTTGGAGACAGAGGGCTTCAATCCAAGTCTCAGCTCTCCTACTTAGTACCTTTGTGACCTTAGGCAATTTGTTTAACCCCTTCTGGACCACAGTTTCCTTATCTGTAAAATGAAGTTGAACTAGATCAGGAAATCTTTATCTTGGATCCATGGACCCTCAATGGATTTGGAGTTAAATTTCAGGGTCCTGTGAACTTGGGGGGGGGAATACATTTTTATTTTTTATTAACCTGTGGTTTCCTTTGTAATTCTATTCATTTTATTTTATGCATTATTTGGAGATGGTGTCCTTTGATAGGCTAAGAATTCCTGCAAGTATCACAAACCACTTTCCCTTCAAGCTCAAAATCTAGTGATAATAAGAAAGATGTAGAAAAACTTGGGGTAAAGCAGGAAAGAATTTCACTTTGTTGTGTCAAACCTGTCTAAGCATGAGAATCTTACTAAGGAGAAGTTGGGAATTTTTCGGTGATATCTAGAGCTTTCTGAGTGAGTTTCATGCAGAGTAAAGAACTTTGTTACAACTTCCTGGATAAATGGGAGGAAGGGAAAGGATGCTCACTTTACTTGATACTCTAGAGGCTACTGTTGCTGAGGCAGCTTGGTATCTAGGAAAGAGTTCTTGATTTAGAGTCAGAAGACTCACGTTTGAACCTTAGTTCTTTCACTGACTACCTGTGTGATTTCTAGAAAATCATAACTTCTCTGTGTCTGTTTCATTTCATGTAAAATAAAGAGAGTATACAGACAATTTTTGAAATCTGGGTCAGAAAAGCAACAAAATGGAAAAGGAAAGGAAAGGAAAGAAAAGAAAAAAAGAAAGGGCAGATGGGGAAAGTAAATAATAGCTAGCTTTAATTATCTCTGGTAAAGGAAGATGAGATTAATTTGTATAGTTGAACGCTACAGATAAACCTTTGAGATCTAGCCAAACTGGCTTCCCTCCCAAACTGCCTTGTATTTAAATACTTTCATTTATTTTCTATTTATTCTATTTATACTTACATATGTGCTTGTTTCTCCTCTCTTAGATTGTAAGTGGAGGTTGTTGCATTCTAATATTTTATCCCCAGCTCCTAATACAATGCTTGGCCCAGGGCCTGTGCTTAAATAAATGCTAGTTGACTGATTGAAACCAAGCTAGGTGTGTGATTGGGGGCAGTCAGTCAATTCTTTTTCTTTAAAGTGGGGATAATGATACCTGTGGTACATATCTCACAAGGTTGTAATGAAAATTGAATGAGATAAGGTATGTAAAGTGCTTTGCCAACCTTAGGGCACTCTATAAATGTCAACCATTATTATTATTTGCAATTTCTTCCAGTTCTAAATCTCATAATCTCCGGAGAGGGGCCCAAACTGCTATAACTATTTCTGTGTGCTAGTACATATTATAGGATAGCCTTGTGGTCTTTCCTTCTTGTATTAGAGATGGCGAGAAAAGAGAACCGGGAGGAAAGAGAGCTGCATCCTCGTCCTGCTTCTGTAACTAACTTGTTGGGTGACCACAGACACATCATTGAATTTTTTAGCAAGAATTTGTAAGAATATTTTTATTGGATTATCTATGTGGAGGCCATTTATATTGGCAATTCCAGTCCCCCCTTTTTTCAGAGATGTTCAAAAGTTGACTATACTTTTTGTATTTTCCTTTCCTGTATGTCTGATTAGAGTTTTGTGCTTTTAATTTTTCTTTTTTCCCTAAACTTCAGAAAAGTTATAATGTAACAGTTGTTGTTTACAATGTTTAAATGGCAATCACATTGGGAGCTGACTGAAAGCATCTTTAGAAAGAATTTACAGAAGTATATATGAATTTCTATCTTTTACAGTGGATTTCTTTTTGCCTATTTTTATTCTGTACAACAGCCAAGAAGATCTAGTCCAATATGGAAATTGTTAAAATATTTTAGAAGCATTTTTTTTAAAATTTGAAAACACAAGCGTAAAAATAAATCCCTTCTCTAATGATTTTGCTACTTTTACCTAGTACTAGTTGTCTTCCATTGCCTTTTGGAAATAGAATTTTTGCATTTATGAGGTTAAGGGAACTATGGGATATTGATGGCACTGGTTCCAACATTCTTGTATTTTCTCCCAGCACTCAGTTATAGGACTTGTGGGTGGAAGCCCTGAATACTATTTGGTATTTCTTAGGCTTTAACAAAGCAGCAACTGTCCATTGAGCAGAAACCCTATGCTAATAGCCCTTGATTAACTTTAAAAAAAGTATAAAACATAGGCAAGTAGGTGGCCCAGTGGATAGAGTGTGGGTACTGGGGTCAGAAGAACCTGAGTTCAAATTTGACCTTGGACACTTACTAACTGTGTGACCCTGGGCAAGCCATTTAATAGCTTTTTGCCTCAGTTTCCTCATCTGTAAAATGGGGATAATAATAGCACTTACTTTGCAGAGTGGTTGTGAGGGTCAAATGAAATTATAATTGTAACGTGCTTAGCACAATGCTTGGTAAATAGTATATATGATATGTCTTAGCTATTCATTATTATTGTTGTATTACTGGATAGTCCTGCCTACAAGGAGCTTATGTTCTTCTGTGTGTAAATATTCAGTACTAGAGGAGTCCATGTACTAGAAGTATCATTGTTTGCTAGAAGAGTTGGTTTAGTGGAAGTGATAGGAGTTCATACGACCCTAGGAGAGTGCCTGAGAGTATATGGAAAGGAGGAATCAGGTGGAATAAACTGCCCAAGCAGAGATGGAGAGTTGAGAAAGAACATGATGTTTAGGGGATGAATGAAGGAAAGAAGAGAAAGAAAAATTAGATCATCGTTCTAGAGCTAGAAGGAATCTCAGAGGCCATCTGGTAAACCTCTTAAGGTTTTAAATGATAAGGAAGCTGAGTTCTCAGAGAGATAGGTGACTTTTCTGAGGTTACACTTGTAGTAAGAGTTCTAAGCAGGAGTTGAACACAGGTCTTTGACTTCAGAGCTAATATTCTTCCCACTGGAAAGGGAGCAGTGAACATACCAGCCTGAGTGGAAGAAAAGATTTGTATTGAGGATACTGTATAAAAAACTCGTAAAATAAAGTCAGATGATGGAGAGCCTCAAATACCAGATTGAACCATTTGTTGAGACCATTCAGTTTTGAGATGGAAGGGACCTTCCAACCATGTCATTTTAGAACTGAGGAAACAGATCCATAGAGATCATATGTTTTACTCAAGGTCATGCAGGTGGCAGAGCTGGGATCTGAAGTCTAGTCTTTTTTCTGGGACATTTAAGTGACACAGTGGATATTGTGGGGCCTGGAGTCAGCAAGATCCTGAGTTCAAGTTCAGTCTCATACGGGCAAGTCATTTAACCCTGTTTGCCTCAGTTTTCTCACCTGTAAAATAAGCTGGAAAAGGAAGGGTTAAAGCACTCCAGTATCTCTGCCAAGAAAACCCCAAATAGAGTTAGAAACAGTCAGATACTACTGAACAATGACAAGCATGTTCATCAATAGTACCTTTTTAAAAAATGTTTTTATTGTTGTCTTTTGTTTTTTTTATATCATCATAATTTTTTCCAATGTCCCTTCCCTGCCCAAGGAGCCATTTGATGTAGCAGATATTATTTTTAAGGGAAACAAAAAGGGAAAAATGAGTATCACATTTGTAAATCAAAAGACTGAAAATATATGCAATGTAGAGTGCTTGTGAACCGCCTGCCTGTGCAAAAACATGAGGTGGGCAGTCTCTTCATATCTTTTCCTTTGAGCCATGCTCATTTTTGCTTTGTTTTACTTTTCTAGACCATGGATATAGATGAAATTGCTTTATCTCTTACATGTAATTCCAATTTTGGAAGGGTTTGAGAGGTCATGAGGATGGGAGAAATTATCTTTTTGGTCATAGGAACTGAAGTCTCTGATAGTACCCTTGCTAGAAGATCTGATAAAGGGCAGAGAAGCTTTCTACAATAAATTACAGCTTTAGTCATATAATCAGTTTAAAAGTATAGCTAATCCAAGAGTCTGTTGTGTTTTGTCACTCAATCAATTAGTATTTGTTAAATATCAACTGTTTTCTAACATAGGAGACTCAAAGACATGAGGGAAGTAGCCCTTGCCAGTGTTGACCCTGTTGATTATAAACATTTGATTTGGTTGAACAAAATGCAGTCTTGGAGCAACCTTCTCCAGTAAAAGTTCTCCAATACATAGGTTAAGATAATACATGAATCTTTGATAGATGCAGCCATGAAAATAACTTTGTTCACTGATCCTCTCATCATCCGTATCAAATGAGGCATGAAACTGAGATGCGTTTGTTAAAGGTATTTTCCACTGTCATGAAAAGTATCTTTTGCAAATTCCAAATGTAAGAAAAATGTGTAGGTAGTGAAATCCTTCAGATAATATTATACTTATTCCATGAAACTTCAGAGAACTATAGGACCTTCTAATAAGGTCCACGGACAATTAAAAGGGTTACCCTAATATTGTATATAAGACAAATAAAATGGTATACAGTTGGATAAATAACCCTTGAGTTATTTGTCAGTATCTCTATCTAGGACAGAGACTGAGGGCGGTAAATAGGGTCAAAATGTGACGAGAGGGAAATAATCATAACTAATATTTTTATAGTGGGTACTGTGTGTGAAATATTGTACTAAGCATTTTATAATAGTATTATTTCATTTGATTCTCACATTCCCTGGCAGGTACATGCTATTATCTCCATTTGAAGATGAGAAAACAGGCAAACAAGGTCACACAACTAGTACACATCTGAGGCTGAATTTGAATTCAGGTATTCCTGATTCTAGCCCCAGCACTCTATCTATCATGCTAGTAGAAGAAAAATAAGTTGAATTTTATTTGGGTTATTGTGTAGGACTTTGAACATTTGGAAGCTACTTCCTAACGTCCCCAAAATAACTTTTTGATGTGAGCATTCTCTTAAGGATGTTCTGTGGCTGTGCATCATGGAATCCCCTACTCTGTGAAGCATCAAAATAGTGGATGACTCAAAGGGTAGTAAAGAGATTCATGGTGTATTAAGATGGCTACAGCATATTACCAAGGTTGAAATATTGGCATAAATGATGTCATCCAGTAGATGTATTATTGGAAACAGAAGTGAGCCAGTCATGTAGTGAGAAAAAGGCATGACAGATGGATAGCCAGATTGCTTCAATGATGCCCAAAGAATGGTGCTAAAAAAGACATAAAGGAAAGCATTTTGGGTGGGTCTTCTGTGGGAAGTTTATAGGAAGACATGGATAATTTAAACTCTTTCAGCATAGACTGCTTTCCTTTTATCCTGAATGTGTGCCTAGAGCACTATAGACATTTAATAAAGGCTTGTTGAATGAGTGATGAGTTCTTCCAGATAAGAAGCCATGGATAGGTTGTGATCGTCATCAGTAGAAGTGGTACCCCTATTGATGGTATGATTGACAATTTGAAAGGCACTTTATCTGGATTTTTCCTTTGTCTCAATTACTTTTGGCTTCGTTGTATCATTAATTACGTGTATGCGTTTCATACTATCTTCATTCCCCAGAAAACAATTCTTGAAGGCAGGAAAAGCATCACACTTTTTCTTTGTTTGCATAGTGCCTGGCTCATAAAATGCCCTTAATTAACACTTGGTTGAGTGGAATAGAACTAAGGTGACAACACCTGGGTGATAACATTGTTGCCTTGTCAATTCTCTATGTTTATGTAGTCCTATAGCTTTTCCTTACTGTGCTGGACTGGAAGTGGATAACATATTCAGATACCTTTGCCACTAGGTATCTATTCAGTTGAGGGGGGAGTCAATCTTTCTGGGTCTTAGTTTTGTCAAATGAATTGGTGGGGATTAGGAGGATGCAGGGAATCATTCAGTTTTTTTCCACTTAAACATTTTTGATTTCCCATTAAAATTGTTAATAATCTGTTAGATTTTATGATCTAAAAACAAAATGTATCAATAAAACTTTTTAAAACTACATATGAGAAGACTGATATATATATATATGTATATATGTGTATGTATACATATATTTGAAATTATTAGAGCTAAGAAGGAAATGCAGATGAGTAGGATAGCTTTGAAAGTTATATGTTGAATTTGTTAAGACAGTATTTAAAAGGTACGTAATAGAGCATCATATACATCTTTTAGTGTTCTGCTTTGTATATGGAGATGATATTTGATGTTCAGTTCTGAATTAGAAAAAAAATTTTTGAAAAGAAATCATAGCCCTTTAACACTCATGATGTAATCTTCTTGGGTTTTTTCAGTCTGGAAACTGGAAAGTAACAGCTTGATTTGTATCCCTTGATTTGCTGGGGAGGGGAGGGGCAGGATTATTTAATGATTTAACAGCATTATTTTCTGAGAGGTGATTTTAACAAAAAGCCCAGCTAAGTCACTGTAAGATACACACAGAGAGTCAAATGGTATTTGATTAGAAGAATGAAAGTTCTGCAGTTGACCTTAATGAGACCAAATTATAATCCAACATGACTAAAATCTGAGGGGGAGGGGAAGGGAAAAAAGTATTGTTCCTCTAGAATATTAGTTTGTCTCCTGACACACAATGAAATGCGTGCTGGAGGAGACTCCCAGTATTTTTAGGGCAAGCTGTGAATCTCTCGCTTTAGTAATTTACTGGGACAGAAGATGCTAACATGAGCATAGCCGTCAAAAGATATTTTACTATATTCAGATCCTTGTTTCCCAGTTATTCATTGTGCCTTCACTCTTTTTTCTGGCCCAGGTTGTTGCATAGTTGAAAAGCTGATCATTTTATTCCTGTCTTTACTTTGCCTCAGTTTGCTGAAATTGTTTAGAATGGCAATCATTTATTTTGGGGGTGTGTGTGAGATTTCAGGGACAGGTCTGGGCTATGTATATACTTTTGGAAACAATCTTCTATTTTTTTATTTTTCCAATTTCATTTCCAGTCTTGAGTGTGAATATTCTAGTTTTCAGATTTGGATATATGGCAGCTATGTAATTTGGCATAAGAGGGATGTGATACGGTATAGAGTTACTGGACCTAGGGTCAAGAGGCTAAGGTCAAAATCCATCCTCACTCAGTGATATACTCATCCCCTGCTCTGCAACACTCACTTGTAACAAAGAGAAATAATTAAGCAAAACCAATAGACCTAGTACTGACAGGCACAGCTGCTAGGTTTAAGAGCTTGATGGCTACTTACTTCCTTTTTCTCCTCCATTGGTATGGTAGAACTAATGTTTATGAGTTGTAGGGATGGTCTTTCTCTTCAGTATTCAAATTACAAGGTAGAGACAGGACACAGTGTTTTTGAATCTTGGCCTAGGTGGGAAAATTTTACCTCATATTTCCCTGAGGCTTTGAACTTCCCTTGTACCATTCAACACATGCCTAGATGCAAAGAAAGACAGAAATTTTGTTGATAAAAATGGTCAATCCTCAGCATTCATGCTTTTAACTTTTCTGATTTAAAGCATTTGTATGATTTTTATTAGTAAGCTTATTTTCACTTTTTCATTAGTAACTGAGCATATTCCTGTCTATGTTACAATAGAGAAGAAAATGAGAGGTATGATATGTGCAAGTTTGTGGAGTAGCTCATATCCTAATAGATGCTTCACTTGTCTTGTTCACCTTACTATTGTAGAATAAAGTGTCCCCCCTTTATTCCCATTGTGTATTTTCATTTTTTTTACCTTTAAAACTCAAGTTTTGTGTTGTAATCATGCCCCCCCAAAGCATAGTACAAGTCCTTTGGGCTCTAAGTCCAAGTTTTCAAAGTCAATGATACAGTTTAGTAAGAAAATAAAGGTACTGGATAAACTTTATGCCAGAATGTCTGCAACTCCTGGTGGCTGCGGGTTTGGTGTTAATGAATCAACCATTTGTTTTATCTGAAAACAGGAGGAAAGTATGATGAAGAGATTTCATGTGTTATGAAAATGAATATTCTCTGAAATTAATTTTTTAACTGAGATGTTATCATAAAAGTTCACAAAATTCTTGGGAAATAGTAATGAGAAAAAGATGTTTCACATGTTACCAATTTTATTTTGTGTACTCCATTTTCTGGGTTATTTTGTGATTACTGTGTAAGGAAAAGGACACATTATCAGAATTAATGTTTAGTTGTAAAGAATTGTATGCAGAAAAGCATATTTTCAGTGATTTCTAGCAAAAGAGATTAGTTTTTGGTGGTCACAGGAACCTAACTATAGGTTCAATGTATCAGTATTCATATTTTTGATTTTCCCACCATTTTCTAGGAACATTATCCCAATGAAAATTGAGACTTGATTGTATATGCATCTGTTGAGCCCTTCAGTGAGTACTATGCTGGGGGCATCTGCCTAATTTATCCACTTATTAGTCTCAGCTCTGGTTTTGGGCTCAGCTCTATATTAAGAACTGAGAATATTTAGAATCGAGATTTTGTTCAGTCAGTAAACATTTAAGTGCCTACTGTGTTAGGCACTGTGCTAAAGAGCTTGAAATACAGTGAGGAAAAAGAAAGTCTCTGTCTTCAGTCTAAAAGGGAAGACAAACAAATCAGAAGTAATCAATAGAAGGAAAATACCAGAAATTAAGAGGGATGGGGAAAGGCTTTCTGTAGGAGGTAGGATTTTAGTTGGAAATTAAAGGAAACCAGACTTTGAGAACCTCAAATGCCATGAAATCCACCCCCCTTATTTTACAGGTGAAGAAATTTGTCCTAGGGCTGTTGTCATTTTCATTTGCCAGTGTCACACAGGGGTGTGTGTGTGTGTGTGTGTGTGTGTGTGTGTGTGTGTGTGTGTGTGTGTGTGTGTATGTATATATCTCAGAGGCCAGTTAGGCACTCACATCTTTCAACTGAAGATCCAGTTGTCTTTTTTTATCCATATACTATATTTTTTGTTGGAATAACATCTCTCTTTTAAAGAATAGGTCAACTGCAGCAAAGCTATACCTTGATCACCTAAAGGAAAGGGGGGCTGTATGATGCAGAAAGGAATAAAATGCCTGACAACCCCACTGTGCAGCTTCTTTTGGAATCATCCATGTCAAGACAACAAAATAAGCACAGTGCTTCTGTTTAGTCTGTTTTAGTTAATAACTATTTAGTACAGTCAGGCTGCACTATGTAGGTGGCGAAGTCCGAGAGTGGCTTTTTGTTCCTTATAAAGATGTTATAAATGGAACCCAGTTTCAGCCCAACATGCTCATCTTTGCTTGGGAATAGCCTATATTTCCACTGAAGTTCTGAAGTCATCTGATCCTGATGGAGCCTGATTGCTATAATTTCTTTTTGTTTTGTTTTGGAAAACAAAAAACCATATGCCAGCTAGAAATCATAGTGAGAATCATTGAAAAAGAACTTTGCTTTAAAAAATATTGATTTTTTTTTTCAATCACCAGAATTTCTCTCAGGATCCTTTCTCTTCTCCCTTCCAGAAAGCCATCCTACATTTAAAAATACTAATAGTAATTAAAGAAAAAAGAGGGAATAATTCAGGAAAACAAATCCACTCATTTAAAAATATTTAAAGTATATGTAGTATTCCACACCCATGGACCTATCACCTTTTCAAAGGAGAGGGGTGGCAGTGTCTTTTCATATCTCTCCTTTGAAGCCATGCGAGGGACAGATAGATGGCACGGTGGATAGTAGGCTAGACCTAGATTAAAATAAAGCCTCAACTATTTACTAGCTGTATGACCCTAGGCAAGGTGCATAACCTCTGTTTGCCTCAGTTTTCTCATCTGTAAAATGGGACCATACTAGTACCTACCTTCCAGATTATTGTGAAGGTGTTTGGCATGATGCCCCACACATAGTAAGTGCTGTATAAATGTTAGCCATTCATATTATTTATTATTTAACTTGTTCTATGAAATGTTACATTTGGTCTTGATTGTTCTGTGGTTTTACTGTTGCCATTGTTCTTAAACTAGCAACACACAACTTTTAGAGAACCTGGTATCTTGTTTGCTGAAGAAGACTAAACTATCTTTAAAAAAAATCTTTTCTCAGTTTCTGTGTATATGTGTGTGCGTGTGTAAAAAATGATGTGTGTATGTGTATATGTGTATATACACACATACATGAGTATGCATATACAGATACACATATATGTGTATATATGTATATCAGGATTTGTATCTGTCTGAATGTGTTGTGCAAATCTTTTTGCACAGTGGAACACCAGGAACACATCTCTTTCAAATGGCATTTCAAGAAATGCTAAAAGGGGCACATTGATGCTGGGAATTTTCCCTGTTTAATTTTTAAAATAGCTATATCTGTGAGATTCATTCAGTCTTAACTCCTTCATTTCAAAGAACGCAAAATTAGGGGCATTAAAATTTAATTAAACATGAAAGCCTCAGCATTTTAGGTAAATGCCACAGGGAGTGATTTGGTTAGAAATGTCTACTCAAGCAGGAAGGGACCTGAAATCTTCTAAAAGGGGAGCCTGGGTGCATGGGAATGGCCGTTGGGGTGCTTAAGCAATTACAACGGGTAAATAACTGTCCTCAATATAAGAAAGGATTATAATGAAAAAGAAGAAATAAAAACCAAACAGGTTTTCATTTAGAGGACAATCCCAGAGTTGAAGGTCAGTGTTATCAAAGAGGTCACTTAAAAATTTCCTGACTTGTAAATGTTAGAAATATGAAGTTGCTGCTGGTGGTGGTGGTAGTGAGGTGTGTGTGTGTGTGTGTGTGTGCGTGTGTAAGAGCCTGCATTTGTGTTATTTCCTAATCAAATGGGCAATGAGTTAAGGAGGAAAAAGGGAGGTGGTTGTAGGAGGAGGTGCTGATGATATACAAATGGAGGATTAAAAGATATCTTTGTGAAGAATAAGACTATGTGTACAGAAACTCAAAAGCCTTTCTCTTGTGTTTATAGATATTTTACATTTTGAGCACAAGATATTTATACCCAGGGAAAATCTCCTATCTGATTTATGAGCAGATATTTCTGAGAATGGGAGGGATGGTTGTTAGCTAGCTGTATTTATTATACTTCTTAAAAGTGGATAGAACCCCATACTGACAGTGGTAGTTTTTTAAAATGCATTTTAACTGTCTCCTTATGCCATTTCAGCAGGTGTCCCTATGGAAAGGGAGGTGAAGTAAAGCTAGTTTGCCCTTCTTTGGTAAATAAGGTCTGGGTACACAGTTCTTTCCATCACAGTTTTTGAAAGGGGTAAGCTACTGCCTTCTCTTCTCCCCTACACACACACACACACACACACACACACACACACACACACACACATACACATGCACACACACACACACACACACACATGCACACACACATACTCCAGAAATCTGGGAGAAATGATAAATTCAAGTCTATAAGGGGCTAATCTTTAAAATCTTCTCCCTTACTCTCCTCCTTTCTCCCCTTTCCATGTCCTCTTCCTTTTAGACTTCTGGTGTCCACATATATCCATAACTAGAAATCTATAGAAAGATAGTATTTTTATTTATCTTAAAAATGGAAACATTTATATCTACTCAAGGAGACTAAACAAAGAAAACTGGAATAAGCCTTCCCTTCATATATTAGTAGAAGCAGTGCTGGACCCCAAGTCAAGAAAGCTCATCTTCCTGAGTTCAAATATGGTCTCAGACACTTACTAGCTGTGTGATTCTGGGAAAGTCACATAATCTTGTTTGCCTCAGTTTTCACATATGTAAATTGAGTTGGAAATAGAATCGCTCTACTTTCTCTGTCAAGACAACCCTCAATGGGGTCATGAAGAGTAACACATCACTAAATAACAACTGAGCAAGATTAAAAAGATGAATGGAAGGAGCCCCAGAGGAAGAAATGTTTTTGACTGATGGTGGCAAACTAGCCTTTAATAATAATGCTGACGATGTTGAAAATAATGATACTAATATTTATTCTGTATCAGACACTGTGCTTTACAAGTGTTACCTCACCGATCCCCACAACACCCTTAGTTATAATTATTATCCCTATTTTATAGGTGAGGAAACTGAGAAAAATAGAGGTTAAGGGATTTAGTCAGAGTAACACAACTAGGGAGCATCTGAGGCTAGATTTGAACTCAGGTCTTCATGACCCCAGGCTGAGTGCTCTATCCAGTGCTATCACCTACCTTCCATGTGCTTCCACGCCTGCATCTTCTGATCCAGAACTTTGGGGTAGGGGTGCGGCGAGTGAGGTAAGCATGAAAGATGGAGCTCCTAGTTCAGGAGACAGTAACTAAGGAGGCAGTGTCTTCTAGGGAGAGCTAGTTTTTCATTAGTATAAGATGGAAAGAGCAGGAAATAAGAAATTTAGGATAAAGGGGCATTTCACAATTTAGAGGAGGTTCTGCAGAGCATGATGGAATGTGGTGCTGGTGGTAGTGTTGGATATAGACAGAAGATTAGGATGCTATGCAGAGAAGGAAGAGGATTTTTGCACCAGTAGATGTAGACTCTTGGTCACTGTATATGGAGAGAACAGGAGCAAGGAATTTGTCCAGCATAGCATGAGGAATTGTCAATTGATGAAGGTCCCTGTGTTATAAATAGGCATTTCTAAACCTTTTTTACATAATAGATTCTTTTTGACACTGATGAAGCCTATGAACCTTTTCTCAGAATAATGTTTTATTAAATAAAACAAAACACTTAGGGTTACAAAGGAAATCAAAGATTAGTAAAAATAAAGATGGAGATGGAAGAGAAGTTTTGAATGAAGGCAGGTTTGTTAATTTTTGAAACAAGATTTTCGCAGTTAGAGTAGTATGTGAGTAAGGGTGGGTTTAATGAGAATTGGGATAAGAAAACAGGAAGTTGAGGTTCAAATTAATGAACTTCTTGTAGGCTAGTGATGAAGTGATATAGAATGGGGAGGAAGAGGTAGTAGGAGTGCACTAATCATACAAGCAGTAATGGGTGACAGATGAATGGTAAGGGTCACAGTTTATAGAGGGTTTTGTTGTGAAACAAAAGTCAGTGGCACCCAGGGCTTGGCAGGGACTGGGAATATCATGTTGCAGAAGTGGGCCAAAGGTCTGGTGGAAGGGTGCCCTGAAGCCTTGGTCATTTCTGTGGACTTGATGCAATTAGCTCAATATCACCTGAAAATAGGTGCATCCTAGCACCGCACCATCAGTACAATACCATCTTGGCAGTCTGAGCAAGCCTATAAACTTCTTCTCAGAATAATGGGTTTTTTTGCCTATAATCATAACTGAATTGTTACCTACATTCATAAATTTTGGTTAGATGTCAGTTAAGATAAAGATGTAATTTTTTCCCCATCCAAATCTTTCTACTTTGGGTACCTGTGGCTGTTGGGATAAGAATCCCTGATTTGTAGTCAAAATTCCTTTTGGACATAATGAGACTGAGGTCCAGAAAAGTTGAGTAAGTACCCACTAGATAGCAAAGCTGGAATTTGAACCTTAGGACATTTGTTCTAGGTGATGAAGAAGAGAAATTCTCTAATAAATCTGACAAGGTTCTTCAAACCAAATTGCCCTGTGTCTTGGTATTCCCAAATCAGGGGAAGAGCCTGGAAGAAAATAGATTGGAGAATAAGTTTTAGAGTTAAGAAGTAAGAGATACTAAAGGCTTATACTCATTGACTTCATTTCTTCATATTGTGAATACTTTCTTTCTTGCACTAAACTGCACTGTTTCAGAAAATGAAACTGATCATACCTATAGACAGGAAAGACTGGTTTCTGAAACAGAGGTAATTTCAGAATCAGCCATTTGTGCACAATCAGCCCACTGGCAGGTTAGAAGCAAAGGTCGGTCACTGAATCATCTTATCAAGTTGGGATATATATGGAAGGCAGGCACCAAAGCAGGATCTCAGGTTAGTAAGTCCTTGGGTTCTATCCCAGCCTCTGAATTTCACTGGTGTGATTGATAAATCACTTAATTTCTCTGAGTCTTAAATTCCTCAGGGAAGTTGGATCCAGTAACCTCTGTGTTCTCTGCTCAATCCAAATAGAAGATCCTACAATCCTATGAATCCTGATTTAGAGTATATATGCTGTGTACTCTAGTTGAGTCAAGCTAGAGAGTACTCTGAATATTCCAGGTGTTCAGAATGGGGAAAGATAGGCATGGGTCAGATTAGTTGGGAAAGATACTGTAGTAGAAAAGGATCTTGAACTAATAACTTGAGTGAGTAGATTGTCAGAATGTGGGGTGAAGGATTCCATGAGGTTCTGTAGGAATAATCCTTGTATCTGTGATTGTGAAGAGAATATCTGACTTAGGGAACAGTAAAAGGCAAATTTGTCTAGGTGGAACAGCAGAGCAGTTCATGGAACACTTGAATGTCAGCCTGAGAAGATTAGACTTCATTAGACAGGCAATAACAGGAGCTAGTCTAGGTTTTAAAAGGATATGATGAAAAGCTGTAATCTTTCTAAAGTAAACATAGTCAAATTTTATCATATTCTTGTAAGCCTTGTTAGCATTATTCAGTGAAGTTGAGGCACAGGTATGATAATTTTCTTTTAACAGAGATTAATAATCACTCATTGCTGTCTCAAAAAAAGAGCATATTGGTGCCTATGGCATCAGTCTAGCAAAAATACTAGTAATTACACTCACACCTTCTAACTAGAGGTCATCAACTCCTTTCTCTCTTAGAAGGGCTTTTTTCCCCTCTTGGGCAGTAGCAGGAGGGCATTTGAATAATCAGATGTTACAGGTATTTGGTCATGGTCTGGCAGTGGAAAAGAAAAAATACTGGTACTATCCATTCTAGACCAGTTTGGTTTCCTGGAGGGTCTCTTGATGTTCTGGCAAATGACATGGGCAAAAGTGGGATCTGGGGGCTTGGCCTGTGTGTTTGTCTAATGATTTTGACTTCCTGGAAAAATTTGAAACACTTTATAAACAAAGTGGTTTGTAAGTCTTTAGAAAAGGAATTGATGTTTTCTAAAAGACAGTATGGTTCTCTGTGGTAGAGATTATGACAGGGGAAACGAAGCTCTCTCTCCCTCCTTCCTTCCCTCTAGCCTTCCTTGTATTTTACCCACCCTGGCAGTGCAGTGGCTTCTCACAGGCCCAATTCTGCAACTAATTGGCATGGGAATTTCAACCTGCTCCATTTCCAGCCTGGGCTTTTAGGCTCCTCTGTAGAGTTTGGTACTATCCCCTCCCCTAAACCTCAACTCCCCACCTCTCCCATTAGCAGTGGGTGCTATATTGGTACTTGACTTAGTTTGGATACTGGTTTGCCTTAGTGCACCATAGTTCAGGGCTCCTCTGCTCAAGAGATGGGACTTAGCCTCCCTGGTAGTAGAGATTATAGGCACATGCCATCATGCCTAACTCATTTCTTTCTTTCATTCTTGACAAAGTAAATAAATTGGGTAATGTAAGATCATAGTTATGGAGATCACAGCAAATATTTGATATTCTGAAATAATTTGGCAGGAGGATTGATGCAGTGGAAAATTCTTAATTTGGAGTAAAAAAAAATCCCAACACTGCTACTTGTGTGAACTCAGGCAGGTTATTTAACTTTATCTCTAAATACCTAGAAAATGTAAAATGTGAGTGTTGAAGAAGATTAATTTCTAAGGTCTTCCCAGTTCTAAATCTGTGATCCGATGATCCTGCTATCCTTGGAGAAAAGATGAAGAAATATGAACTATGTAACGTATTTGGAATTAGATGAATGACTAGAACCAAAAAAAACAAGTCCATAAACGTGGCATTGTCAACTATGAGGCAGGACTCTGGTGGAATACCCAAGGAATAGGTCCATGGTCTTGTGGGGTTCAACATTTTTATCATTGATTTGGATGAAACCATAGATGATATACATGTCAGATTTGAAAATGACATGAAATTATGAGTAACGGCTGACATAATGAATGATATTCTAGATTGAAAATAAAGCTCAATATTTTAGACCAATGGACTAAAACTAAAAAATGTGAAATTTAATAGGAATAAAGGTAAAATCCTGCACTTGGGCTCAAAAAGTCAATTTAAAAACTGAAGCATGGGGGAGTCATGACTAGATAGATGTCCCTCTGGAAAAGATCTAGCTCTTTCTAGATCCTTAATAGATTCTTATTGATTGATTGAGAGTTTTGGTGAGTCACAAACTCAATGTGAGAAAATTCATGGTAGACAAAAAACTGATCCATCCCAGCCTGCATTAGGCAGGTCACAGGGTCCTGAACAGGTAATGAACAAGTAATAATTCTTTTTTAAAATAGTATTTTATTTTTCCCCTGTTACGTCAACAAAATTTTCAGCATTCATTTTTACAAGATTTTGAATTCCAAATGTTTCCCCCTCCCTCCTTCCCTTCCCCTCTTTTGAATATGGTAGGCAGTTTGATATAGTTTATACATGTGCTATCATGTAAAAATATTTTCATATTAGTCAGAGTGAAAAAAAGAAAAGATCCAAAGGTAAAAAACAAAACGGTTAATGTGTGTTTCCCTCCATCCTATTCTTCCTCCTGACTGTTCTCACCTTTCACCCTTTGCCTCTTCACTAGTGTTCTGCTTCTGCCTACCACCTCTCCTGATCTGCCCTCCCTTCTGTCAGTCTATCCACCCCTCGCCCCCCACCTCCACTGATCTGCTCCCCTCCTACTTCCCTGTTGGGAAAGATAGATTTCTACATTCAACTGATTATGTATATGATTCCCTCTTTGATCCAATATTCATGAGGGTACCATTCAAGTGATGCTCCTCACCTACCCTCCCATCCTCCTCCTCCACTGAATAGGTTTTTCGCACATCTTCATGTGAATAATGTACCACATTCTACCACTCCCTTCCTTCTGCATCCATTGTATTCCTCTTTCTTACTTCAAATTCACCTAATACACGGACTCTGTCTATATATTCCTTCTAGCTGTACTATTAGTGATACAGTTTTTAATAATTACAAGTACCATTTTCCCATGTAGGGATGTGAATAATTCAGCTCCTTTGAATCCTTTATTTTTTCTCTTCCCTTTTTGACCTGTTTATGCTTCTCTTGGATCTTGATATAGGAGGTCAAAATTTTTGGTTTAGTTCTAGTCTCCTCCTTATGAAAGCTTGAAATCCTTCTATTTCATTGAATGACCATTTTTTCCCTTGATGAGTTATGCTTAATTTTGCTGGGTAAGTGATTTTTGGTTATAGTCCTAGCTCCTTTGTTTTCTGGTATATCATGATTCCTGACCTCTGATTCTTTAATGTTGCAGCTGCCAAGTCCTATGCAGTCTTGATTGTGACCCCCTGATATTTGAATTTTCTTTTTTTAATTAATAAATTTATTTATTTAACTTTTTACATTCATTTTCACAAAATTTTGGGTTCCAAATTTTCTCCCCATTTGTCCCCTCCCCCCACCCCAATACACCGAGCATTCTAATTTCCCCTGTCACCAATCTGCCCTCTCTTCTATCATCCCTCCCTTCCCTTGTCCCCATCTTCTCTTTTGTCCTGTAGGGCCAGATAACTTTCTATTCCCCTTTACCTGTATTTCTTATTTCCTAGTAGCAAGAACAATCCTCAACAGTTGTTCCTAAAACTTTGAGTTCCAACTTCTCCCCATCCCTCCCTCCCCACCCATTCCCTTTGGGAAGGCAGGCAATTCAATATAGGCCTTATCTGTGTAGTTTTGCAAATGACTTTGATAATAGTTGTGTTGTGTAAGACTAACTATATTTCCCTCCATCCTATCCTGCCCCCCATTGTTTCTATTCTCTCTTTTGATCCTGTCTCTCCCAAAGAGTGTTGACTTCAAATTGCTCCCTCCTCCCATTGCCCTTCCTTCCATCATCCCCCCCACCCTGCTTATCTCCTTCTCCCCCACTTTTCTGTATTGTAAGATAGGCTTTCATACCAAAATGAGTGTGCATTTTGTTCCTTCCTTTAGTCAAATTTGATGAGAGTAAACTTCATGTTTTTCTCTCAGCTCTGCTCTTTTTCCCTCCACTAAAAAGTCTGCCTGCCTCTTCTATGAGAGATAATTTTCCCCATTCCATTTCGCCCTCTCTCCTCCCAATACATTCTCTCTCACCACTTAACTTCATTTTTTAAAAATATGATCCCATCCTATTCAATTCACTCTGTGCTCTCTGTCTCTGTGTGTGTGTGCATGTGTGTATGTGTGTGCATGTGCACATGTGTGTGTATGTGTGTGTGTGTGTTTGTAATCCCACCAACTACCCAGATACTGAAAAGTTTCAAGAGTTACAAATATTGTCTTTCCATGTAGGAATGTAAACAGTTCAACGTTGGTAAGTCCCTTATGACTTCTCTTTACTGTTTACTTTTTCATGCTTCTTCTCATTCTTGTGCTTGAAAGTCACATTTTCTTTTCAGCTCTGATCTTTTCATCAAGAATGCTTGAAAGTCCTCTATTTCATTGAAAGACCACTTTTTCCCCAGAAGTATTATACTCAGTTTTTCTGGGTAGGTGATTCTTGGTTTGAGTCCTAGTTCCTTTGACTTCTGGAATATCCTATTCCATGCCCTTTGATTCCTTAATGTAGAAGCTGCTAGATCTTGTGTTATCCTGATTGTATTTCCACAATACTTGAATTGTTTCTTTCTAGCTGCTTGCAGTATTTTCTCCTTGACCTGGGAATTCTGGAATTTGGCCACAATGTTCCTAGGAGTTTCTCTTTTTGGATCTCTTTCAGGTGGTGCTCTGTGGATTCTTTGAATACTTATTTTACCCTCTGGTTCTAGAATATCAGGGCAGTTTTCCTTGATAATTTCATGAAAGATGATGTCTAGGCTCTTTTTTGATCATGGCTTTCAGGTAGTCCCATAATTTTTAAATTGTCTCTCCTGGATCTATTTTCCAGGTCAGTTGTTTTTCCAATGAGATATTTTACATTCTCTTCCATTTTTTCATTCTTTTGGTTTTGTTTGGTGATTTCTTGGTTTCTCATAAAGTCATTAGCCTCCATCTGTTCCCTTCTAATTTTGAGAGAACTATTTTCTTCAGTGAGCTTTTGAACCTCCTTTTCCATTTGGCTAATTCTGCTTTTTAAGGCATTCTTCTCCTCATTGGCTTTTTGAACGTCTTTTGCCAATTGAGTGAGCCTATTTTTCAAGGTGTTATTTTCTTCAGCATTTTTTTGGGTCTCCTTTAGCAAGGTGTTGACCTGTTTTTCATGCTTTTCTTGCATCTCTCTTATTTCTCTTCCCAGTTTTTCCTCCACCTGTCTAACTTGATTTTCACAATCCTTTTTCTGCTCTTCCATGGCCTGAGCCCATTGAATATCTGTTTTGGATGTTTGATATACAGAGGCCTTGACTTCTCTGTCTTTACCTGATGGTAAGCATTGTTCTTCCTCATCTGAAAGGAAAGGAGGAAATATCTGTTCACCAAAAAAAGTAACCTTCTATGGTCTTACATTTTTTCCCTTTTCTGGGCATTTTCCCAGCCAGTTACTTGACTTCTGAGATTCCTCTCCACCCCCGCCTCACCTCCAGATCTGCCCAGCTAGTGCTTGGGGTCTGAGATTCAAATGCTACTTCCCAGTCTCAGGGCTTTCAGTGGGGGGTGGGGCTGCTATTCAGTGTGAGAGAGGGCAGGGCCTCTTCACAGGGCTCAGTTCCCTCGGGGGTTTATGTGGAGACCTTCAACAATGGATCCAAGATCCTGGTTGCTTTGGGAGCTCCTGTCTGCTGCTGCCTCTGCCGCTGCCTCCCAAGGGGGCTGAGTTATGGAGACACCCTGCTCCCCTCTCAGTCAGCCCAGTAGTCTCTCTCACTGACCTGTAGCACCTGTGGATTGAGGGACCTTTGCAGCTGCCGGAGATTCCATCCCTGAAGCCTGTTCGGATCTGCTCCTCTCGGGGCCACATGGCCAAGGCAGGGCTGGGCTCTGCTCTGTGTCTGGTGCGAGATGGACCTTTGCTGCTCGGTTTTTCAGGTCTCTCTGGAACCGAAATCTCCTCCACTCCATTGGTCTGTGGCTTTGGCTGCTCCAGAATTTGTTGTGAGTTCCTCTTTACAGGTAATTTATGGGCTGTGGCTTCGGAGCTGGCATATGTGACTCTTTCTACTCTGCCATCTTGGCTCCTCCCCCCTGAATTGTTTCTTTCTGACCACTTGTATTTTTTTTCCCTTGATCTGATTGTTCTGAAATTTGGCTATAATGTTCCTTTGAGTTTTTATTTTGGGATTTCTTTCCTGAATAGATTCTTTCAGTGCTTATTTTGCCCTCCCTTTCCAGAATATCAGGACAGTGTTCCTTGATAATTTCTTGAAAGATGCTGTTCAGGTCCTCTCTTATATTATGACTTTCAGGAAGTCCAATAATTCTAATGTTGTTTCTACTGAATCTATTTTCCAGGTCAGTTGTTTTTCCCATGAGATATTTTACATTTTCTTCCATTTTTTAATTCTTCTGAATTTGTTTGATTGATTCTTGATGTCTCGCTACCATTTGCCTAACTCTCACCTTTAAGGTGCTTTCCTCAATTAGCTTTGGTACTTTCTTTTCCATCTGGCCATTTCTACTCTTGAAGCAGTTTTCCAAACTGTTCACTCTTTTTCATAATTCTCTTACATCACTCTCACTTCTTTTCCCACTTTCTCTTCTACCTCCTCTATATGAGTTTTACTCTCTTCAATGCATTCTTTCTGGGTCTGAGACCACTTCTTGTTTTTCTTTGCAGTTTTGCCTGTAGCTGTTTTGACACTGTTGTCCTCTTCTGGTTTGTGTCTTGATCTTGCCTGTCACCATAATAACTTTCTATGTAACATTATTTTTAAATTATTTTTTGTTCATCTTTTTGTTATTGTTTTCCTTTCTTTTAAATTTGAGCTCTGTACCTAGGGTAAAAGGGGCACTGTCTCAGACTTCTTGTGCTGGTGGCTGCAGGCCCTGACTGTTTACCTCATGTTGTAGTGATGTTGTCTTGAGGCCTGCAGGGGACCCTGATGTCTTGTGCTGTGTTGAGGGGATGGGGTTGGGAATGGCTGCTGTACCTGGAGGTCATACGGATCTGGCAGCTTACCTTGTGCTGGGCTCGGCTCCTACTGCTGGTGTCTGGCATATGCTGAGGTCCAGTAGTATATTTCTGCTTTTCCCTGGGGCCTTGCTGAAGCCCCTGGAGGATGCTTGTTTCACCAGGGTAACCATAAAGACGATAGAGGTCTGACCTACTTTCTTGTCATGCTAAAGGATTCCTGTTTGTCCACCAGCACTTGGTGTTTCTTGCAGCTGGAGTGTGCTGGTTCCTCTGGCTATGCTAAGGCATGTGGGGTTGCTGGTGTTGGTGCTTGCCTGTTCCATCACACTGGGGCTCAGGATCTCCCACTGATTTGTTGGGATGGGGTTTGCTGCTGGTTTGCTGGGATGCTTCCTGTCTTGGAATGCACTCCTCTTTTTACTCAAGTAAGATGGATCCTTCTTGCTGATATTCCAAGTTTCCTGGGCTAAAACATGGTTTCACCCTGTCTTTTTGCTGATTCTGTTGTTTCAGAATTTGTTTGGGGTGCTATTTTATGGCTGTTTTGGAGGTGAATATGGGAGAGTTACAGCGATTTATTGCTTGCCTTGCCATCTTGGCTCCTGGAAGTCCAGGAGAAAGTAATAATTCTGCTAAACTCTGTTGTGGTTAGGGACACTTGTAGAGTGGTTTTGCTGTGCTATACTTTGAAAAAGATGCTTGTGATGGAGCATATCCAGAAAAGCGCCCCTGGAATGGTAAGAGGACTGGAAGATTTGCCCTCCAAGGGTTAAATAGGGATGTTTGAGAATATTTAGCTTAGAGAAGACTTAAAAGGAATATAATAGCAAGTATTGGAAGGGTCGTTATATAAGACATGAAGATTAGATTTGTTCTACATGTCCCTGGGAGTAAAATAGGTAGCTAAGGGTTTAAGATGAAAGAAAGATTTCCTTATTTTTTTTTTAAATTATGACTGGAAAAAAACATCAAGTGTAAACATTTTCATGTATAAAGGTGTCTAGGAAATGGGAATGGTAAATGAAGTCATGCAATTTTTATAGGATCATTTAGAGGTAAAAAAGAGCTTAGAATCCATGAAGTCCAACCTCTTTATTTACAAATAAAGAAACTAAATGACTCTCCCAGGGGACATAGACTTAATAAATGTCTAGGGCAGAATTTGAACTTAAATCTTCCTGACTCTTGGGACCAGCATTTTATTAATAGTATTCTATTGACAAACCTAACTAGCCTTATTATACATGTCTTGTGTTTGTATACACACACACACACACACAAATACATATATATGTGCATATATATAACTGTATCTGTTTATTTAAAAATGGCAAATACCAACATTTCCCTGCATCTCTGTATCCTGAGAAGATTTTCATGAAAAAAAAAAAAACTTTCCTGCTAATAAGCATTATCCAAAAGTAGAATGACATGCTTCTGAAGTTAGTGTATTCCTCTTCACTGGGGACTTTCAAGCAAAGATTAAATGACCATTTGTTAATGGGTACAGGTTGGACCAAATGGCCTTTAATGTCATTTCCAACTGTTAGACTGAGTGG
The DNA here is from genome assembly GCA_023548195.1 of Bettongia penicillata ogilbyi. Taxonomy (NCBI): domain Eukaryota; kingdom Metazoa; phylum Chordata; class Mammalia; order Diprotodontia; family Potoroidae; genus Bettongia; species Bettongia penicillata. The sequence continues at coordinate 2,918,500 of JAJHZJ010000300.1, forward strand.
TTATGTGCCGCATGCTGCAAGATACCACTGGTGCTGAGCAGTTCCATATAATTTGGACTTCCCTTTCCATTTCAACCACTGAGTTAATAGGACATCCTTTGAAGGAGCCATAGGCCAGCCAGATTCGGAGAAACGCCGGCTAGATATGACCTCTTTGTGTGGGTTTGAAGTCCAGAGCAATTTACTCTTTGTTCCCACAGTTTTATCTGGGTGAAGTCTGTCAGTGTCTTGAAAGCAGAGATAGCTAAATAAATGCAAGATCATTTATTAAGCATTTACTATATTTTAGGCACTGTGAAAAGTTCTAGAGATATAAATAGAAGAAAGAAAACTAGCCCATGTTCTCATGGAATTTACATTCTAATAAGCGAACACAGCACATGAAGGGATTGTGACCAGAGAACAGGGTCTGGATTAGATCAGTATTTCAAAAATAATACATGGGAGGCACGGGAGTTTTTGAACTCCAACCTCTAACAGATTCACTCTTGATTTTCTCAGACAGGAAGGGTAGGAAGACAGCTTTGGAAGTGTTAATAATCTTACTTTATTCTAGTCTAGTATTCTTAAAATGGTGCTGATAATGGGAGCACCAACTCCCACAGCGTTCCCTAATCACCCTTCTCAAAGGGGCCAATGAGAAGGGGGAGGGGAGGCAACTACCCCTGCATCTCAGTGGGATCCCTCGAGACTAGCACAGCATTCCAACTTGTGCACTCCCTTAGATCCTTTCAAGCCTCAGCGGGGGCCAGTTGAGGCAAACACAGATTCTCCCTCAAGCCTTTATGGGGACTGATCAAGATACACACAGCATTACACTGTCATATTCTCCTATGGGCTCCCCACTACTGACCAGTATCCACTTAACTCATAGGGCAGTAGACAAAGAAGGTATATTGCCAGCAATAGACTCACAAGTTTATGTTCTCTCACCATTATATCTCACTGCACAGTTGCAGTGGATATTTACAATTATAAGCAGATATATTTATATTATTTATCATTATATGATGCTGCATAAGTATAATGGAGATGTTTACAAGTCATGAGCCTGGGAAATAGAGATTGTTATGGCCATAGATCCTGGAAAACTAAATTCTAAGAAAAAATAACAAAAATCCACCTTACACATATTAAAATCCACCTTACTTACAATGTCTCAAACAGAATGGTGATTATGGTAATAGGACAATTGATTGACATCCTTAAAGGGAGTGGTAGTATTGATTTGATTATTATTGATTTTTATCATCTATCATTTTTTTAGTTTATTTTTGTTTCTATTTATTTAGTTTATAACTATTTTTCAGAGCTAGACTTGGAAAGTATGTATGTGTGACATGGTAGGGCATACAGAGCATGGAAAGGGGAAAGATGGCCTTGAGACTAGGTAAGAAAAGGTGAAATGCTGACTAATCAAAGGTATAGGGTTGGGACCTTGTGGAGATGGAGGCCGGTGGTTTGCCATAAAGACAGCTGGGAACATTGTATGCTTATAAAATGTGCAGATAACACAAAGCTGGGGTGAATACCTAACAGACTGGAGCTGTGGAGCTCCTCACTAACTATGTTTTAGTCTTCTTACACACCTACCATATAGCACTCCTTTACTCTCTGGGTGGTATACATTTTTAGTTCTTTCAAGGCAATAGTATTTCTCATTTCATTGACGTATGCCATATAGCAACACTGATAAAATGTCAGTATGGAAAGCATAGACCTTTGTTTTTCATGGAAAGGGTCATAAAAAACTTTGCAATTTCCTGAAAGCAACCCAGCATATTTTCTTTTATTTTCTTTAATATAATATAAATTTATTTATTTAACTTTTTACATTCATTTTCACAAAATTTTGAGTTTCAAATTTTCTCCCCATTTATCCCCTCCCCCCCACCCCAATACACAGAGCATTCTAATTTTCCCTATCACCAATCTGCCCTCTCTTCTATCATCCCTCCCTTCTCTTGTCCCCATCTTGTCTTTTGTCCTGTAGGGCCAGATGACTTTCTATTCCCAATTAGCTGTATTTCTTATTTCCTAGTAGCAACAACAACACTCAGCAGTTGTTCCTAAAACTTTGAGTTTCAAATTCTCCCCATCCCTCCCTCCCCACCCATTCCCTTTGGGAAAGCAGGCAATTCAATATAGGCCATGTCTCTGTAGTTTTGCAAATGACTTCGATAACAGTCGTGTTATGTAAGACTAACTATTTCCCTCCATCCTATTCTGCCCCCCATTGTTTCTATTCTGTCTTTTGATCCTGTCCCTCCCCGAGTGTTGACTTCAAATTGCTCCCTTCTCCCATTGCCCTCCCTTCCATCATCCCTCCCTCCCTGCTTATCTCCTTCTCCCCCACTTTCCTGTACTGTAAGATAGGTTTTCATACCAAAATGAGTGTGCATTTTATTCCTTCCTTTAGTCGAATGTGATGAGGGTAAACTTCATGTTTTTTTCTCATCTCTCCTCTTTTTCCCTCCACTAAAAAGTCTCCTGCTTGCCTCTTGAATGAGATATAATTTACCCTATTACATTTCACCCTCTCTCCTCCCACTACATTTCTCTCTCACCATTTACCTTAATTTCTTTTAAGATATGGTCCCATCCTATTCAATTCACTCTGTGCTCTCTGTTTCTGTGTGTGCGTGCATGTGTGTATGTGTGTGTGCGTGCATGCATGTACATGTGTGTGTGCGCGTGTGTGTGTTTGTACGTCTGTGTGTGGTCCCACCAACGCGCGTGTGTGTGTGTGTGTACATCTGTGTGTGGTCCCACCAACTACCCAGATACTGAAAAATTTTAAGAGTTACAAATATCGTCTTTCCATGTAGGAATGTAAACAGTTCAACTTTGGTAAGTCCCTTACGACTTCTCTTTGCTGTTTACTTTTTCATGCTTCTCCTCAATCTTGTGTTTGAAAGTCAAATTTTCTTTTCAGCTCTGGTCTTTTCATCAAGAATGCTTGAAAGTCCTCTATTTCATTGAAAGACCACTTTTTCCCCTGAAGTATTATACTCAGTTTTGCTGGGTAGGTGATTCTTGGTTTGAGTCCTAGTTCCTTTGACTTCTGGAATATCCTATTCCATGCCTTTTGATCCCTTAATGTAGAAGCTGCTAGATCTTGTGTTATCCTGATTGTATTTCCACAATATTGGAATTGTTTCTTTCTAGCTGCTTGCAATATTTTCTCCTTGACCTGGGAATTCTGGACTTTGGCCACAATGTTCCTAGGAGTTTCTCTTTTTGGATCTCTTTCAGGTGGTGCTCTGTGGATTCCTTGAATACTTATTTTGCCCTCTGGTTCTAGAATATCAGGGCAGTTTTCCTTGATAATTTCATGAAAGATGATGTCTAGGCTCTTTTTTGATCATGGCTTTCAGGTAGTCCGATAATTTTTAAATTGTCTCTCCTGGATCTATTTTCCAGGTCAGTTGTTTTTCCAATGAGATATTTCACATTATCTTCCATTTTTTCATTCTTTTGGTTTTGTTTGGTGATTTCTTGGTTTCTCATAAAGTCATTAGCCTCCATCTGTTCCATTCTAATTTTGAGAGAACTATTTTCTTCAGTGAGCTTTTGAGCCTCTTTTTCCATTTGGCTAATTTTGCTTTTGAAAGCATTCTTCTCCTCATTGACTTTTTGAATCTCTTTTGCCAATTGAGTGAGCCTATTTTTCAAGGTGTTATTTTCTTCAGCATTTTTGGGGTCTCCTTTACCAAGGTATTGACCCATTTTTCATGCTTTTCTTGCATCTCTCTTATTTCTCTTCCCAGTTTTTCCTCCACCTGTCTAACTCAATTTTCAAAATCCTGTTGGAGCTCTTCCATGACCTGAGTCCACCAGACATCCACCTCGGATGTCTGGGATAGAGAGGCCCCAACCTCTACGTCTTTCCCTGATGGCAAGCATTGTACTTCCTCATCAGAAATGAGGGGAGGAAGGAACATCTCTTCCCCAAGAAAGTAGCTCTCTATGGTCTTATTTTGCTTCCTTTTTCAGGGCATTTTCCCAGCCAGTTACTTGACTTCTGAGATTCCTCTGCACCCCCGCCTAGATCTGCCCAACTAGTGCTTGGGGTCTGAGATTCAAATGCTGCTTCCCAGCCTCAGAGCTTTCGTGGGTGGGAGCGGCTGCTATTCAATGTGAGCTTAAGTTCTGGTGCTTGGGAGGGGCAGGGCCACCTCCCAGGCTCAGTTCCCTCAGGGGGTTTATGCAGAGACCTTCTGTAATGCCCCTGAGCTCCTGCCTGCTGCTCTGCGAGTCCCGGGCCGCTGCCGCTGCCTCTGCCGCTGCCTCTGCCTCCTGAGGGGGCTCGAGCCACGGAGACACCCGCTTCCCCTCTCGGCCAGCTCAGAAGTCTCTCTCACTGACCTGGAGCACCTGTGGGTGGAGAGACCTTCGCGGCTGCCAGAGATTCAGTCCCTGAAGCCTGCTCAGATCTGCTTCTCTGGGGCCATGTGGCCAGGGCAGTGCAGAGGTGGGCTACAGTGTCTGGAGCACGACGGACCCCTGGGGACGGCTTTCCAGGGCTCTCTGGAACAGAAATCTCTTCCACTGTGTTTCTGCATGGCTTGTAGTGCTCCGGAATTTGTGGGGAGTTCTTTTTACAGGAAATTTATGGGCTGTGGATTTGGAGCTAGTATACATGAGTCTTTCTATTCCACCATCTTGGCTCCTCCCCCAACCCAACATATTTTCATCCTCCTTTACTATTCCAGGCATATTTTATTGTCTCTTTTTATTGTCTGTCCCATGTGTGTACACACACACACACACACACACACACACACACACACATACAATAGGACAAGCTCTGTAACTGATCAATCTAAATGCATGTATGGATGTTGAAACGTGGGTGACAGACACTTATTTTTTACACTTCGTCTTTCTTTTGTAAGATAAAAGTTCTTTGAATGATTACACATTTCTTCTGGGATTCTCTGAAAAGTCTTGAGTTTGGTGAAATCAACAGAATGCCATCTTTAAGCAGGAGTATCTGAAATGCCTCCCTATTTATGAGGAATTCCATCTCAACCTGGAACCGTCCAGGTGACTTCTGTTACAGCCATCAGTACTTTCTATGGGCACATTTCTCTATGTTTTATGTCTCATCTGATTTATATTATCAAAACATCATTGAACAAGATTATGTCTGTTTATGTTGTTATATCTTGTAAAGAATCCTGAATGATTCTGATGTGTGGGTGGGAGACATCTTTACTCTAAAACAACTGTTTAGGCAACATTTTGTTCTAGCAGTGTGTGTGTGTGTGTGTGTGTGTGTGTGTTAGGCAACATTTTGTTTTAGCAGTGTGTGTGTGTGTGTGTGTGTGTGTGTGTGTGTGTGTGTTATTTGTGAAAGAGGGGGAGGGTACTAGAAATATTAGGCCTTTTGTAGAACATGGCATAAGCCAAACATCAAAGTAAACTAAGAATTATAAGAGGCTGAGGTGAAGAAGGAGTTTATTCCAGCCACGGGGAGCAGTCTATACAGGCTTGAACGTAGAAGATTCAATACTGCTTACGGAGAGCAATAAGCTGGCTAGTGTGGTGAGAGCTGAGCCTGTGTCAAGGGGAATAATGAGAAATAATCATAGTAAAATAGACTGGAGTTTTAGGAAAGGGCTTCAAATGCCAAAAACAGGAGTTCATATTTAGAGGCAATAGAAAAATCCCTAAAGCTCCTTGAGTAAGGCAGTGGTATCATCTTTGTGTTCCCAGAAATTAGCATAGTGCCAGACACATAAGTGCTTAATAAATAATTTATTAATTATTTATTTAAATAATATAAATATTATTTATTTGCTTTATTCATCCATCAGAGTCAAGCCTTGGGAAATTCCCCAAATCTTCATTTAGAACTTGGATGATAAAACCACAAGGAAAACTGAGAAAGAGTGGCTGGACAGTTAGGATGGCAATCAAGATAAAACCTTGGGGGGAGGTCATAGGGAGTAATTAACCATGTCAAATGTAGTGGGGGTGGTGTGGAGATAGGAATCGATCAAGAAGTAGATATAAGGTACCTACTGTGTGTCAAGAATGAAAATTGAGAAAATATCAACAGATCTCACAATTAACAACTCATTGGCAGACTTAGAGAGGACAGATTCAGTCAAGTTATGAGGTTGGATACCAGATTAAAAGGGCCTGAGATAGAATTTCCCAGACTAGGAGAGTGGCCTCTTCCTCATCCCACCTTCATGATAAGGTAGAAGGGTCAAGAGTGCTCAAAGTAATGGCAAAAATAATTGAATGTTTTCATGTATAGCTCCTCCACTCTGACAAAAAAACTGACTTTTTTCCAAACATAGGTAAAAATCAGAAAGGCAAGAATAGTGGGTAGAATTCATTTCCATTGACAGTGACTGGGCAGCATTCACAGTGTTAAAAGGGGGTCAAATGGTACGTGTAGAATTTTAACATAGTCATGATCTGCTGCCATTGATATAGACTCACAAGACAGAGGAAATCTGTTGTTGCATTTGAAAATGAAATATGGAAACTTAAATAGTTTTTGAAGAAAAGTTAAAAGTATCATTATATCTATTATTATTTTTAGTAAATTTAGAATAAACTGGTTTCTCAGAAAACCTAACATTTAAAAGATTTTTAATAACTGATAGCAAATTTAGATAACTATTTGAAATTTTCATGTCTTATTTTTATGTCTTTATTTATGACTTAATTTTATTGCCTGTTTTTAAAAAATGAAATAATATTCATAGATAAACATATGACCTGTTTGAAGAGAAAATCTACTAGAGCAGCTAAAATTAGTAGAAAAGCAACAGAGAGTATGTGAGTCACAGAAAAACAGAAAGTCAAATTCTCAAATCCAGAAAATACAATCCCATTTATTTGTTGATAGGTTTAAAAAAAACTATTATTGATGGATAAGAAATATAATTAGTTTTGCTTTGTATCTATGCTTTAGCTACAGATGGTATGAAATCTAGTAATCTGACAAGATATCTTAAAGGTCTACATAGAAAACAGATTGACAAGATAAAATAATTTCCCAGAAAAAAATTAGATGCTTTCATTAAGCAAAACAAATAAACAGAAAAGTGTCCATGACATTAAAAGAGTTACTTACATTGCGCAACTTTGCTAACACAATTACTAAATGCAAAAAATTTATCAAATAGGAAACTATGACTCCAACTATATGTCCAGGACTATGCTGGATATATTACTTGCAGTTCAGTTGTGAATAGTTCTTTTCATAGGTAAAATGGTGAAATGGAAAATCACCTACATGTCTGTCTAATAACTTTTATAATAAAATAATTGAAGAGCAAATCTTTGCTTTGCTCCACTTTGCATTAAAAATGAAGGTGGCTTGGTGCTACAATGGATAGGGTGCTGGGTTTGGAGTAAGGATGACTCATCTCCCTAGAATTCAAATCTGACCTTAGATACTTAGTAGCTGTATGACCCTGGGCAAGTAACTTAACCCTGTTGGCCTCAGCACTTCATCTGAAAATGAGTTAGACAAGGAAATGAGAAAACACTCCAGTATCTTTGCCAAGAAGATCCCAAATGGGGTCATGAATAGTTGAACACAACTGAACAACAAGGAAAGTATGAAGGTAGTTAAAGATTATTACCCATGCTGATGATGCTGCTTTCAGGGAATGTTTTTTTAAACTTTACAAACCTATGGTAGCAATGCCAAAGCTTATGAAAATAATATGACAGAATTTTATTGGATTCTGCACTGAAAGAGACAAATTGATGTCCAGATGAAATATGTCTGTACATACTAATTAAGAATATGACTTCTGTTATAATTTGACTATATATATGTATGTGTATATGTATATATATACACACATACATACATATACATATGCATATATATAATCTCACACTTCATAATTATCTGCATCAAGAAATATGAGGAGCAATATGAATTTTTTCAAGTTACTATAAGAATAAAACTTTATTTAAAAATTAATCCATAAAAGAATGACTCTTTGCAAAATTCTGTAATGATAGGAGGAAAGAACAGAGGCTATATATATTATTGTGGAGCACAATGACTTTCTCATGCCCAAGTATGTTGATAATTAATCAGCCAACAGACATTTATCAAGTATCCATTATATGTCAGGCACATGCTAAGCTCTGAGTACATAAAAAGAGGCAAAAACAGTTAGCCCTCAAGGACCTTGCAATATAAAACAGACAAAAATGTGCAAGCAAGCTACAGATAAAATAAAGGGGAGACCGAGAGAGATGGCCCATTCAGGAAGAGTGGTTGAGAAACACTTCTTGTAGAAGGTGGGATTTTAGTTGGGACTTAAAGGAAGTCAGGGAAAACAGGAGTTTGAAATAAGGAGAAGCAGCATGGCAGGAATGAAGGACAGCCAGAGAATATGTCCAGAGTCAAGAGCTTGAATTTCTTATTTATCAAAGAAGGAAGAAACCAGTGTCACTGGATTGCATAGTTTATTATTGTTATTATTCGGTCATTTCAGTCACATCTGATTCTTTGTGACTCCACTTGGGGTTTTCTTGGCAAATATATTGGAGTAGTTTACCATTTTCTTCTCCAGATCATTTTAGAGATGAGGAAACTGAGGCAAACAGGGTCAAGTGACTTTCCCATAGTCACATAGTAGTAAGTGTCTGAGACCAGGTTTGAACTCGGAAAGAGTTGTCTTCCTGACTGTAGACTTGGCACTGTCCACTGCACCACCAATCTGCCCTATCTAGCATGGTACCTGGAATATAATAAAGTATTGATTCCCAGAATCTGGATTGATGGAGTCCTGGGATAGCTCCTAGCTCTTCTTGTTTTGAGTGCACCAAGAGGCATGCCCTATATCCTCCATAATCTTTCCAAAGTACGGTTGTGCTCATGTTGTTCCCCATTGCCTACCAAATGAAGTATAAGCTCTTCACCTTGGAATTTAAGGACCTCCATAATTCAGCTTAATTTTTACCACTCCTCTTCAATCAGTCAGCCAGCAAGCATTTGCTGATATGTGACCGGACAGAATTATATAACCTGATATATGCCAGGACTCTACTGGGCACTTGTGATACAAAGATAAAAATGGAAACAGTCCCTACTCTCATGTAACTTAGAGTCTGAACAGGGGAGACAATCCACCCATATGGAGGTATAAGTAGAATTTTTCAAAACTGATACAAAGTGACTTGGAGGGGAAAATACTAGCAGGAGGAGAGGGAGGAAATCATGTGAAAGACCTCATGTAGCAGGTGACTTTTTGTTTTTACTAATAGTATTTGTTTCAATTACATATAAAGACAATTTTAACATTTCATTTCTTAAAAAATTTGAGTTCCAAATTTTCTCTCTTCTCCCCTCTGCACTCCCTCCTTAAAACAGTAAACAATTTGATTTGTTACATATGTACAGTTATGTAAAACATATTTTCCTATTAGTTATGTTGTGAGAGAATAAACAGACTAAAAGGAAAAAAAAACATGAAAAAAATAAAGGAAAATAGTATGAGTCGATCTGCATTCAGACTCCATAGTTCTTTCTCTGGATGTGTATAGCAATCTGTATCAATGCTCCAGGATCTCACTCTCCTTACTCAATGAACTTCAATGGCTCCCTATTACCTTCAAGATAAAATTAAAACTCTTTAAGATGTAAAGACCTTCACAACATTATCCCAACCTCCTTTCAGATTTATTGCACATAACTGCTGTGTCATCCACACTGCTAAACTGATATCCTTATTATTCCTCAAATGTGGCACTCAATCTCTATCCCTGTGCATTCTGTGCCCCATGCCTGGAATGAACTTCCTTCTCATTTCCATCTCTTAAGATCCTTAGTTTCTTTCAATGTTCATTTTGTGGAGTTATGAACTGTTCCAACCATTCTGGAGAGCAATTTGAAACTCTGCCCAAAAGGTAGTCAAATTGTGCATATTCTTTGATGCAGCAATACCACTTGTAGGTCCGTATCCCAAAGAATTCATAAAAAAGTGAAAAGGACCTACATGTACAAAAATATTTATAGCAGCTCTTTTTGTGATGGCAAAGAATTGGAAACTGAGGGGATGCCCATCAATTAGGGGAATGTGGCATATGAATATATGGTATATTACTGTGCTATAAGAAATGACAAGCAAGATGATTTCAGAAAATCCTGGAAAAACTTACATGAACTAATGCAAATTGAAGTGAGCAGAACCAGGAGAACCTTGTACACAGTAACAGCAACATTGTGTTATGATCAGCTATGAACAGTTTAGTTCTTCTCAGCAATACGATGATCCAAGACAATGATCCAGAGCATTCTCCCTGTTTATATTAACTTTACTCTGATCCCCAGCACATTAAAAGGTCTTTCCACATCTCCAGGTCTACCCATTGACTCTCTTTTAGAGTCTTGATACAGATGTTAACTCCTCCAAAAAGTCTTTCCTTGCCCTCCTCTTCTGCTACCTCCATGCCACCTCTCCATCTCTTGGAACTTATCTTACATGTTTTTGTACTTATCTCACTCTCCTTTCCATCATAGTTGTGAACTTTCAGTCCATTCTCATTTTGCATTATATTATACATTTTGGAGAATAGTATCTTCATATTCAAATATGAGACTTCAGAGCTGGAAAGGATGTCAGATGCCATCAAATCCAACCTCTCCTCCTTTTATAGACGAGGGCATAGAAGCCCAAAGAGATTAAATGACTTGCCTTTTGTCAAACAGTTAGGATTTTCTGACTCTAAAATCCATCATTCTTTCTACTTTGCTATATATGACCATGCTCATCATTTATCCCAGGTCTTTGCATGCACTAGATATGGAGCTGTCTAATTGAATGGGTTTCTCTGGGATGAAAAGCTGGATTTTTTCCAGCCTAGTAAAGAAAGGGACTGGGGAAAATGTTCCAACAATTAGAACTGCCCCTAAGAGTAATGGTTTGCTTTGAGATGGGACAAATTACATCTCATCAGTCTGAAAACACAGCCTGGATGGCCACTGGTCAGTTTGGCTATAGAAAGTATTCCTCCTCTGATATAGGTGGAATGAGTGACTTCTGAAGACCTCTGAAATGCCTCTGAACCTCTATGGTTCCTTAAGATTATAGGAAGTACAGTTTCTGAGGCTCTCTCAGCTTCTCAGCTCCCAGCCTGGCACCTTCCTGTCACTGCTTGACGAAATGCTCTTTGTCTTTGGAGACTCTCCTGATATGATTTGCTTACTGAGCTATATCTGTCATTTTTTTCCCTCAGCTATCCATTGCAGTCTGAATCCAAATGGTATTGATCACTCTGTCCATGCAGAAGGTATTAACCAGCAAATTGAAGGCGAAGGCATTGAATCTCAAGCCGTTAAGAACAAAACTACCCAGAAATCACCTGACCTGAAAGAAACACCCAAGCGACAACAGATTGAGGCAGAGGCATCTAAGGTAAGGAATAAGCCAACTTGTTGAGGCAATCGATCAACTACAATTTTCTAAAAAATGTATGTCAGCCCAGTAATAGAAAAGGACAATTGGAATACTGACTGGCTAGGATCTTGTTTGGGTTTTATTAAGAAAGAAAATTCTCAATATAGTTGGACGATTAGTCTACAGTTGCACTCTTTTTATTCAGAAAGCATTTTATTTATGTTGTCTCATTTGATCCTGATAACAGACCCTGTGAGGCAGGTAAATACAAGTATCCCGTTTTAAGGACGGAGAAACTGAGAAGTTTCGTGATTTACTGAAGGTCATACTGTTTATAAATGGCAGAAGTAGGGTCAGGGTTTATGCTTTAAAAAATTATTGCAAGACAATAAAAAACAATTAGTTTTATTGTCTTTTATATATTAATTTAATTTAATATATTTTATATATCAGGAAATGGCATATATACACACACATACATAAAGTATATACATTCAAATACATATATGTATGTGTGTGTGTGTATATATATATATATAAAACCACATCCCCACCCAATTGATCTTTTCCTTTGAAAAGGAAAAGATTTCCAAAAAACTTTTCCAAATTGATCTTTTTGATTTTTACAGAAATCTTAGAAGCAAACCAAGCAACCAAACAACCAAGCAATTGCTACCACATTCTTCCTCTGTAATCCTCCACTTTTCTTTTAAGAGATGGCAAATATGTTTCATCATCTATTCTCCTGGACAGGATTGGCCACTGCAATTAATTTGACTTTAACTGATTTATGGAGGTTTTCTGTTGACAGTATTGTGGCCAACGTGCCTAATATTCTCCTGACTGTGCTTCAGTTTGTCCTTTAGCTTTCTTTCCATGAGATCTTTGATTCATTGATTGCTTTAAAATCCTATGCCTCAATATGATAGCAATAAGCAATAGTAATAAATACATAAGTAATATAGTATAATTAAGTAATAAGATATAAAAATGTTGACCAAAGGTGGGGTTTGACTAGGAAATAGGAAGTAGCAAATTTAAAAATTTGTGGAAATTCAAATACTTTACCATTTGCTAACAGGCACTAATAAAAGTTGAAAATAAAACAAAGAGTGGTATAGCATTTGATTTGAATGTTACAACTGTATTATAATGGAGATGGACCATGGTTAATTGTTCAGTTTAGATATAGATCCAATGATGCCTATTTGAAGGATGGTGTACATAGTTTGAGAGAAAAGGATTTTGCCAGGTCAAGTAATTCTTAAACACAGGAAGTATCCCAGACAGGGTACACCTCAGTATTAGTTTTGTCAGTTCTCAGCCGTAGGCATGGCTCTGTAGAGAATCTATTTATCTATCTGAAATAGCTGAAGCTGTTGGTAGGCTGTAAGGTTACACATCCCAACTTCCAGGTGCTCATATTCTCCAATAGATCTTTGATCTCATTGATTCAGGAATTCCCTGGCAACCTTTTTCTATTTACACAGGGGTACCAGTGAAGACTTTGACCATCCACCTGTCATCTCTCACCTTACCATGTGACTAGCCCATCATTTTATTCTGTCATATAGAATGATAACAACCTTTACTTTTGTTCTTCTTTGGCATTCCATGTTGGTTACATGTTGCAGCCTGCTCACACCTGCCATGGGCCTTTCTACTCCCCTTTGCACAATACTCCTCTTCATAATTTGGAGGCAGTGGCATCCCAGGTCTTCCTGCTATACAAAAAAACCTCAGTAAAATCTTCGTATTAAAAAGATCAGCCTTTGTTGTTGTGGAGAGGTTGAAGTTAGTAAATGTGCTTCTTCAGTTGCCCAAAAGCAGTCCAGTTCATTCTCTTCTTTTTCAACTCTGGGTCCACTATGTTATCTGTCCCAGAAAAACGTACCATTGGAAAAGCTCTATAAGGTGTTAGTGATGACTCCTTGCTGCAGTCTAGCCTTGATTATTTTTATTTGGATTATCGCAAGGAATGATCATCTGCAGAATGATTTTCTGCCTTTTCGAATAGATTCTTCAAATAAGGTAATATTTGTCACGTTCTTAGTACAGTGCCTGGCAATTGGCAATATAAATACTTATTCCTGTCCCTGTCCTTTCTTGGACACTCTTTCTCATTGACAGTTGGTGTCATTTAGTTAGTTGTCCAAATAAGCTAATATATAATATTTTATAAATAGAGAACAAAAAACAGGTTACTCTGCTGCCAAATACATTCATTAATTGGATTGAAAAGTTTTCCAAACCTAATAGAAATTATTTTGTATCATTGTTTTGAAAGACTTAGCATTAGTATTTCCATGCATCAGGGTGGGTAATTAGAATGGGCTTTATTAATTTTTTTTTCTTGTTCATGAGAAATTTAATTAGTGAGCCAATAGAAGTAGATAGTCATACATGACACTTTAGATTCGAGGAAATGAGCCATATAAGATGTTAGCTAGTGGTCCTTCAAGTTTTATTTTTTAAGCAGAGTAGAACATAAAAACTTTGCCTCCCTCCTCTCAAAATTTCTGTGGCATGAAGAATTAATAGATCCTAAAAAAGATCCTAAAAAAGATCTTCATTTTCTTAAGAGCCTTCTGCAACAAGGAAGATAGAAGGAGTTTTGTCCAAATGGCATCCTTGAGATGAGTAGCTGAAACAGATTAAAAACTGTAATGAATGAATAAATTAATCATTAATTAAATTTCTGTTTTTATAATACCATTCTAAAATTAAATATATTCTTATTATCAATAGTAATATTGATAACTAGCATTTTGATTGAGGTTTGATGTGAGGTTATTTCTAAACTGTTGAATGCTTTCTGTGTGGTTACCATCTTAAATTTTTCCTAAGTTTTATATTTAGGCAATGCCTTATTTTTTCTAGGTACTTTCATGTTCATTTGGTTTAAACTGAAGTTCACTTAGATTTAGTAGACTTCTATCCAGAAGCAAAAATGTTGTTACAAAATTTCTTTATGATGTTCACAAACTAGAAAAATTGTCTCAGAAAGATATTCCTTGTTGCTCTCCATGATAGAGGAAGTCCTTTTTAATACTGCCTGAAATTCCAAGGTAGTTTTCAGTAGAAGACCTAATTAGAACTCACAGCAGATAGCATAATCTTCCCACCTCTGTTGAATTTATGTATGGTTACTATAGTCAAGAATGCCCAGGTTAATATAAGGAACATCATATTTTGGATTCTGGAAAGTGTTGGTGTGCCAGTTAACACACTGTATGAGCAGATCCTAAGCCAAGGTCAGTATGAACTCATTTTATTCATGGACTTGGAACATCTTAAATTTTTTTTCTTCTGTTGTATGTATGTATGCATATATATTTACATATATACATATCTACATATACATACCCATGTACTCATACACACACACATCATTAGAGTGGTTTGTGACCTTAATAAATAATTAAAGAACTAAGCCCCAAGTGATATAAGTTAAGCTGACTTGAATGGCTGTTAACTTGCCTAAAGATCATTTATATAGTTTCTAACCATGAATTTGTATGTTTTAAAATTGCTTCATGCTTTCTGAGCTAGAAGATAATTTTAGTTGCCTTAACCTCATGTCAGTGCTCAAGGAATACAGTTCAATCCCAATAAAATTTAAGAAGCATCACTGTATAATGGCAAATGCACTGAATTTTGTGTCAGCAAACATTTTCCAATGACAGCCCTATTGTTTGCTCCCTGGTGCCTTGGGCAAGTCACTGCATATGTCCTTCTGAACCTCATTGTCTTCAACTGTAATTTTTCTAAGTCCATGATCAGTGTAAGCATTCTATGTCTTTAAAAACACAAGATGACCCAAACCATATAGTGCATAGAAGTTTGGACAAATCAGGAGGTCCCAGCTGTGTCACTCAGGATAAATCACTTAACTGTCCTCAGTTTCCTGATAAATGGGGTAATACTAGCACCTACCTCACAGGGTTGTTGTGAAAATCAAATAATAAAGTTCTTACAAACTTTAAAGTGCCATTCACAGTTTAGTTATTAGTATTATTATAATTTGCCATTCATGAAAACTTTCCTCAGTTCCCTCATCTGTAAATTAAGGAGGTTGCAATGGAGGAAGTAAAGTCATGGAAGACTTCATATACCTTGATTTGAGCTTTGGACAGGTAAGACTCATAAGGGAAGAAATGAGGATAAAAGATATCCCAGCGTGGGATGGGCAGAGGGACAGTGGGGAACAGTAAATGCCAAGGCAAGGAGGTGAGAATTTTCAAGGTAATTTAGAGGAATGGCGAGAAAATCCATAGGGATGTCAGGAGATATTGGCAGATAAGGATGTGGAGGACCTTGAGTGTCATTCTTAAGAATTGTGCCAACTCTTTCCAATCTTTTTGGTTATATGATTGGTTGTGCAATTTCCATGTCTTGATGGCATTTAAGTGCATAATTATCTGGTCCTAAAAGTGGGTTTGCCGAGGGTCTTGTGATTGAGATGAGTCGGGAAATAGAAAACTGTTGAGTTCCACTGTGGAGCTGCCAGTTGATTGTTGATTTATATGAATACAGCAGATCTCCTCAGCATATTTCCCAACATGCGAAAGTGATGGTTAATAATGCTCACTTTCTCCGTTATGTTTTTGTGATTATCAAAATCCATGAGTATTGTGGAGAAGGATGTGACAGTGAAGGTGAAGTCAGTGGGTTATGTGTGTGCCTGCCCCAAGTGTGGGCTCCTTTGCCTATCTGCCCAAATAGTGCAAATAATAACATATATACATAGTATGAAGGAGCTCATTATTTACTGAAAAAGAAACCTAGATTCTGAGCCAGTATAGTTAAGCTGAGAACTAGGTAACTCTGCAGGCAAAGGAGGTCATTAAAATTTTGTACGTATGTTCTTATTTTCTCTTAAGTTTCTGTAAGTTCTTGTTTTATCCATTTAAAGAAAAATGTGGTGCTGCTAATAACTTTTAAAATACCAGATAATTAAGCAATTTTAGTTTGAGTTGCATTTTCTGACTCTTTGGGAGCATTCTTAATTAGCATCACTTAAGCATTCTTAATTAGCCTCATCTTGAATATAAATTGTATGGATATGATTGCAGGGATTGGGGGATAAGCCAGTTTGGGATAAAAGTTTTGTCAGAGATAATCCACATAGGGATAATTGAGAGTTGACTGCAGGGAAGCTGTTCTGTGCCTACTTTTCTTTTCTCAGGTATCTTTCGGTGGTATTATAAATAGTTGGGGCCTTAGGGATGTATTCTTAGACAAAAGTTTAACTAGCACCTTTTGGCACTATGTTTAATCATTGGATGCCCTCTTAAGCCACTGAACCAACCCACCCAGGTCCAACCAATGGTTCCTGTTGATTGTCTACAGCTCCACATGCAACAACAGAATTTCCCACACAGATAGGCCATCTTCTTATGGCACCAAATCATAGAAAAGAGATATAATCTCATACAGAAGATAGACAAGAGCAGGGTCCTAGGTCCTATAAAGCTTTCACCTTATGCAATCTTTCTTTTTTAAAATAATTTTTATTAAAATATGTTAGTTTTACATACTTAAATTCCATGCTTTCCCTTTTCCAGAGAGCCATCTCTTATAATAAATAATTTTTAAAAGAAGAGAGAAAAAATGTAATTAGGAAAACCCACTAATATATGGGGGGAAAATCTTAAAATATATGCAGTGTTCCAAACTGGTGAGCCTCTTACCCCTACAAAGGAGTGGGAGCATTGTCTTCTCATCTGTCTTCTTTAGGACTATGCTTTGCAATTTTACAATATTCACTTTTTCAATTCTTCTCTTACTGTTCTTTTCCATTTACGTTTTTTGGTCATTTTATATGTTTTTTTGGTTTGGCTTTGCCTCCTTCAGGTGTATCAGTTCATGTAAGACTTCCTTTTTTTTTAATTTTATCTTCAAAAATTTTATTTTACATTCAGAGGCCAGGACCCAAATACAGAATAGAGAAAAGAAACAAAAACATATCATAAACTTAAATACTGAAACTTAAATACAAAGTAAAAAAGAAAAGAAAACGTGTGCATAGCAGAACGTAAGAGAGGATTCAAAATTTGTAACAAATTTTCATTTCAAGAAAGCCTGTATGATAAATAATGCGCATTTTGTTGAGAACTGTCCATCTTTTCTTTGCTTCCTTGTGAGCTTTCTTTTGTTCTCTACTGTGCACATTTTTACTTTGTTCTTTTCCCCCCACTTCCCCAGAAGGCTACAATAAAGTTTAGATATGTTTCTCTGTGGCTATTGATATATACATACACATATACATATATAGATGTGTATATAGACATAGACTTTCGCAAACTTATTCTACTCCTGATCTCTGTTTTCATTTGTGCATATCTCTTATTTCCTATCTTTCCTGCCTCCTCTACTTCTACCCTGCTACCTTGCCCTGGTACTTGCCTACCCCCCTCTAAGGATCCCTCCTCTATCCCCCCATTCCCATGAATCTAAAAACCCTTATATGCCCCCTTTTACCTATGCCCTCATTCTCCCCTCTAAAGATCTCTCCCTTATCCTCTCCTCCCTCCCTGTGCCCCTACCATTTTATTTCTTCTGAATTTAGAAGACTTTTATATTCTTTAAAATATATATTTTCCCTCTTAAACCCATTCCCTATGAAAGTAGGTTACCAGAACTACCAGCCTTCCTCTGCCATCTAATTCTTCTGTATTTGTGCTTCCCCTTGCACCTCAACACTTTTCATGTTTCTCTCTATCATATTTAGTGTTTCGTATCACACATGTAATATCAAATTATATTCACATACTACAATTTATTGAGTCATTCTCTAATTGATGGGTTTCTACCTTGTTTCCAAAAAAGTGGTAAGTATATACATGAGGAAATGTGATTTTTTTCTTTTAAAAAAAAAAAACTTTTACAATGGATATTTACTTAAAATATTTAATGAAGTAAAAAAGTACAAACATTTCCCCTCAACAACTTTGAGATATACTCTCTCATCCCATGTTGGTCCTTAGGGAGATCTAATGGCTCGCTATTAGCCCAGTATCTACATAACATTGTTTTCCATCATGCCTACTGCATAAATCCTTGTCTTGATGACTTCTGGACTGGGTCCCAAAGGTCACTTCAAAAGGTCACTCTTAATTTATTTGCACATTAATGCTAGACTTGCTACAAAAGTCAGCATAGACTTCATCTCTTAAATTGTTAAAGACTTACACTCCTGACCTTTCAAAAATGCAAAATCCAAACCTCCATATAGAACTCTTTCACTTAGAACAAGTGATGAAGCAAACAAAAGACCTTAGGATAGTTTTTATGGGGCCACATAGCCCAAGACCTCTCTCTTTACAAAATCATCTCTTGCTTTATACTGTCAGCAAAGGAACAAATGGAGAGAGAGCTCCCAGAATTGCAAAATGGTTGACATGCAATCTTTCATCAAATGAGCATAGCTTTTGATGTGCAAGGCCCTATAACACAGGTAGCCAGTTCAAATTTTGATGAGGGTTCTTAGCCTTCTTGTATGTCAAAAAATGTCATTTGTATGTATGGACCCCTTTAATAATTTGATGAAACTTATGGATTCCTTCTTAGAATTAGTGATTAGTTATTTTAAATGCAATAGTGAAATATATAAAATTTCAATGGAAATGAATTACATTGAAATACAATTATCAGAATATTAAAAAATAAAATAGCCAAGTTCATGGAGTTGAGGTTCAGAACCTCTGATCTAGAGAGAAAGAAAGAAGGATGAGAGAAGAAGAGAGAAAAAGAGAGAGAGAGAGAGAGAGAGAGAGAGAGAGAGAGAGAGAGAGAGAGAGAGAGAGAGTGTGTTAATTGCTAGCTCAGTGCTGAGGGGTCACTGGATCATCATAAGAGGTATGTTGGTATGTTTCTCCTTTTGGCTGTGATAGGCTAGGCTGGTGGTCTTCAGCTGGAAGTGTCCCATCTCTCCCTATTTCTTCCATAGTAGGCCTCTGTTTTTATTGTGCATCTATGACACTGGTCTTTGCTACCTCACCATCTAGGGCCGGCAAGTGGGGCTTCCCCGGCATAACTGAAGTGCTCTTATTTGTCTTGTCCTTTTCTTGTTCCAGGGTAACTGAATGACCTACTGGGGATCCTGTTTAGTCTCTGACACTTACCTTTTATCTATGACAGTTTATAATAGTCACTAGCAGATACTAACAACCCACTTCCTTTCCACATGGCCTGGGGTAGAGCATTTAATATTTCTGAGTTGCCTGGAAAATGAAGATGCTCATAATTGCCTGGCTAAATTTATGGGGTTGTGAGAAACATATATAATAAATGATACACTCAAAAGTGCTTTTAAAAACTGCACTAAGTATATTCTTATCAGCATATGACAAGCATTCAATAAATATTTTTTAAATTAAATTAATCTAGGATTAAGATGAAACAAATGTAAATTCAAGGCCAAAGGAATAGGAGCTTGGGTGAAAAGTTGAGGAAATTCAACTTGACCTTGATTGGATCAGAATGCTCAACTTCAAGAAGATTCTTGGGAAATTTGAGCTTAGTATGATCTAATTCTTGGCTATGTGTAACCCTCAGCTTTGGGAGTGAGCATGTGCCCTCAGCAATTCTGTCCACCCAATGTAATGTCACCAGAGGGATGAAAGAGTATAATGTATGAAAACTGTAATGAACACACACTTTGTTAAAACCATCAGAGGATAAGAACAGAATGCTGGCAATAAAAGAGGCATGTTAGAATGACTTCATGCTGCGTGCATTCCAGGGCCTGGATGTTTGAACACTGAGCACTGTGACAGATTTAGTAAGACAATACAGTAAACCATTTCTTTTTTTAAAGAGATGCATTTGTGAATTGCAGTGTTAGGCTATGAACAGTATCACAACTAGGGAAGGACAGCTTTTCTTCAAAAGCTTCCAGTGGTCCTTCTACCTCTAAAGTTCATCTAATCTATATTCTCTGTGTTACAGGTGAGTACATCATGACCCATGGAGATCATATCCTGCTATGGATAAAATATCTAGTTAGTATCATAATGCAGAAAAAAACCCAAACTCACGGCTAAGTGGTGCAATGGATAGAGCACTAGGTCTCAAGTCAGGAAGACATGAGTTCGAATCTGGCCTCAGACAAACATCTAAATCACTTAATCTTTGTTTGCCCCAGTTTCCTCATCTATAAAATGGGGATAACAACAGTATTTATCTCCCAAGGTGGTTGTGAGAATCTAATGAGATAATAATTGTGAAGTGCTTAGCACGGTGCGTGGCACCATTGTAAATACTATATAAATGTTACCTAGTCTTTTCCTTATTATTTTTCCATCATACCATGCTAGGGAGTTTTCAGTACTTGGGACTGTTTTTCTGAGGGCTGTTTTTCACAGCCTGCTTTTCCCTGAGGCCTGGAAAGAATTCCATATTTCCCATTGCATTTTAGAATTTGTACTTTCTTTCAAATTTCAACTCAATTGCCAACTCCTGCATTCCCCAAGATGTTAGTGCTTTCCATTGTCCCCAAACTTGCTTCCTATTTATTTTGTATGTATTTATCTATACACCTGTTGTCTTCCCTATAGATAGTAAGCTGCTGGAGGGCTGGGACAGTGTCATTTTTTTGGTCTTTGTATCCCTAGGGTCTATCACATAGTAGGTACAAAATGTTAATAGATTGATAGAGTTGTGTGAAAATACAGTTTCTGCCTTTTTCAAACTGCAAAATGAAAATAGGAAATGATGTGTCACATGAGTGAATGTTATTTATAGGAAAGCTGGCTCCAAGACACTTCAGATCATTAAAAAGCAGCCAAAAAGGCCAGTTAGCTAATTATTTTCTCTTTCATCTTACCCTTATATACCTGAATGAGAATGGCTTTTACTTTTATGTGGGGTTTTTGCCAAGGTTTTGTAGCTTGAAGGAGAAAAATAAGAGTTCTAACACCCTGTCTTATCCAGAAAGATTTATAGATGTTATAACATTACTGACCTGTAGAGTCAACTTGGTCTTACTCATGCAGTTACATGAGATTATATAGGATAGCATAGGGTTTAGTGGAAAGAGCACTGGGCTTTGGATTCCAAGTGCTATCTCTGCTAGCTCTCTGGGCCTGGATTTTCCTCTTCTGCAAAATCTGGTATTTGGACTAGTTAATCTGAGCTCTAAGGTTCCTCCTAGTCTGAACAGCCCAGAGGTTTTTGTGAATTCCTAGACCTATGCACATGCTAATTATTTTTGTTGTTCAATCACATCCAACTTAAGACCCTATTTGGGATTTTCTTGGCAAAGATAATGGAGTGGTTTGCCATTTCCTTCTCCAGATCATTTTACAGATGAGGAAAGTAAGGCAAACAGGGCTAAGTGACTTGCCCAAGGTCACAGCTAGTAAGTGTCTGAGATCAGATGTGAACTCCAGGAATGGGTCTTTCTGACTTTAGGCTTGGTGCTTAGTCCACTATACCATCTTGCTCCTAGTAATTTAACAGAATACAAATGATATGACTCCACTCCTGACTTTCCTCAGGGACTTTCTCTACAATACCCTGTCAATAGGTACCATGATTCCTTGACTCTCCCTTGCCTTACCCAGCTTCATTCTATATGTTGCCTTCTCAGTCTTCTTGAGGGCAAGGGCTATCTTTTTTGTGCTTATATTTGTGTTCCCAGCACATCACATAGTACCTGGCACATGATAAACATTTAATAAATGCGTGTTGATCTGTCTTTGCTAACTTTCTGTTATTTAAGACAAAGGTTTTTCATCTGGGACCCATGGATTCCCCATTGAGGTCCATGAAGTTGGATGACAAAAATGTTTTGATAATTGTATTTCAGTGTAATTGACATATTTTATGCATTTAAAAACCATTATTCTGAAAAGTCCATAGGCTTTACCACATTGACAAATGGGGCTTTGATGTAAAAAAAAAAAAACAAACTAAGAATCCTCCTGTTGAAGAAATATTGCTAGATTTGATGTCTGAAGAACTAGGTTTGAATATTGGTTTTCCAGTTTATGTCCCATGTCATCTTGGGCAAGTCACTTTAATCCTATGGTCATCAGTTCCCTCATTTACAGAATATGAAGGGGTATGTGAGTGTGTGTGTGTGTGTGTATGTGTGTGTCTGTGTCTGTGTCTGTGAATGCATGCACATGCACACATGGCTGGATTGAATGATCCATGGGCTCCATTTCATATTTGAATTCTTTTAGCCTATTACCTGTCAACTCAAGTAAGTGGCATTCTCAGGGTTTAAGGGAAAAAAAAGAAAAGTACTTCTATTTCATAACCAGGCTAGGGACCTTCAACTCCAAACAATTTAATGAATTAATATGTCGCTTAAACATGATCCTAATGTACCAAAAATTGTCACTTCTTTCCAGGGCTGACAGTTTGGGGATGATATTCAAATATTGATTTCCACAGCTTTTATAGCTTTTTTCCTCTTTTTACATTTATATGCAACCTAGCAGTTTAATTATTAAGTGTTTAAATGTTAACTATTGAAATATTTTATTTTAGCAGTGATCTCTGGCTCCTGTTCAACTCAGCAAATGTGAATCAGGTGCCTTATGGGTACAAAGTGCTAAGGTAGATATCGGGAGCTACAGAGTTTAGATAAGGTGTGATCCTTGCCCTTCTAGACCATAATGATAACAGTAGCTGACATTATGTACTGTTTGAAGGTTTGCAAAGCACTTTGATATATTATCTCCTGTAGTCTAAGAAGGATATTACCCATTTATAACTAAATATACATTTTTTTGGACTTGAGCTGATTTCAGTAGGATGAGGAGCCTCTCTTTTCCATGCAGATTCACAGTTGCTTTGAAACTCATTCAGAAAGTTGGCTGAGAGCGCCGAGAAATGATGACTTACCGAGGGTCAAACAGCCAGTGTATATCAGAAGCAAACTCTCTCTATAGTCTGCCATGCTTTCTTCTACCATTCCAAATAGTAGGGATATGAGAGGGGTGTAAAACAGTGATCTCTGAGTTCAGTGGCACTGGGGTAAGTTTACTGGTGATTTGGGGTGGGAATCAGTGAACATTTTATAGAAGAAGCAACATTTACCTGATCCTTCAAGCAAATTGGAGGAAGCAGAACATCCTGAGCATAGAGAACTGCCTCAGTTAAGCACACACACACACACACACAAAACCTATCACTTATTGAGTGCTTACTATGTGCCCAGCATTGTGCTTGTTAGAGACAAAAATGAAATATCTTGAAACTTAAGTTCGAATGGGGAAGTGAGTCATGGACAAATAAACGTGTATATAAGATACATACAAAGTATATAGAAGATCATCTGAGAGTGTAAGGCACAGGCAGGGTGACTAAGAGAGCCCTCCTGAAGAAGGCAGCACTTTTGATGAGTGATAAAAGGAACCAGAGATCAAAAAATGTACAGGTGAGGAAAGATAACATTCCAGGGATGGCAGGCAGCCTGGGCAAAGGTGTAGAAAAGAGAGATGATATACTCTGTGTGAGGACTAGCAGAAAGACAAATTTATCTGGACTAAAAATTATCTGAAGGGGAGTGGATGCATTGCCAAGGGCAGGAGTAATAATGAGAAAGGGGCCAAGCACCAACCTTTGATGATCACTAGCTTAAGAGAAAAGGAGCTTTTGGCAGAGAAGCGGTGGTCAGGGATGTAGGAGATGAACCAGGAGACTGGTATCTCTGAAACTAAGAGAAAAAAGAAAATCTGGAAGAGTGAGGACAGTCAGTGGTATCAAAGGTTTCAAAGAAGTTAAGGGGGATGAGGGCAAAAAGATCACTGGATTTGTTCATTAGGTTATTGGACTTGAAAGGTCTTTCTGAGAGCACAGTTTCAGCATTGTGGGAATGGAAGTCAGATTGCTAGAGTGTTGAGGAGAAAATGAATAGTGAGTAAGTAAGAGCAATGGGCCTGGACTATACTTTTCTTAAATGCTTTGACAATGAAGAAGAAATAGATGAGGATGGGGTGGAGGGGATCTTTGTTTTTGTTATTGTTATTGTTTAGGTTTGGAGAGAGACTTGAACAAATCTATCTACTGTGCCACCTTGAAGGAGTAAAGAATCTAGGAGTGAGTGGATAGCAGCATCTAAAACTGTAGACTGGCATAGGAAGATGAAAATTGAGAAAAGGCCATCAGATTTAACAATTAAGGAATTCTCAGTAACCTTGGATACGACAGTTTCAGTAGAGTGGTAGGGCTGTAAGCCAGAATGTCAAGGGGATGAGAAGTGTGTGGGTGGTGAGGCAATAAAGGCAAAGAGTATAGCTAAATCTTTCCAGGAGTTTGACTGTAAAAAGAAGGGCAAATCTAAAGAGAGAGGAAGAAATGACAGGGTCAAGAAAAGGCTTTTGAAAAACAATAGACCTGATTATGTTTGTTGACAGGAAGAAGAAGCCAGAAGGAGAGAGGGAAAAGCGGGGGAGGAAATTGGAAAGGGATAAGGCAGGAGAGAGAAAGAGAGAAGAGAAGTAATGGGGGCAAACACGTAGAGGAAACAATGAGAGTTGGTATGAAGGGTAGAAATAGAAGAGTTTTACCTTGACTGGGAGAAGACATGTAGTCCTCATAGACTAGAGTAAGGAAGGATGGGTGAGGATATAGGAAGGATTTTGAAGGGTGAATTTGAGACATAAAGGAGCTCATCTTGGATAGACAGTATTTTCTTAATAAATTAGGATGTCAGGCCATTTTCTGAGAGATGGTGGGGTGACACTGAGAGCTTGAGAAGAGTAAGTTGGAGATAATCTCTGAGGGGAGGATTATAGAGAATCAATCGTGGAAGAAAAAAATATATTTCTTTGTGGCAGTCAAAACTGAACCGAATTTTATAAACTTGTGATTCGAAAATGTAATACCTGACCTACACCCAAAGCTCATATACTGATTTATTGTACTCCTTGAACTGAGGCTCTCCCAAAAGGGAAAATATTTAAAGTCTTTAGACAATCAACCCCCCCTTTCTCTGGTGAGCCCCACCTTCCACAAAACTCTGTTAGGTACACTCTAGTAATAGTACTAACCTCTCTGCCTTCTACATCCTCCAAAGGGGAAAGAAATTTGATACAGACACACACGCACACACATACATATGTATATATGTATATGGAGAGAGAGAGAGGGAAAGAGAGAGAGGACTCCTCCCCTCCTCCAACCTAGTCTATATCACTCAACAGTATCAGTGAAGGACACGGTCCAGGTTTGCTGTCCAATATCATCGTTCTTTTCCTCCCTGCTGCCTCTTCCTGTTACTTGCCTGGTTTAGTGATTCTTCAGTTGCTTCTCTTCTGGAACTGTATTACTCCTGTCTCTGGACTCGTAGTTTCCTGAGGACTAGAGTAGGCAGAGAGGAGTTGCTGTACAGATGCCTAGAATTTCACACAAAGGACTTTAATCTGCTCTCTTTATCCTGTTTCTCTCCAACATTTTTCAGCTCTCTTTGCCCCTGCTCTCCATTTTAAAGGTCAAGTCCAAGGTTTTGCTCAAGTAGCTCATTTCTTTGAGTGTAAGGATAAAAAAAGAGAATGGAAAAAGATTTAGGGTAAAGGGAAATTTAATTATAAAATGTATGGACAGGAGTACTGAGGTCAAAATGGAGAGTCCCAGGATGGTTCACAACACATAAGAATCTTTGAAGAACAACGAGAGTAATGGATATCATCAAAGAAATGTATGATCAAAAAAGATGTTGGGTTTGGCTAATCATGTAGTAAGAGTAAAGAACAATGTGTGAGAAATTCATGTGCGCTCTTGTAATCCTTGGAATATCAAGAGAAAGTAAGGAGGGAACATCCATGTTGGTGAGATTACAGATTCATTTGACTATTTGAGTGAGAAGAGCCTAGTACACTGGAAGCAAGAAATGGGCCACTGCTATTAAGTAGAAATGCTTTTTTTGGACAGAACTCCTTTGAAAATCCAATGGTAAAGAATCATCATTTCTTGCTTCTTGTGTGTTGTACCATATGCTCCCCAAAGGCAGGAGCCTTATCTATTCAACTGACTGTGCAGAAGGTGAGACTGAATACTGTGCGAAGATGGGTATATAACGGAAGCTTTTGGAGGGTAATGTGATTCTCTTGTTTGTTAGCAGATGGAAACACTAGTTTAGCTATGAACTACTCTAGCAAAATTAAGCTGGTATTTGAAGGCTTTTAAACTCTTCCCTCCCAGCTCCCAGTGCAGAACAGTCAGTATAAAAAAAATACCTTTGTGCGTATCTCCCTCTTGCCTTGTTTTGTATTTGTAATTGGCAGCAATTAGCTGCTCAGGCTACCATCTCATTTTGGCGCTGTTCCTTCCCTTTCCTATGGTTCGCCTTCTTTCCTACTAAATAGCATTGAGTGCTTGTATCTGTAACTGGTCTAAATTGTAGGGCTTTCAAACTTTGGGAGGGACTTTGTTTTCCAGTGTCAGTGGATTTGTGTTTTTGGGATCCACTTGAATAATTATTCTGTTTTGGAGAAGCTGACCTATTTTTTCTCTATAGAATGCAAATTACAGAGCATGTATTCCATCATTTTGCACATCAGCCTTCTTAAAATGGAGCATTTCTCTTTGGACTAATCCCTGTCTCTTCACATAGCTTATGTAGATCAGCAAAAACTAGTGGTTTGGCATGGTAAAGGTGTTTATAGCTCTGCTGATTGGTGTAGTTTTATGAGTCATATCCCTGTGTGAGAATAGGGAGAGGAACTCAAGACTAGAAGTTACAACCATTTACTGGCAAGTAGAATTGCATGCAATGAAGACAAACCATGGGGGGAGGGGCGGAGAGTGAGGAAGAACTATTACATTTTATTGCTGGAAGGGACCTTAGGGAGCAATGTAGTATATAGTGGAAATATCACTGGCTTTGGAGTCAGAAGACTTGGGTTCTAATCAATGGCCCTGTTAAAATACTACTTTTGTTTATTGGAGGATACTGCTATGATGTGGGAGGAGCTAGGAAATGGTCTAATTGTCTTCAAAAATAATTTGGAATCATTAAGAGATTCCCCCTCCTGGGCTTATTCCAGGAAGGAAAGAAGAAAGGAAGGAAGAAAAGGAAGGAAGGAAGGAAGGAAGGAATACACACCACAGTACTCATGGGAGCACTTTTTGTGGTAGCAGAGTTGGAAACAAAATGGAGGATGGCTGAATATTGGAACACTGTTGAACCACAAGAAACTGATTAGGAAGTCTTCAGTGATACATGGAATTACTTGTTTGAAATGATAAAGAATGAAATAAGCAGAACCAGGAAAACAATGTATACAATGGTCACAATAATATGAATGAAAAGGATTACTGTATAGTTATAATGACCAGTCTTGGTCCCAGAGAGGAGCTGTAGGAGTATGTTTGAGAGCCCCTTTGAAAGATGGGGCTAAGGCTAGGGCTATGGGTTTGGGTTGTTGCATGCTCTGTCAGGTTCTATCACTGTTTCAGTTGGTTTTGCTTATCCTTTATTATAGGGAAAGGCTGATTGGTTGAGGAAAGAAAAATACCAGAAAAAAAAATCCAGAAAAAACTTATGTGAACATAAAAAGCACAAAAGAAAAAGAAAAAATCTTACTAACTGTGTAACCTTAGGCAAGTTATTTAACCCCTATAGACTTCTAAGCCTCTATAGGCAAGTTATTTAACCCCTATAGCTTCTAAGCCTTTTGTGATTCTGAAATTTTTTTAGCTTTTCCAGCACAAAAACCTTCTGATGAACTCTATTGCCTGGATAAGATGAAAGTTCAGTTTCTGCAGCTTGGCATTTCAGTTCCTCTCCAATTTGACCCTGATCTATTCTCAACATCTTTCAGTTAATTATAAAATGATAAGATGCAGTCTGTTATTGATTATCACTGGTAAAGGTCTGCTTGTTCACAACTAATTTCCTCCTTGAGGATGCCCTTGATTTGTGCATAGGTGATTCTCATAAGGATTTTTTGTATGTAGGGGAGTAGACAAATGTGTATTAACTGTTGATGTTTTCTTGAGTCATAAAAGGACTGGGGACTATTTTTTGTTCATCTTTGTTTCATGGATTTCTGTAGCCAAAAAAAAGAAAGAAAAGGAAAGGATCCCTCACTTGGTAAAGTGCCTCTAAGTAGTTAGCTAGGTTGGTTGTTAGGAAAACAGATTTGATGTAATATTAGAGCTATTCTTGAATCCTTTCTGCCAAAGTATATGCTGTACTAGCATAATCTTCAAGAACCTTGGTTTAGCTTTATGTTTAGATGAGCATTTTAAGGTTTTTATTTGGAGATTTAGAGGTTTTTCTTTGTGTTAAGCCATAATTTGTCATTTTATAATTTCCACTCATCATTCCTAGTTTTGCCTTCTGGGACCAAACAGAACACAGCCAGTCCCTCTTCTACATTCTAGGCTTTCGAATACTTGAATACTGCTCTCCTCTCTCTCATAAGTCTTCTCTCTCTAGGTAAATAATCTGAGTTCCTCAACAAATACTCCTATGTTTTTGTGATGTCTCAGAACTGGAAATAAATGGATGCCCATCAATTGGGGAGTAGCTGAACAAACTGTGGCATATGATTGTGATGGAATATTGTTGTGCTTTAAGAAATGAAAAGCAGGATGATTTCAGAAAAACATGGAAAAACTTACATGAACTGATCCAAAGTAATGTGAGTAGAACCAGGAAAACACTTTACACAGTAACAGCAATATTATATGGTGGAGAGCTGTGAATGACTTAGCTATTCTCAGCAATACAGTGATGCAAGACCATCTCAAGGGACTCCTGAGAGAACTGATATTGTCTGACAGACTGAAGCATACTATTTTTTCATTTGTTTTTGTTCACATCTTCTTGTACAAAATAAATAAATGGAAATGTTTTACATGATAACACATGTGTAACCTATATTATATTACTTTCTCAGGGAAGGGGGAATGAATTGAGGGAGGAATCGAATTTGGAACTTGAAACAAAAAAAATGTGGAAAATTATTTTAACAAGTAATTGGGGAAAATATAAAATATTGTTAAAAAAACATTCCTTTGAAATGATCTTCAAGTGCTTTATCATCCTAACAGTCTTCCTTTGCATGCTTCCAGTTTATCCCTGATGTCCCTAGATTGTGGTTTATGGAACTTGAAAATAGTACCGATGTAGTCTGACCAGGATGCAGAGAGTACAGCAGTACTGTCATCTTCCTACTCTTGGATAGTGTGGGCCTCTTAAATGTAGTCTAAAATTTTGTTACCTTTCTTGCTTGCCACATTACACCATGTTTCACACTGAACTTACAGTGTACCAAACTTCATATCTTTTTTCTCAAAGTGGTGCTTAGCTGCACCGCCCACTCCCTCCCCTTCTCCCCCCCAGCCATTTTGAATTCGCGATGTTAATATTTTTCAGGCCAAAGAAATAAGACTTTATCTCTATTAAATTTCATCATATTAGATTCTGCCTGCTATTCCAGCTTATCACACTCTTTTAGCATTCTGATTCTGCTATCTAAGGTGTTGTAATGTTAATTATGTTAATGAGAGTTAAAGATCTTCCCCACTCATTAATGGGTCAGCCCATTAAGGGAAACTTGATTAGGAGAGATTATTTTGTGGGAAGACCCCACAATTTTTGTTAATTTCTAATGAGGCACTGGTTCTCAAGGGTTGTGATACCCTTGGCTCTGAAAAATATATATATATATATATATATATATATACCGTGAAGTGAGGTTTTGTTTTGGGGCTTACTCATTGGAAGTGTATTTGGCCAGGTAAGAGCCCCTCAGTTTTGAAAACCCAGATGTGGATGCGTGTCTCTCTTTGGTAACTATGTATGTATGTTATGGTCAGACAGTTGGATCTGTCCGTTGATCTATGATGTATATATTGCTTATCGTCAGACAGTTAGAAGCCCTGTCTGTTGGTCTTTATTTCTCTGTATTTTCTCTGAAGTTCAATGTTGACTTTTTCCCCTGAACTAAGTGAATGATATATGTTCTTGATTAAAGTAGAGTGTTGACCTCTCAAAAGTTGCTTTCCTTTTAGAAAAGGCCTTCCTGTGTATGCCAGGGCCTTGCCGTTACAGGTGTGAGCTGTTCTTTCCAGTGGGCAGCTAGATGGTGCAGTGGAAAGAGTGTTGGACCTGGAATCGGGAAGACTCATCTTCTTGAGTTCAAATTTGGCTTTATACACTTCTTAGCTATGTGACCCTGGTCAAGTCATTTAACCCTGTTTGCCTTAGTTTCCTCATCTGTAAAATGAACTTGAGAAGGAAATGGCAAACCATTCCAGTATCTTTGCCAAGAAAACCCCAAATGGCATCATAAAGCATCACACATGATTGAAAAGACTGACATGACACACATGACTGAAAAGACGACAATAACAGTCCTTTCCAGCATATGCAAATTTGATAGTTTTGGCTTTGTCTGAATTACTGATAACAGGATTAATTAGCACAAGGCCCAGCATAGATACTTGGAGTACTCCTTAAAAGAACTTTACAGCCTTTTCAGTCAGACTGTTCAATTCAACTTTAAAATCAACTGTACATCTCTACCTTTTCCAAAAAGAATAGTGAAAAAGAATCTAACAGAAGCTTTTCTAAAATCTAGGCACATGATTAGACTAGTAGTTAAAGAGAGTTCTGTATATTTTACCCTGAGGAAAAAAAGAAATGAGGTCAATTTTAATCTGTCCTTGATGGAATCATGCTGGTTCTTTGTGATCATTGTTTCCTACTCCACATATTCACTGACCATATCTTTTATTAATATATTTTATCTAGGATTTTTTAGTAATCAGAGTTAAGCTTCCTGGACTAGCATTTAACCATTCCGGTTCTCCTCATTTCATTGAAAACTGGGTCTATATTTGCTCTTTTCCAAACCTGTGGTTTCTTTCCCATTTTCTGTAATCTTTAAAAGATAATAGACAGTTCTTTGGCCAGTCATGCTAGCCAGTTCTGTCTTCATGTAGTTCGTGTAGGCATGGCAACTTGAACACATCAAGGACTAACTGCGTGCCCGCTTACTCTCTTCCTATTTATCTTGGAAACCTGCTTTCCGTTAGCCATCCTTGTTCTGCCCAGCCAAAAAGATCATTTTTCTTGGCAGAGGAAAGCAAAACAAAGTAAGATTTGAATAGTTCTGCCTTCTCTCCTGTGTACATTATAATCATGCATCCCCCAAACCCCAAACGATAGTCCTATCCAGGGCTGTGCTAGACCCAGTGCTGAACCAATTATTATATTTTCAGCATCAACATTTACACCTCAGCAATCAGCAAACACTACAAATCAAGGCATGACTTGTTTTGGTGGTTGTCTAGACTTAAGAAAGTGATAGAGAAAATGTTAATAATGCAAGTTAAACTTAAAAGTATGTTTGTACATTTCTTTTGGAAAGCCATTTGTTAAACATTTATCAACATACCCTTCTTTGATCCTACTCTTTTTTCAGAATAGCATAGAATAAAACAAGACAAAATGTTTTGGTTGTCCTTAGCCTTCCTGAACATTTTGACATTACTGAAACTATTCTCACAGGTCTGTGCCATAATTTTACCCTTTGATACTTGCCCTTGTTTCCATATTTTCTATAGGACTGTTAAGAATTAAAGTTAGTTTCTTATGTCAGCATTGGTCTTCTTGGACAACACTCCCCTTTTCCTCTTCATTAGAATTGTTTCTCTTTGTATTTTAAGAATTTAATTCTTTAGACCTTTTCATTTCTCCATGGCTAACTCATGCTGTAGAATTTTCAGTCATGAGGTGCTACTATTTCTTTCTCAGAACCTTTTGAAATCTTGTCTCACAAAATATTGAGTAGATGAGCACACCATGTTTTCTTCTTTTTGTTCTAATTTGTTTTTGTAAAATTTTTACTCTAACAAATTCACCTAACATACACAGAAAGCTGATTTTGAAATGATTACCACACTGGTATCTAGTTGTTAATAGACATCTAATTGAATTAAATTATTAAAATATCATTTTGTTGATGTGACTGGATACTTATCAGATGTGTTCAGGGCCTTCCAACTCTCATCTTGAACAAAATATCTGTACTCTGTAAGCATGAGGCTTTTCTGCACAGCCTGTAAACTCTTTAGCTCTGTAATTTTCTTATTCCTAAATTGTGGTTCCAACAATTATTTTTGCTAACTTCACTGATATCCATCTTTGCATTGAAATCACCAAATGTTAGAGAGTGTGTGTGTGCTTGTGTGTTTGTGTGTGATATATGGAATTAGTAGTAAAAGAAAAATAGATTTTTCACCTCCTCATGCTCTGCAGAATATATTGGCACATAAGCTTTAATTATCTTCATTTATCTTCGTGGCCCAGCACTGCAGTACAAGATGACCAAGTGTCCCATGAAATGTTATGTTTTGGGATAACAATAAAATCCACCATATCAAATCCTTTATTTGTATCTCTAAGAATCTGTGAGGTAGTCTTCCATTTCCTAGGAACTAGGGGGAGTACAATGATAAGCCTTGTGAAGCTTATATGTGAGGAGCAAGATTTGACGTACAAATTGGTAAAATGCAAAAGAAGAAACTACAAGTGCATTATAAAAGTAAAACACATTTCTGGGTGAGATTAGAGTTAGCAAAAGAAACTGTTGCTGACTTGGACATGTGTATTGTGGCAGACTAAGTCTTTGATTATCAAGTTAGGATTGAGGAAAGAGGAAAAAAGTTTGATGAATCACTGTGGAGAATGATATGTGGGGTAGCTAATTCACATTTATAATGTTTGATTTTCTTTACGTTGATTTCCTTAGAATAACTTTGAAACACTTAGTTCAAACATTGTTATCCCCATTTTACAGATGAGAGCATATTGCAGCCATAGAGGTTAACAATACCTTCCCTGCCATCACACAAATAAGAATTAGATTCTGGATTTTAACTCTCATGTTCTTCTAATTCAGTCAGTCATTCCGTCAATAAAATATATATTGAACACCTACTATATATTGAACACCTATCGAGCACCTAGCATTGTGTTAAATGCTTAGAATACAATGAAAGGTGCAAAACAGTCCTTACTCTCAAGGAGCCCCTAGTCCAGTGGGAGAGAAAACAAACAGACGTATCCCAGAGAAGCTACACCCGGGATAAATTAGTGATGGTCAACAGAGGAAAGGCACTAGAACTCAGTGATCAGGAAAGGCTTCCAATGGAAGGTAAGTTTTTATCTGGAATGTGAAATAAGCCAGGAGAGAAATATGAAGAGGAAGAGATGAGGCAGGGAGAGAATTCTAGGTGTGGAAGACAGTCAGTGAAAACAGCCAGAGTTGAGGGATAGAACATCTTGTATGAAGAACAGCAAAGAGGCCAGTGTCACTGGATTCCAGGGTATGTTGCACGATGTAATGTGTAAGACAACTATAAAGGTATGAGGTGGGGGGTGGGCAGGACACAGCAGTCATGAAGTCCTTTGAACACCAAATAGAGGATTTCATATTTGGTAGAGTAGGTCATAGGTAGCCACTGGAGTTTATTGAGGAGGGAGGTAACATAGTCAGTGCTTTAAGATCACTTTGGCAGCTCAGTGGAGAATGAACTGGAGCAGGCAATTGCAGTAGTCAAGGCATGAGGTAATGAGGAAAGAAAGGGGTGTGTATGAGAGATGATGGGAAGGTAAAAACAGCAGGACCTGGCCATAGATTGGAAATGTGAAGGGTGAAAGACAGTGAGGGATGATGCTTAGGTTTTAAGCCTGGGTTGACTGGAGGATAATGGTATCCTCAATAGTGATAGGGAAGTTAGGAACAGGGGATGTCTTAGAGGGGCAAGATGAGTTCAGTGTTGGACGTGTTGAATTGAAGAAGGCTAAAAGATGCACTTGGCGGATGGACAAGCAAAACTGAAGGTGCTAGCAGAGAGGTTAGGGCTGGGTAAGTAGATTTGAGAATTATTGGTAGCAACAAGCAAGTGACAAAGCAGCAGGTGCATAAGACTGGGACCTGTAATCACAATCCTGTACGCAGGTGGCCCCGGCCACAGGTCATCTTCTCACTGGAAGAAGTAGGATTCAGCAGACCTCTGGGTGTCTGGGCAGCCTTTTAAGGATCACACTGCTCACCTCCTGGTGTGAGGAAGGGCTTCGAAAAGGTGCCCTAAAAATTGCCTGCTTACTGAACCCTGACCTGATTACCATTGCAGGAGGGGAATCCCTCTCTTCAGTAAAAATATAAAAACAAAATGTAATCTGCCCCCAACGTTCAAATGGACGATTTGTGCCTGACCTGTGGTAGAACATTCCAAGCTCGTACTGGTCTGATTAGCCACAGTCTGACACGCTGAAAGATGACTCTAGCATAGGGATGTCATTTTGGTTCTCATTGAGAAAGAAGGACAATAACCAATCATAGAGATCATAACTGAATCTGTAGGTGTTTATGAGATCACCAGGTGAAATATCATAGCAGAAAATGAGAAAAGGGTCCAGTATGGAGCTCTGTGGGACACATCGGGTTAGTGGGCATGCCTGAAGGAGCATCTAGTGAAAGAGACTGAGAAGTGATCACAGAGGCAGGAGAGCTAGGAGAGAGTAATGCAATGCAAACCTAGAGAGAGAAAAAGGATTAGTGAAGGAATGTCAAAAGCTGCAGAGATATCAAGCAGAATGAGGACTGAGAGCAAGTGAGAGGTCACTAGTAACTTTGGTGAGAGTGAATTGGGTTTAAGGCTTTATGAAAGAAAGAAAAAGAAAAGCAAGGAAGGGAGGGAGTGGGGAGGGAGGGAAGGAGGAAGAAAAGACAGAAATTTAGCCAGTAAACCCCAAGTTAACTGGGCAGCTTCTGGCCACCAAAATTTACCTTCCTTTGGAAGAGAGAAGGAAAGGGAAAGGGAGAGGGAGAGAATGAGCTGTTACCCAGCTAGCTGGTTCCCCATTCAGGCAACTTGGTCTACTCACAAATTGTGTTTTTCCTTCATTTTCAAAGAGGGCCATAACATCAGGAAAATGATCACATGATTTGCAGTTGACTTTGATTTGAGTGCAGGAGGGCTATGCAAGATCACCAGCCTCACTTTCTCCTCAAGAGCCATCATAGATTGGACCACAATAGGTCCCTGTCCAAGCTCCACTTAATGGCTGTTTTTTGGACCCTGCTGGCTTGGAGTGAATCTCTGTGGTAACTGTTTCTCTTTGAAACAGCAACCCTGAGGGCCTTGAGCTCCCAGCTTGACTTTTTTTTTCTTTTTCTAATTAAAGGGGCCATCTCTTGACTACTTCTTTAAGAGGCCTCTTCACTGAATGGGCATTACCTCCCTCTGAGTACCTGAAAAGGCCTTAGCCTAAAAGGGCCAGGGTCTCCCTTTGCATCCTGAGCCATCTTCAGTCATCCTGAAGAATATCTGGACACTGGACCCAGATGTCTCTGGAAGAGAAAGTGAGGTTGGTGACATTGCACAGTCCTCCCTCATTCAAATTCAAATTAGCTGCACTTCATGTTATCATTTTCCTGATGTCGTGGTCCTCTTCAAAAATGAAGGACAGATACAACTTGGTGAGAGTAGTTTCATTTGAATGATGAGGCCAGAAGTTAGAGTGTAGAAAATTAAGAGAGTGAGAGGAAAGGAAGTGGAAATAACAACGAGTTTAGCTCTTAAAGGGGAGAGAAAGATGGTATCATAGCTAGGAGAATGAATGGATTAAGTTAAGGTTTTTTGAGGATGGAGGAGATAGTGGCATGTTCATGGACATTAGGGAAGCAGCCTACTGACAAGGACAGATTGAATATCAGGTAAGAGTGGGGATGATGGAGGGAGCAATCTACTAGAGAAGACCAGATGACATGTTATCATTTATGCCTTTAGAGGGATTTGCCTTGAAAAGGAGAAAGATCACCTTGTTATGTGAGAAAGGGGTGAAGGAGATAGTGTCAGATAGTGTCTGTCTGGGAGATGTGAGATAAGGAGAAGGGGTTTAGCTTCAATTTTTTAATGTTATATGAGAGAAAGTGAGATTCCTGTTTCTGTATATTTATTCTGCCACACCACCCAGTCTCTCACATACCATAAGAGTCAAATACAGGGAACTGAATGATAATCCCACTGATTAGAACCCATGAAGCCAAAATAATCATATAATAATGACAATTGTGATGAACATTATGGAGTGCTTTGAGGTTTACAGTACCTTACCATACCTTCTGATTTGTTCCTTGTGGCAGCCCGGTGGTACAAGTGCTACAGATATTGTTGTTCCCGTTCTACAGATGAGGAAACTTAGTCTGCGAGAGGTTAAGTGACTTCCTCGTGATCACACAGCTACCAAGTGCATGAGGATGAATTTGAACCCAAATCTTACCGACTTTTTGTTCAGTGCCCTATCCATTCAGTATGGGCTGAGTGGAGGTAAAAGTAAAAAGTTCAATTTGAGATTTGTTGAGGTTGAAGTGGTGGCAGGACATGTGTAGATGGATGAGTCATGTCTGAAGCTAAGAATGTAGCTCTGTAGACTGCGGGAGAGAATTTGGGGAAGGGGACAGAGATTTTTAATTCACCTGCATAGATGCAGTAGACAGGATTAAATAAGATGTCAAATGATAGCAGGGCAGCTAGGTGGCCTGATGTACAGAGTGCTGGGTCTACAGTCAAAAAGTTGTTCAGTTGTGTCCAACTCTTTGTGATCTCATTTAGAGTTTTCATGGAGAAGATGCTAGAGTATTTCAAGCATTTTGCCTTTTCCTTTTCCAGCTTATTTTATAGAGAAACTGAGGCAAACAGGATTAAATAAATTGAATAGATTGGTCTTCCTGATTCAGTTAAGAAGACCTGAGTTCAAATGTGGCCTCAGATACTTACTAGCTATTTGACTGTGGGCAAGTCACACTTGGTACAGTAGGAAAAAAAAATGTTGAATTTGATCTGGGTTCAAATATTGGGCTGTGTAACTTATTTTCAGTGTGACCATAAGCAAGTTGTTTACTTAATATCTCTGAGTCTCAGTGTAAAATGAGAAGGTGGGGCTAGATGAATTCCAAGGTTCCCTCCAGCCATAAGCTTATGATTTTCTCAACATGCCAAGGCAGAGACTAGAGAGAGATAAGAGTAGAACTCAGGGCAGAACCTTGGATAACACCCACCCATAGAAACCCTATAGTAGAAGAGAACCAGTAGAGTAGTCACACAAAAAACTTCAGATGACAGTAGGAAACTCAGAAGAATTGTTACATCTGAAGCTATAGGAGACTATCCACAAAAATCACTGGAGTGTAGATTTGAAACTGAAAGGAATCTGTTTATTAATTAGGAAACTGAAGCTCATGGAGGTTAAATGATTTGCTCAGTTTCATACAGGTAATAATGAATGACTGAGGCAGACTTGGGTCCTTTGACTCTGGAGCCGGTGTTCTCTTCCCTCAACCATCCTGCCTTCTGGTGTCAAATTTGCTACAGAGAAACCCTAATTGTGTTGGTTCACATGACAAGCTAGGGCACTTCTACTGTTTTTCATTGTAAAGATAGATACTTTCCTTTCCAAAGCTAGTCCTAGAGCTAAATCATTTGCTTATCAGTCACTCTGACCTTCTCCCTTTGTCACATGTTTCTCTCAGGGGATATGTTTCCTTGTCTGTCGTTTGTTGGAAAGGAAGTCATCTGCCCCAAGTTTTATAGCTGCCAGGGCATGATTCATTAATTAGACAGTCTCATGAGCCATAAATTCTACTTCCAACACACCTACTATCTCTTCTTTCTCTAATTCATGTAAGGGATAACTCGTTAGCATTTTCCTTTTATTGAATGGAATAATGTCTTCAGTATTAATATTTCAATCTTTTCACACATCAGTAAGCACTTTAATTCTTATCTTAAATTTAACTCTGTAGAGTTATACCATGGATATGCCTTTTTATGTAAAAATTCAGTATACAAAGATACTTATTATTAAATGTCTGTACCTGGGATCTGACTTGCTACACATTCTTGGATGACTAACTTACTAGAATTATCAGATTGAATGAATATAGACTAGTATTTCATTCAGTGTGATCCCTGTTCCATTTTTCTTTTCCAAATAAGGTCAAGCTGCCATTTTATTTCTTTTTATTATTTTAGACTATTGACTTTCAAAATAATAAGCTACTTTAAAGCATCAGGAAATAGAGTGAGAGCTCTCACCCTCACCTCTTGCTTGTGAAAGTTTTTAATATAACACAATTAATATATATTAAACAGGCAAACAACATATATTTATATATATGTATGTATGGATACATGTGTATCCATATATATACATACATAAATATTTAGAAAAAGAAGAGGAGAGGAAAGGAGGGGAAAGCAGGGTAAATAGCCAACCTTGAAGTCAAAAACAAGATCAGAATCCTGCTTTTGATGGGTGCTGGATATGTGATCCTGGGTAAATCACAACCTCTCATTGCCCTAGGAAAATCTGTAAGACTGTAAATTAGAGAACTTACTGTGAGACTTTCTTTGTATCCTGAGAGTTTAGCATATTGCCTGGCACCTTACTAAGTGCTTAATGAATGATTTTTGATGGAGAGACTGATCAGAATGGGAGGAATTTCCCTCTCCATACCAAAGAAATCACAGGTACTATTTTCTGAAATTACATTAGGAGGTTTCATAAAAGCTGTATTGAGAAGTTTTGATCAGTTTGTTAGCATCATCGTTTCCTCTTAATATTGAAAATATTGCTATAGAATAATATATTTTGAAATTAATTTCACATGGGAGACAGTGGAAAGTCAGTTAATCAGCAAGCATTTATTAAGTACCTACTGTGTTCCAGGCACTCTACTAAGCACTGGAGTTACAAAGAAAGACAAGACAACTCTTGCCCTCAAGGAGCTCACAGTGGGTACATGGTGGATATGAACAAACTCGAAGAAATAACAAATAAAGAAATTTGAAAAACCTGGAGTAAAGGAAGTCTTTAGGAAAATTTATGATTTTTACTAAGAAAAAATGTGCTTATTTCATGGTTAGAGCAAGGGATAACTGGTGGTTAGCTTGCGCATATTCTACTGGTATCCTTAGTAGACCGAGCAGTCTGAATAGGAGACCCAGCCAGCTGGGTAACTCAGCTCATCCACTCCCATCCGTCCTCCCCTCCACAAAGGAAGGTAAATTTGGCTGGCCTGAGGATGCCCAGTTAACTTGGGGTTTATGGGCCAGATACCTCCCTCCCTTCCTTCCTCCTTTTCTCCTTTCCTTCCTTATCTTTGCCAAAACCTTAGACCCAGTGCCCTTTGAAGCCCATACATTGCACAGCAATAGGTCCCTGCCTAAACTCCACTTGATGGCCGTTTTTGGGACACTCCTGGCTTCAGAGTGATTATCAGTAGTAACTTTTGCTCTTTTCCTCCCACCTGAATTTACATATTTTTTTCTTTTGATCATTAAAGGGATCATTCCATGTTTATTTCTTAAAGAGGCCTGTTCACTAAATGGATATTACCTCACTCTAGAGAGTGAGTAGTACCTGAAGAAAGTACCTGAATAGGCCAAGGTCTCCCATTGCACCCTAGGCCTTCTCCAGTCATCCTGATGAATATCCTGTCACTGGATCCAGACAGCCCAGGAGGAGAAGTGAGGATGGAGGATGGCACAGCCCTCCTTCATTCAGAACAAAATCAAGTGCAAGTCATGTTTTCATCATTTCTCTGATGGCATGGTCTTCTTTGAAAACGAAGGACAAACACAGATAGACTGGTATCCTTACGGTATCAAGAGAATTCAAGAAAGGTCCCAACATGTTGAGTGGATCCCTTGTGGGAGCATTACAAGAGGATGAGAATTGCAGAACATAAGGGTAGGCAGGGATAAGTTGTGATCTGTATCACTACGGTGAAATCCAAATCAGTGAGATCATTTAGGTAATAAGAATTTGGTAAAGACCTACTATGTGCCAAGCACTGGGGATACAATGAAAGGCAAAAACATTATCTCTGCCCTCAAGATCATAGATCTTTTTGAGTGCTTGACATACCAAAAATAATATAAGCTAATTTTAGCTAATACTTTTGGTTTCCTGATCAACATTATTTTTTCTTCCCTCTGAGAAGGAGAATTTTCTTTTATAAGTTTTATTCTTAAGTATGATTTTATTATGACTTAGAGGCAACGATTAGGAGAAGAATGAATTTCCCATTTTATAATGATCAGTGGGAAAGCCAGATCCATTTCCTAGAAATATCTTTTATTTTAGCATCCA
Source organism: Bettongia penicillata ogilbyi (assembly GCA_023548195.1). NCBI lineage: Eukaryota > Metazoa > Chordata > Mammalia > Diprotodontia > Potoroidae > Bettongia > Bettongia penicillata. The sequence goes on from JAJHZJ010000300.1 coordinate 2,959,027, forward strand.
TTGAAGGAAGCATTCTGTAGAGTGAGGCATAATGGGAACTTGGACTGGCTACCATCATTACTTGAGATCTAGGTGGAAGAGTATAGAAGTCCAGCAAGTAGCAGCTGTAAGGTCCGCAAAGTTCTTGCTTCACCCCAACTCCATGAGGATAGGTAGGATGAATGTCTTTAGAGTCACAAGGTCATGTATTTAGAACTGGTAGAGATTTTAGAGGACAGCTAGTCCAACCTCTTCATTTAAAAGTTGAGGCAGCTGAATCCCAGAGAGGTTAAGTGCTTTGTCCCCAGCGCAGGCAGGATTCAGATTCTCCCTCCAAATAAAGGATTCTTTTCACTGAACTGTATTCTCCCTAGTTTACAGGTGAAGAAACTAAGGCAGAGAGAAATTGTGATTTCCCCAGTGGCACAAAATGGCCAGGTGTTGAATGCAGGGTCTTTTGACCCCAAGTCTAGTAGATTTGTTGTTGCTACGTTAACTTTTTATGTCCACTATATATAAGAAGGGGATGAGAAATCATGCTTTTAGCACCTGTTCCTCAGAAATGTGGTGCACTGAGTGACAGTTATTCTGAAATTCAACAAATATTTATTCTATGGGAGGCACTTAAGGGACAAGATGTGCAAAGATAAGTCATATGTGGCTCTTTCTCAAGGAGACAAGAGATAAACATTTCATTATGTCTCAGGAGTTGAAACAACACAATGATTTGACTGTTTCAAAATGTCAGTAAGGATGTGTTAGTTCTATTTTTTTAGATGCTAATTTGTATACAAAATATATGCCCAGTCAAACAAAAGGAGGCATTTTTTTTAATCCACTAGAGAAACTAGGACAAAGCTGACTAGATATTCTCAGTGGGTTCTGGGGTGAGTGTAGTTGTTTAATGGAGTGCTAAAGCTTAAACAGGAATAATGGCTCTTCTGAATTCTACAACTAGGATGGGCAGCTTGGTGCAGTAGGAAGAGCCTTTCATTTGGAATCAGAGGATCTGGGTTCTAATCCCAGCTGTATTATTTCCATTGTGTTCTTGGACAAGAAGTTACTTTACCTCTCATCAAAATGAGGAGAGGGTATGACGAAATGATATTTAATATCAATCAGTAAGCATTTACTAACCCCTTACCAAGGATTCGGCACTGGAGGTACAAAAGGTAAATCCCCCCAAAAAAGTTTATAAGGAACTTTCCAGCTCATAAGTATTGTGATGCTATGAACATCTTGGTAAATTGTGCTGCAAAAGTCCAAAGATAATACAAAGACATTTCACACTAGACATCTTCTGGAAGTTGGTCACAGAGCAACACTACATTATCACCATTTCTCAGGGATCAAAGGGGCTAAGCTTCAGGTCATGGAACATCAAGATCCTTGGAAACATTCATGATTTCTTTTTATATCACACTATATAATGGATTCATTTTAATAATAAAATTTCCCCATTGTCTGGTAAGTAGATCACAGGTGCCATGATTTTACAGATGAGTAACCTGATTTTTTTTTCTCTTAGTAAACTGATTTCAACCCAAGAAATGTTTATCATGTATCTATATGCATGCAGAATGCTATGCTAGGCACTAGGGATGGGAAAAAAAACCAGAAAATTTCCTGTCCTCACAGCATTTACAGTCTACCAAGGAAGGTAGAGGGGAAACAACACAATTCACAACTGCATAAATGTCAATGGGAATTCCTAGGCTTAATGTTGTATCATTTCCAAGTGTCCAAGTGTCGCTATTATTTTCTTATTATTCATTCTGTGTGTGTCTGCATTATTAGGCCAATTGCAGTAGAACATCACTAATGACTAAGAGACTGATTGGAAATCACTAAATGTGGTAGATTAGTAATTATGCCAAAAAAGTAATTAAAAATCAATGCAATAAGCAAGGAGTTAACAAAAAAGCCAAGACTCCAGCTGTATCAATTAAGCTGCTTTATGATTCAATGAGAAGCAGACATCATTTGTGACTGGGATGCCACCTAACAGTGTAATAAATGTTTTCTGATGGTTTATTTGCTGGTTTGGGAAACATGGTGATAAAACTAGCACGAATGAGGCCAGTTGCATTTCAGGATTGACTTCATTGCACTGCTTTTCACCAAAGACCTGGGAATTTATGGTTTGCTGGATTTCATGCTAAGTAGAAGAGAGGCTTGGATTTTGCAATATAAATCTTATGAAGATTTTAATATTTTTGAATGTTGATTTCTTTGTCACATTGGGATACAAGAACCCATCCACTTGATATATTAACAAATAAACGAATTACAAACTAACCAAACTTTGTGTGTGGGTTGATGTGGAGGAAATCAACTCTCATACTATAGACTTCTTCAATGGAGAAGGCAGTACTGAGAATTATTGGATGACTAATTTCATTTCTTTTTTAAAATAAAGTTGGGAGGGGGCTAGAAATGGCATTGCATTTAGAAGTGAATTATCTCTCTCTTTTATTGTTACAGATTCAAGGGAAGAGAAAGAATTCAAACTCTGAAATTTGGGGGGTTAAATATTGTAGTTTTATTAATGATTTGAACAAAACCCAGAATGCAAACTAAGTGTAAAGTTAAACAACATCAGGGAAGGAATTTGTAGTCAGAAAAGCAAGAATGCTTAAATGGAAGTGAATTTATACTACACTTAGTGAGAAACAAAATATCTGAGCTGGAAGAACATCCAGTTCCTCTCCTATATGAGGCATGAATCTCATCTATGACATTCATCAGTTTCATCAAACATCCACCCAAAGACTTGGAGTGAGAAGTGGCTCGTTGCCTTGGGAAGCAATTTGGTGCATTTTTTTCAACAGCTCTGATTATTAGAAAGGTCTTTCTTTTTTATCATGAAGCAAAATTTAAGGTCCACTTACCCTACTTTTTTGCCTTCTGGAGCCATGTAGCATACTGGTAGGTCTAATAATAATTACTGATAGCTGTCTCATTCCTTCCTCCCCAACTTCCTTCCAAGTCTCCCCTTCACCTGGCTGAAAATACCCCATTCCTTCCAACAATTTTTCTTTCAGTTAAGTCATGACAATCAATTTCCCTATGGTTTCAATGATGACATCCCTTTCACTTCCTTGATGATAATATACCTCCCTTACCACCATTGCTCCACATGTGCTGACTTTACTTTTTAGAATGTAAGCTCCCTTAGCACAGAGACTATCCTACCTTGTATATCCCAAAAGGTTAGCAGTGCCTGGCAGATAGTAAGCATTTAACATATATTTTTCATTCATTTGTTGTTTTTTTCTAAAAATTCAATTTTATTTTGTTTTTATTTTTGAATGATCTCTTTCCCACCTCTCCTCTATCCATTGAGAAGGCAAGAAAATGAAAAAAAATAACAAATATGTATATTCAAGCCCCCCAAATTTCCACATTAACCATATCTAAAAAAAGAAGAAAAGAAAAAAGAAAATATGATTCAGTCTGCCCTCTAAGTTCATTAGCTCTCTCCCCGAACATGGATAGGATGTTTTATCATGAATCTTTTAAATCTGTTGTTGAGTCATTTCTGATTTGAGGTTTTCTTGGCAAAGATACTGGGGAAATTGAGACAAACAGGGTTAAGTGACTTAACGAGATTCACACATCTAGAAAGTGTCTGAGGCTGGATTTGAACTCTGGTCCTTCTGACTCCAGGAGCAGCACTCTATCTAGCTGCCTTTTGAATTTATGGGTAGTCATTGTGTTGATCAGAGCCCTTTAGTCTTTCCAAGTCCATTCATTTTTAGAGCAAAAGCTACCACTATGTGCCAGGCATTGGGCTTGAGGGATACAAGGACAAAAATTAAAAAACATTTCTTTTCCTCAAGGAGTTTGGTTTCTATTGGGCTCATATGAAATGATTTAGAGGCTTCTTATTCAGTGAGATGGCGTATAGATTGTGCCTGCTTGTCAGTGTCCATATCCTTCTTAGAATATGTTCAGCACTGACCACAGTCCTTTAGATGTGGTCTTACCAGGGTACTGAAATTGTCACTTACCTTGTTCTTCACGAAGTAGTTTTTTCCTAATGCAGTTGACAATTACATTAGGTGTTTCTGGCTGCAATTGCACTGCTGAATCATTATGAGTTTGCAGTCCACTTTAAAACCTCATGCTAGCTAGGCGATATCAAGAGGCATATTGTCTATTGCAAGTGAGATGATAGTGATACTGTACATGGACCTGGTTAGATCATATTTTGAGCAATGAACTAAATTATGGGATGTCACAATTTAGGAAAATCATGAACAATCTGTAGTACCTCTAGAAGAAGGTACCTGGAGTGGTGAAAGGATTAGAAAAACATGCTATTTAAAGATTGATTTAAAGAATGGGCTTGGTTAGCATAGAAAGGGAAGAAGTAAGAGATGATAAGTGAGCTGCTTTTAAGTAGTTGATGCGTTCTTTTGTGGAAAAGTGATTAAACATATTCTTTTTGATCCCAAGAGCTAGATTTTTCTGGTATAGATAGAAAAGTGGTACAGAGAGTCAAATTTCAGTGTGCTGTCAGAATAGAATCCCTAATGAGCAGAGGTGAATGTAAGTTCTTTGAAGGGACTGTCTCCCTTGTATTTTTATCCCCAGTTCCAACCCCTGATTGTTGATAGATTGAAAACTAGAAAGGACTTCCTCAGGAATTGTGATGTGTTCCTTGTTCCTTGAAATGTTAAAGCAGATAGAGAATGACCACTTGCCAGAGCATATTTGAGGAATATGATGATTGGATCTAGGCTAGACCCCAAGATCCCTTATTTTTCTAAGCTTCTCTAAGTCCTTTATACTGGAATTATTTTCTAGCCGTGTCGCTTTCAAATTTAATGGAGTTTACATTTCTGTGCTGTAAAGCTAATCATGGCAGCATACCTGAGGACTGCTGCTGTGAATAATTTGAGAGTCTAATTGGATACCCTCTATTCAGCGGTAAATTAAACGTTGTTCAATAAAGTAAAGCGTAACATTCATAGCAACATCCTTAAGCAAAACATATCATCTAATACATATATGTATCTCATAACACTCAGTTTTTCATATGGCACATAGCCTATATCACTGCATCCCCAAAGTCAGAGGGTTCCAGGATAGGGTCTTCCCCAGCATGATGCATCCTTAAGGGGTAACAGAGAATACTACCCCATCCACTCCTAGGCTATTTAAGTCTCCTTAATCAATACACAGTGTCCAAGTAAAGGCCTCTCTCATCTTGACTCAAAGCTGACTTCTAAACCCCATGGCTCCTCCAAACTCCATGGGCCAACTGCTCCCAGCTTTTGCCTGGGTTCACCCACAGGCAACGCTCTGCTCCTGCTCCTCATCTCAGCTCACAGAGACTGTTCCACTCCTAACTCTTCCTGCTTCTGCCTGATAGCAGGCACCAAGGGCTCCTACCCACAGCTTGTTTCTAAGAAAACAAAGATTAACAGGGCAATATTTATACACATTACCAGTGCCATCATCTCAATTCACTCATAAAGACCAATAGATAGGACTTCTGTCTGAGAAATTAACACAGATCAACAGATAGGACTTCTGTCTGAGAAATCAACATAGATCAACAGACAGGGCTTCTGACATCACAAACATTCTTTCTGTTAGGCCTCCCCACAAGCAAGTTCCCCTAGCCTGCTCACAGCCACTTCTCTCTCAGCTTTGCTTCTCTCTCCAAGCAATACAATATGTATAGTGTTTCCAATCAAAGATTCTTGATAGATTCAATCAAAGGCAATTGATTGGCTAAAACTCAATCCAGAAAAACAGCAAGAAATCCTACTATGCTTGCCATTACCTATGCCAGCATCTACTGCCTTGATTAAAAGGTTGAGTGAAAGAGGTGAATAAAGCCTTCAGGAAAAACATTAATGATTTTTCTTGGCAAGATAGTCACTGTTTTGTGAAAATATAGTAATAATAACAACTGTAAATTACAGAAGGTTTAATTTTAAGGAGTCCAGAGTTCCTGATCAACACAGGTCACACAAGTGAATAGTAGGAACTGAGCACCATTAGATATACTGTATGTTACAAAAATTTAGCACTTATTAAAAATCTTGCAGCACATAACCTAGCGGCCAGAATGATATATCAAAAGCTCATTATCTTTCATGGACTGAGAGACAAGACATCCAAATACATCCATGTTGCTAGTGCTTTGCCTGAAGGCTATGTCTTCATCTGCTTTATTCAACATTTTTATCTGTGATGTGGATGAAAACAGAGAAGGCTTATACATTAAATTTACTGATGATGTGAAGCTAGGAGATATAGGTAACACATTGGATCTGAAAAGGTGCTACAAATACAGATTTTAAAATATAATAAAAACTCAGCCAGTAAACTGTACTAAAACTAAAACTTTATCTCAGACTCATTTGTTGCCTGCCATCACCCAGACACAGCAATGACTCCCAAAAACTTAAGAGTAACATTATTGATAGATGTTTAGATAATCAACGAGCTCTGGGAGTGAGAATCTTTCAAAATATAGAGACCTAGCAAGGAGATTAAAATCGCGTGGGAATAAGATGAGGATGCACATCAGCCCTATTGTCTTATCTGCTCCTGGAGTTGCATGGAGAATGCTTTTGGTGAACCTGTAGAAGGCTTACATTCCAATCCTTTTTTTTTAAACTGAAAAATTAGTTGTTATATCTGTTTGCATAACAGTATGTAGAATGTTAAATAGAAAAGAAAAATAGCAAGATAGAAATTTATCTGAGGAGCATCTCTATCTAAATATATAAGGGAAAGAGAAATGAAAAAGTAGGACGGAGGGAAATACACAGGTAGTATCCATAGCCATAAATGTAAATGGGCTAACTCATCCATAAAACAGAAGCAGATAACAGAATGTATTAAAGACCAGAATCCAACAATTTTTGTTTGTAAGAAAACACTCGAAAGAGAGGGACACATACAGAGTAAAAATAAAGGACTAGAGCCAAATCTATTGCACTTCAGCTGAGGTTTTTTAAAAAAGTAGGGATTGTAATCATGACGTCAGACAAAGCAAAAACAAAAATAAACCCAATTAAAAGAGAGAAGCAGAGAAACCACATTTTCCTAAAAGGTACCATAAAAGGTGAAGGAATATCAATACTAAAAATATATGCATTGAATGGCATAGAATCCAAATCCCTAAAGGACAAGTGAAATGAATTATAGGAGGAAATAGTAAAACTATACATGGGAAACCTCAACTTTCCCCTCTCAGAACTAGATAAATTTAACCATAAAATAATGAAGAAAGAAGTTAAGGAAATGAATAGAATATTAGCAAGGTAAAATATGATAGACCTCTGGAGAAAATTGCTGGGAATAGAAATGAGTGTACCTTTTTCTCAGCTCTACATGGTACCTTCACAAATAATTGACCATGTGTTAGGACATATAAGTCTTACAATCAATGGCAGAAAAGCAGAAATAGTAAATGCACCCTTTTCAGACCACAGTGCAATAACAATTGCATTCAGTAAAGGGCTGTAGAAGCATGTGGGGAAGTTAGGTGGTGCAGTGGATAGAGCACCAGTGCAAGAGTCAAGAGGACCTGAGTTCAAATCTCACCTCAGACACGACACTCACTAGCTGTGTGACATTGGGAAAGTCCCTTAACCCCAGTTGCCTCATCCTGGGTAATCTCCAATTATCCTGATGAATATCTGGTCACTGGATTCAGATGACTCTGGAGGAGAAGTGAAGCTGGTGACCTGCACAGCCCTCCCTCACTCAAAGTCAAGTGCAAGTCATGTCATTATTTCTCTGATGGCATGGTCTTCTTTGGCAATGAAGGATGAACACATACAGAAGCATAAATTAAAAATTAACTGGAAACTAAATAATTCTAGAGAATGAGTGAGTCAAAGGACAAATCACAAAAACAATACTTTCATTGAAGAGAAATGAATGCAATGAGCCAACATACCGAATTTTATGGGCTATAACCAAAGCAGTATTTGGGGGAAATTTGATACCTCTTAGAGTGCTTAAATAAAAGAGAAAAAGAGAAGATCAGTGAATCAGGTGTGCAATTTAAAAAACTGGAAGAACAAATTAAAAATCCTCAGTTAAACACCAAATTGGGAATCCTGAATATCAAAGGAAAGATCAATAAAATTGAAAATAAGAAAACCATTGAACTTATAAATAAAACTAAGAGCTTGTTTCATGAAAAAAACCCCAGTAAAATAGGTAAGCCATTGGATAATTTGTTGAAAAATAAAGAAGAAAGCCACATTACCAGCATCAAAAATGAACAGGGTGCATTCGCCACCAATAAAGAGGAAAATAAAACAATTATTAGAAGCTGTTTGCCACTTATATGCCAATCAATCTAGCAAACTAAGTGAAAATGGATGATTATTCGCGAAAATGTAGATTGCCCAGATTAACATGAGGAAATAGAATACTTGAATATCCCTTTCTATCTTGGAAAAATAAATTGAAAAAGCTATCAGTGAGCTCCCTAAGAAAAAGTCCCCTGGACCAGATGGATTCACAAGTTAGTTCTACAAGCATTTCAACAAAATTAAATTTCAATACTATACAAACTACTTGGAAAAATAGACATGGAAGGAATGATACCAGTTTATTTTTACAATGCAAATATGTTATTGATACCTGAACCAGGAGGAACAGAGAAATAAAATTATACACCAATTTCCTTAATGGATATTGATGCAAAACTTTGCAGAATATAAAATAAACTCATATAATTCATCATTATTTCTATATGATACTAACAGAATAGTATAACAGGAAGAGAAAAAAATTCCATTAAAAATAACTGCAGACAATATAAAATAATTGGGAGTCTGCCTGTCAACACAAACTCAGGGACTCTGTGAACACGATTACAAAATGCTTTTCACATAAATATTGTCAGATTTAAACGGTTGGGGAAATATTAATTGCTCATGGGTAGGTCAAGCCAGTACAATAAAAATGTCAAATCATTCTGAGTTTATTTACTTATTCAGTGCCATAACAACCAAACTACCAAAACTTTTTTATAGAGCTAGAAAAAAATAGTAAGAATTTCATTTGGAAAAACTAAAAATCAAGAATACCGAGGGAATCCATAGAAAAAATGTGAAGGAAGGTGCCTTGCAACCATATTACAAAGCAGTGATCATCAAAATAATCTGGTACTGACTTTGAAATAGAGTAGTAGATGAGTGGAATAGATTAGGTATATAATACGTAGTAGTAAGTGACCATAGTAGTTCAGTGTTTGATAAAAGCCAAAGATGCAAGTTTTTGTGATATTGAACAAAAATTTCTGGGAATATTGGAAAGCCATTTCACAGAAACTAGGTATAGACCAACATCTCACACCATATGTACCTAGATAATTTTAAAATGGATACATGATTTTGACATAAAGGTTTCTATCATAAACAAATTGGGGGAGCATGTGAAAATTTTGCCTGTCAGGTCTTTGGATAAGGGAAGAATTTATGAACAAATGAGATATAGAACATTATGGAACATAAAATGGATAATTTTGATTATATTAAATTGAAAAGGTTTTGCACAAAGAAAACTAGCACATTCAAGATTAGAAGGAAGGTAGGAAACTGAGTAAAATAATTTCACAGCAAGTTGTTGTGTTAACCGCCTCATTTCTCAAATATGTGAAGAACTGATTCAAATTTATAAGAATACAAGTCATTCCCCAGTTGATAAATACTCAAAGGATATGAACAGCAGTTTTCAGAAAAAAGAAATAAAAGTTATCTATAGTCATATAAGAAATATTCTAAATCACTATTGAACAGAGAAACACAAATTAAAATAACTGTGAGATACCACTTCACATCTATCAGATGGGCTAACAAAGAAAGAAAAGGAAAAATGACAATGTTAGTGGGGTTATGACCTGCTCCCACTATTCTGGAGATCAATTTGGAACTATGCCCAAGAGGATATAAAACTATACATGCCCTTTGATCCAGAGATACCAATATTAAAGAGATGAGGGAAGGGAAAGAAAGAGGAAAAGGACCTATATGTACAAAAAATATTTATAGCATCTCTTTTTTGTGGTGTCAAAGAATTTGAAATTGAAAGGATGACCATAAATTGGGAAATGGTTGAACAAGTTGTGGTATATGATTGTGATGGAACACTATTTTAGTATGAGAAATGATGAGCAGGATGGTTTCAGAAAAAATCTGGGAAGATATATATAAACTGATGCAAAGTAAAGCAAGAAGAACCAGGTGAACACTGAGCACAGTAATAGCAATATTAAATGATTTATTTTCTTTTGCAACACAGTTAATATGCAAACATGTTTTATGTGATGTCCCATGTATAACATATGAAATTACCTTCTCAAGGAAGGGGGAAGGGGGAGGAGAGGAATGAAAGGAGGGAATTTGGCACTTAAAATTAAAAAAAACCAAATATTAATTTGTACATATAATTGAGAAATCGTTAATGAAATAAATAAAAATATATTGAGGGAAAAAGTGTTTTTCTCAAGTCTTTATGGCTCATTTTTGTGTCTGAGTGATGATGAGTAACAGTTCAGTATGAGATAATATTCTTGTTATTGTACAGTTTATGAATGAATTTATTTAGGATATTTTTAAAATCTGTGTTTTTAGCATCTTTTTGAATGCAGTGTGTTACACAGCACCCCTAGCTTTGGGTCATTGCCAAATTTAATAACTATGCATTCTCTGTTCTCGACAGCTAGAAGGTAAATCAGAAACCACTGAGTCCAAAGTCCTCATTTTCTATTGTTCAGTCACTTCAGTCATGTCCAACACTTCATGAGTCCATGGAACGTAGCATGCCAGGGTCTTCTATGTTCCACTGTCTGTCAGAGTCTGTCCAAGTTCATGTTCATTATTTCCTTTTCTATCCATCTCATTCTTTCCCGTTCACTTTTTCTTTTGCCTTCAATTTTCCCCCAGATCAGTCTTTTCCAACTACTCCCATCTTCTGATTATGTTGCCAGAATAGTTATGTTTTGGCTTCAGTATTTGAGCTTCCAGTGAATAGTCTGAATTAATTTCTTTAAATATTGACTGATTTGATCTTCTTGCTTTTCAGTGAACTCTCACACCATCACAGTTCAAAAGCAGCTAGCATTTATGTAGAATTTTAAGATTTACAAGCTACTTTACAAATATTATTTCATCTGATCCTTACAACAACCCTAGAAGTTAGGTCCTATTATTATCCCCATTTTACAGTGAAGGAAGTAGAGGCAGAGAGAGGGTTAGTGACTTGTCCAGGGTAACACATGTAGTATGTTTCTGAGACTGGATTTGAACTCTGACCTTCCTGACTCTGAGCCCAGCACTCTATCCATTGAACTACCAACCATTCTCACAGCTCCTTAGAAAAGAGTAAATGTAAATTTGCATTATTCCTCTGCACATTGAAATATTTTTTTAGTTTGTGTTTTCTGTAGGGAGTATCTATCAAAGGTGTTTGTTTTCAGCCACTTTCTGCTAACAAGTCCACACTAACTTTTAAAATTGAGAAATTATTTCTTAATTCTTGAGGTATTTCTTAATTCAAATGGGAGGTAGAGTCAGCAAAATGTAAGCTGAAATCCTACCTCTCATGCAACCCAATTGTGTGAAGTTGGGCAAGTCACTTTGCCATTCATTGTTCCAGGCAAGTTACAGATAAGGCAGAGATCTACATTGCTTTAGGGATTTCTTTCATCAGGAGTTCTTTGGACCAGTGAAAATGTCACTCTAGTCCAAAAGCCAGTATGTAAGCTGCTGTACTAGGTTCTGGGATGTGAAAGTATCCTTACCCTAATAAGCTTTTGTCTGCTGGGGATTGGACATGAGAGGGTGCATGGGGCAGGGCATGCAGCATAGGAAGTAGTATAAGATATGTGTACAAATAAGGATGTAAAAGGAAGAATATGAGAAATAAGTAGGCAGGTAGTATAGTAGATAGAGTGATGGGCTTGGAATCGGGAAGTCCTAAGTTCAAATCCAGCCTCAGACACTTACTAGCTATATGACTGTGGGTCCTGTGTGCCTCAATTTCCTCATCTATCAAATGAGCTAGAGGAGGAAATGGTAAATTTCTCCAGTATCTTTGCCAGGAAAACCCCAAATGGAGTCACAAAGACTTGAATACGCCTGAGCAACAACAACCACAGAATATAATAGAAGCAAAGGAAAGATCCAGAAAGATCCAGTCTCTAAACATTTGAGGAATAAGAGCTCACCTCTTAGATAAAATACGGTCAGTCTCAGTATGAGCACTTAATGTCCTCTGATATATGATGCCCATTTACTTCCAGCTTAACTGGACATTATTTCTTTTCATGTACTGTGTGTAGCAACCAAGTTGGACTTCTTGCTGTTCCCTGAACTCAGCATAGCCTCTCTCACCTCTCTACTTTCTTGGCATCTGTCTCCAGCTTCTGTAATGCCCTCTCTCATTTCTGAAGCCACAGCACCACCTGTTTTAACCATTTTTTTTGCCTTTCGTTTTGGAAATCTGGTGAAGCCTATGGACCCTTACATAGCTACAATTAGATGTTTTTGTCTTTGGGGCAGGGATGAAGCAACCACAACTGAGACAAAACTGCAAGGATATTATGTAGGTGCAGTTCTATGGCTTTCGTGTCTTCCCAGTCTTGTTACACCTTAGTCCTGTACACGTACATACTGTGCACTTCTTTGCATGTCCCACTCCATCTCTCAACTCTGGGCATATTCACTGGCTGACTCCCTTTCTTGGAATCCTCTCCCTCCTCATTTCTGCCTTCTGGCTTCTATCAAATGTTAGCTAAAGACTCACTTTTTGCAAGAAGCCTTTCCCAATGCCTCTTAACCTTAGTTCCTTCTCATTGGTATTACCTCCAATTTATTGGAGATATATCCAGTTATATCCAATTTACATATATTTTTTATGTACGTATATACACAAAATGAGATATATGTATCCATATATGTACGTTTTTGTAAACAAGATATATGTTCAATATGCACACATATATTTACCAATAAGAAAAGTTGTATATGCATGTATATTTATTTAATATTTGTTGATACATTGTTTATACATAAAAATATGCATTGTTTATATATGTATATACATATACATTGTTTATACACATTATTTGTATGCTGCTTCCTCCATTAGACTGTGAACTCAATGAGAGCAGGGATTTATTTATTCACTTACTTATTTCTTTGTCTTTTTTATATACCTAGTACTTAGCTTTGTGCTTAATAAACACTTGAATTGACTTTTGTTGCCATTTTACTTCAGGAAAAAGAGTCAGGGAAGTAAAGGGAGAATGTTTACCATGATCTTGGGATGAAGAAAAGGTTGGTTCCTTAATTATGTGCCTGTGATTGATTATATGCTCACTGGTCACCTGCCATAAGAGAATTGACACAGCCTTCTGTTCCATTCCAATAGCCAAGATCTTCCCGGGCTTAGTGCCCTCAAAGGGTATGGAATGCATTCCTCTTGTCACACACCAGCCATGCTGTAGCTGTGCTGGGGCTGATCTTATCACCTTGCCCAGTAAAGCCATCCAAAATCCATTTTACATGTTGAGCTGCTTTAAATAGGAGGCTTGAAGACTAATTCAGCATTTTAATGCCAATTGCTTGATTTATATAAAAAAATCCTTTGTAGAAACATCACATTTCGATTAAGAGGGATTACAGCTTTAAATGTGAAATGTTTTATAGGACTAATTTATTGCTTCACTGCTGTCAGTCCCTCCAAGCAGATTTGTTCATCTGTTCCACTGACAGCCAGCCAGATTTTTGTTCTCCTCTACTCCCAGTGTACCTCATCTGGACTTGGAACTTCCTTGGGGGTTGAGAGACATTTTGCCAATGAGCATGGCACAGACTGCAGGAGCAGAATTGCTTTTAGTCAGTGTGGAATTGGTAGAAGCACACAAGGGGGGCCTGTGTAGTCCTTAAAGAAGAAATATTAGGAAGCTCACTTGGAATAAGGCTAAAAGACATGCAAGGGGATTGAAAGAGGGGGTGGGATGTACCATAGATCTTATATTTGGCAATATTTGGTATCATAGAAAGATCACTGGACTTGGAGGCAAACTCTAGTCTGCATCTCCTGTTCTATCTGGTTTTATCTCCATTGCACAAGATGCCTCTTCCAGGTTAAACTTATCATATCTGATCTCATCACCATGCTTCTGACTCAAGCCTTGACCGACACCTCCCTCAACCTAGCCTCCTCTCCCCACCTCCAACTGAAGGGCTGGAGGGTAGAATATTAAACTCCTCCAGATGCTCTCCTTTATTTATTCTTCAGTCCTTTTCAGTGAGTGACCCATTTGAGATTTTCTTGGCAAAGATACAGGAGTGGTATGCCATTTCCTTCTCTAGTTCATATTACAAATGAGGAAACCGAGACAAACAGAATTAAGTGACTTGCTCAGAGTCACACAGGTAGTGTCGGAGGCAGGATTTAAACTCAGATCTTCCTCACTCCAGGCTAGGTGCTCTATCCACTACCCTTTACAGCAAACAGAAACCGGACTTTATGACTCACTCTACTCTGCATCTACTGCTCTACCTGGTTCCAACTCCATAGATCAGGATGCCCCCCATGCCAGTACCCCCTGTGTTCCAATAACTCACCCCTTTTTGCCTCTTTTGGTGTGTTGTCTCCCCATTAGACTGTGTGCTCCTTGAGAATAGGGACTGTCTTTCTCTTTATTAATTGTATCGCCAGTGCTTAGCACATTAGTGTATCAGTGCCAGTGCCTGGCACATAGCAGACATTTAACAAATATGTATTAGATCAGATTGGATTGAGATTCTAACTTTGATCAAGTCAGTTAATTTCTCTGAATCTTGATTTGCTCATCTGCAAGATGGAGATGGTGATACTTGTGCTTTCCATGTCATGAGATTCAAATGAGATAATATATAGGAAAGCACTTTGTACCTGTAGGGCCTAGAAGTCCTTTTCCACACTGTGGAATGTAAGTGTTAGGAGAACCCGTAATACCAAGGTTCTCCAAGTTTGCAAAGCCTAAAGATCCTGGGTAAGACCTTGAGAGGTGAGAAGTATTGCATTGGGGTGAGAAAGCCTGAGACAGTTAAGAAGCAGGGATTCTTACGTTGTTAAGACAGGAAGCACAGTGGTTAGAGCATTGAGCCTGGAGTCAAGAAGGCCTGAGTTCACATCCAGCCTCAGACACTTATTAGCTGTATGACCGTGGGAAAGACACAACATCAGTTTCCCTCAGTTTCCTCACCTGTAAAATGGGGATAATAGTAACACCTACCTTCCCAGGGTTGTTTGGAGGATATGAAATAATATTTGTAAAGTACTTAAATTATTATCAATTTCATTATTACCTGTGAAGGTATGTTACTGATCCTCATGTTTAAGTTGCTGCCCTTAGGTACATTGGTTTGATATAAGGTAAAACTAAGTGAAAATTAGAAGCTCCTAAAGTGACATGAAGCTGCCTTGGGAGCTAATAGGTCCCCTTTCACTGGAGATTTTCGAGCACCTCGTAGCTGTTTTCCAAGGATGGTAGAGAAGGGATTGCTTCTCAGGTGCAGGTTGGATAAGGTTTTCTCTGAGCTCTTTCCTAAAGCTGAGATTCTTTGATAAAATTATGTTCTATCATGTCTCCCATTTTCGTTTTCCTCCATATCCCTCTTCTTTCTTTTCTTTTTTCTTTTATTAATCTGTTTCTCTGCTTCTTGTATAACTTTTCATCTTTCTCTGATCTTTCTCAAAATCATGGGTGGGGAGGATGGGAAGGATGAACAATCTGCTAAGGACTATAGTTAGTATTCTTATTTTTCTTCTTCCAGTTGCCCCACATCCACAACTCTCCAACTTTTCTGGTAGCTCAGTGGTCCTCACTTGAAAATGTTCCAGACCTAACAGGGTCACAGGATGTGGGAAAGAAGCAAATTAAGCAATAGATTTCCCTCCTCCTATTACTGGGTCTCTCTACCCTAATTTTGGCTGTTGGGTATTTAATGGATTTATATAAGCCTAGGGCTCAGCTCACAGAGATGCATCATTTGCTTTAGTTCCAACATCACTCTTGATAACTCATTGCCATTATATTCAGCTCATAGTTTATCCACAAGTGACTTATCCATAATTGGTTTTGAATCCTAGCACCTTTATGACTAGGTTGTCTTCAGTGAATGCTAAAACTTTTACCCAGTGGTCATAGCTCTTCCATCTGAATTAGCTCTTTGGTCATGAGTGGTTTCCAGTACATGTTGTCTTTCCAACACCCATAGTACTTCGTCTTTGTCCTGTACAACACCTTTTCTAGGAGTTTTTCTTGGATAGAGGCCCTCCTAGAGCTGTAGAGAATATCTTCTAACTTCAGTCTGAATTTGGCCAATGTGAAGCCCAGATAGATTTACTGGAAAAAAAGAAAGATTAAGTCAATTCAGCAATCATTCTTGGAAGGTGCTTACTGATATTCTATAGGAACATTGAGGACTGTAGCTCCTATGATTCCTGCTGGGTGCTAAGTTTCTAAAAAAAGAAAAAAACTACTAAGGAATGTGATTAATCTGTGAGTAAGCATTTCTTAATTGTCTATTGTTTATAAGGCATTGTGCTGAACACTGGAGATACAAAGAAGGCAAAAATAGTCCTTGACCTCCGGGACCTTAAAGATTAATGAGACAGTCAACACAGAAATCATTGGATACATACAAAATACCTAAATAGTGGACGGAAAGTAATCATAGACAAGAAGGCATTCTCAGGGACCAGGAAAGTCCTGTGGAAAGTAATATTTGAGTTGAGTCTTGAAGGAAGTCAGGGGTCATGGACTCCAACATGCCTTCATGAAAAACTAACTTCTCTTCCTTTTGACTTATAAATAGGGGGATACTGTAGATATAGTTTACTTTAGGTTTCAGCAAAACTCTTCATGTTTCATGCTCTCCTTGCAGCTAAGATGGTGGGATGGAACTAGATAATAGTGCAGCTAGATTATTCTTGTTTGTCTTTTATACGCAGAGGACTGTGGCATCAGGGAGATGATGACATACTTGCAGTTGACTTTGATTTGAGTGAGGGAGGGCTCTGCAAGATCACCAGCCTCACTTTTTCCTCCAGAGCCATTTGAGTCCAGTGGCAAGATATAAATCAGGATGACTGGAGATGGCCCCCAGTGCAGCCAGATAGATTCTGGTTGAAAAACTAGGTCTAACTAATAACCATTAATACATTGACAAGAACTTGTAGGAAGGTCTGTAGTGTAATACCTCAGATAGTTTTTCTGGCCCACCATGGGTCACATCCTATTTTAATGAATGACTTGAATAAAATCATACATGTTGTACTCATCAGATTTAAAACTATCACAAAGTTGGGAGAGGGGGATTAGAGCAGGAGTCAGTTAACTCCTGCCTGAGAGCCAAATACAGCCTATCCCTATTTTTGAATAATCTTGTGTTAAGAAGGGCTTTTTTTGTATTTTAAAACACAGTAAAACTGTTTCAAAATATAAAACAAAAAAAACAAAAACTTTTTTTTAGCTCTCTGGATGGACAAGACAAACTTGACCCATGGATTAAAGGGTCAAGATCCCAACAGAACTGGACAAGGTTGAATGATGGGCTACAACCCGAAAGATGAAATTTAACCACTAAATACAAAATCTGCATGGGTTCCAGATAAATGAACTTTACTAGCTTAAAAATGGCATGGCACAATTAGACTGTAATTTGTTTGAAAAAAAGATTTGAGGTGTTTAGTAGAAGCTAGTCCAACATGAGTTGACATAGTAAATGAGTAACACAAAAAGCCTGATGTGATCTTTGGCTGCATTAAGTGAGGTACATATAAAGTCTGGGATCAGGCAGATTTTAGTTTTGTTATACTGTGACCTGTCTAAGTCTAGACCATTTCTGAAATATTGTATTTGGAAGGATTTGAGTGTACTTAGCCTAGAGGAAGGAGGAGGGATCATCTTAAGAGTTGTCTAAAGGTGACTAAACTTGTTCTATTTGGTCCCAGATGGCAGAGCCAAGAACAATGGATGTAAGTTTCAGAAAGACTAATATAACTTTCTTAATAGTTTCAGCCACCCCAAAGTGGCATGGCTGCCGTGGGAAGCAGTGGATCCCCTCTACAAAGAGATTCTCCTTTTCAGGTGAAAGTTGAGTAACAACTTGTTAGGTTGGATGAAGGAGGATTCTTATTCAGTTGCAGGTTAGACTCTTCCATCTCTGACATTCTGTGATTGTGAAATTTTTCTTTTATTTTCCCATCTCATCTCCAAATTATATTCCTCTGAATAGAAAAGTATCCTGTAATATTTTAATAAGAATAAAAATATTTGACTTTTTTGAAGAGGACCACTACTTCAAGTAGGTGATGCTGTGACATGGAAGTGAATTGGATTTAAGGGAGGGAGGACTATGCAAAGTCATGAGCCTCACTTTCTCCTCTTTAGCCATGTTGGTCCATTAGCCATATATTTGACAACTGGAAACTGCCCTCTATGCAGTGGAAGACCTTAACCTTTTTAAGCTAATGTCTTTAATGGGTCTCAGTTTGACTGAAGCAATGCTCATTCAGTGATTAAGGCTAGTTAAGAAATGAGACAGAGAATAGTCTCTTTACCTAGTCCAAAAAAATTTTAAGTCTGGGAGGGAAAGACCCTCAGGGTTTCTGACCCAAACAGAAACAATTGCTATTTACATTCACTCTGAGCCAATCAGGGCCCAAACAGTGACCCTGTTACTGTTGGCCAACGAAAGCCAGACTGATTTATGATTGAGGCATGGTCCTTAAGAATAAGAGGTTTCAGTGATCAAAATTTGCCTTCCTTTGGGCAGAACAGCTACAAGTAAGGTTACGAAACTCTTTGTGGATAGGGGAAATGGAATAAGGAAGGAAGGAAGGAAGGAAGGAAGGAAGGAGGGAAAAGAATGAATCCTAATCAGATACCATTTTATCAAACACCATCATAGTCGATCAGTTAAACAACTTATTGAATACCTACTGTATGCTTAGTTTAGGCTTAGGTTCTGAGTAGAAAATGAAAGAACTGTAAGGTATGTTCCAAGCCTTCAGGATGCTCATTCATCCATTCAGTTAAGATTATATTACTTACTTCACAGGGTTGTTATGAAGACCAAATGAAATAATGTACTTAAAACATTGGGGAATCCTTAAAGTGCTATCTGTTATCTGTGTTATCTGTCTGTCTCTCTATCTTTCTATCTTTTATTGCTATTGTTGTGATTTTAAATTCATTGAGCTAAGTGCTGGAGGGAGTTATTGCGGGGAGAGACACCAAGAGGAATAAGACATTAAGAACCTTATATAGGGGATTAGATACATGCAAAAGTATGATACAGATGACAGTACAAGTGCCCAAGACAAGTACAAAAAGGAGCAGAATTGGTTTATAGTATGAGAGGTCAGAGAAGATCAAAATTTCATAATTGGAAGGGACGTTAGAGACCATCTGTGTGAGTCTATAACTGAACAAGAATCTGCTCTTACAAAATTCCTCTAAAATAGCCACTGACGGTTTGAAGACCTCTGATAAGGTTATACCCACTTTTCCCTTTAATAATTCTGTAGAAGAGTTTGGCCCAAAAGGGATGGGAAGTCTGAAAGATGAAATTGTAAAGAGAAAAAGGTGGACAAATGGGAAAATCCTGATTTTCAAAGGTATCTAATAGGAATACACCAAGAACTCAATGCTTAATATAGATATTAAGGAGATATTAACAACCAGACTATGTAAATTCACGTCCCACCCCCCCATAGAGAACAATGATCAGATTTCTTTCATAGCTGTGACTAATGGGAAATTTTTTTTGTTGTTATTGTTGTTTTTTTTTTTTTTTTTACCAAACAGGAGATAAGAGGGAATCCCAAAAGATAAAATATGTAGTTTTGATTGTATGAAATGTGAGGGCTTTTGCATTAACAGAATCAATCCAGCTAGGATAGGAAAGGAAGCTGTCAGTTGGACAAAAGGGAATCTTCATGTAAGGGTCTGATATTCATGACTAACCTAAGAGAATTAAAAGAAACGTGATGATGAGCCATTCTCTGAAGCATGAACAAATGAGTATCATCAATCATGTCTCAAAAGGAGGGCTGTAAGCTTTTAATAACTCTCTATGAGAAGATCGCTAATAATCAGTGAAATACAAATTGTAACAAATCTGAGGTTTTATCCCCCCATCCAATAAATTGAAAAATGCCAAAAGATCAGGAATAGCCAATACTGGAGGGATTGTGGAAAGATGGGTACAGCTTGTAGGTCAAATGACTACATGAAAGGTTCTAGCTATTCTGTCTCCTCTAAAGAATACCTAATAGCAATGCAGACTACTTCGTGAAATTATAGAACCAAAGAGAAAAACCACTAAAATGCCATTACACAAAAGCTGGCATGATAAAAATAAAGGTCTCTCTTGTATTAAGGTCTTAACTACAAGGAAGAAGAGTCAGGGATAATAAGATTGGGGGTCTGAGAATTCCCCAAAAGATCAGCCTGAAGCTAGTACCATTTCTGGCTATTCTTCCGTGAACCTTCCATTACATGATTCAACTAGGAAACAGGTGAAGCCAGTTCCTGAGGATACCCTAAAATAGTAGTCTCCAATCACTATCAAATTCTTCATGAGAAAAAAAATCGAGTATACACTTGATAGTTTTATATGTACCTATTTATACGTTATATCCATGTATTATTGTACCATATAAGAATAATGTGGATTATAAAACTTACACAAAAATAGAAATTTTGAAATGATGAGATAAAGGTAAAATGATACTTTAGTTAATAGGGAGCCACTGGACTTTATATAACAGAGGAGTGTAATGGTCAGACTGGTAAAAAATAATTTTGACAGCTTTTTGGCTGTTTTTGCTATAAACATTGTCAATAAGATTTGTAGTTTTCCTAATTTTGAAAACTGTAATTCAGACTTTTTTCCTGGAAAATACATTGGTGTTCTTGATGATAATTCAATATGAATGTGAACTCCTGGACAACAGGGACTATTTTTTACAAAACCCCTTTGTATCCACAGTGCTTAGCAAACTGCCTGGCACATGGATTATTAATAAATACTTGTGGAGAGACAATCAGTTGAATTTGTACCAGCTGAATATTTGAATTAAAAAAGTAGTCACTAATGATCTGGTGTCAATGGTAGGAGGACTTTGATGAACTGTCCAAAGGGAAGGGAAGAAAGGGAATGAACATTTATTAAGCACCTACTATATGCTGGTTCAATAGATAGAGTGCTAGGCTTAAAGTCAGGAAGACCTGAGTTCAAACCCAGACTCAGACACTAGCTCTGTGACCCTCAGCAAGTCAGTCTCCCTTTGTCTCAATCCATTGGAAAAGTAATTGACAAACCACTCTAATATCTTTGCCAAGAAAACCCCATGGACAGAATTGGCACAGTGTGGAGCCCCAGGGTCAGAGAGTATTGGGCTAAGCATTTAGTAAACTGGGGATACGAATACAAATTAAAGCAGAAATAATTTCTGCTCTCAAGGAGTGTGCAATCTAGTTTAATTTCTAATCTGATTTCATTAGAAATATCTCATTTGATCCTCACAACATCCCTAGGAAGAGGTGCAATTATTATTCCTGTTTTACAGTTGGGGAAACTGAGGCAAACAAGTGTTTAGTGACTTGCCTAGGGTCACAGTAATTATATCAGGCCAGATTTGAACTCTGATCTTTCTGACTACAGGCCCAGTGTTCTATCACTGGGCCATCCATCTGGCCCATGGATTATACTTGCTTTGTGTTCCTTAATATATTTATCAATTACTTATATAAAGTCATAGATAGTATGCTCATCGGAGTTTCAGAGGACACAAAGCTGGAGGGATGGCTAATACACTGAATGACAATGTCAGATTCCCAAAAAATTCTTTTCAGGCTAGGATATTGGATGGCATCTAAGAAGATGAATTTAACAAGGATAAATGTCAAATCTTAACACTTGCATTAAAAAATCATGTTCACAATTAGAAAATAAGAGAGGCATGGTTAGTCACTAACAGTTTGTCTGAAAAACAACAGCAACCCCCAAGGGTTTTAGTGAACATGAACTATAAGCTCAATATAAGTTAGCAACATGATGTGGCAGCCAAAAGCGCTGTGTAGCTTCCTCTAGTAATGAGATTATAGACCCTTTCTGTTCTGCCCTGGTGAGACCACTTCTGAAATACTGAGTTCATTTCTGAGCATCAGAATTTAGGAAGGACATTGATAACTCAGAAACTAAATAGGATGGTGAAGAACCAGTTGTCCAAGCCAGGTGAATATTGGGTCATAAGAATTGAGTATTAAACTGGATGGCAGATGATTCAAGGAATACAGAGTAGCTATATTTACACATTTGATCTTGTGTCAAGTGAAGATGGTGGGCTCCTCCTCAGGGCTCATCAGAAAAAGACTAGATGATCATTTATTGGGTGTGTGGTAGTGGAAATTATCTTTCATATATGGGTTGGGCTCAGTGACCACAGAGCTGTCTTCCAAGTCTAAAATTCTGTCATCCATTTTCTCTCTTCCATCTGTCATCAAGCCCTGTCCTTCCTTTACAATGACTTTCAATAGGTAATTCTCACTGATTAACTGAAATCTGAATTTTTGTAAAGAAATTTGATGCCATGAGAAAATTGGATCTAAGGCCAAAATGGATTGGGCAAGAGAAAACAAGAATGGGAGCATCTGGGTGTGTTTGGGGATGGCATTGGAAAGAAGCCCCTGCAAGTATGAACACATTTAGCTTTGATTTGGGCTTCAGCCTAACCCTTTCCTTTGGCACACTGAATGATGAATAAAGCAGTACCAAATTCTTGTGTCCAAAAATGTCCCAGTTGCACTGTGTTTTTAGGGGCCATGACTATAGAAGATGATGTAAGATACCTACTGGCTATGTGACCATAGGTATATCATTTACCCATACTTCTATCCCTCAGTTTACTGATCTGTAGAGTGATGAAATTGGACTTGATGACCTTTAAGATCCCTTCCAGCTCCAGCATGTAGACAGATAATAATAATAAAAAAATTCAAAAAAGTACAAAGTAGCTGAGGAAGATACAAGAGAATAGTAACTACATCATTTTGTAGCAAGCGTCATCTGAACAATCCTGAGAACTTGGGACTCCAAGAAGTGGAAGGAGTGAGGAAGAGATTTCAAGGCTTGTGGTGCAGCTTATGCAGAAGCACAGAGAAACTTCTTACATGGGGAACAACAGGTAGACCAGTTTGGTTGGAGTATAGAATGGGTGAAACCAGTCCAGAAGGATAGGTTTAAACTAGAATGTTAGTGCTTTAAAGGCTGCCAATGAAATTTTTTGAGCAAGGGAGTTACATGAACAGATTGATGGTGTAGGCATATCCATTTGACAACTACGTGTCACAGAGAATGGTAGGGGAGAGACTTGAAGAAAAAAAAAACCATAAAGGCAGTGGTCCACTTGAAGATGATGCACTATGGTGGTGGCTTCATATACCTTTCTCTACTTTTCCACATTAGTTTGTTGTGGTGCAAAAGATGTCATGGAGGCAGAACCAAAACCTAACAACTGTTTGGATTTGGGAGGTAAGGGATGGTAAAGAATTAAGGATGATTCTAAATTGACAAAGCTTCATGATTTGAAGGAGAGTGGTGAGTACTCAAAAGAAATAGTGAATTTTGAAGAAGAGGTGGAATAATGAATTTAGTTGTAAACATTTTGAGCTTTAGAGTCTCAGAAACATCCAGGGGGAGACATCAACAAGTCAGTCTATAATGTGGAACTGTAATGAGAGAGAGAGAGAGAGAGAGAGAGAGAGAGAGAGAGAGAGAGAGAGAGAGAGAGAGAGAGAGAGATATGGGGACAGGGTTTGTTGTTTAGGAAGTCATCTATAATGTGACATAATTGACTTTCATAGTTCTGTTATGCTCAAGTCACATCTAGGATATTAAGTTTTGGGTGACATGCTTTAAAATGGGATATAGATGTGTTGGTTGCATCTAGAGGAGGTATGGTATTGGGAGCTTAAAACCATGTCTTATGAGGATTAAAGGAATGGGAATATTTCACCTAGAGGAGGTAAGTGTGGGAAGACACAGTACTGGTTCCAAATATTTATGATGCTATCCACTCTGAGAGAAGGAATGATTATATTCAGAGTAGTTGCAGAAGACAGAAGGAGGATTAGATGAAAGATGCAGGGAAATATGTTTTTGCTCATTATAAATAAGTAGCATAGGCTTCAAAATAAACTTTGTGACTGTTGTTGCTAGGTGTATTCAGGTAGAAACTAGACAACCACTTATTTGGGATGTTGTAGAGGAGATTCAAAGGGTTGGAGTAGGATGATCTGCAGAGCTTTTCTCATACTGAGAAACTTGTGATTATCTACCTTTTATTTTAGTCATTTGAGAGCTATTGAAGGCTTCTGGTCAAGTAAGTGATGGGACCAAGGCTGTGCTTTAGAAATATTTTGTCTAGTGTTCATGAGAGGCAGCCTGGGATGGTAGATAGAGAACTGGCCCTGGAGTCCTGAGGATCTGAATTCAAGTTTCACCTGACAATGGGCCAATTATTTAATCCCTTAGTGCATCATACAGTTGTCTAAGAGTAGAGAGAGCACTATTAATATTAATCAAAAGAGTCTGAGAATTTCCTAATTAGGAATTCCATTCATTAATGAAGTCACAGGTTCTATTCTCCATCCACCCTTCTTCCCCAAAATGGTTTTCATAATTTGAAGAACGGAGAACTTGGCAGTAGGAAGGTATATTAGGTGACTGTTGCAATAAGTAAGGCACAAGGTAACAAGCTAATGTAGCAGTTTTAGAAAAGCAGAAAAAGGTATATAAAGCCAGAAATAGGAAGAAAGCATTACCAGTATTTTCTTACTGGTTCTATATGAGTAGGGTTGGGAAGAGATATAGAATTAAAGATGACTGAGATTTTTGAGACTGGATGATTGGAAAATGATGGCATCACCAATAGAAATAGGGAAACCAGGAAGGGGGAGTTGGTCTAGGCAAGATGAGAGCAAGGAGAGAGAAAAGGAATCACTGCCTTCTTCAGATTAGAATTTTGGGGCAGATATTGGGTGCTGAGAGTTGTGTGGAATATTTTTGAGTTTTTAGCAAATGGAAAAATGGAAACCCAGGTGGCAAGTATGTAGTGATATTCTCTAAGCCTGTATAAGAGGAGTAGGCTTCTCATAGGGAATTCATTTCTCCCAGTAGAAATAAATGAATGTTATTAAATGATATTTACAAGCAGATTCCCATCACTTAAACTAGTTTAGGCTTGGAAATTAACTTTCAGCTTTATCTATTCAACAGCTTAATAAAGAAGTAATTTCATTTTTAAAAGCACCATGAAATTATCTCTAATTGGTCTCTGGTTACCTAGTAGGAGAAGTAGGACAAACTCCTCATATTTCCTTTTGGTGGCCCAAATCTAACTAGATAGAAAAATAGATAGATAATCAGAGTCCTTACCTCAACCTCAGCAACAGAGCATGGACTGGACGTCAGGGGCCCTGGATTTGAATCTCATCTTTGTTGCATCATCTTTGGCAAGTTCAAATGGGAAGAGATTTGGGTTGAGGACAGGGTAAGATAATGAGTTCTGTTTTAAACATTTTAAGTTTGAGATGCCTATGTGACATCCAGAACACTATACATTTCATGATGCTGGACTAGAGCTCATGCAACATCATTCTTCTAGAGTATATAGGTAGATAGCTTCTGTGGCTCCTCTGATAGAAGTCTTCAATAGCTTCCTGTTGTCCATATAATTCAGACTTTTACTTCAATTTTCTTTTAATATTTATTTTTATTATACGCTTGCAAAATATAACAAAACCCCTTCTGTTTTCAATTGTACTCTGAGATACTCTTAGACTAATGAAATCCCAGGTCCTGACCCTACTGCTACCCCTATGTTTTCACTCCACTGTGTCAGGTAGGGCATTGTTGGTAACGTACTGCAGCTTCTTTATGCCCACCAAACATCTCTACATTGCTTTTTGAGTTACTCAGTTTTGCATTTTCAGAGATAGGATATTCCATAATTCTCCCGAGCCATGTCGCACCACCAGGAGAATTTTGGTTTTAAAAATATAAGCTTTTGGATTCCCCTATAATTTCACAAATACAAACCAATTCACTTTCTTTCTCCTGCTAAATTCTGGGCCAGTTCATTTTCCATCTATGATATCTTTATGAGATAGTGTTGTGATTAAGTTACTCAATAAATTCTCCATCTAATTGTATGTCATAGAACAGACAATATGCTTTCTTCCTTTTGATTTTTTTTTCTGGGTGGAATTTTAGGTGAATATATTTTGAATGGCTTTGGAATCTCTTTGGATCAGCTTTTTTAGTATTTAGAGGGCTCAGTGAACTCAGCCCAATGTCATGTAGATACGGACATTTGTAAGGCCTTGCCATTTGTTATGACTTCCATTTAGACTCAGTGCAGCATCCTTTGTGTTGGTGGTAACAAGAAAGAGTCTTATGAGCTTCAGTTTCTTCGTCTGTTAAAAATAAATGGGTTGGAATATATGGCCTCTAAAGTCCTCTCCAGCTTCAGATCTATTATCTGGTCAGCTTATGACTAGTGGTTGTATTACACCTCCCTATTTTGACTTGTTTGATATTGATTATCAGAGGATTGTTAAACAATTATCCCTCTCAGGTAATTGTTTAATGTCACACAAGTGACCTTAATGTACAATACATGATCTTAATGTATGGAGACACTGGAGAAAAGTTCTTGTAACTGCATTTTGCTCCTTTGAATCAAATTAAAACTATCAACAAATGATAAATAAGATGAAACCTTATATTCTCTATATCTTTTAGTCAATCAATTTTATGACTGTAAAGATGTCACCTGCTGAGAAAAAGTGATTTTAAAAATGGCCATTTCCTTCTTACTTTCATCTAGGCTACATTTGATGTATATGTAGACTATTTTAATAAGGATTTTATAGAGATGAGAAATGACATATATGTATCAGGAGTTATTGATATCATTTCCATTGCCTTTAAGAAAAACTAATAATACTTCCTTCTGTGCCATTTATCAGAAGTGGTCACAGAGTCTCAGGGCAGCCATGGTAACAAAAGAGATCCCAAGATCCTTTCCTGCCACAAGTGACCATCTTTTTAGCAGCACTATTCTCCCAATGATGGATGCTACATGGTAATGAATTGTAGAGCACTGTGATCTCAGAAAAAAAAAAGACTGGTAGAAGTCAAAAGGAGTTGGAGTAACACATGGAGTGTTTTAAGTAGTCAGTAGAATAATGATATCAACTTTTAGTAGAAAAAGGCCTGAATAATTGACTTGGAAAACCTCAAATTAACATTATCTATGTTGGATTGTATTTTTATTTATTTTGTTAAACATTTCCAAGTTATATTTTAATCTGCTTGAAGGACTCATCACTAATTACGACTTATACCTAAGAAGTTGCTTACATTTATAGTCAGATATATCAGTGGCAGATAATGAGATCATAGCTCCCTTGATGTGGGCACTATATCATTTGAAATTATATCTCATTCATGCCTTCCTATCTTGTACAATTTCTTGTCCTTATCCTTCCATAATATTCCATCATCACTCCTTATCATGAGATGATTGGCTCATTCCTTTTCTAACCATATCCACTGGAATGAATGTAGCTATATGTATCAGCATTATGACATGGTGACCAAAAAAGTTAATATGACCTTGGACAGCATTAAGACAGACAGTATAGACAGGCATAGGAACGTAACTGTCTCATAGTACTCTGCCCTTGCCAGACTTCATCTGGAGTTTTATGTTAAGTCCTAGGCATTATAGTTGAAGATGTTCGTTGATAAACTGGAGCAGTGTCCAAAGGAGAGCAGCCAGGATGGTGAAGAGACAATGTCATGGGGATCAGTGGAGAAATTAAGCATGGTTAGCTTGGAGAAGAAAAGATTCAGAGGTTGTATAACTGTTTCCAAGTATTTGAATGGATCTTCGGTGGAGGAAAAATTAGACTTTGTTTGACCCTAGATGTCAGTTAGAAAGAGGCAAATTTAGGCTCTTATCTCAAGAAAACTTCCTAAAAATTAGAGTTGTCCAGAAGTGGACATGGAGATGTTGGGTTTCTGCTTCCTTTGAAGTCTTCAAGCTAAACATAGATGATTGCTTGTTGGCTATGTTATAGTGAGGGTTTTGTGATGTAGGTTGGACTAGATGACTTCTGAAGTCCCTTCCAATTCTCAAATCCTGTGATTCTCTGTTTCAGTGAATCTGGATAAATACCTTAACCTTTCAGTATTCTAGGCAACTCTAAGATACAAGCTGCAGAGAAGTTTCCACCTTCCTTGGGTACAGGGAGTTAACTTATCTGAGAGTTTCCTATACTAATAAAATCACAAGTCCAGTCCCTTTCCCCATGGAAATGCCAGAAAAAGTAATTGTTTCCCTACCTGAAAGGCTACACATATGTCATGAAGTGAGATTAGCCAGTGGGGTTTTTTAAATCATTAATTTTGACAAGAGCAAAATGAATTTTTCTTGTGAAAAAGTGAATGTTTAAAGCTGAGAATAGGGATTTATATAGAGAAGATTTGGTGTCTTCATTTTGTATGTCACACTCCTCAATCAAATACTCTTGTTGCAAAAAGGCAAGTATCACAGTTGATAGTTTGGCAAAACAGTTCACAGGCACAGATGTCTGGGTGTTCAAACATCACATAACCAAAATCTGCATACTTCCCTCGCCCCCACCCCTTTCCCTTTTAAAATCCTTTCAGTTTATCCTGGTGCAGCTAGAGTGCCAATTCTTTGCATGAACCCCTTTATTGACATTTCTACCAGTCAGAGCTCTTGTATCATGGTGTGCCTTTCCTTGACACTTAATGTATTTTATTTGTAATGTATTATAGTTGTTTGGCTATATGTGTGCCTGGCTTCTTTTTCCAATTAGATTGTAAAGTGCTTGAGGGCAGGGATATGGGATTCATTGCATCCTCAACTACTCTATTCCAGTGTATGCCTAGAAATGACTAGGGCTTTTCTAACAAGGTTAGAAGAGGCTCATCCCCAGAATGTGAGTGAACAGGTGATTAAATTTTTGGCCATGGTAACCCATGCATAAGCATAAAACCAACATCGATCCTATGCAAGTCTCCTTTGCTTCTTTGATAGAAGAATGGTAGGAGAGAACAAAACATACTAAGAATTAGATAGTTCTTAGAGCATTTTTTTTTTAATTTGACAAAAGTATTTAGCACTTACTAAGCAAAAGGGAGCTCAGAGCCAATGAACAATGCTACTTATGTACTCCTTTTCATCTTGTTGTAGTGATGAACACCAGATTGCTTCTGTAATAGTGCAGATAGTGACAAATTAATGATGCTTTTTTTGGAGGGTGGAATGACAGTGTAACAAGTTGTGGTTTTATGAGTGAAGGAAATTCCTAGAGAGGAAATTTTTCCTATACCAATTTTCATCTTCACTGAGGATTTTTCTAAACTGCATGTCTAACTGTGTCACCTCCTTCCCCTTTCTTCAGTCAACTCCAGTGGTTCCTCATTACCTCCAGGATCAAATATTCAATCCTGTCCTGTCCTAAAAGCCCTTCATAATCTACCCTGATCTTGACAGTGATACTGTCTCCTTTGCTGTTCAGGAAGGATGAGCACCTCAGATGTGAGGGCTTGCTGAGCACTTTTCAGGGCTGCTCATTCACCTTTGGTGTCCACCTGTTACCAGACTCTTCACCTGTGGCTCCAAGAAACTGTAACATGTATAGTAGCTAACACTGTGATAAAACCATCTCAGCAGCGGGGCCTAATTCTGATTGAGGGTAACCGACAGGCCTCAAACCTGTCAGTGAGTTAGAGGGATGTCTACCCCAAAGATATGAAGACTTCTCCCAGTGAAATGGGTAGATGAAAACAATTTGTTCCAACAGCCATGAAGGCTGCTGAAGCAGGTGCTGTAAAGTGTTTAAAGTTTGTTCAGACATTGAAGATGCCAAAGTCATCCTCTGCAGACCAGGCCCTTACCATCCATCTTGACTGTTGTTTTGCTGTCAGACTTTGATGACTGAGGAAGACAGTGAGGCTGACAGCTTTGCGCAGCCTGCCTCACTTTAATCCAATTCAAGGACAAGTCAAGACATCACTTTGATATCACTGGCCCTCTTTGAAAATGAAGGCTCAACAGCATCTCTTAGTTCTGAGCATTCATTCTCTGACTATCCTCCATGCCTGTAATGTTCTCCCTTCTAATCTCCACCGCCTGGCTTCTGTGATTCCTTGGCTTCCTTCAGGTTCCACCAACTTCTACAAGAAGTCTTTCATAGTCAGTCCCTATTAATGCTAGTGCCTACTCCTCTTCAGTCGGTGTGTAGCTTGTTTGTATGTAAGTGTTTACGTTACCTCCCTCACTCTGCCTCCAGAATGTGAGCTTCTTTAGGACAAGGACTATTTTTTGTCTTGCCTTGTATGGACAGCTCATCACTAGGCCTGCCTGGAACACAGCAGGCAATTAACAACTGCTTCTTGATTGATTGACTATTCTGTAACTGAGGCCAAAGACTAAATTTTCTAGAACACCGTAAGATTAAGTGATTTTCCCAGCTTCACACCAGCAGTATGTAGGGGAGGAAGGGCCTATATTCTTGGCTTTATGAGCCCAAGCCCAGCTCAGTGGCCACCACATCATGCTGCCTCTCAAATGTTGGCACTCTTAAGAGTACAGTGTATACAATAATCTACATATTAATATAAAACTATAGAATCATAAAGTTAAGTTCAAGGGTACTGTTATAATCCCCTAATACAGAGGAGTCAAACTTCTGGTAGTTAGTACAGCCCAAGTCAGATTAAAATGTAATTGGGAAATGTTAGCAAAATAGATAAAATTATAACACAACATCAATAATGTTAATTTGTGGTTTCTAAGTCAATATGCCACCCTCAGGAGTCTGTTTCTATTTGAGTTTGACGCCATTGATATAGTTCAATACTCTCATTTTATAGATAAGGAAACCAAGACCCTGAGCCATGAAGTGACTTGGCCAGTCTCACAGATAGTAAGTGGAAGGAGCCAGGACTTGAGCCTATGTCTTTTGACTCCAAATCTGATGTTCTTTAATAAATATAATGTAGAGCAACAATTGACACATCCCAGCATCTAGTACATTGTTCGTGGATGTTTGTTATTTTATTTGACAGTCTATATAGTCATTCATCGTATTTCTCATTAATATTTAAAGAATAACTTCATCCTCAGTTATATTCCCCATTAGTAGCATATTGAATCAGTTTATAGAGTGTCATATAAAATAATTCCAAACTACTATGTTTTTCATGTACTCTCCCAGCAACAACTCTCTAAAGTAGGTAGGGCAGTTGTCATGCCTCTATTTTGCACATAAGGAAACTGAGGCTCACAGAGGGTTTATAACTTGATGGGGGGCATATAACAAGTAGCAAAGCTAAGATGGGAATCCTGGTCTCCAGACTCCAAGGCCAGCATTATTTTGAATACTTTTCAGGCATTCCATCATATTACTTTTAATAAGTAAACTCTGTCTAATGATGAATGTGTTGATATATGCCTGGGAAAAACTGCTATAAATGAAACCAGAAAGCATTAAGTAGCTGCTTTCCTATGTATGGATAGCCTGCTCTTCTTGGACCACTGAAAAAAAGGAGAAGTTGGTTTCATCATTTGTTCAAGGGCAGTAAGACATTTCATGAGGTATTTAGTCATTTTATGTTGAAATGATTGAGATGAGTGTAAGTAAATAGATCACCTTAACAATGCAATAAGTTTAGCTTATAGGTCAGCTTCCTTTTAGGAGGAAGAAGTAAAATAATTTTTACGTAGAATTTAACCAGATAGTCTGTGTACATAGAATATTTGCAGAAAGATTTCAAAGAGATCACATCTTCCTTCTCATGGCAGAGTTAAAGGTAACGTATGAAAAACAGATTGCTCCAATTCTGACATGCAGCTGGGTGGCTTATGTGTGTATGTGTATTTGCATATATCTATGAATAACTAAATCTCTCTGTTGATCTCTATAAATATGATTGCTGTAAAGGATGGACACTGAGCTGGGCCCAGAATTCATTAAGATATTCTCAGGTTGGAACATAGTTAGTGCAGTATTTTCAGTAATTTCAAATTTTTCCCTAACACAGAGGTCATTTTATCAGGTAGGTGGCCCAATGGAAAGAGCATTGAACATGGCATTAGTTAGATAGACCTTAGTTCAAATCCAGCTTCAGACACTTAATAACTTGTAGGAATGAGTTAATACTTGTAAAGTGCTTTGTAAGCCTTGAAGTACCATGTAAATACTAGTAATCATTATTTTTCTCATTATTATTACTAACATTCATATTCTCTTGAAGATGGTGAATCAAAATCAAAGGTAAGCCAAAAGACAATGGAAAGCTTTAGGGTGTGTGAAAGTAGGCTGTAACTGTCACTAACAGCCAGTGATGATTTACACATGTGCGGTGGCACATAAAGTAATACTAAGAATGTACATGAACTTGGAAAAGAGAAATGAGTCATTAGATGGTGAGATGAATGGAAGCCCAGGTGATGCATTTGCATCCTTGAAGTATTAGAAGGTCCAGAGGAAGATTCTATGAGGGGCTTCTCTATGTAAGACCTTTGGAAAATCCTGAATAAAAATCACATAAGAAGAGAAATCTTGGAAATAGTGAAATGGATGAAATCAAGCATCCTTAAAAATGACTCTAGCTTTTTCCATCTGTCTGTTTTCCATATTAATATATTCCACAGAGATTATTACTAGCTCTCAAAATGCGTAGGATATCTAAGGGACTCTTGTATGTTTAATGTAGAAGTTGCAGCTTGAATCCCATTCTGGAGGAAAACTACTTGTTGGAGGGGGTGGTGAGTGGTAATAGAAAAGGGAGAAGTGATTAAAACCTATTTAGGGTACCAGGGACTTTAAGTTGGAAGAGACCTTAGGGATCATGTACTCCAGCCTGCCTCATTTCATGGATGGGAAACATAAGGCAAAGAGATGTGCAATGACTTGCCTAATGACACAGGTGAGATTGGAACCCAGTCTCTTTGATTCCAAATGCAATGCTTTTTCCAAAGTATAGTCAATACTAATATTGTGTTGGAATTAAACAAAGTGCCTCCTCCTTTCCACTAATATTTTAATCCTTTCTTGATGGAGAAGGGTGGATGCTAGGGACAGTCAGTTTGGGTTGGTAGAATTAAATTTGGCTAATATCCTTAATAGGGCAACTAGGTGACAACGGATAGAGCACCAGGCATGGAATCAGGAAGATTCATCTTTCTGAGTTCAAATCTGGCCTCAGTCATTTGCTAGGTTTATGATCTTGGGCAAGTCACTTCACTCTATTTGCCTCAATTTCCTCACTCGTAACAAGACCTGGAGAAGAAAATGGCAAACCACTCTAGCATCTTTGCCAAGAAAAATCTAAAGGAGATCATGAAGAGTTGAAAATGACTGAAGAACAATGGCAAAATTCCAATAATCCGTTCACCTAATGAAGGACCTGCTTTTCCTCCTATGTCCTAACCCTTAAATCCCTTTAACTGAATCCAAACTTCACAGAACAGATCCCCTTAGTAAAAGGATTTCTTATGTAAAATTTGGGCTCAGTCAAAAGGCTGCACCCAAGGACCTAGAAGGTCACATGTTCCCCACCCCTGTCCTAACCTATCATCCACCCATCCACAGGGATTTTCCTAAGAGTGTGGATGAGACTTTAGAGAAAAATATTATTTCTCAGTATTTTTAGTTTTACTGCAAAGGAGATTCTTTTCATGTGCTTCCACAGTATGATTTAGTCTCTCAATTCTTACGTTCAACCAGGTTGTGCCATGGGAAGCAGCAGGGAAAATGAGTGATAATTTATTTTTGTATTCCCCAAAGCTAGCAAGTATTATACCTACCAAATATTAGCTCCTCAAATATTGATTGATTTTAAATACTTCTTCATTTGACTACTTCTTAATCTAGCACTAAGAACTTAGGCATTTGGGAATGTTTTTGTTCAGAACATCCCATTTCCACTTTGTTACATCTGGTTTTTACACTGAAGGTTTTTGAATTGTTCCTTTTTGGGAATTTGTGAGGCTTTGGAGACTTCTCTGGTGTCTCAGCTTTTAAACTTTCACTAAAAGATTTCTTAAGCCTCCTGAATCACCTGATAAACCTGCTGAAATGGTTCTCGGTCTCATCTCCAAAGTGTTAAATGTATTTGTCTGCCGCAGGAAGCCCTTTAGAGGCATACAGCTTCCAGAGCTCTCCCTGGGTTATCTTCTTGTATATTAGGAATTGAATCGAGGGACAGCTATTCAGCCTGCAACTTTTCATGCAAAGTTTTGCCCAGGTATGTCCTATCTTCCCTTTTTGCTGGCTTTTCCACTATTATCACACCAAGTCAGCAATTTTTATCTTATTTAATTTTGTCTTTTCCATAGGTATACTCTATTGATAAAGCCACTTGTAACACATAGGTCCTGGGTAAAATTGAGTAGTGTTTCTTTTCTTTTAATTAACTTTATAATGAAATATTTGGTTTTAACATAGCCTGTGTATTACCAATGTGTTCCTCCCCTCTCTACCTTTTAGAGACTTTATTCTTCCTTATAACTAAAAAGAAAAAAAATAAATTCAGAAGAAACTAAACCATATGTATAAAAAAATCTAATGCTATATTCAATGAAAATTCCCCCACTTTAACAAAGAAAGTGGTGGAGGTGCCTTCTCATATCTCTTGAGATCATGCTTTGTCATTATAATTCTGTTTCTGTTTATTTCCCTTTGCATTAGTTCATCTAAGTTTTCCTATATTTCACTGTATTCATCAGATTAATCACATCTTGTAGTATAGTAACAATTCATTGTGGGGGTTTCTTGAACTTCGCATGATTCTCTCAAAGACTAGGAGCCATCTCATATTGTTAACTCTTCAGTTTTTCCCCGTCAGGGAATAGAGACCTGGTGCAAGTCAAGTATGTCCCATTCAACTTCATTCAACAAACAATTATTAAAACATGCATTATTAATTATTAAAATATATTAGTATATTACCAAGAATATGGAGACAAATTATTATGGCGATTATTAAATTATTGACAATGTGTTAATTATTGAAATGATTATTTTAAAAGTATAATTCACTATTCAGGGTATTGGGGGAGGATATAAATGTAAATAAGACACAGTCTCTAGCCTCAAGGAGACTGGAATCTATAAGGATAATTGGATAGATAGATAGATAGATAGATAGATAGATAGATAGATAGACAGACAGATAGATAGATAGATAGATAGATTCTTAGACCCAACAGCCCACCATGTGAACTATACATTTAACTAATCAATCAAGTCCTGATTTAATACTCTGTCTACCTCACATTGGACTTGAAGATGGGGATGAGGAGTAAGGGATATAAGAAAAATATACCATGCCTTTGGCCACCCTCTTCTCCTGGATTCTCTTGCTTGTCTGGATTTTTATGGCCCTGCTTTCCCTTGGTTTTCCTACTTGACTGACTATTCCTTAATCTCCTTTTCTGAATTATTATTCATATCATCCCCATAACTATGAAATACTTCAAGCCTTGCTCCTGGTCCCTTTCTCCTTTATTCTCTTTTGAGCAACTTCAAAATCTCTCCTATTTTCTTTTTTTATATATTTCATTTGTTTTCAGTGTTCTACAATCACTTCCATACATCTTAGATTTTTTTCCACTCCCTCCCCCTCCTTACTTCTTCCCTACCTGAGACAGTGTGCCATCTTATATAGGTTCTACACATGTTCCTATTAAATACATTTTCACCTTAGTCATGTTTAATAGAAGAATTAAAATGAATGGGAGAAACCATAAAACAAAACAAAACATAATACAAACGTAAATGGTCTGCTTCATTCTGCGATCCAATTCCATACTTTTTTCTCTGGATGAGGAAGGCATTTTGCCTCAAAAGTTCATTGGGAATTTTTTAGTTCCTTACTTTACTATGAAGGACTTAAGTCTCAGAAAAATTCCTCTCACACTGTAGTTTTTGCTGTGTACAAAGTTCTCCTGGTTCTGTTCCTTTCACTCAGCATCAGTTCATATAAGTCTTTCCAGGCTTCCCTGAAGTCTTCCTGTTCATCATTTCTTATAGAACAATAGTATTCCATTCCATTCATCTTCCACAACTTGTTCAACCATTCCTCAGGTGATGGGCATCCCCTTGATTTCCAGTTTTTGGCCACCACAAAGAGAGCTGTTATAAATGTTTTTGTACATATGGGACCCTTATTTTTATGATCTCTTGGGAATACAGTCATGGAAGCAATATTGTTGGGTCAAAGGGTATGCACATTTTTGTAGCCCTTTAGACAGTTCCAAATTGTTCTCCAGAATGGTTGACCAGCTCACAGCTCCACCAGTGATGTGGAGTGTTAGTATTCCAACTCTCCCACATCTTCTCCAACATTTATCATCTTCCTTTTTTTTCATGTTAGCCAAAATTAGACAGATTTGCATCTTTCTAATCAATAGTGTTTAGAGCATTTTTCATATGACTGTAGATAACTTTAATTTCTTCCTCTGAAAACTGCCTGTTCATATTCTTTGACCATTTATCAATTGGGGAACCACATTTTCAATTATCGTTTTTATATAGATGCCTCCTACAACAGTATTTCCAGTCCTAGCCTCTTTCCTGAATTCTAGTCTCACATCGTCTCATGGACATTTCAATTTGGTCATTCATATGAATCTCTAACTCAACATATCCAAAAAAAGAATTATTTTTTCTCTCTAAACCTACTGTTCTTCCTCACTTACCCTCCTCTCCCAGGGACACCACCATCCTTCTAGTTTCTAAGGTATACAGCCTCAGAACCACATGTAATGTCTTGTTTTCTCCCACTCCACGTATCCCAGTCAGTTCCCAAATCTCTCATCTTTCCCTCCACCACATCTCCTGCATATGTCTTCTCTTTCTCCATTCACATCACCATCACCCTGTTTTGGGGCCTCATCAGTTCTTGCATGAACCATTGAATTGCCTCTTAATTTTTCTTCTTTCTCCAATCCACCCTCCATAAAACTGCCAAAGTGATTTCCTCCTTGAACAGATTCTGATCGTTTCCTCTTAGTTCTTCAGTTAAACAGAAATTCCTCTATTTGCCATTTAAAACTCTTCAAAATCTGATTCCTCCCTGCCTTCCCAGCCTTATTATCCATTCTTTGTCTTCAAACACTCCACAGTCCAGCCAAACTGATCTTATTTCTCACACGTGACACTAGATCTGCCATCACCATGCCCTCCTGTACACTGTCCCCTATTCTTAGAATCTCTGCCTCTTAGAATCCCGAATTTCTTTCTCAGCCCAGTGCAAGTGTCACCTTCTACCCAAGACCTTGTTTTATTCCTCCCAGCTGCAATTAACCTAGTGTTTGTTTTGCATATATGTTTGTGTACAAATTATACAATAATGACCTGGAGAATATAACCTCCTTAAGGACAGAGATGATTTCATTTTTGTTTTCCTATCACCTAGGCACCCAACACTTTTCCTGGAACATGGGAATCACTCAATAAATGCTTAGCGAGAGATTGATAGTTGTGTGGACAAGAAAAATACCTTTGACACAATTAAGACAACAGAGCAAGATTAATATACTATGAAGTGCTATATTTTGTGGTATATTTAATCTAATAATTTTAAGTATTCAAGGAAGGAGAAGAGTTGGACCATAAATTTAAAGCTAGAATGGACCTACAGTAAGAGATCACCCCCTCATTTTATGTATGAGAAAATAGGTCGAAAGAGGTCCAGTCACTATTATAATGTCACACAGGAAGCAAATAGCAGATCTATGGATTCAAATTTAGGTCCTCTGCTCAGAATCCAGCCTTCTTACCACTCAGAAACTCAATGGAGTAAATAGTAAGGAAACTGGATCTTAAAGGAAGGTTGAGAATTGGATGTGAATAATGAAAATCCTATTTGCTATTCTTCTTTACTAGTTAATTCCAAGTAGCTTTAATTGTATCCCTTAATGCACGGTATAATTAGTCTTTTTTTTTTAATGCTTATCACAAATCTAGCTGAACTGCTTTAAATCTCCTAGATACAATATCTCTTATCCACCTCCTCTCCACCAGGTACCGAAAACTCTCTGAGTCCATTACCACTCTGCCAACTCTCTGCCCAACTTAATAATGATCCATATGTCCCTGAATGGATCCCATTAACTTCTTTCAGGTTAGATCACTGTGTTCTTTCCTTTCCTTTTGTATTCTGCCCCTCTTTAGGGCTGGACCTTAGAATTATTGCCCTCCAAATCTCTCCCCACTCCCAGCTAAGGCAAGTGCATTATTCACAAGTGATACAGTTATCTACCTTTGTCATTACATCTCTAGCTACAACTGTATCTATATCTGTCTCTCTTTATATACATATCTGTTATCTATGTCTATATAAATATAGAGAGATATAGATGTATCTACATATATCTGTGTCTATATATTTAAAGTTCATGGACCCTGACCAACACTGATTACAACTACTTTTTTATTATCCTTAAATTCATAGTGGGATAGACTTAGAACTGAAAGGGATTTCATTTTACAGATGATGAAATTATGGCCTAAACAGGTTAACTGACTTCTTCAAAAATCATAGAAATAATTGATAATGGTGGGATCGGACCCTTCTTTCCATTGCCCCGCTTTTCTCATTAGAAGTAAGAACAAAGGGTTTCTTCTCCAGCTGGTTCTGTCTTTACACATTGCTGCCCATACTTGAAGGTACCAGTTGGTTTTTTTTTTTTTTTTTTAAAGCCCTGTGACCTACCAAGATAAATTTCATCAGTGAGACACTACAAATGGAAGGGTGTGGTGCAGTACAATCCCCATGTGTTTTGGGCCAGGCCTGAGTCAGGTCATCCCCTGGTACTTTATGCTAAATTGGGGAACAAAACAAGACACTTGTAGGTCATTCAACAGAGAACAAAAGGAAATTTGCTTAGTCATAGTTGGGGAATAGGAGTCTTGAGTTGATTCAGCAGCCCTTAGTTTTCCATAGCCAAGCCTCAGAGTGCACCTGGAATCTTTCTGTGGTTTTTTATGCCCAGGTGACCAGGAAGTGTTGTCATCAGTCTCATCCTTTAGTCTCCTAAGTCATTCAAGTCTTAAGATTGTTTTCAATACTTTCTTTTTCTTTTTCTGTTTCTTTTTTTTTTCAATAGTCTTTAAGGAGAAAAAAGAAAAAACAAACCTGACTTGAATGAGAGCAGAAGTTGGGATATGATCCCACCATAGACTCCCTTGGATTATTTTAGAGTGCCAGTTATGCAACAGTCAAAAAAAAAAAAAAGAAAAGATTTGCAAACCCCACTAAGTTTTAAGACCATCACCAGAGTCTCGAGGCTCCCTCCTCTTGCCCACACTATAATTTCAGTCTGTGTCTTTGTGTCTCTGTCTGTGACTATCCTCAGAAGTGCAGCAGTACTGCTAAAGCATCAAGGAATGAAAGATATGAGTTTACTGTTTGCCCCAATAGGATAACAGTGCTTCTTGCCTCTCTTTCCCTCTATCATCACCACATATTCACTGAACATCTTATTCAAGGATAAGACTATATTAAGGATCTGGGCTTGAGAAGTTTAGGGCACAGCCACTGCACTTGAGAACCTCGTATGTAGTCTACTTGGAGAGACAGAGCCATATAAAAGATTATAAATAATAACAGGTAGCATCAATACCAAGTGAATGGTACAGACAGCTTCCTATTTGTACAGTTTAATAAAATCTGCAGATAAGTGTTTACATGTGGCTGCATTGATGAGAGATACTAAGAACGTATTTTTGTTTTATTTTTGGTCTTTGGTATTGGGGTCCAGACCATTCTTGAGTCCCCTGTTGCATTCTGTAGTGAGTATAAGCCAAGTTGGACCAGCCATCACCTCCTCCCTAGTGATGCTTGTCATTGGCTGGGTTCTGTGCCAGCCATCTGAGCCTCACGTTGTCCCTTGAGAAAGTGTCAAGCTGAGGCAGCCTCAGCTTCCTTGCAGCTAGTTAGTACTGAATAAGTAATGATATTCGATTCCTGGCCTTCTTGTTCCTTTTTCCAGTCTAATCCAAGTCAGGAGTGAGTTGATTTTTGGCAGGTACGTGTGAGGATGATCAGTGATGCCAGGCTTCATCCAGCAATTGCCTCTCAAGTATCGCAGCAGCTATGAGTGACATTTTTAGCCTGTTTGCACTGAGGACAGTAATATTTTAAAGCAAATATATTATATTTGTCTTCATTGTCCAGGAAGACATATTTTCTTGGCTTGTATGGTGCTAAAATGAATTCAGATCTCCCTAATCGATCGACATACATTTACTGAGTGCCTACTATGGGCAAGTAATTATGTAAGATGATATAGGCTTTGCAAAGAAATATACTATGCAGTGATTGACTATAAAAAATTTATCATTTAGCTGGGAAGATAAGACATTTGCACATGAAAAGAGGGGTATTTTACAAATTCCAAAAGAGTGGTATAACAAAGAAAATAGATTGTCCAGAACTAAATATAATACTCCAGAGATGTAGCCCTTGAGGTCCTTTTGTGCCTAACACAGTGCTTGGTACATGGAACACACTTAAGAAATACTTGTAAAAGACTGATCAAGGAAGCTATGCCTCTCAGTGGTAGAAGCTAATAATAGTTTTTGCCAAATCAATGGAGCCCAAAACACAGTAACTTTTATGGTTGTCATATCATGCTGTATAACAGGTAGCCAGTAAACAAGGGCAGCTAGGTGGCAAAGTGAATAGTCATGAAGACTGACTCCAAATCCAGCCTCAGAATCTTGCTGGCTGTGTGATCCTGGTCAAGTCATTTAATCTCTTTTAGTCTCAATTTCCTCAACTGTAAAATGGGAAGTAGTAGCAACTGTCTCCCAGAGTTATTGTAAAGCTCTGAGATAATACTCATAAAGTGCTGATGAATAGTAGGCATTAAAGTATTGTTTTCTTCCTTCAAGGATGTGTGGGGATGCCCCCTCCCCCCAAAATAAGGTTTATTCCCAGATTTTTGAGACCATGTCAGAAAATAGCACTTTGTAAAATTGAGATTAAGAAGAAAAAAACATGAATAGAACAGATGGAGAGCCTTCAGGAGGCATGGGGCAGACTTACCCTTCCCAGGGGTCAAGAGGGGAGAGAACTGTCTTCCCTGTCAACAGTTTTTAAAAGTTTTGTGGCCCCAGAGCTAATCTAAAAAATGTTGTAGTGTAAGAATATCTCACCTATATGTTGTAGCATCTTTTCACTTTAACTAGGTCAACTCTTTTCAGGCATAAGATAGCCTATGAATTAGTTGTACATCTAAAGAATATATTTTATAAAGCTAGGTGAAATTACTTTTTCAGCCTGAGAAAAATTAAATATCAGGCTGACCTCTAAGGACTGAAGCAGACTGGAACATTGTGTGTTTTAATAAGTAGAGAGTGAAACAAAATCCATTCTGTGGGTGTGTGTAAAATCTGTTTACAGCGTAATATTTTCTCATAGTTTTATCTTGGGATAGCTGGCTCAGAACTTTGTTTACATTTGCCCCCAGGAGCAAAAAAAAAGATGATCTCCATGAGTAAAGGAAAATTTCAACTGCCATTTCTATTATCAATTAAAATTTTTAAATGGCACATTTGGTGATGCTTTCGTCTGTGTTCTCTCATGTTCCTAATCAAGGTGACTATGTGCCTCTGCTTTGTAGCTAATCTGGATAATTTTTTTAATGTATTTAATCTGACCTTTCAGAAGGACTTTTTAAAAGTCCATAGCAAATCCTATAAAATGCATTGGCCCTATTTCCCTTGACATAATTCTTTTCAAGTTCCCTTGGAAAGAAATTATGTTAAAAGCTCTGCTCTGCTAATGCATTGTGATTATCTATCCCTGACTATTATATCAGCATCCCTAGATGTGGGCATTAGATTTTAATGTATTTTGGAACTAGAGTTCCCAAGTTATTTCAGTACATGGTAATGAGTCTAAAACATGAGGAAAGTACCTCTTTCTCATCCCTGAAGTCCTAGGGATGCCATTTGCAAATTGACTGAAAATAGTTATGGAAGGTTTTGAAGGTTTATGATGATGTATCCATATGTTTGTCTCTCTGTATCTATATATATTATATATATTATATCTATATATATATATTATCTCTCTGTATCTATATATATTACCCCTATAATTATATTCAATAAATATTACTCATTGACGAGCTTTATATACGTAGATACACACAATATAGATTTATGTGTATATATACATACACACATATCATACATGTGGAATCTATTTAATACATGCATGTATATGTATGTGTAGATGTATATAGAGTTAGTCAGTGAATAAGTATTTTTTAATTTCACTGTTCAGTGTTCTGAGGGGTGGGACGTAAGACAATGTTTGCTGCCTCGATGGGAGGGGGAGAAAATTTGAAAATCAAAATCTCAAAAACTCAAAATTTAAAACTCAATAGCTTATAATCTTTCTGGGAAGACAAATATGCGAAGAATTAAATAACCTTTAGCTAGTCCTGTGACTATAAAAAGGAGTATCTTCCAATCCCGTCTCAGCATATAAGAGAATGTACTGGGAGTATGGTATGGAGTAATTCAAACCTGGAAAATAGATTCTATGTATAATCATTTTGACGAAATAGGGACAATTGAACAATTTAGCTTAATTCAAGAAACTAACGATGATTCATATTTATTTAATACTTTAAAATTTACAAACTACTTTCCTCACAGCATCCCTAGTGGGTAAGTAAGTAAACATTTATTAAATGTCTAATGAGTGCAAAGCAGTGCGCCAGGCTGGGAGGGGAGGGGATCAGTATAAAGATTAATACAACACATTTCCTACTCTCAAGGGATATCCATTTTAAATGGGGAGGGTGAGAGGAGAGGAGAAAGGATATGGATACAGATTATTACAATATATGAGAAAAAGAGCTAAATACAAATGAGAATGCAAATTCCAGAAAGTATTTTAAATACTGGAGTAACACAATTAGAGTAGTCCACTTGAAACTGTATTTGGGCAGCAGTTTGA
The DNA here is from genome assembly GCA_023548195.1 of Bettongia penicillata ogilbyi. Classification (NCBI taxonomy): domain Eukaryota; kingdom Metazoa; phylum Chordata; class Mammalia; order Diprotodontia; family Potoroidae; genus Bettongia; species Bettongia penicillata. Next base: position 3,002,148 of record JAJHZJ010000300.1, read on the forward strand.
CATTTGGATTGGTAGGGGTGTGAGCTAGAGGTAAGAAGAAAATCACCACATCCCATGCTGGAAGGCACCTCCTGAGGGGAAATCTAGTCCATCCCATGTCTGCCAAGCAATTGTGAGATCATAGATTTAGAACTGGAAGGGGACCTAGAACCCTTTTAGCTTAAACATATTCTTTTTAAAATTTGTTTAATATTTTATTTTTCCCCCACTTACATGTAAAAGTGACTTTTAACACTCATTTTTCACACTCTGAGTTCTAAATTCTCTCCTTTCCCTCCCTCTCCTCCCCATCTCATTGAGAAGGCAAGCAATTTGATATAGATAATACATGTGGTCATGCAAAACATTTCCATAGTTGTCATAAGCATAATCATTTTACATATTAGGAAACTGATTCTCAGATACAATTCCCAGAATATTTTAAAAAGCTTTTATATTCTTCCCAAAGTCTTCTCTAGACTAAATATCCCCAGTTCTTTCATTTGATCCTTATATAGTCTGATCAAAAGGCCTCTCACTTCCTAGTTACTCTCCTCTGGCCCTTCTCTCCAGCTTACCAATATCCCTTATGAAATGGGACTCTAAGATCCTATATAGGTACTTACCAATGCTCCAGATATATTTTGACCAAAGTGTTATAGTAGTATATATAGGACTGTAACTTCCTTCATTTTAAGATGGTACCAACTCAATTCCTCTTTTAGTGTAGCTTAAGATAAACAGTAAATTTGTGGGAATACCAGTGGAACATAAAGAATATTTATTGGTTAGTTATCTCTCATTCTTGCCATGTGACCAGTCCATCTTCTTTTTGATCAAATGTATCTTTCAAGAATACTTTACATTATTTATCCTTCATAATTTCTTGTAATATTGTTGCTATTGTTCAGTTGTTTCAGTTATATCTGACTCTTCATGGCCCCATTTAGCATTTTCTTGGCAAAGATATTAGAGGGGTTTGCCATTTCAATCTTCATCTTTCATTGATTGAAAGATGAGGAAACTGAAGCAAACAGGGTCACACAGATGGCAAGTGTCTGATTTGAACTCAGATCTTCCTGATTCCAGGCCTGGCATACTATCCACTTAGATGCCTACTTTTAATGGACAGCAACCTATTCAAACATGCCATGCACCTCTACTGTCCTTTGGCCATTTTTTATTCCAGATATTAGAAGACTGTTTAATACACCTCAGTCATATAACATAACTGAGAGAATATTGGTGTTAACAAAAGATCAGCCTTTGTTTCAGGGAGGCGCTTGGGATCATGGAGCAAACTTTGCAGTTTTCCCAATGCAATCCAGGCTGTTCTCCTAACATCTACTTCTGAGCCTGATTCACTGTCCAGTTTCAGTATTTAATACTTACACATATTTATACGGACCAACAGATAAACTTTATAGATTTTTCTTTTTTTAATGAATTTATTTACTTTTAGTTTTCCAAGTTCACTTCCATAAGATTTTGAGCTTTAAATTTTCTTCCCCTTCCCACCATCCTTCCCCAAGATGGCATGCAATCTGACATAGGCTCTACATATATATTCATATTAAATATATTTTCACATTAGTCATCATGTAAAGAAGAATTAAGACCAATAGGAGGAGCCATGAGGAAAAAGAAGAAAAACAAAGAGAGAGAGAAAGAGAGAGAGAGAGAGAGAGAGAGAGAGAGGGAGGGAGGCAGGGAGGGAGAGGGGGAGCAAATGATATGCTTCCATCGGCATTTAGACTCCAAAGTTCTTTGCCTGGAGTGGAGAGTTTTTTCCATTCATGAGACTTTTGGAGTTGTCTTAGGTCCTTGCATTACTGAGAAGAACTAAGTCTATCAAAGTCAGTCTTCACACAATGTGCCTGTTATTATGTACAATGTTCTCGTGGTTTACCCCATGCCTCACTCAGCATCAGTTCATATAAGTCTTTCCAGGATTTTTCTGAAAACTGTCTGCTGGTCCTTTCTTATAGCACAATAGTATTCCATTACATTCATATACAACAACTTGTTCAGCCATTCCCCAGTTGATGGACATCCCTTCAATTTCCAATTCTTGACCACCACAAAAAAGATCTACTATGAATATTTTTATGGGTCTTTTCCCCATTTTTATTATCTCTTTGTGATACAGATGTAGAAGTGGTATTACTGGGTAGATTTTTTTCTTCCAACTGCATCATACCATAATCTAGGAAATAGTCTCTAAAATCAGGACCATGCCCTCCTTGGTGATAGTGGACTGACCTCATGAAATGTGTTTGAGGACTTCTCTCCAATTAAAGTGCCCATGCTCTATGCCCTGATACTCCTTCAATGTCCTCCTTTCTTTTACTATGCAAACTCTCAACTTCTCCCCTGCTGAGCTGCCTAAAAGCAGTTATAACCCTGCTAATGTTCAAGCACCAATAGAAGAATCTATATAGGTGCCATTGGGAAAATCTTCTCCCTGTTCCAACAAACACATCTTTTCTTACGGCAGAGGTATCCTTTTGGAGGATGGGTTCGATGCTCCTAGGCTGTGATTGCTGAATAATAACCCCACTCTCCACTTTTTCTTTTCGGTGGTACAGAGCTTACATAAAATGAGCTGGCATGTGTGGGTTATGCTCCTAATCTCCAATTTTATTAATTTTCCTCCAAAACCAACCCCTTTTCCAGACTTGACTTTTACTGTTCAGATGCTGCCATCTGTCTAGTCATCCAGATTCACAACTTCAGTCTTATCTTTAGCTCCTCATTCTCCCTTACCCAACATATTATTGAGAAATCTTGCCATTTTTACTTCTATAGCATCTCTTGCATGTTACCTTCTTTCTACTCACGTTATCACCACCCTGTTTTAGTCCCTGTCACCTAAACTATTGCAATAGCCTCCTGAGCCATCTTCAGTCTTCTTGACTCCTGTCTCACCACCGGACTTCAGTGACTCGGAAAGAGAATGAGGCTTATGAATTCGTTCAGCTCTGCTTACTTAAATTCAATTTATGCTCAGCTCAAGACATCACCCTCATTGTATCATTGGTTCTTTTCTAAAATGAAGGATAAACAAAAAAACATAACCTCCAGATCATCCTTTTTGCTTCAAGGTTCCTCCCTCTCCACTCCATTCTCCACAGAGCTTCCAAAGAAATTCCTAACACATAAGACAGACCCTGTCTCTCCTCTACTCAGTATACTGCAGTGACTCCAAACAGCTCTAGGATCACATATTATTAGAATTTTATCTCATCCTTTTTAAAATGTCTGTTCATATTTTTCCCTCATGGTTTTCCCCTTTTGTTCTGATTCTTCTTTCACAATATGACTAATGTGAAAATATATTTAATCTGATTGTACATGTATAGCCTACATCAGATTGCTTGCCATCTTGGGAATGGCGGAGGTTAGGAAGGGAGGGAGAAAACAGTTAAGAACTCTAACTCTTATAAAAGTGAATGTTTAAAACTATCTTTATGTAATTGGAAAAAAAATTAAATATTCCAGTGGAGCAGTATCTTTTTTATGCATATTAAATGCTGTACATAATACTTATATTTATAAGTAAATATACACACACTGGGTAATATTGCTAAAAAAATGTTTTGCTCAAAGAGATTATCAACCCAAAAAGGTCTGAAGACTTTGGAGTCCAAAGAGGTAGATTCATGTGCTAGTTTTTGACTCTAGAGTCCACAGACATACATTAATCTACTTAATTTTGTCAATGTGAATTCTTTGGCCAATCTCTTTCAAGTAGATATCATTTAGGAACTGCTGAAATGTTCTGGGTTTTGACACAAGACAATGTCATTCACAAACAAGAGCATCATTAACCTATTTATGACTATTCTTTGAGTCTTTTCATTCAGGTAGTTCAGAATTCACCTAAGTGTAGTATTACCAAGCCCATATCTCCTCCACTTGCTCATAAGGGTAACATGAGACAATTTTACTAAGCATTTTAATAAAATTTAGGAATACTTCATTTATGGAAATCTCCTGATCTACTGCCCTGCCCTTTCAAAAAAAGGAAATAATGTCAGCCTGGAAGAACCGGTTCTTGGTAAGGCCAGGTTGGCTCTTGGGTATTACCATTTCCTTTTATAAAATGTTCATGGACCATTCCTTTAGTAATAAATCTTTAAGTTTTCTGTGAATTGATGTCAAGCTTGTCAGTTTCAGTTATCAAGACTTTATGAAAATCAGGACATCTGTCCTACATTTTTGTGGATTTAGTGCAAATGGTATTATAGAGAATATTATAATACTTTATATGAGAATATATACGAGCTTGAATTAGATGGTTATTGTAAAAGGTGGTGATATATGAAAGGATATGGAGGCAGAAACCATAGGAATTGGCAAGTGAATTAATTTTTTTTCTCTTTTTCACATATCTAAAGAAGACTTGAAGATTCTGAATATAAGGGATTAGGAGGATAGTGGTCACATCAATAAAAATAAAAAAGTTACACTGTTTGACAAAAACTGCTGGAAAAAGTGGAAAATAGTGTAGGGAAAACTGGGCGTAGACCACTGCCTGACACCATATAACAGAATAAAGTCCAAATGGGTACACGATCTAGGTATCAAGGCTGATACTATAAAGAAACTAGGGGAGCAAGAAAGAGTTTATCAGATTTGTGAAGAATGGAGGAGTTTATAACCAAACAAGAAATAGAGAACATTATGAAATGCAAAATGGATAATTTTGTTTACATCAAATTAAAGAGTTCTTGCACAAACAAAGCCAATGCAACTAAGATCAGCAGGGAAGTAGAAAACTGGGAAAGAATTTTTATAACCAGTGTCTGTGATAAAGGCCTCATTTCTAAAATCTATAGAGAACTGAGGCAAATGTATAACAATACAAGTCATTCCCTGATTGATAAATGATTGAAGGATATGAACAGGCAGTTTTTCAGGGGCAGAAATTGAAGGTGTCTATAGTCATATGAAAAAATGCTCTAAATCACTATTGATTAGAGAGATGCAAATCAAAACAACTCTGAGGTACCACAACACATCTATCAGATTGGCTAACATGATAAAACAGGAAAATGATAAATGTTGGAGAAGATATGGGAGATTTGGAATGCTACTTCATTACTGGTGGAGCTGTTAGCTGATCCAATCATTCTGAAGAGTGATTTGGAACTATGCCTAAAGGGCTATAAAAATGTGTATACCCTTTGACCCAGCAATACCACTTCTAGGGCTATGTTCCAAAGACATCATAAAAATGGTAAAAGGGCTCACATGTACAAAAATATTTATAGCAGTTCTCTTTGTGGTGGCCAAGAACTGGAAATCAAGGGGATGCCCATCAATTGGGGAATGGCTGAACAAGTTGTGGTATATGAATGAAATGGAATATATTGTTCTGTAAGAAATGATAAACAGGAAGACTTCAGAAAAACCTGGAAAGACTTATATGAACCGATGCTGAGTGAAGTGAGCAGAGTCAGGAGAACATTACGCACAGTAACAGCCACAGTGTGTGAGGACTGTTTTGGATAGATTTAGACCTTCATAACAATCCAAGGATCTAAAACATTTCTTTTTTTTTTTTAATATTTATTTATTTATTTAACTTTTTACATTCATTTTCACAAAATTTTGGGTTCCAAATTTTCTCCCCTTTTATCCCCTCCCCCCACCCCAATACACTAAGGAATTTAATTTTCCCTATCTCCAATCTGCCCTCTCTTCTGTCATCCCTCCCTTCTCTTGTCTCCATCTTCTCTTTTCTCCTGTAGGGCCAGATGACTTTCTATTCCTCATTAACTATATGTCTTCTTTCCTAGTAGCAACAACAATGCTAAACAGTTGTTCCTAAAACTTTGAGTTCCAAATTCTCCCCATCCCTCCCTCCCCACCCATTCCCTTTGGGAAGGTAAGCAATTCAATATAGGCCATATCTGTGTAGTTTTGCAAATGACTTCCATAATAGTCGTGTTGTGTAAGACTAACTGAATTACCCTCCATCCTATCCTGCCCCTCATTGTTTCTCTTCTGTCTTTTGATCCTGTCCCTCCCCGAGTGTTGACTTCAAATTGCTCCCTCCTCCCTTTGCCCTCCCTTCCATCATCCCCCACGTTGCTTATCTCCTTCTCCCCCACTTTCCTATACTGTAAGATAGGTTTTCATACCAAAATGAGTGTGCATTTTATTCCTTCCTTTAGTCAAATGTGATGAGGGTAAACTTCTTGTTTTGTTTTGTTTTTTTTCTCAGCTCTCCTCTTTTTCCCTCCACTAAAAAGTCTCCTACTTGCCTCTTAAATGACATAATTACCCCATTCCATTTCACCCTCTTTCCTCCCACTACATTTTTCTCTCACCATTTACCTTAATTTCTTTTAAGATATGGTCCCATCCTATTCAATTCACGCTGTGCTCTCTGTCTCTGTTTGTGCGTGCATGTGTGTATGTGTGTGTGCGTGCATGCATGTACATGTGTGTATATGGACCCACCAACTACCCAGATACTGAAAAGTTTTAAGAGTTACAAATATTGTCTTTCCATGTAGGAATGTAAACAGTTCACTTCTGGTAAGTCCTTTAAGACTTCTCTTTGCTGTTTACTTTTTCATGCTTCTTCTCATTCTTGTGTTTGAAAGTCAAATTTTCTTTTCAGCTCTGGTCTTTTCATCAAGAATGATTGAAAGTCCTCCGTTTCATTGAAAGACCATATTTTCCCCTGAAGTATTATACTCAGTTTAGCTGGGTAGGTGATTCTTGGTTTGAGACCTAGTTCCTTTGACTTCTGGAATATCCTATTCCACACCCTTCGATCCCTTAATGTAGAAGCTGCTAGATCTTGTGTTATCCTGATTTTATTTCCACAATACTGGAATTGTTTCTTTCTAGCTGCTTGCAAGATTTTCTCCTTGACCTGGGAGTTCTGGACTTTGGACACAATGTTCCTAGGAGTTTCTCTTTTTGGATCTCTTTCAGGTGGTGATCAATGGATTCTTTCAATACTTATTTTGCCCTCTGGGTGTAGAATCTCAGGGCAGTTTTCCTCGATAATTTCATGGAAGATGATATCTAGGCTCTTTTTTTGATCATGACTTTCAGGTAGTCCCGTAATTTTTAAATTGTCTCTCCTGGATCTATTTTCCAGGTCAGTTGTTTTTCCCATGAGATATTTCACATTCTCTTCCATTTTTTCATTCTTTTGGTTTTGTTTGGTGATTTCTTGGTTTCTCAGAAAGTGATTAGACTCCATCTGTTCCATTCTAATTTTGAGAGAACTATTATCTTCAGTGAGCTTTTGAACCTCTTTTTCCATTTGGATAATTCTGCTTTTGAAAGCATTCTTCTCCTGATTGGCTTTTTGAACCTCTTTTGCCAATTGAGTGAGCCTATTTTTCAAGGTGTTATTTTCTTCAGCATTTTTTTGGGTCTCCTTTACCAAGGTATTGACCCGTTTTTCATAGTTTTCTTGCATCTCTCTCATTTCTCTTCCCAGTTTTTCCTCCACCTGTCTAACTTGCTTTTCAAAATCCTTTTTGAGCTCTTCCAAGGCCTGAGCCCACCGGACATCCCCCTGGGATGTCTGGGGTACTGAGGCCCCATCCCCCATGTCTTTCCCTGATGGCAAGAATATGTCCTCGTCATCAGATCCGAAAGTTCGGATCTTTTGCATCTGTTCAAAAAAACTCTCTATAGTCTTTTTTTTCTTCCCTTTTCTAGGCATTTTCCCAGCCACTTACTTGACTTCTGAGATTCCTCTCCACCCCGCCTAGATCCGCCCAGCTAGTGCTTGGGGTCTGAGATTCAAATGGGCTTTCCGTGGCAGGCGCGGCTGCTATTCAATGTGAGCTTTAGTTCTGGTGCTGGGGGTGGGGGCAGGGCCACCTCCCAGGCTCAGTTCCCTCAGGGGCTTTATGCAGAGACCTTCAGTAATGGAGCGCGTGGGGCAGGGCCGTCTTCCAGGCTCAGCTCCTTCAGGTGGTTTATGCAGAGACTTTCAGTAATGAAGATCCTGCCTGCTGCTGGGGGAATCCCGGTCCGCCACTGCCGCGCCACTGCTGCCTCCCCGCCGCCCCCGCCTCTTCCTCCGCCGCTTCCTGCCCCCGCCTCTGCCTCTGCCGCTTACTCCCGAGGGGGCCCGAGTCACAGAGACACCCTGCTCCCCTCTCGGCCAGCCCAGCCGTCTCTCTCACTGACCTGTAGCTTCTGTGGGCGGCAGGACCTTCCTGGCCGCTGGAGCTTCCGTCCCTGAAGCCTGCTTGGATCAGCTTCTCTGGGGCAGCGGCCAGGGCAGCGTTGGGGTGGGGTCCGCTTTCTGGGGCACGACGGACCCTGGGGACGGCTCTCCAGGGCTCTCTGGAACGGAAATCTCTTCCACTATGTTTCTGCACACCCTGCAGTGATCCAGAACTTATGGGGAGCTCTTCTTACATTAAATCTATGGGCTGTGGGTTTGGAGCTCGCATACGTGTGTCTTTCTACTCCGCCACCTTGACTCCGCTCGATCTAAAACATTTCTAAAGGACTCATGATGCAAAATGTCATCCATGACAGAGAAGGAACCATGGAGTTGGAACACAGAATGAAGCAGACTATTTTCTCTTTTGTTATGTTTTGTTTTTCTCATGGTTTCTCCCATTTATTTTAATTCTTCTTTGCAGCATAACTAATGTGAAAATGTGTTTAATAGGAATGTATGTGTAGAACCATATAAGATTGCATGCCATCTTGAGGAGGGAGGGGGAGAAAGAAGGAGAAAATTTGGAACTTATGGAAGTGATTGTTGAAAATTGAAAACAAATTAATAAATTTAGAAAAAAAACCCAAAAAATAGAAAAGTTAGATGGCAGGATCGGTTTTGGTATGGAAGAAACATCAAGTTATTGATATGTTGTTTGTGGTACTGACCAGATATTCAGATGCTAACATTTGGCAAGCAGTTGGAAATGTAAGATTGGATATCTGGGAGGAGAGAGGGATGAAGATACAGATTTAGAAGTCATGTGATATATACTAATTAATTGTATGGATTAGATTACCAAAAAGTGATATATGTGTGTGTGTGTGTGTGTGTGTGTGTGTGTGTATGTGTGTATGCAGAGAAGACCAAGGACACAATCCTGGGAAACATTTACATCTGCAGGGCAGGAGTAAGATAACCATTACCATAATCTCCATCATCTTGGTTGATATTTACATAGTATTTCCAGATTTTCCAAGTGCTTTATAGACATTATTTCATTTAATCATTGATTTCATTTGATAGTTCATTAGAAAAACATATGACTGCAGTGTCACATAAGACAGGGAAAGAGTAGGCATTAAGAGTAAGTGGTCTTTAATGTCATATTCTACAGAAAAGGAAAGGATGATGAAAAAATAGAAGAAAAGCCTCCAGAAATTGGTAAAAGGAAGTCATTAGTGACTGTGGAGAAAGCTGCTTGAGGACAGTATAAGGGAGAAAGTCATGTCAAAAAAGATTCGAGAGTAATAAGCCATGAAGAAAACTGATAGCAGTGAACATAAACTACTTTCTTGATGTTTGGGAATGAAGGGGAACTTGCTCTCATTGGAGGTAGTATAGTATTATGGGAAAAAGAATTGATCATGGTTTCAGATGTGGTAGGTTCAAGTCCCAGCTTTAACGTTTAACTGTGACAAACTGTTGTTCAGAGGGAAGTGCTTTGTAAAACTTAAAGACTGCTGTGTAAATTTGTGCTATCCTTAAAGGCTATAGAGAGAAATATCACTTAAGGGGTCAGTAAGGCCCAGGTCAGATTTTTGTTAGGTGATTTTTAGTATTATGAAGGCCTAAGCATGTTTGTAGACTGAAGAGACAGAGCTAGTAGAATGGAAGCAATTGAAGATAAAAGGATAAGAGGAGATGATTGATAGAGGCAAGTCACAGAGGGAGTGAGATCAAGGACACAGGTAAAAAAAGTTGGTTTTGGAAAGGAGGAGTACTACCTTGTTCTCATTCAAAGACTCTTCCTTTTAGTCTCAGGAGAAACTGAATGGTTTAGAGGAGATGGGGAGGGGAAATTCCTGATGGATGAGTATAATGTTCTCAATGTACTAGGGAGTCAGGTCATCTGCAGAAAGTTTGCGGGAAAGAATGAACTTGGTACTTATATAGAGAAAAGAATGTTTAGAATTACCATTGTGGGATATGTGATAGAAAATCCACAAGGGGGGAAGGGAGAAAACATCCTTAAGCTCATTGTCTCATTGTCTGGGGCTTCCAAGTGTGAGTGTGTCAAGAAAGTAAGGCAAGTATGAGGAAATGGTACTTAATTACCTGGGAAGAGAGGTGCTTAATAAATTCATGATCATACCATTTATCATTATTACCATGCCTCAAGACAAGGAAATCTCAATAGAGACTTGCAGCAGGTATGGATGCACTTATACTTGTACCTTGAGGCTAGCATATATTGAAGGTCACCCATTTATTCAGCCACACTTGGACATACTGTTAGCAACACTATCAGGAAGGGCATTGTCAAATGCACAGTTGAATGATATATAAATATAAAATATAGTATGAAAGGTAAAATCAAGAATGGAAGAATAATTTGCAATGAACACATCTTTCAATAAGAGAAATGATTACAAATGCGCCATCCTTCAGTCCAGCTGATGGGATCCTAATACAAAAGCATTCATGGGAAAAAGAGACAGGGATGGAAACCCTATGCTTAGTTAACTGAGCTCAGAGAAGGGATGATGAAAACAGACTCCCCCCCCACACCCCCTCTCTTAAAGTAGCTTAGTGCAAAGAGAGGATCAAGGGAAATATGATGGACAGAGTGTGCTGGGGAGAGATAACAGCTGGGTGTTGGATGTTTAGAAATGAATGACAGGAATCAGACAGGACAACAAATACAGTAAGGGGGGAAGGACGACTAGTACAATATTTGGATCAGCATGCAAGATGTTGATAATCTAGGATGGAAGAGCAAGAATGAAGGAGGTATGCTCAAATGGAGAGTGACAAGTGAAAAAAGAGAAGACAAATTCCTATTTTTAAAGAAGAGCTTACAACCCCCCCACCAAAAAAAAGACAGCATTCACACAATCCAGCAAACCTTTTGCATCCAAGCAAATGCAGATTGAAGAGGCTTATGGTGGTTCTGTGCTACATAATAGGTTTACCCTTGTCCTAATTATTTTTTATGGATCGCTACCCAGAATGGATATAAAAACGAATGACTTTAACCTTTCTCTGAGGCTGATTGGAGTTTTACTATCTTTTTACTTTTTTCCCTTTCCAGATCAGTGGGGAAAAGTTTGTATAAGACACAATAAATTGAGCCACTGTGACCTTTTGGTATTTGTCTAAAAGAAAACTATAAGTGATAGTCCTTGAATGTCTTATTGATGAGTCTATCAGCAGAGGAACTTGTGCCACCTGACTTTCTGACTATTTTGTGTGTCATACATTAAGCATTTCACCATTTAAACACTATCCTCTCACAAATGGTTTGCACATTTTTGGAAATGGTTAATTCATTCAAATTTACCTGACTAAACATGTCAATTTCCAGTTTCCCTAGAGCATTTCACTTTTAAATTGTTAAAATATGAGAATATGCTCTTCTCCCCACCCTGCATGTCCCTCCTGATTCTGTGTAGAAAAATCCACTGTTATCTATTAAAGTGCCTATCCTTACCACATCAGTTGTAATGACCTGGTTTCCAAATATTTTCCCAGTAATACAGTTACCACAGTTGCCATTGCAAAGATTCCAATTATAGGAATGATCACCAAGGATTTTTAAAGGCTGTAACTGACTGTAATATTTGAGATTTTAGAAATGTGAATATGAATTTCCAATGCTCAAAAGATATACTTCTCCTGTAAAAAGTAGGTATCAACAAAGTGCAGCAGGATGCATTTATTCTTTAACTTCTGGTTGTTACTTAAGGTAATGAATTAATGCATTCCAGTAATGTATTTATTTGAAAAAATAAACTAGAAGAAAGACATAATAATGGAGCTATTTCCACACCCCTAGCCTCATTCATCTCCTATCTCTCTTCCCTAGAGTAATATCTAGTGTGGAGACACAGAAAACTATTTCCTATCACTGACAATTATCTAAAATTATCAGTAATCATACAAGAGGCAATTATAACTCATTGAAGCACCAACATAATTATTACTCTGTATTCAATACTGTGAACTTAAATTTACCTTAGTAGCTGGGATACTAAAAAAGACTTTGTGTTGGCTTTATTAGCAAAATTATTTGGAATTGACAGTATAGCTGTTGAATAATTTTATGTGGTTTTGATCATTAGGATGAAATCTTGGCTAATAAAGAATATGACTGTTTATTTTAAAATGTTTAGGCAGACCATCTGCACTTTTCAATTAAATTAGACATTTATATTTTTTCTCTCTTTTTCCCCAAATTTATTCATTCTTTTTCAGTTTTCAACAATCACTTCCATAAGTTCCAAGTTTTCTCCCTCTCCCTCCACAAGATGGCATGCAATCTTATGTGGGTTCTACACATACATTTCTACTCAACACACTTTCACATTAGTCATGTTGCATAGAAAAATTAAAATGAATGGGACAAACCATCAGGAAAACAAAACATAACAAAGGAGAAAACAGTCTGCTTCATTCTGCATTCCATCTCCATAGTTCTTTTTCTGGATGTGGATGGCATTTTGCATCATGAGTCCTTTGGAAATGTTTTAAGTCCTTGGATTGCTACGAAGGGCTAAGAATCCAAAATAATCCTCACACACTGTGGCTGTTACTGTGTATATATACTATTCTCCTGACTCTACTCATTTCACTCAGCATCAGTCCATATAAGTCTTTCCAGGTTTTTCTGAAGTCTTCCTGTTTGTCATTTCTTATAACACAATAATATTCCATTATATTCATATACCACAACTTGTTCAGCCATTCCCCAGTTGATGGACATCCCCTTGATTTCCAGTTCTTGGCCACCACAGAAAGAGCTGCTGTAAATATTTTTATACATGTGGGTTCTTTTTCCATTTTTATGATCTCTTTGGGATATAGTCCTACATGTGGTATAGCTGGGTTAAAGGGTATGCACATTTTTATAGCCCTTTTCGTATAGTTCCAAATCACTCTCCAGAATGGTTGGATTAGTTCACAGCTCCACCAACAATGAATTAGTGTTCCAACGCTCCCACATCTTCTCCAACATTTATCATTTTCAAATTATACATTTATTAAATGTCTACTATATGCTAGACATGGAGGAGACAAAAGCAAAAATAAGTGTCCCTTGCACTCAGGAAGCTTATGTTCAGCCATGGGGATATAAAAGGCACAGTCTCTCCCTGTAAATCTGGAACAAAGCAAATTACATTTTCCTATAGGAGTAAATTTACAGTCTTAACCAAGGACTCCCTCTGTGGAAAATTATGGGAGTAATCAACAACGTACATAAAAGCTACCATCTCTAAAACATTATAATAATTTAAAATTATCCTCCAAGTTATTTAAAATAGACATGAATGTGCTAATAAGCACATTGGTTATATAAATGACTCCATCTAAAGTATACTCCTTGTACACTGTTGGGATGAGGCATGGCCTGGAAGGTCAATGTGATACTTGTAATTATACCCTTTTCTTTTAAAAGAATATATGTATCCTTGAATGCTTAACTCTTTTTATGCCCCAGAGTAAAGGAATTGCCTTTTCTTTCCCCAACTTTGCCTCTGACTGATGTAGTTCTAGGTAGTTCATATTGGTTCTTATGGAATACATTTTGTATTTTGATATCTTTTGTCTTTATGTCACCTCAAATTTCCCCTGTATTCCTGCTTTTCCCTCAGAAGTTACCAGGGAGTCATCCCTTATAACAAAGTTATTTTTAAAGTAAAAGAGGAAGAGAAAGAATCAGCAAAAGTAATCAATAAATTAGAAAAATCTGACAATATGCAATGTTACACACCTGTGTCCCTCCTCCCCTCACCTCTGTGAAGATTGGGAGGAGTGTGCTTTCTCATATGCCTTATTTGGGACCAATGGGACCAGTTTTGGATTCCTTGTAACTTTGTAATTTTTATTTTGTGCTGTTTTGCGATACATTGCTATAGTCACTGTGTATACTGCATTATTGCCTCTGCTCATTTCACTTTATATCAGTTCATGAAATTCCATACTTCTCTATATTCATCATATTCATAATTTTTGGAGCACAGCGGTAATCCATTACATTCATTTACTACAATGTGTATTCCATACACACATGTATATAATATATGTATATACCACATTTGTACACCATTACGTTTACTTAGCTGCTTCTCAAACACTGGGCATCAACTTTGCTTTCAGATCTCTCCTAAATACAAAAAGTGCTACTTTAGACATTTTGTTGTATATGTCAGCATTCTTTTTTTTTTAATCAATGAAGTCCTTGAAGCATATGCTGCAGCAGAATCACTGGATCAAAGCATATAGGCATTTTATTCTCCATTTGCATGATCCCAAGCTACTTTTCAGAATGCTTGTATTCATTCACTGCTCCACTAACAACATATTAATGTGTTTTTTTCCACAACCACTTACCATGTATATTATCAAAGTACTCTACCTACAATTTGATGCCTCTCTTAACTGTTAATGGAATTCTGATTCCTTTGTATTCAATATAAATCAATCTTCTTTGAATTGACTATCAAACTTGTCCCACTTCTTCAGCTCCCTTACTCTCATGTCTCCAACCAATAATTCCCTGACCTGCTCTTCATCTGTTTCTTTTCCTGGTAATGATCTTCTAGGGCTATCCATTTATAACCCATAAATTTTGAATGGATATATTCTTTTTTCCTACTCTCCCTTACAGTTTTTCCTATAGTAAGTGAGATATAAAAATTAATTCTATTCACCTCACATATATGCTCGTGAAAATAAGCATCACTGTGTTTCTCCATATGACAGAAAACATGTGACATGTTTTCTGTCTTGATGAGTTGTCACCACAGAATCTCAGATTTGGAAGAGAGCTGAACTCCACCAAATCCAACTCTATCTAAAAAATATCCCCATTACAACACACCCAACAAGTGGTCACCTAGCCTTTGCTTTTGCAAACTGCTCTGATTCTCACAAAACCTTTGTGAGATGGATACTGTTGTTATCCACATTTTACAGATGAGGAAACTACAGGCTGAAAGATGTTAAGTGACTTTTCCATGGCTACACAACTGGTGAATGACTAAGACAGCATGTGCTATGTCTTTCTAAGTTTAGTCCCCTGTCCTCGTACGCTGCCTGTCTCCTAAGGAATACTTTGCCTCTCTTGGACTTTCTGATAATTTGAGTTATTGAGAAGTTTGTCCTGATATCATTTGGACCTGAATATGCTTATTTGCCACTTTTACCTTCTGGTTTTTTTGTTCTGCTAAATCCTTTTTCTACCATATAGTCTTTCAAATACTTGAATCCTTTTTCACCTTTCGGTCCTCCAGGGTAACTACCTAATTCCTTCCACCAATCCAGCTATGGTTTGGACCCCAGTCCAAGTCATCCTCATTCTGGCTTGCTTTCCTCCAGATGCTCTCCTGTTTATCAAGATCCTTTTATAAATATAGTGCCCAGAATTGAACACAATAGTAGTGTGACCACACCCCTTCCTTCTGCTTTTCTTAATGAAGCTCAATGTTATATCCATTTTTTGTCTGCCATGTTGAGT
The DNA here is from genome assembly GCA_023548195.1 of Bettongia penicillata ogilbyi. Taxonomy (NCBI): domain Eukaryota; kingdom Metazoa; phylum Chordata; class Mammalia; order Diprotodontia; family Potoroidae; genus Bettongia; species Bettongia penicillata. Next base: position 3,017,801 of record JAJHZJ010000300.1, read on the forward strand.
TTTGCCAAACAGTACCAAACTCTAAAATAAAGGTCTGAATTAAGTGGCTTTGTAATAAAGCAGTACCACAGTTCAAAAGGGCAATTAAACAAGCATTTATTAAACATCTACTGTGTTTCAGGCATTGTATTCATTTCCAGGGCTACAAAGATAAAAGAGAAATAGTCCCTAATCTCAAGTCTACATTCTACTGCTAGTGCTTCAATGGGTAACATTTAATAGCCTACCACTAAAGAAATTCTCACAAAAACATCTTTGAGGGAGAAGCCAAAACACTCACAAGTTATATCAACCAGCCACATTATTTTTAAATTTAAAAACTCCATCTGTTTTCAATTGATAACAGTAATTGCTCTATTTATACAGATATTAAAGAGGGGAGAATCTATCAGTAATCATAGCTAAAATTTACTTAATGGTTGAAATTTTTCCCACGAATTAATTAACAATTTACTAAAGAAAGATGGCTATATTTATTTCCATTCTGCAGATGAGGATGTTATGGTAGAGAACTTTAAGAATGGATAAAACACATAACTCATTTAGCGGGCACTTAGAGTTTATGTAGTACTGTTTTTGAAGCTTTGGGAGACTACAAAACAACTCTTCAGTATTCTACTCTACCGATGCTTATTATAAACTCTTAGAATCTCTTCAGGGGTACTATTGCAGCTACCTAATGCTAACGGTACCAAGTATTAGGTGCTCTGATGTACCCTTTGTGGAACCACAGGATCTGGGTAAAATGGACACTCCAAGGTAATGTTTATTGGAAACAAAAAAGTAAAACTTTCAGTAATTCATTTAGTGATTTAAATGAATAAAAATAGGTAGGAAAAATGGCTCTTGTTAAATTGGATCTTCATTAAGCACAGACTCATCTAATTTAAGCTAATTGGTTTGAGGAGAGATTTTCTATTAAATAGTGGTCCTGTCAGTCAATGGTATTTGCTCACTGACTCTGTCAAGAACTGTCACACTCTTGACAGCATTCTAGCAGCTTTCATAGAGTGTGTTATTTGCCCAACACTCATTTTCTTCTGACCTAGTTAAGGTTTAAGTGGTTTAATTAGCCCAAGAATATTTTCAACTAAAATTAGCCTTGATCTGAGAGTTGTTTCCATACCTTACCTGTTGTATTTTCTACTTAGGCCCATTTGAAATTTGTTCTATATCCTAGCAGCTCAATCAGAATGCCTATCCAGAAGTATCCTTAAATACTTCTAAAACTAGCTGTGTGACCTTAAGTAAATTACTAAAACTCCATGGACATCATTTCCTTTCGTAAAATATGGAGGTTAGAATAGGGCTCTTTCCCAGCCTAAGTCTCATGATCCTTTACAGGCCACTAAGTAATTGAGGGAAGAGGTAGTATCCACCCTTGGGGGTAGGATTCAATTCAGTAGACATTTATGAGACCTCTTACTATGGCTGTGCAAGGCCTTGTAAAAGACAAAAAATAAAACCATTTCAGCCTTCAAGGAGTTGACATTGTATTGGGGTATATTTCTTGTGCACATATTAGTGTATACACATTCCTTGTTTTCTAGGGGCCATGCCTAGAATGCAGAGAGAGTCTGCAGTAGCCTTACTTACTGCGTGACAGTGACTCTGAAGGTGTCAGAATTGTCTCGCCAGACTAAATGCATCAGAAGTGAGGAAACTAGAGAACTGTAGTTCTGGGGAACATTTCCTCAAAAAAGGAATATATTGGGGAAAGGTGACATAAGCAAGAAACAAAGTCTAATCCAATCAAAAATTGAACAAATAGTGATTGAATAAGTAACAGGTGCTGGATATAATGCGAGATGCTGAGGAGTGGGATACAAAGAAATATGTCATTTCTTTTCCTCTGGAAACTTACCATCCAGTTAGACAAATAAGGGTCATATACATGAGAAAACAAGCAATAGTATATGGCATTATTTTTTTTCACTAGTGACATGCTCATTCAGTGAGTTCTGCCTGAGAAGGGAAAGATAACTTTGGGCCAGAAAATTAAAGAAATGTTTACTATCTAGGAAGGTAGACCTGAGGAAGAATTAGTCCTGCCCCTCACTGTGCAGGTAAAGAAAACTAAAGAGGTTCTCCCAGGGTCACACAGGTAGTAAGTAGGATTGTTAGAACTCACATTCAGGTCCTTTAACTGCACATGAGGTGGAATGGGTATCAATAAAACAAATACACAGTGGACTCTTTCATTCTTTTTTTTTAACCTGCATTTTCTTTTTTTAGTAAATTTTATTTTTTTCCCAATTACATATTAAAGCAATTTTTTACATTCTTTTTTAAGTTTTGAGTTCCAAATTATCCTTCCCCCCTTCCTCCCTGAGATGGTAAGCAATCTGATACAGTTTGTACATGTGCAATCATGTAAAATATTTACGTATTAGTCATTTTGTACAAGAAAATGAAGGGAAAAAAGAAAGAAAAATTGTATGCTTTGGTCTGTATTTAGACAGCATCAGTTCTTTCTTTGATTGGGGGATAGCATTTTTCATCATGAGTCTTTTGGAATTGCCTTGGATCATTATATTGTTGAGAATAGCTAAGTCATTCACAGTATTAATCATTAAAGTATTGCTATTATTGTGTACAGCGTTCTCCAGGTTAAGCTCACTTCACTTTGTTTCATTTCATGTAAATCTTTGCAGGTTTTTTTTCTGAAATGTGCCTGCTCATCATTTCTTGCAGCACAATAATATTCCATCACAATCATATGCCACAACTTGTTCAGCCATTCTCCAATTGATGGGCATCCCCTTACTTTCCAGTTCTTGGCCTCCGCAAAAAGAATTGCTAGAAATATTTTTGTCCAAATTTTTGTACAAATATTTGTGCAAAAAAGGTTCTTCTCCTGCCCTTTTTGATCTTTGGAGGATACGTACCTGACAATAGTGTGGCTGGATCAAAGGACATCCACAGTTTTATAGCCCTTTGGGCATAATTCTAGTGTCTCTTCAGAATGGTTGAATCTCTTCACAACTCTATCAATATTACATTATTGTCCCAGTTTTCCCATATCCCCTCCAATATTATCATTTTCCTTTCCGGTCATATTAGCCAATATGATGGGTATGAGGTAGTACCTCAGAGTTGTTTTAATTTGCATTTCTCTAATCAGTAGTCATTTAGAACATTTTTAATATGAATATAGCTAGCTTTGATTTCATGTCTGAAAACTGTCTATTCATATCCTTTGACCATTTATCAACTGAAGAATGACTTGTATTCTTATAAATTTGACCCAGTTCTCTATAGATTTGATAAAGGAGAATTGTAACAGAAATACTTGCTGTGAATTTTCCCCCTAGTTTCCTGCTTTCCTTCTAATTTTGGACACATTAGTTTTGTTTGTGAAAAAGCTGTTTAATTTTATATAATAATTACTAATTTCACCTTTTGAGATGCTCCTCTGTATCTTTTTTGGTTCTAAATTCTTCCCTTATCCATAGATCCAACAGGTAGACTATTCCATGCTCTTCTAATTTGCTTATGGTGTCACCCTTTCTGTCTAAATCATGTGCCCATTTTGCCGTTATCATTTCTTTTATTCTTGATTCCTTTCAGACAGTTGAATGTTGGTAAAGATGTGGTTTTTCATACTGTACAATTTGTAATCAGTCAGTGAGCAAACATTTATTAAGAGCATACTATATGCTGGGGAGTTCCTTTGAGAGCACACTTAGAGTGACAGGAAGAAAAAATGTATTTCCCTCCATAAGAGCAGAACAGAGATGGAGGATAAAAGGAAGAGGATGAAGATTAGAGGAGAAAAAGTGGCAGGGAGGAAAGAAGACAATGGGGCCTACAGCCAACCAGCTCGGTGTCTTTACAGAGAATTTGAATTAAGATGGGGGAAAATGCCCAACTTGGTGTACAAATAAAACATGGAATAGAAAAAGAAAACATTTATCATTGAATTTTAGAACGTAAACAGACAAAAATAACAATATATCATGTAATTCATTTTGCAAAACAGTAACAAAAACAAACCTTGCAAATTCTAACTTTTTAAAATTTCGGCGCTCATAATGCAGACATTTAAAATTTACTCATCAAATGCAGTTGCTTTTTTTCACTTGACATGAGATTTTTTTGTTTGAAAACTAAGAGGAAATAGAAATATTTTAAAAATAAGTTATGTTTTATTATAAAATATGCATGTAGGTTATTAAAAATTAGAATAATTAATTTATTAAAATAATTAATTAAAATAAAAATGTAATTAAAAATAAAAATGTCAAAATACATATAAGGATAAAATAAAATTATACTCCAAATTCCTAAATTTCAGTTTTTATTTATAAAAGCTGCATTTTAAAAATAATTGATTCAGTTGCTACTATACATAGTTGGATGAGACTGAGCTGTCTTACTGATAAAGCACAGATGCAAATGTTTAGGTATGAGAGATGGTATTTCAGATGGGCTTGCCTCTGAAATTCCTTCCAACTTTGAAATCTTAGGATTAAATGCTTCCATGTATAGGAATGCCCTGGGTATATGTTTATGTGATCATTATGAATAGGTACAGAGTGAACTAGGGGATAGCCCCACAACCTGAAAGCTGACTGACTCCATGGCTTTGGCCAAGTCATTTTAAGCTTCTACTCCTCCACTTTCCTACTAGTAAAATATGCATAGAGGCAGAAATACTCGGTTCATGGCATAAGTTCATAAGCTGTTATGTTGATTTGTGTTCATTGAACATATTTATTTAAGTATATAATATATGTAGCTGTCAAGAATCATTAAAATATAATTTTTTATTAATTATAATTATATATAAAATTATATATAAAAATATAAAAAATAATTAATTATAAAATATAATAATCTGTTCATAAGAAGTAGTAGTTAGTTAAATAGTCTATAATTGAGAAAAGTTTTCTGTCATGATATTTTTCTTTGAATTTCACTATTTTTTTTACAATGAATGTATGAAAGAATAAGGCAAGTAAAATAATACTAGCAAGAAAAACAAAAAATGCAGCATAGTTGGGGTTCCAGGATCATATAACCTAGCTTTTTGTGCCACATCTCCTACTCTGCTTGGCCTCTGTATTGGGCTCTGGGATAGAAATGCAAAGAATAAATATAAAAAAATGTCCCTACTCTCAAGGAGCTTGCTTTTTATTGGAGGAGATAACCTACCTTGTCCCTATAATATTTATACGAGATAACTACAAAATGAGTAGTTAGGTTGATAAGAGGTAAGATAAGGAGACAGAGCACTTGAAGTGAGTGGGTTCAAGAAAGATAGCGCTTGAACTGTGTCATGGAGGAAGAGAATGATTCTGTGAGTCAGATGTTAGGAAGGAGTAAATTTCAGGACTGGGAGCTGGCCAGTGCAAGGCATAGGTATGAGAGATGGTATGCCCTGGGTGAGGAGTAGAACAAAGGCAAGTGTGACTGAACCGTAAAGTATGAGAAGGGGAGTAACGTTTTCTAAAAACTTGACTGTTTCTTTCTCATGCTTTCAACAAGGAAGCTTTGGCTGGATGTGATTTTTTTAATTTTTTAATTCTCATTAATTTTTTAATAGATGGAAAAGTAGATTTTATTCCAAATGAGAAAAGCATTTATTTTTCCATCATCCTGATGGAAAATTATTCCCTGGTTTTTTTTTCCCCTCAGTGCATCATTTTGGACCAGAATACAAACAAAAAATCTAATCCTTTGCACACTCACATATACATCTATGTGTGCCCTTTAGCATTATTTCTTTCCTACAATGAGGAAGAAACAAATTGAATTGTGTGGGTAAAAAACTGGAAGGGAAAAAATTGCCTTGTAGGGGATTTGAAGTATAGAGGATAGAGATTCCATTAAATAAAAGAAGAAAAATGAATAGGAATTTCCCATATTCCAGTGGTATATATACATTATATATGTATATTATATGTACATATATATATATATATATATATTCCAGTGGTTCTGAGAATGAGGGGCAGCTAGAGGCCATAGTGAATCGAGTGCCATGTCTGGAATCCGAAATCCTAGTTTTCCACGTACATACATATATATGTGTCTGCATGTATGTATGTAGATATAAACGCATATGCATATAACTCAACAAAAATGCGCACAGCCACTATCGTAATAGCTTCCTCACGTTTCTTTGCACTCCAATGCATCCTCCATTCAGCCACTAATATGATTTTCCTAAAGTACAGGTCCAATCGTGTCACATAACTGCTCACCTTGCCCCCTCCCCCAAGTCAGTAATCTCCAATGGCTTTATATTGCTTCCAGCAGCAAATACAAACTGTTCTGTTTGGCATCAAAGCCTCTTCTCCCCTCTTACCTTCTCAGTCTTTTTATACATTGCTCCCTGACGCGTACTCTTTCATCCAGCATGAGCAAGATGCTCCATCTCTTGACTCTGGGCATTCTCTCTGGCTGTCCCTCATGCCTGGACTGCTCTGCCTCTTTCCTCCTGACTTCCCTGACTTTCTTTAAGTCTTTTTATAGGAAGCCTTTTCCAACCCCTCTTAATTCCGGTCCCTTCCCTCTGTTCATTATTTCCTGTTTATCCTGCACATAGTAGTTTCGTTGTAGTTAATGTTCAGTTATTTCAGTTATGTCTGACTCTTGGTGACCACATTTGGGATTTTCTTGGCAAAAATACTGGAGTGGTTTGACATTTCCTTCTCCGGCTCATTTTACAGATGAGGAAACTAAGGCAAATAGAGTCAAATGACTCGCCCAGGATCATAGAAGTACGAACTGTCTGAAGCCAGATTTGAACTGAGGAAGAAGAAACTTCCTGTCTCCAGGACCTAGTACTCAATCTATTGCGTCACCTAGCTGCCCGTATAGTAGCCTGCTTTGTTCATATTCGCATCCATGTTGTCTTCCCCATTAGATTGTAAGGTCCTTGAGGGCAAGGACAGTGATCTCTTTTTGTATCTCTCCCACTTAGCACAATGTTTGGCACAAAATACGTGCTTAATAAATGTTTATTTTATACACATACACAAACACACACACCCTTATCACTTTACAAACCTTTAATTTAGTATATAAATGAAAGCTATTTTAATTATTTCCAGTCAGACCAATAGTTCTTGTCAAGATATAATTCAGTTACCTGAAGGACAAAAGACTCTTCAGGTGGTGCTCCACTTACTATAAAGGGTAGGCATGACCATCTGACTGACATATAGCTCAATTGAAGGATCATAAAATAGTGGCTATAGCCTTGGGCTTGGAGTCAGGAGAGACCTGGCCTTGCATTGTGGCTCAGAAACTTAGTTGCTGTCAGTTTTGGTGAGGTATGAGTGATGATAGGATATAATGGCAAGAGATTTGAGAGTTGAAGACAGTGTATTGTTGACCTGTTTAATTAGAGGGTCAGCCCTGGGAAGGAAGCCAGAATACAGGTGATGGCCTAGGAGACCACTGAGTGATGGAGTTGACTGGAGGTTAAGGTGAGAACAAAGGATAAGTTTAGGAAGAGGGAGTCACATTATTTAGAGAGAGCTCATTTATATGGCCAACGCTATAATGTAAGTCCCATTTCCTTCCTCTCTCCCCTCCTCCCTGTACTTTGGTCTACATAGATTGTGATTAACAGAACAGGCTGGATATAAATAAACAAATACATATATCCATCCATCCATCCATTCATTCATACATAAATGAATAAATAAAGATAGATTATTCCATATAGAGAGGCTTAGATTATTTTGTTGAATTTAGGTTTGTATTCATCTCCGTATGCTTAACAAAAATATTTATTTATTATTATAATTATAAAAAAGATTATAATCTTTCCTAATTTGGTGGCAGATTCATCCCTACCCTGTGCTTACAAAAGTACCTAAAATTTTCAAAAACCTCAAGATGGAAATAATCTTTTATCTCAGTATGGTCTATGGAAATAAAAAATAAAACCTATGTCCCACCCCCATTCAGAAGCCTACATCCTGAATTGCTTTTATCTCAGGGTCTATTGGAGGCTCCAGAAATCAGACAAAAAGCACAATGCAGAGCACCTTTTCCCCCCGTAATCCTGTTGATTTCATGTTGTATAACATGGGGCAATATTTTAAATTGTATCTCAGCGTGTTACTTTTAGAGCAAGTTATAGAAGCCTGCAAATTGAAGCTTTCACAGAGAAAGGGCCTCTTCAGCCAGAACTATAGAAGTGCTTAGAGCACTACCTTAATAGTTGACATAGCAGAGGTTCACTCACATTGTTCTGAAGTTTGCATTATCAAATCCACCCGGATTTCCCAATCCACAAAATGTCTATTCATGCACTTTTCTTAATGTTGAGAGCTTTCTGAATTTGTCAATTGACCTGCTAGACATCGCATATTATGTTACCTAAAATAACACTGTAAACCATGATAAAAGTGGAATTGTCAAATCACCTGCAGTTTTTTAATGGTTTTCTCTTTCATATGAACATTTCAATTTCAATTGCTGTCAGTTGCTCTAAATAAGAATCGATCGTTTTCTTCCCCCTGCCCCTCTGTACCCATCACTCTGAGTACTTTCCTGGGAAGGAGCTAAGTTAAATTAATCTCCAGAGCTCTGAGTTTTTGTATTTATTTATTTATAATCTTTTCTAATTTGGCGAATCCATTCAGCTAAACCAGCCTTTTGTTCACAGCACATTTCCCCCTCTACAGTTCCACTCTAGTTATCAGTTATGATGGAAGATGTTTTATTTGGATTTTAGGAGATATTTCCTGAAGAAAGAATATTCCAAACATCTGATTCCTACCATAGTCTGCTTAAAGTGATAAAAATGTTTGTAACTTGAATTTTTCAAAGAAATTTAAGGTGCAACCATTTTTATTAGGTACAAAGTAACCGAATGTTTATTCTTTGCACAGAAGTATATCATAGGATAAAAGATACAGAATTGGAAAAAAAACCTTAGGGATATAAAGTTAACTTAGAATTCAGCTCCTTCATTTAACAGATGAGGATGCTGAGGTTCAAAGTGTTAAAATGACTTACCCAAGGTCACACAGCTGATGTGTGTTGCAGACTACTCAAGCACACACACAGACACAGACACATACACATACACATGCACCTTTTTTGCCGTATCTTTTATTTTCCTGGTCATATAATTAGCTATCACTAAATTTTGCTTGGATAGAGGGAGTTTTTTATTTGAGAATGCGTAAGTGTAATAGAGCCAGGCTACAATATCACACTAAGTGACTAGGTATTGCTAACAAATGCTGTATCTCCATCTAAAAAGTCATTAAATTCATCATATTTGGTTCTATGAAAAAAAAATCATGAAATGGATTTAAAAATTAATAAGTCAAGAATTAAGGAAAGGGTATTTACAAAAATGAGTAATGCTTACAAGCTATCTTTCTGTAAAAATAGTAAAAGTATTAACTAAATACCTAAGGAAATTTTTTAATAAGTTTCTGATTGATTGTAGTCATTACTCAAAGTAACTAAATCATTGAAAAGATAAAGGAGTACATAAGTATTAGAACAATGAATAAATTGCTCACTAGGATTATTTAATTTCTAGTGATTATATAATTACCATGATTATATAACTTCTAATCTAGTATGTAAAATTTAGAAAGAGCCCTAGAATCAGCTGATGGTACAGTGTGTCAGACTTGGAGTCAGGAAATCCTGAGTTCAAATCTAGACTCAGATACTTACTAGATCTGTGACTTTCAACAAGTCACTTAACCTCTATCTGCCTCAGTTACCTCATCTATAAAAATGAGGGTAATAGCATATATGTCCAGGGATTGTTGTGAGGAACAAATGCTAATAATTATAAAGAACTTGGTACATGATAAGTACTGTGTAAATGTTAGCTATTATTATTAGTCAAGAGGCCTGGGTTTGAATCTTGACATTGTAATTTATCAGCTCTGTGCCCATGGGCAAAGCCCTTCATGTTTATCATTCAAAGTGATCTCATATGAAGATCGAAAATTGGATAATTTCTCAGAGTTCTTCATCCAGTGATGAATACCAGTTCCATTTTCCTGTATGTTCACAACACCCACTCATGCACATAGCAGTGATCCTTTACATCATCTTCTCTGAGATACAAAGGGAAGCAATAAATGTGATGCATTATACAAAGTCAGTAATTGAATGAATGATTTTTTACAGTTTGCTGTATTGTGGAAAGAGGACTGCAGTGCCAATAGGGCCTTCCTTGCCAGTTGTGAAATATGGTGAGGTTTGAGCTGGCATGAGACGGGAGAGTCCCAATCAACTGAGTTCTTAGGAGAATTCTAGTTAAATCTAGTGAACAGATGAAGCCACTCCCTTCCAAGACAGTCCTTTATGCTCAAGAATAATTCTGGTGATTAGGAGATTTTTCTTCAGATGACATCTGTTCCTAGGTACGGCCTCTGGGATGAAGGAAGATTAATCTAACCCTTTTACAGGTGACAGCTCTTCAAATACTTGAAGAAAGCTTTTACGCCATACATCTACTCTGACTTTTTCTACTTTACCAGTTATTTTAACTGGTACTTACAGTCTTCAGTTCTTATTCAACTCTTATGGTCGTCAGTTCCCTTGCTATCTTGGTCTCTCTCTTCTGCCTACTTGAATGCTTGTCAGTACTATCTCTCAAGAACATAAAAGGCATCTTATTTAAGGAATATGCTCCCCAATTATGCCACTTGTCTTTGCCCAGACACTTGACTTCAGCTGAAATCTGAGAAAACCATATTCAATAATCAAATATAGTCTTCTTGGAGGAAGGGACTGTTTTATTCTTTTCTTTTGTGCATCCCCCACACCTAACATAATGTTTTGCACCTAGTTGCTCAATAAATATTTGTCAAATTGAATAGTTGATGACAGAGGGAAGGAAATAATAACTCTTGACTGGCATGATAGTACTCCTATGAACACAGTAGGTACCTGATAAGTGCTTATTGAAAAATGAAATTATATCTTTCTAGTACTTTTACCTCTTTGCTATTAAAGACACACTGCCAGTAATGGAAATAATCACTTCGGGTTTCTTAATTTCCCTTCATAATGCATTGCTGGTAGGTGAGCTTATTTTCTGGTATTAAATCACATGTCAGTGCATGATACAGAGCCATTTACTTGTAAGAAATCTCACCAAATAACATTAATGGATTTATTTTAAATTGTTGTTTGTAAAATGAAAGCAAACTCCAAATAATTACACAAAATTGTTTTTTAATGTTTGAATAATTTTTCGATCATTAGATGCTACCAAGCTCTTTAATATTGAGGTAGACCCATCAATTGAGCATAACAGATTGTTACCTTGATTCTTTTACTATATTGCTTACACATACACACACACACACACACTCAAGCATGGTTGTTGCTTTGTGTATTTATATAGTGCTTGTCACATGAATGCCTTAACTATAACAAGTGTGCTATTCTGACTTGAAATGATACAGGTGGTAAGAGAAAATATCCTTTTCTTATACTTCAGGCAACTTTAGAGCCAAACTAATGAACTGGGACCTCATTATAGTGGGCCAGTTTAATTTAATAAGCATCTTTGTAAATGACTACTTTTTGCCAGACACTGTGCAAGGCACTGGGATAGAAAGACCCAAACAAAACAATATTACCCTTCAAGGAGTTTGTATTCCAAAGGGAGGATGAGGCATCTATTCAAATAAGTAAATACAGTGCAGTTTTGTTTTTTAGGGGGCATGGCCTGGCAGAGCATTGCGGAGATTTGGAATGACCTCATGCAAAAAATTATACCTTAACTGAGTCTTCAAGGGAACTGCAGCACCCATGAGAGTCACTAGTGAGGAAAGAAAACATAGACATAAGGGACAGCCTAGACAAACATGTCAGGGGAAGATTTGATGTCATGTATAGGGAAATAGCAACTGGGTCAGTTTAGCTACCACATAGAATTATTAACTGGAGGACTTAGAAAAGGCTTTGTCGGGAAGAGGGAGCTGAGCAGGATCTTGAAGGTAGAGATATGGTTGGGGATGATGGAGGAGAAGGGCATTTCCAGTATAGATAACTAAAGGTATCAAAGCAGAAAAGTAAAGAACATGTAGGGAGGGGTCAATGAGTAATCCAGTTTGGCTTTGAGGGGATAGTCAAGTGAATAGGTAGCTAGATGGATCAGTGCATAGAGTGTTTGGCTTGAAGACAGAAAGACCTGAGTTCAAATCTGGCCTCAGACGTTTACTAGCTATGTGACCCTGGGCTAGTTATTGAAGCTCTGCCTTTATCCACTGGAGAGGGAAATGGAAACCCGCTTCAGTATCATGAAAACCCCATGGACAGTATTAGCATGCTGTGTTCCACGGGATCACGCAGAGCTGAACAAGATTGAGCCAAAGTGAAATCAAATAAGCCTAGAAAGGTAGACTGGAGCCATTTTGTAAAAAGTTTTAAATATCAAAAGTGTTTGTACTTTATCCTAGAGGTAGGTGATAGTGAGCCACTGGAACTTCTTGAGTTGGGGTGTAATATGGGCAAATCTGTGCTTTTGAAATATAAATTTTTCAGTTGTCTAGAGAATTAATTGAGAGAGTGAATTGGTTTTTGGAAAGTAGGGAGGTTATTGGACTTCATCACTTAGCACAAATGTTCTCTAAATGGATAATTTTTTTTGTAAGTAGTAGTAGCACCAGAGGAACAAAAGACAATTCATACACAAAACTTGCATATCTGAAGATTAATTTATTGAGATGAAATTTGGGGCTATAGTCAGCTGATGCTTCACTTTGAATGAGAGTGAACATGACTGCTGGAATAAACCTTTGAGTTCTTTCCATTTGGTATGTGTCCCTCCAGGCCTTGAGGATCCTTGATTTCAGACCTGCTGCTGATTCCACTTGAATAAGTACAAAAACTAGGGCACAGGGTCTCAAAAATTATAACAGCCTGAAAGCAGAGGGGAAGCAGGACCCTAATGAAGTACCCCAGAGATCCATTCCTGGTTCTGTACTATTTTTATCTATTATTCAGAAAAAGCATAGATAAGATTCTTTTTGAACTTGCAGATGACAAAACTTAGAGGGACAGTAATGCATTTGCTCTCTTATAATTCTGTGAATCTCTCCCATTCTCTTTTTCAAAGATCAAAGATATGATCACATCCACCAGTCCTTTCATTACTCTGGCATGTAGTTTATACTGGCTTGGTAAATTGAACTCATTGAGGGCAGCTGGATGTTCTCTTTCTATTTTCTCAGTTGTCTTCAACTCAGCTCAATCAACAAGTTGGTCGCTTATGTCACACTGAAGAGAAACCCTCTCTTATGACATTGCCCATAAGAGATTTCATCTCTCCTCCCATTTACATCCAGACATCTTGAAAAGCTAGTTTGCACCTAGCAGCTAGATTTCCTCACAACCCATTTGCTGCTCAACCTCTTGAAGTCCATTCTGTTTACTGAACATATTCTTCACCAATGACTTATTGCCAAGTCCAATGGACAAATCTGTTTTCATCTTCTTTGATCTCTCTGTAGCTTTTGACTTCATTGATCAGACCTTTCTCTCCTTTGCCTTCTGTAACAACACACTTTGCTAACTCTTCTACATTTCAAGCTATTCCTCTGGCTCTTTGCAAGCTCTTCTTCCTCCTCCATATTGTAGTTGGCATTGGTCATAGTTCTGATTTTTGATCTCTTTTTTCACTACCATCTTTTCATTAGCAATCTCCTTCTCTCCCATGGTTTCCAAGGCTAGACAAATGACTTCCAAATCCTTAGCTATCTCTTGTTGCCTAGATCAGCATTTTGAGACAATCTTCCCCATGTGTTCTGACAGGTATCTGAAACTTAAAATTTCCCAAACAGAATGAAGTTCATCTATATCCTCCCTTTTGTCAGTGGCACAGTTACCTTCAGTGTCACATTGTTTATTCTTTCTTCCTTACCTCCTACATGGGATCACTTGCTAACTCCTATAGATTATAGTTCTATAGTATTTCTTAAATTTATCTTTTTCCCAGTGCTAGTACCTCTAATCCAGGTTCTCCTTACCACTCTACTGCAGTAGCTTCATAATGAGTGCCATGTGCCTAGTGTCTTCCTCATCCAATCTCTCTGCTAAAACATCTTGTTTCCAGGTTTAAGCACATTTATCATATTATTCAGAAGTCTTTATAGTAGCCTCCATTGTCTGTTCAATAAATATCAAGCTCCCTAACCTGGCATTCCTAAACAATCCCAGTCTATCTTCATGTTGCAGACAAACTGGATTACTCATTGACCCCCCCCTACATATTCTTTACTTTTCTGTCTTGATACCTTTTTCTCATAGAGTTATCTATACTGGAAATGCCCTTCTCCTCCATCATCCCCATCCATATCTCTGCCTTCAAGATCCAGCTCAGGTCCCTCTTCCCCACAAAGCCTTTTCTAAGTTCTCCAGTTAAATATAATATTTCCTCCTTCAGATTTTGCATAGCACATCATATTACTTTATAGATATGTTCTGTTTTATAATGTAGTTTATTTAGGTAATTTTCCTATACATCTTCCAAGTGTGAAACTCTTTGAGGATAGGGACCAAGTCTTTCTTTTATTTTGTATTTTCATATCTTCCAGTTCCTAACAATATACTTGTATATAATGAGCTCAAAAAATTGTTAAATTTGAGTCTAATATTGTTCTGGCAAAACTTGGAAATAGTATACTTTTTTTATCCACACAATTGTTTGCAGTGGTTTTTAGTGGTCTGCGGTTTTTATTATTAAGTTCTACTCACCATTTTCTTTAGTGTGCTCCATTCTCCTTCCTTGTCTCCCAGCATCCTATTTCTCCATTCTCCAAATCACTCACCATATGGCAGCCAAACTGATATTCCTAAAGCATTGGTCTAGACATGTCACTCCACTGCAAAAGAAGTTCCAATGGTTTCCTCTTACCTCTGGGATAAAATGCAAACTTCTCTATTTGGCACATAAAATTTCACAATCAGACTACATTTTAAATGCACAGTACTCTCCATTAGACAGTCTACATTTCAGGTAAACTAGTTTCTTTGCTGTTCTCCATACACAGTAGTCAATCCCTGTGTCTTAATACAAGCTGTCCCCTGTTTTGAAACGAATTTCCTCCTGCCTTTCACCCCTTAGAATCACTAACTTTCTTCAAAACTGGGCTCAGTTGTTACTTTCCACAAGAGGCTTATCCTAATTGTCCTAGTACCCCACACCCCCCAGAAATTTTTGTACAAATTTCAGTTTTACTTTTCTAAGTATTCATGTTGTTTCCTTCACAATTGAATATAAACTCTTGGAGGGCAGTTCTCTGTGCCAATAATCCCCTAAAAACTATCTATCACACTTAACAGAAAAGATATACATGCATACATATATATATATATATGTACACACACATATATATATATGTATATATACATAAAATCCCTTTTTTCCTCAAATCTGCAATTATACTTTCATCAGTCTTAGCAGAAATCCCACCTTCTCCTTCACTGACAAGGTTAAAATTATTCTCCATGAATTGTCTCAGTTTTACTTCTCTACTTCTCTTATTCTCTCATCTTCTTTCCTCTAGTCTCAGGGGTGATCTCCCTTTTTTTCTAAAGCTAAACCTTCTATCTGTATATACCCTTGAAGACTATGGCTTTTGTTTTGATCAACCAATTATTCCGTCAGTCTTAGGGATCTTTAATATCTTCTTGTCTATTCATTAAAAAATAGCTCACCATCCAAAAAAAAAATCCTTCTCTTGACCAAGCCATTTCCTTAACCTGGTATCCTTTCCCTTTTTTATCACCAAATACAGTGATCTTTTCCTCCATTTCCATCTTAAACTCTCCATAGTTCAATTCAACTCAATGAACATTTAATAACTACCTATGATGTGCTAGGCACTATGCTAAATGCTAGGGTTACAGAAAGACAAAAGGCCATCCCTGCCCTCAAGAATTTCAAAATTTAAGGGGGAAGACAATATACAAAAGGAAGCTGAAAAGCCAGAGTGGGGACACACAAGGAGGTACCTGGGGGGGCGTTATGTTCCATCAAACAGAGCTACTGATGGAAAATGGAGGGTTATTTCCCATAAAGGAAGGCTTTGGCAGTTTATTGCTCTACCTTCTAGCCCTTCCATCAGAGGGAAGAGGCAACTGAAGGAGTTAAGAAAGGGTTAAATATCAAAAGCTGAATCAACCTAAATGGTGATAAGATTTCAAGTAATCAGTTTATCCTGAGGGTGGTATGATGTTCCCAGCAGAGTTCATATAACATTGCAATACTTGATCCATCTTCATAACTTCTCTTCCCTTGGCTTCTGTGAATCTCTATACCCAATGATTTTTTCTTTTTCACTTATTTCTGCCTTTTCTCTTCTTTTAGTTCTTTGTGTTCCTCCTGTTCCTTAAACATGAATATTCCTTAAAGCTGTCCCCCAGAACCTCTTCTCTTCTCATCCACTCCTGTGACTTCAGTGATGGTCCTCTGTCTTTCTGCTTTCAGTCTATCCCCTTTTCAATCTGTCTTCCTCTACACTAGCTTGGTGATCTTTCAGATGTCCTCTGATCATGTCACTTTTCAATTGAAAAATCACAATGGTTTTTCCCTGGTGGATCACATTTCCAATTATGTCGTTCAAGTCTCTCCAAGCCATTATATAGCACATATTTATACTACTACTTCTGCCCCAGTAGAATTCCTTACTGTTCCATTAGCCATTTATGAGATTTCCTAGACTCAGACTAGGAGTCATTGGTCTGTACAGGAATAAACTTTTATTTGGCAGTGGTGCTAACTAAAGGGAATGGAAACTTGGAGTCAGAAGACCTGGGTTTGGATCACACATCTACAACTTACTGTTTGGGTCATGTTGGATAAGTCAGTTGACATCTTTGGACCCTAGTTTTGTCACTTTAAAAATGAGAATGTTGGATTGAATAATCTCTCCAATCTTCCTGTTGTAATGTTTGAGTAATATAGAGCAGCAATTTCCTCTTATGTTTTTGACTCCCCAAAAGCTCTCCTATTATCTATGTTAGATCATAGTATTATATATTATTTTTTCTGTGATATTATGTATTATTTTTGTCTCTTTCTGATGTCTCCCATTGGGCTATAAGCTCTATGAGACAGGAACTATTTATCTAAACTTTGGCCCTTAGTACATGTTTGAACGAACAAATGAATAAAACTTGAGTTATCATGAAATTCTCAAAGTAAAATTAATGAATTCTATGCTAGTCTAATCCATTTAAGAGCTAGATATACTAATTATGTGACATTTTGAGAAGGAAAAAACGAATATTCTGAAATCAATAATAAAATATCTCAGGGGGAAAATCCAATGACCATGGGATTTCTTACTTTGAGACTGACTAGAAGCTTGGTAATCCTTAAGGATGGGCTTTATTCCTCTCTCAGCATCCTCAGAGATGTTGCATTATTTCCTGTCACAAATCAGTAACCTACATCGTGCTCCGTTTTAATTGAATCATGGCCCTCAACACCAATATCTCTTCTTTTAACATAACGATATCATCATTTTAATATCAACAACAACCCTTAATGACACTCGTATAAAGTTATATTTTTCATTAATTGCCTCATAACTGCTCGGTATAAGCTTAAACATACAAATTAAGTATAAGGTTAAATTGCTTAGACCATTGGTGAATCTTTCTTGTACCAGCTGAGTGAATTTGTAACCTGGTCTGTTTTTATACTGTTATTTTCTGTGGTCGTAGATTAACATATGGTATGCTGGGTATGTTCAGGCCTACTTTTCCATTGAGTTGCAGTGAGGAACAGTACCTTAACTTGAGGAGTATTAGAACTTTAAGACATTGAGTCACGACCCATATCATTCTTTCTTCATGGTCTTGATCAATTTGGAAAAACAGTAATGAATAAATAAATGATGTTATTGCTTTGAGTCAATAAATCAACATCTGCCATCAGCTAAGAGCAGAATATGGGTTTTCATATACATTAGATAAGAAAAAGGATATTTACGTGAGAGCTCAAAAGAATTCACCTGAACAAGTAAAAGAATTCAGTCCATCAAGTATTTATAGAGTACATGAGTGGTGACCAGTGTGGTGCTACAGATATCATAGGAGCATAGAAATAAAAAGAACTATAAAACATAGCTTCTGTCCTCTTATTGAGAAGACAGGACTAATACACAGGAAGTAATTAGAATAATACAAAATAGCATTAGTGACAGTTGTATAAGGAAAGTAGATGAGATTGATTGGTGGTTGGTTGGTGGTTGTCCTTCATCCTTGAAGAAGACCAAAATGACATCACTACGCTAACGTCAAATTTTGATGTGTCCTACTGTGGCTGATCAGACCAATACAAGCTCAGAACGCTCTCTCGCAGGTACAAATGGTCTGTGTGAACATTTGGGGTGGATACTCTAAATTTGTGCATCCTGTGTTTCCTTTCAGCTGTCTCAATTCTGCTTTTCTCAGAGGATAACACCTCAGATACGGGCCTGCCATGCTGAGTGGTCCTGTGGCAGTGTCTCCCATGTTGCACAGTCAATTCTAAAGTTCTTGAGAGAGACCTTGAGAGAGTCCTTGCATCGTTACTTCTTACCACCATGTGAAAGCTTGCCCTGTGTGAGTTCTCCATAAAATAGTCTTTTTGGCAAGCATGTATTTTGCATTCAAACAATGTGGCCAGCACATTGGAGTTGCGCTCTCTGAAGTAGACTTTGAATGCTTGGCACCTTAGTTTCAGTAATGACCTCACTGTCTGGTACCTTATCCTGGCAAGGTATCTTCAGAATCCTCCTAAGACAATTCAGATGGAAGTGACTCAGTTTCCTGGCATGGTGCTGGTAGACTGCCCAGGTTTCACAGGCATACAACAATGAGGTCAGCATAATGGCTCTGTAGACCTTCAGTTGGATAGTATAATACTTTTTGTCTCTCATACTTTCCTTTGGAGCCTCCCAAACACTGAGCTAGTTCTGGCAATGCATGCGTTAACCTCATTATCAATGTGTACATCCCAGGAAAGTTCACTACCAAGGTAAGTGAACTTTATCCACAGCATTCAAAACTTCTCCATTTGTTGTAACCAATGGTTCCACATATGGATGGTGTGGTGGTGGCTGATGGAGCATCTGTGTTTTCTTGGTGTTAATTATTAGGCCAAAACTAACACAGGCAGCCGAGAATTGATCCATACTTTGTTGCATCTCAGTTTCAGAGGGTGCGTTGAGTGCACAGTCATCTGCAAACAGAAAATCATGCACCAGAAAATCATGCTCCCTCCACTTTGGTCTTGGCTTGAAGCCTTTTCAGATTGAAGAATTTACTATACAGTAGCTCTGACCTTAATGCCATGTTCATCTTCATTGAAACCTATCACAGAGAATAGCTTGAACAAAAGTGTGAACATATATGATATTTTCAATTGAACTAAACTTAAGATTTAAGTGCATGGTATTTCTTCCAAGGGACCTTTCAGTATATCTAAATTTGTGCTTATTTTCCTCATGGTTACAGTCCTTTTGGTTTCTTTAATTCCCTATCTTTCTTCCTTCCCTTGCAGGGCTGGTATGGAAAAGAAGTCTAGATTTGGAGTTGTTAGCATGGTAGATGATGTTATGAGTAGATTTCAGGGAGTCTATGAAATTGGATAGGAAGAACAAATTATGTATTTTCACTAACCTCTAGCTAAAATTTAGCATCTCCTATAATTTAAAAACATTATTCTATGGAGTCTGGTGACTGCCAAAGAGGACAGTGAAATACAAATACTTGAAGATTGTTGGCCTAGATGAAGGAAAATAACATTTTCTGAACTTTGGTCTCTTTCTGATGCTGCTGAGTTCATGTATAGGAAAGTGGCAGATATATAATCCCTAATCTTTAAGTAATTATCTAAAATATGAGAACCAAATCTCAGAATGAGCTTTTACCCTCCTTGCTCTTACTGAGATGGAGCTTATTAGCATCTTAAATAGTAAAGTTACCTTACTCTTATGTCTGAATAGCCCCAGAATGTTAACTTATGCTAATAACTCCCTTGACCTATAATATGCTTGCCCCCCCATCCAAATTAGTGAAGATCTTTTGAATTTTTCAAAGATGCTCCTTGATGTCTTCAAAGAGAGGGCATTTATTCTGTCATGGAGTGTGTTATTCTTAACTGAGAAGACATCCTCCCTCTCTTTTTACCTCTGTAGATTCCAGATTACTTAGTCATGAGCAAAATCCCTACACCGAGGCTCTGTCTGCTGACCCTATTAGGGTCCTACCAGCCCTGAACTATTTCTGTAACCATGCGAGACAGTTAACTCATGTGCCTTCCTTTTAACAAGGCTAACAAAAGAAAAGCAAACATCAGAAACCCCATAAAACAGAAACCATAACAGCTGTACATAGCACAGAAGGACATTATGAGCTAAAAATGTTTTAAATTAGTCTTTAATGTGAAATTCAAAGGAATTATAAATCCATCACATGAATAAGATTGTAATTTCTCATCGATGGAAAGAAGCACTTTCTGATAGGACAGATTTATAAATAGCCAAATGGATCACTAAAGGAGATTTGACAATTCTTCTCTACACCACACCACACCCCCACCCCCATCTCCCCAAGGGGAAGAAGGGAAAGACGCACATTTGTCTTAGATGTTTTAGATGAAACCTACTGGGA
Source organism: Bettongia penicillata ogilbyi (assembly GCA_023548195.1). Classification (NCBI taxonomy): domain Eukaryota; kingdom Metazoa; phylum Chordata; class Mammalia; order Diprotodontia; family Potoroidae; genus Bettongia; species Bettongia penicillata. The sequence continues at coordinate 3,038,417 of JAJHZJ010000300.1, forward strand.
GGCAGAGGAATAACAATGAATTTGTTTCCTTAGTAGGTCATTTTTCTGTGATTTTGCTTAGTTACCTCTATTCCTGTGGGAATGTGGCCTTGGGTGCCATATGGTAGGTTAGTTAGCATTCCTCATATTTAATGGATTGGGTGTGAAGAGTGACTCCATTGTGCAAGGTCCTGCTCAAATGCCATGCCTTACATGAAGCTTTCCTTGACTATTCCAGTATGTAAGGATCCTTTTTGCCTGATCCTCAATCACAATAAAGTCCTTTGTTGCTATTTAAGTTATTGTAAGTTCTTTGGACTTGGAATTTGGAAGACTTGGGTTCTAATCTTCCACCTCGTACTTTTACTAGCTGTGTGACCTTGTCTGAGTTACTAGACCCCATCTGAGTCTCATTTTTTCTGTATGTAAAAGGAGAACGATAATACTATAGTACTGACCTCACAGGTTGAGTAGAGCAGAGGGTAGCTAGATAGTAAAGTAGATAGAATACTGGTCCTGGAGTCAGGAAGATTCATCTTTGTGAGTTCAAATCTGGCCTCAGATACTTACTAGCTGTGTGAGTGACCTTAGGCACTGTTTGCCTCGGTTTCCTCATCTGTAAAATGAGTTAGAGAAGGAAATGGCAAACTACTCCTTTTATCTTTGCCCAGAAACTCCAAAATGTGGTCACAGAGAGTTGGACAAGACTGTGAAATGACTGAGTGATGACAACCCTGACCTCATAGAATTGTAAGATTGAAATGAGACAGTGTGTGCAAGACACTCTGCAAACTCTAAAGCACTATATAAATATAAGTTACTGTAACTAAATCTCTGTTCCCTCCCACCTTCTTCCCCTAGTACTCCAAGACAGTGCGATAAATACTAGATAGTCAATTAATTTTATGGTTTGATTGGTTCATTTCCTAAGTAATGGTGGAAGATCACCAAAGGGAAGCTCTTTGGATATTAGAATGATCATCTTGACCCTTCATTTTGTATATCCTGTGTAAGTTTCCTGCCCTATACTCTGTTCATTCTGGTAATCTAGCTGAGTCAATATAAGAATACATAATCAGAGAGAAAAGGAATGCCTGGCATATGGTTTGCCTTGGGCACTGAGACCATTTGAGAATTACTCTTAATTTCTTGCTTGTGTCAATTGCCTTGGTTGATGTGCATAGTGCTGTATTTGTTGCACATTGCTGTAGTTTTGCTTATGTAAGAAAATCTGGGCAGCTGGGTAGTCCAGAGGGCAGCTTAGGTAATGCAGTAGATAGAGTGCCAGGCCTGGAGTCAGGAAAACTCATCTTCCTGAGCTCAAATCTGTCTTCAGATGTTTATTATCTGGGTGGCTCTGGGCAAGTCACTTAACCCTGCTTGCTTTAGTTTCCTCATCTATAAAATGAGCTGAAGAAGGAAAGGCAGACCACTCCAGTATCTCTGCCAAGAAAACCCCAAATGGGGTCAACAAAGAGTGAGAAATGACTGAAAAATGACTGAACAAGCACAGAAAATCTGCTCCACAGATCCTTTGCATTCATTCAGAGGAAACAGGTATGCAGCAACTATTGATAGGTGTCAATGGATCTTCTAAGACCACTGCATTGCCAGTCTTACATGGGTATAGATTTGCAGCTGTTCCTTGCTTTAGTATCTCTGTCCCCCTTCTCTGTTGGCTGCAACTCAACATCCTTGATCACACATTTGTATGCTTCTTATTGAGAGCTGCGCTGGATTTCCTTATGACAATTCCACATCAGCTTAGCATTTGATACTGAGTGTTCAGGAGTTTTTATGTTTGACTGGTTGCATTTATACACCTTATTATGGGTAAATCTGCCATATTAAATATTGCTCATTAATCTGTCTTATAAATCAGTATAGATGAGAGTATCTTTGGAAGCTCTTAATCTCCTATCTAACCAGAAAGGAATTAGAGATCCAAAAGGACACTGGACCACACTAGATCAGTTTCCCAAAGAACATAGTCTTTCTGCTGCTGTTTTCTGCATCTTTGTCAATCACTATATCATTGAGCATTGCTCAGTAAGTTTTCAACCCTGTATTAAAGGGAAAAATATTAGCTATCTCTGTCTTGGATTTCACTCTGTAGACTAATACATCACATGACTTAATTCTTCATGCCTATTCTAAGTCCTTGGAGTGGGCTCTGTCTGGTCATTCAGTATCCTTTTTGTGTCTTCTTACATGCTCATTTTGTGAATGTAGCCATCAGCATGCAGAAACTCCTAGATGACTGTCTCAAGGACTTTTGATTATTATGCTTGTAGCCCTGTTGAGATGAAAGAATTTCCCAGAGGTCTAGAAGGATAGATGCTTCCAAGTCCCATATTATGTACTTGAACATAGCTGTAGAGAATGGATTGAATAAAGCTGGACCTATTATGAAGCTCCACTTCTCTAACAACAAAAAATGAGTTGCTGTCCAATTTAACACGTTATAACTCGATTGTGATCAACTATGCTAACTTTATATTGAAGAACTCAGAGCAGCAAACCTTGTTTTACTCCCTAGACATTTTCTCACTAGCCACTTTTCTCCCATGTACATAATTCCTCTCACTCTTTCTCTTTCTCCCTTTCTCTTCCCCTCATTTCTCTCCCTCCCCCCACCAGTATTTTCCAGGTCTGTAACCATAATAAAATTCATATATGTGTATGTGTGTGTGTGTGTATATATATATATTCATATATATGTATGTATGTGTGTATATATATATACACACACACACACATACATACATATATATGTATATATATATGTACATACTGCTTTTGCTACTGGAAACAATGTGTCAGTATACTCCCTTTTAGCTCCATTTACCCTCTCTATGTCTTTCCAAACCAAAACACCCCTCCTGGGCCACTATCAAGTGTGTGTGTGTGTGTGTGTGTGTGTGTGTGTGTGTGTACACACACACACATATGTTGTCTTCTGTTAAAAATGAAAGTTCCTTCAAGGCAGCAGTTCTTTTTCCTTTTATACCTGTATCCCCTCACCTAAAACAAAGCTTAGCCTATAGTGAGTGCTTAACAAATCTTCTTTCATTCATTAATTTTTTCTATGCCAGATGGTGTACAGAATGGACTTAATAGTGAGAGAGCATTTTGTTCTCAGCATTCCTCATACCCATTTTAAATATCTTTTTCAATTCTTCCTCCCATCCCAACTCCAAGTTTAGCTAATAATAAGCTGTCCAATCCTATCAGCAGTATGCTAAGTGCTTGGATATAAATACTTGATATTTATATGGTCCTTCATATACATTATCTCCTTTGATCCCCACAACAAATCTGTAAACTATAGCCATTTAAAAAAAATTACACTTGTAATTTCATTGGTGTAGGGAACTCTTGGTGAGGAATTTCCTATACTAGTGCAGATGGATACTTTCTTTGGGTTCTCAGACCACTTGGGAAAGTTCTAAGCAGTTAAAAGTGCTGGGTCTGGAGTAAGAAAATCTGAACAGTAACAAGAGAGAGGGAGAGTATGCATGAAATGATGACCTCTGTCTCCCTCAATGTCCTCAAATGTAAAACAGAGAAGAAAATAGTGAGTAAATATATGAATTAAGCACCTGCTATGAGTCAGGCACTGTACTAAGAGCTCAGGATACCACAAAAAATGCAAATGACAGTCCTTGCCTGCAAGGAACTCACAAACTAATGAAGGAGACAGCAAGCAAACAAATATGTATAAATAAGTTATACATAGGATAAATAGAAAGTTGTTAACAGAGAGAAAACACTAGAATAAAAAGGGGCTGTAAAAGACTTCACTTAATAGCACTTAAACTCTGTGGATTTCTGTGAGGATTAAAGGAGGTAATATTGGAAAGGGCTTAGAATAATACATGGCACATTGGTACTTAAATTCATTAAGTATTTTAGGTACTTAAATTCATATTCCTTTCCCTTCTTAGCCTGGTGCACAGAAAATTTAAGTAACATTCTCAGATTCCTGCAGCAAGTATGTGTTGGAGGAGAAACTTGAGACCACATTTTTCTGACTCCAAGACTGGCTCTGTATCCATCACACCATGTTGCCTCTGTATTATGGATATTATTGTACACACACACACACACACACACACACACACACACACACACCATAGATGAGAAAGCTGAAGCTTAGAAATGTTAAATGATATGTAATCACACAGCTAAAAAGTGTCACAGCCAGGAATTGAACCCAGGTTTCCACTTTCCACCATGTTATCCAGCTTTCCATAACATAAAGGAAAGAAGAAATCTCTAATGCCATAATTTCAAGCAGTGGCACCTATATTCAAGAGATATTTGGGGACAGCAGCATCTCCTTTGCTCCCTTCTGAGCATTTCATAAGCAGGTTGGCTGGTTGTCCTTCATTCTCCAAGAGGACCAGAATCACTTCACTGTGTTGGGGCCAGGGTATAGCATGTCCAATTGTGCCTGGTCAGACCAACATGATTTCGGAAGTTCTACCACAGGTTGGGCACAAAGAGTCCACGTGAACACTTGGACAGGAAATGTCTGTAAATTTGCACAGCTCATGTTTCTTTTGAGTCACTGCAATTCTGCTTCATTCATATAGAACACATTACCTTTTTGGATGTGGGCATGTTATGTCGGGAGGTCCCCCCATACCAGTGTTTTCAGTGTCACATGATCGAGTCCAAAGTTCTTCAGAGAGACCTTGTGAGTGTCCTTGTACTGCTTTTCCTGCTCACCATGTGAATACTTGCCTTGTGTGAGTTCTCTGTAAAATTATCTTTTAGACAGCTACTCTGCATGCAATGTTAGCTTAGTATGAGAGTTTTTGAATATCATGTGGACCACTTGATGACATTCAGCCTCTTTTTATATCCTTTACTTTTCTGCAGAACCTAATTACACCTTCTGTGTCAGCTTGAACCATAGACTCACTTTGCAGTTCTACCCACGTATCATTGGCCATATGGTTAGAGTAGCTCATTCAGATCACTCTGGCCAGGAGCTGCCGTTAATGATATCTGCCTCCCAAATCAGTAGCTGAGACGTAGTCCAAAATTCTGTTGGTGATCTGCCTCTCTGACTTTTGGGCTCTTGCTCTTCTTCCAGTCTGTGTGTAGCATCTCTCATCTGTTTGTCCTGCTTCTTACGTCTTATATTCCTAGATGAGGCACAGCAGCCTGACCACATGCAGCCTGCCATGTTGTGGAGCCTGACTGGATTTCTATGTCTGCTTCTTAATTTTTTGGTTGGGTTCTCATAGCAGTGCTCCAACATGGCAGTATGAATATTATTACCTTTATTTTATAAATGAGAAAACTGAAGTTCAGAAATGGAAAGTGATCCCTAAGCTCTCAGAACCAGTAAGCTTTACTAGTAAAACTTGAACCTACGGCCCTTCCTAACTCTAAATTCAATATTTTTCTAGTTTCCCTCCTTGCCATTTTTCTCTTTGAAACCTGACACTTACTTGTATTCTTTGTACAATGTTTTGGTGGTTTTGATCCTGAATCAATCATACCCTATTCCTGGCTATAACTACTTGGAAAGGAATGGTCATTCTGATTTCTGAATTTTAAGCATAAAATTGAACACTTACTTATGTCAATGATATATTTTTGGGTGCTTAGATTAAAAATGCTTTGGAGTAGTGTCAAACTTTCTTTTTTAAGGAATTGTCTTCTTGACCTTGTGTAAGTCTAGCTATTCTCTCTGATTCTTAGAAGAGTATGAACTGAAGGACTTCTGAATCTCCTTCTAGCTCCAAATCTATGATCCCTTTCTTGTTGTCTATGGCAATATTGAACCCTAAGATTCAGTGAAAATAATGGAACTGTGTAATATGTAGCCAACCCTCCATTCCCTCTTAATGTGAATTGACTTCCTCAGTTTGGAGCTTAGACACAGATAGAATCAAAAGTCTAAAGCTGAAAGGGATCATCTAATCCAAATCATTGATTTTACAGATCAGCAAACTGAGGCCCAGAGAGATTGGGACCCACCCAAAGTCACGCTGATGAGAGATTCAGGATTTGAACAGCATTTCACTCCAAGTTGAGCTTTCTTGCACTCCTCATGGCCAGGATATCAAAGCCAGAGTGGCAGAAGTCTAAGAACGTTAGGCCAGAAGTCATGTAATGCCGATGAAATATCAAATTGTGATATCGTATAGAAAGACAAGGTCATGGCTAGGATGTATGTTACTGTAGAGAGGGACGTATGTGTGTGACAGAAAACCAAATGCAGTTCAGAATATGAAAATTCCATGAAGACAAAGCATTAGTTTTGGATTAGCACCCAAGACTCTGGCTATGACGGGAGGGGATAGACATGTTAGTGAGGAGGTTGAACTAGCATCTCTGATTCCAAGACAGATGAGTATTCCAATACTTCCTGTACAACAAGGTTATGGCCACTGACCCAAGGACAGGGCCAAGCTCCTTGTCACCTTGGTTTCATACGTCCATCTGAGCTCAGGCAAATAAAATAAGGATTCACAAATGTATGCAGATAATCCGAGAGCTAAGGTTGGTTGCTATATAAATTTAACTAACCTCCCACTAGGGGTAGCCAGGTAGCATAGTAGATGGAGCACTGGATGCGGAGTCAGAATAGAACTGAGTTCAAATATGACCTCAGACACTTACTAGCTGTGTGACTCTAGGTAAGTCACTTAACACTGCTTACCTCAGTTCCTTATCTATAAAAGGAGCTGGAGAAGGAAATAGTTCCAGTATCTTTGCCAGGAAAACCCCAAATGGGGGCACAAAGAGTTGGAAATGACTGAAAATGATTGAACAACAAAAAACACCCACTAAGGATGCCCACATGGCATTCTCATTATGAATGTCTGTCATGATATCCATATTGTATCCATTGGTTTTTGTTGGTTCATCTTTTTTAGTTTTATTATCAAAGTTTTCAATTGTATAAAGTGCTCCTCCCTGTATTATGTAAGGGTGTTACCATTGCAGTCACTAAGCTACTTTAAAATGGGAATAAAGCAAGTTGTGCACTAACCATTAAATAATTTGTTGAAGTGAAATTCACTAGATGGCAATCTTGTTCTCTGTGTGGCAGAAGTTGAGTGATTGACAGAAGTTTCTCATTTGTTCAAACAAATTCTAAATGACCACGTTAGAAGACACAAGCAGAGTAATAAATGTAGAGAGTGATTTAAGACGAGGTTCTTATAATGCCAGTCTCTTTCAATTTACAAATCTAAGTGGTATGTTTCTCCATAAAAAGTACATGTTAATGCAAAATAGTGTCTCCTTAAAATGTCAAGTGGTATGAATTACTGAGATGGTCCTGGTGTCTTGTTTTTTAAATTTTTTTTATTTTTTTTGCCTCAAATATATCCATTTGTTGCTTTAATGGTAACAAATAATGGTTATGTTTTCTTATGTGATTATTTATTAAAATCATTTTCTTTAATAGTCATATACTGGTTCTATATATTTTATTCATGAGAAAAATCAACAGAAGCTGGTATGATTATATTTGCACCTGAATTTTTAAATTGAGATGGATGATAGGAATTGGATCCTTTAAAAAATACTTTTTGTCTCTGCCCATTTAATTGCTAATGTAAGTGAATACAAAATATGTTTGCTTTCTCTTTGTTCCTTCTGTGGGCATATAACAACACATTGAACACTTGTTTTGACGTTAGTAGCACTAGAACAAAATTCAGTACAAGACAGATTCTTGGGAGGAGAGTTACTGAAGCAGCAAGCTATCTCATTTTAATGTGGTCTGATTTATGGCAGGTAGGTAGCACAAGGATTGGAGTGGAAGCCTGGAATCAGGAAGACCCAAGTTTAGATCTGTCCTCTGATACTTATCCAATGTGTGACATTGACCAAGCACTTAATCTCTTTTAGCCTCAGTTCCTTCCTCTGTAAAATGGGGATGATAACAGCACCTACCTCCCAGAATTGTTGTGAGGAGCAAATGACCTGATAATTGGGACTTAACATAATGGCTGGCACATAGCGAGTTCTGTGGTATTGTTATTTCCTCCCAGGGTTGCTGGGAAGATAAAATGAGATGTTTGTAAAACTTTTACAAGGCTTAAAGCACTATATAAAGGCTAGATTTTATTATTAGCTGGGTGAGGGAATCAGTGGCTTTTAAGATTTTACCAGGATGAGAAGGTAGCTGATAAGGGTGGGGAAGAAATCGAGAACAGCACTAATCTAAAATGCACTAAACTTAATATAATCCTGTAAGGAAATCCTACAGGGAAAATACATAGTACTGGTAGTTAAGGTCCTGGGTAAGGAATGTGAGAAAGAGAGGTCAAAATTATTTGAAATTACCAGAGAGAAGACTTCATGAAGATGATTGTTCAGTCACTTTCTGTGGTGGCCTACTCCTCATGGCTGTGTTGGGGGTTTCCTAGGCAAGGATACTGGAGTGGTTTGCCATTGTCTCCTCCAGCTCATCTTACACATGAAGAACTGAGGCAAATAGACTTGAATGACTTGTTCAGCAATCCACTGCTAGGAAAGTTTGAACTCAGGAAGACCAGCCTTCCTGGCTCCAGTTCTGGCACTCCATCTGCTGTGCCACCTAGCTGTGTTCAGGGAGGTCTAGCACCTCTGCTGTGAGGGCTTGCTGAATCCTTTTCAAGGCTCATGTACCTTTGTGGTCCACCTGGCACTCAGCTCTCACCTGTGATTCCAGGAAGCTACAGCAGGTTGTGATGGCAATCAAATTAGGATCTTTTGCTGTTTTTGTTTTACCAAAAGTGCCTCTGGTTATGTGATTAAGGAAGATCTTCCCCATTCATTGATGGTCCAGCCTATTGAGAGAAACTTGATTAGGGGAGTTTTTTTATTGGTGGGTCCCAAGTTTTGTCTTTCTATTGAGGTACTGAGTCAGAAGGTTGTGATACCCTCTGGCTCTAAAAAAGGGATGAATACTCTGAGGGTGAGGTTTTACTTTGGGGCTTAGTGACTAAGAAGTATTTGTTTTGTCAGAAGTGGACTCTGGGAAGTCACTAAGGAGTCCCCAGCCTTTGAAAACCCAGATGTTCCCTCTCTAGTAAAGATGTATGTATGTTAATGGACAGACATTTAGAATCACATCTGTTGACTTTTGATTTCTCTGCATTTTCTCTGAAGTTCAGGGTGCTGACTTTTTCCCTCTGAACTAATTGAATGATACATGTGCTGGATTAAAGTGATTGTTAACCACTCAAAGGTTACCTTTCCCTATAGAGAAGCAGATCAAAGAACCTATGGTAGCAGGCCCTCCTGTGTATGTTTGGGTGCTTACTGATACATATGTGAGGGGCATGATTAGAAGAGTCTGGTTAAGAAATGAAAAGATGACTGGTTTTTGTGTTCTCCTTAAATGCACATGCAGGAGGAACCATCAGAGGGAAAGGTCACAATAGCTTAGGGTACCCTGACTGAATGAATTTCAGGGCCAGAGTAATCTTCTGGGTTGGAGAATTTCTGCGGCATGATAGAATAGTCTAGAGGACAGCCTGGATTAACCCATTAAGGACTTATATTTTGGGTTTAGTAACCAGTTCCAAATCCATCTAACTATTCTATCATCTTCTTAAATTCACAATCAAAACAAAACAAGACTTAGATTTGTATTCTGTTTCTGCTACTTCTCTGTGTGTCTCTGGGCAAGTTCTCTCCCCTTTCCAGTCTCAGTTTGCTCACCTGTAAAAAGAAAGATTTGCAATAAATGATCCCCATTTTCCTTATTGCTTTAAATTCTTTGATCCGAAGAATTTCCTCTCCAGGCCAGAAAAAATCCTCTGTCTTAGGTCTCACATATTATTTTGTACTTCATAAATTCACTTGCCAAGTACCATATTTCAATCAACATATATTCTTTTATATTATAGCTATTTGTGTTTTATACTCCTGTATTTTCCTGAAAGATCCATGCACCTGAGACAGTGTCTTATTTAATTTTCATGTTTTCTCCAATACTTAGAAGTGTTCTGTAAATAGAAAACACTTAATAAATATTTGTTGAATTTAATTATAAGCTCCTGGAGGACAAGGTGTGTGTCATATACTTCATATCTGTTCCAGTGCTTTACACTGGGCTTGGCACATGCTTGACATGTAAGGATAGGCAACAAATCATCAAGTGTGATCCTTCCAGTAAGATGGAGGACCTCCAAGCTTACTATTCATCTGCTTGCTACTGTGTCCCCAAGTCCTTACTATCTCCCCATTGCTTTACTTCCCGTACCCCAGGCACTGACATCTGAGCTACTGATGCTTGCTCAGAATCCCTGAATTTTGCTATTTGCTCTGTTGCCCCCACACCTAGAAATTCTTTACCTTCCATCTACCCTAATAGCTAATATTTATATAGGCAGCTAAGTGGTACAGTGGACAGAGCACTGGGCTGGAAGTCAGGAAGATGTATCTTTCTGAGTTCACACCTTGCCTTAGACACTTACTAGCTGTGTGACCCTGGACAAATCATTTAACCCTGTATGCCTTAGTTTCTCAATCTGTAAAATAAGTTGGAGAAGCAAATGGCAAAGCATGCTCCAGTGTCTCTGCCAAGAAAACACCACATGGCTCCTCAAAGGGTCAGATGCTACAGAAAAAATGACTAAACAACATAGATGTTTATATAATAGCCCTTTAAGGTTTGCAGAGTACTTGCTAAATCTTATGTCACTTGATTCTCACAATCACTATTGAGCACTAACTGTTTGCCAGGTGTTGTGATAAGCCCTGAAGATACTAATACGAAAAAAGAAAGACTATCCCTGTCTTGAAGACACTTACAAAGGAATTAGGGAAGACAGTATACTAAAGGAAGCTGAAAAGGGATAGGAGAGTTCTATGGAAGACCCAACATGCATGATGAAGATAGAGTTGTAACCAAGCAGAGTAGTTGGAGGCAAATAATGAGATGGCTGAGATTTTAAGCCCTCTATAAAGGTAGGTTATGGGAGAGCATGCGATCAACTGAGAGTATTGACGAAGTCTGAGTAAGGAAGCTGAAACCATCCCTATGATAATGAACAAGTCCTCTCAGCAATTCTCAACAAGGCAAGGGGCTATTATCTATTTTATAGATGAGAAAACCAAGGCAGACAAAAGTTAAGTGACTTGTCCAGTGTCACACAGCTATTATGTATCTGAGACAAGATTTGAACTCAGCTCTTCATGAATCCAGAGCCAGTATTCTATCCACTGTTGCACCTAGGCACCATGCAGCTGAATCTTCCTCTGTGTGTTGTTTTCCCTAATTAGAGTCTGAATTCTTTAACAGCATGGACTGTTTCCCTTTTCTGTTTATATCACCAGTGTTTCACACCACACAGGACTTAGCACATATTAAGTGCTTAATACATTTTTTTTCCATTTTTTTTGGTACTCAGCAAATACTTGTTGAATTTAAGTGAATGGAAGGTTGCCGATATTGCTGCTAAGAGGACCTAGGTGTCACTTTACCTTGACTTGAACCATCCTGTTCCTTGCCAGATGTTTTTCTCTCCCCAGCTGCTGTTTTCCAGCTGTCTAAAAAACTACTAAATTGTTTTGGCCTGAAGTCACATTAAATACAAATTCATTTCTCTTTGTTGTGTGTGTATGTATGTTTAAGATTTGTTTGGTGGTGTTCAGTGTGTTGACTGGATCCTCTCTGGGAAAGTTTGGCTAAAAATGACATAGGATAAAAAGGGGTTAGGAAATTGTGACTTGTACTTGTGAAATCACAAGTCCACCAAAATACTATCCATCAAGTAGATAATGTACATTTTTTGTAATAGGATTTCTCCCATTTTGGATCTGAATATGAACCTGATAGTATATTCATGCTTTAGTCCTGGAAGGCAGATACACTGACAGGAGCAGAACATAATGCTCCAGATGGGAAACAGAAACTATCCACCAGGCAGTGATGTTTTTGAACTTACCTTTCATAAGAACTTAAGTCTTCAAGTTCTATCACAGGTGTGAAAAATGAGCCTGCAACTTCTATACTGTAGGATACTGTGTTACCACAACAGTCAGGTGTCACAGCAACTCAACTAGCTAAATGTCAGATGACAAAACCACCTCTGTAGTAATGAGGACCCTCGGAATGGAGAGGCAGGCTCATGGAACATCAGATCCAATGGCAGGGCCAGTGAGTAGCCAAGAGATGACAACCACTGTCACCAGCAGCTGTCACCTAGGAGAGAATCAGAGACACAACCTTTCCTTTCTTCTCTTCACTTATCTATAAGGCTTGTTATGCTGTGGTGGAAGGAAATTAGATTGAGCTGCCTTGATTTGCTTTCGACAAAGCCCTGTCATCTGTTCCTCGTGTCTTCTGGCTGATTGATGATTTTTCTCTAGTGTCTTCCCAGGCATCATGGTTAAGCTGACTGTCTCAAAAGGGTTGTCCTTTTTTTTCTTTTTCATTTCTTAAAAAAGAATGGAATCTTTTCTTTAATGGGCACACCCTGTTGGGAGACAATGTGCTGGGTAAGCAACTGTGCCAATTATCTGGGGCTCAGAGGAATTAATTGAGCAGGTTGGCAGTATACTCAGTATTTTCTCTATAATTTATTAAATGAATATGGTGGTGTAGCCTTTTTTTAAGTGTTTCCTTAAATGTCAGGTTATGCATCTCAGCTGTTAAGTGCAATGACTCTTGGGTGTTGTATGAAACTAGTGGAACTCACTTGACCACTGAGCCATCCACCGAAATTATATCTGATTAGTCAAAGCCCAGATCACATTTGCCACCTTCCCAAGAAGGATTCCCTGTTAATCACTGTTGGAGGTGACCTTGTGCTCCTCTGGTTCCTACGGTGCTTATTATCTGTACCAGTTATAAGATACATACCACTTGTTAACTTGTGTTAGAGTTATTTTACAAAAACAATATCCCATAAATTTCTTGAGAACAGGACTTGACTTATCATGTTGCACACTGACTTGCTTGGAGCTGGCATTACGTAAGTGGTTACTGAATTAAAGGAAGGGAGGAAGGATATGGAAAAACAAAGATTGTGTGGTGTTAGGAGTTCTTGTGGCATGAATCAAAATGATAAGTATTGGCTTTGTGAAAGTTTTGTTTGTTTTTTTGTGTGTTCATTCTTTGCAGTGCCCTCTATAATGACTTTATTTAATTCAATCCAGTAAGAATTTAGTAAGTGCTTACTATATGCTGAGCATCAGAAATACAAAAACAAAAATTAAAATGTCTGCTCTCAAAGATTTTATATCCTGCTTGAGGAAAGCACCATGGACAGAGATAAGTAAATACAAAATAAATAGCAAGTAATTTGGAAATAGTGGAAAATAGATGGCAGAAGGAATCAAGACATTCCTTGTGTAGGAGGTTGTACTTGTGCTGAGTCCTGAAGAGAGTTAAGGGTCGAGAACAGACGTGAAGAAGGGGATTTCCGTGCATTTCCCCCAGTTTGGTTATCATTAAGTATTTCAGTAAAGTCACTGCTTTAGGAATTTTCTTACATGATTATAATACAAGTAAAAGCATATTTAATATGACACCTTATTCTTCATTTTAGAGGTTCATGATTAAGCAACTGAAATTTGTCTGAAGTTGCATATCAGGAAATCTTCCTCTTTTGATGTGGATCTTCAGGATTCAAAGTAGCTCAGTGGAGAGAACATTGAACCTTAAATCTGGAAGACCTGAGTTCAATTCCAGTCTCAGATTCCACTGACTGTGTGGTCCTGGGCAAGTCACTTAACTTCTGTTTTCCTTAAATCACTGGTGAAGGAAATGGCAAATCACTCCATTATTTTTGCTAAGAAAACCCCATATTGGGTCATGAAGAGTCAGGACGGAATAATAAACAGAAATTTCTGTGCAATATCATATCAGGAAATCTTCGTGTTTTGGCTTGAATCCTCAGGATTGCTCCTTTCTCCACCAACAAAGATAGAGAACATTACACAATCCCCTACAGTTACATATTAAGTAATTGAATAATTTGTACACCAATTTAAGGTACACATGATGCTTTTAATAGCTAATTATTCAAAGTAAGGGACAGGTCACCCACCATTCACCAGTAATTAGCTATTCATTATAATTTTTTTTAAATTGCTGTATTTAGAACATGTAAGAAAAATTTGATCTATGAAATACCACGGATACCAAAAGACTCTCTTTTAGAACACAGTAATTAAATAAGCAACTTCATTTGAGTAACACCATATATAAATTTTGACTAATTGAGTGTTTGTAGCCTTCCATTCATAACTCAAAGGTCTTTACAAAATTAATGCATTAATCCTCAACACAGTCCTTTGCAAGGTTGGCTGTTTCTCATTATGCTGGGATGATACAAATTCAAGGTGAAAGTGATTTTACTGGGACTGAATCCATTAAGTTGATATTTCCCCAAATCATCTCACTCCAGAAAATTTTAGGACTTGAGATAGTATATGGATGACCTAAGTGCTAATCACTTCTGTGTTCATATTGGGTTAGAGGTGGGGAGAGGATATAACTTTTAAAAATCCTAGGAACAAAGGGAAATTGGGGAAATTTTGGGGCCAACTATAGAAAATTAAAACTATTTTTATCTCCCCCAAATTGCTACACATGATCAGTTCTGTTAAGATTTAACATTTTGGAGAGGGACTAATAAATAATAACAATTACTGATATGTAGATCTTAACATTTTAGAAGCATTTTAAAGACATCTTATTTGAGCCTCACAATAGCCCTATGTAGCTACTATCTTCCTATTATCCCTGTTTTACAGAGTAAAAAAAATATTCAGAAATTTGAAGTGGCTTGCTTATGATTACACTGCTATATTTTTGAAAGTGGAATTTGAATTTAGGGCTTCCTAACCCTGTGTCTAGTACTCAACCTGCCACATCTCAAAAGTATGGCTAGCATTCAAAATTTTCTCAAAAATCATCAATATTCTATTGAAAATTTGGGGAGAAAACTAAATCAGTAAATGTCTACTCATTAAATTTTCTGAGCCTTCTGTTTCCTCATTCATAAGAGGAGAGTTGTATTTTATGTTCTCTTAGTTTGCATCTAGCTGTAAATCCTATGACCAGATATTTATTTAGGGGTTTCTTTATATGAAACATTGTGTTGGTGCTATTATCAAATAGAGACAGTACTTGTTCTCTAGACAGTGGATAGAGCCAATAAGATTCATCTTCCTGAGTTCTAATCTAGCCTTAATTAACTAGCTATGTGACCGTGGGCAAGTCACTTACCCCTATTTGCCTCAGTTTCCTCATCTGTAAAATGGGCTAAAGAAGGAAATGTGAAACCACTTTGGTATCTTTGACAAGAAAAGCCCAGACAGGGTCAAGAAGAGTCAGACATGCCTGAAAAATGACTCAACACCACCAACAACCAACTCGCTCTCAACTAGGTTATGATCTAGTTAGAGGAATCCAAAGAATATGGTAATTATTATAAAAGAAAGCAGTGGTATTTGTCATAGTTGGTATAGATAATAAAGTCAACAGAAAGCATGAGTAATTCTGACTAGAATGACCAGAAAGGTCTTAAGGAAAAGGTAGCAGGTGACCTGAAATTTCTGAAATTAGAAGACCCAGATTCAACTCCTGCATCTGGGTGACCTTGGTCAAATCATATCACATCCATGGACCTTAGTGTCCTCAATAGTTTCCTCAATTGTAAAATGACAGGGTTGAACAAGATGACCTTTGAGGTACATTCTAACTCTAGATATAGGATCCTTAATGGATCCCTTAGGTAGATAGGGAGTTGCTATTCATTCATTTCAGTCATATCCTATTCTTTGTGATCCCATTTGGGGTTTTCCTGGCAAAATATACTAGAGTGGTTTACCATTTCCTTCTCCAGTCCATTTTACAGATGAGGAAACTGAGGCAGCCAGGATTAAGTGACTTGCCCAAGGTTATGCAGTTAATAAGTATTGGAGTTCAGATTTGAACTCAGATCTTCCAGACTCCAGACTCAGCACTGTATCCTCTGTGCCATTTAGGTGCCCTGAGGTCAGTGTATTTTCAGATGGACACTAGTTTGAAGAAGGGCACAGAGCCAAGAAAGCACAAGGTGTATTTTTGCAGACAGAATCTATGATAAAAAATCACATCTACGGGGAAATGAATGGGGGATGTGTCAACCATATTCCTTCATTTTTTTATTATAGTTTTTACTCTGTGTGTAATGGTATACTGAAAGTCAGGACACCTTGCCTTCTCTTCCCAGCTTGACTTCCATCTGGCTTTTCCTTTCTGTGCCTCCCTTTCCTCCTCTGCAGAGTAAAGATAATATTACTTGTCATGGATAACATTCATAAACTTTTGAATTTCTCTCATGAAATGAATGTTCAAATGAATGGGAGGTGGCAGAGTTATCGGAGCTTAGAATTAAGGATCACATTGAGAGTCTTACCGTGCACAGCAGTATTAAGGATATCAAAACTGAACTTTTGGTTTCTCACCTAATTTGCAAAGTTCTGAGTGCTTCATTTCAGTGCCTTGCCCAAAGGAATTTTGTGACGCCAGTACAAGTAATTGTATTGTGTTGGAGTTACATTTGGCATTTCCTCTACAGATGGCATTTCTGGCAGATGGGTTGTCCTTGTTTCAACAGCAGGATCAATGGGCTGAAGTTACAGGGAAGGTGATTTTGATTTAGTCTAAGATAGATCTTCCTAATAACAATTGCACAGAATCTTATGATATCAGGGTTGGAAGGGACTTCCAGTTTTATTTTTTCCTCCTTTTTTAAAAGTAAAGACATTTTCCTATCTCCAGTCTGGTGATGCCTCTTTTCAAGATCATTGACAGGACTTCAACAAACCTAAGACCAGTTCTTCCAGTAGCCAAAGTCTCTCTTGGGCAGATTAGTAGAACTTTTTAAGGACAACTGGATATTCTCTTATACAGTCTTCTTTCTTGTCTTGAGTATCAGTTCTCTGAACTCTTCCATCCAATGACATTGGCTCTCTTGTTGTTTTGCAAACAAGAAACTCCATCTCACAGCTCCAGGCATTTTCATAGGTGGTCCACTGTACCTGGAATGCTCTTCTTCATCTCAGCCTCCTGACTTCCTTTATGTCCCAATTAAAATGCCACCTTCTATATGGAAGCCTTTCTCAACCACTCTTAATTCCAGTGCCTTTCTTCTATCAATTATTTCCTACTTATCCTGTACATATTTAGTGCATATTTTTTTGCTGATTGTCTTCCCCATGAGATCATAAGCTCCGTGACAGGAGGGATTGTCTTTTGCCTCTTTTTGTATCCATAGTACTTAGCATGGTACTTCATAATAATAGGCTCTTGATAAGTGGTTATTGACTGACTGACTGTTAGTCATTTTTGTAATACCGTTTCCAATCCCAAGGACATTCTTGGAAGAGATAAAAAAAGCAAAATAAGAATCAAATAAGTATGCCTCCTCTCTGTTGTCAATTATTATGTACCAGCATTATATTATTTAATCCTTTTTTCCCATTACAGCTAAAATGATAATGATTAACACCTGTTTAGCACTTTAAGGTTGGCAATGCACTTTATAAATATTATCTCACTTGATCTTCACAAAAGCCCTGAGAGGTGGGTGCTCTTATTATGCCCATTTTATGTATCAGTAAACTGAGGCAAGCAGAGGTTAAATAGCTTGCCCAGGATCATATCGGGAAATTTCTAAAGCAGAATTTGAACTCCAAATTTCTCAAGTCCAGTGCTATATATCCACTGTACTGTATAGAGGCCTAAAACAAATAAAAAACCTCTTTTGTTGTCCTTCACTTCCCTTGTAGGCCTCAGTCCACATCAAGCTTTAGTAGTTCTACCACTATTTGTACAGGATCATTCTATACTTTTATAATTCCTTTTTCTACATTTTTTTTATCTTAAGTTGATTGGCAAGGTCTCTATACATCAGCATTGGTCTCTGTGAACAACTTCCCTTTTCCCTCCTCATTTGAACTGATTTTCTTTGTACTTTCAGAATTTTGTTCTTGAGTTTCTAACCCTTTCTAAGCTAACTTCCTCTATAGAATTGTAATTCACTATGTCTACTCTATTTGCATTCAAATATTTATTAAGCATCCTCTTGTAGCACCAATGAGATATTCACAACCTCTACAGTGGCCATGAGTAGCCTGGCACAATTCTGATTCATGAAATGCAACAGACTCTCCACATGGAAGACAGAACCAAAACATTGATTCGGATACCAGAAAGCCAAATCCATCATAGTAACAAAAAAAAAAAATTATACATAATAGCAATGCAGAGACCAACACCAGCCCCAAGCCTTTCACCTGCTAGGCTTCCCACAAACCAGCTCCCTTAAGCAAATCACAAACAAGCTTTCTCACTCACTCTAGCCAGCTACCTGCATCCTTCCTAGTTCTGACTGCTCTCATGGCTAGTTTCCTCTCAGCTCTCCTCTAGTTCTGTCTTTTCCTGTTCCACCCATTCAGCAAACTCCTCCCACCCACCACAGGCTGCACATGACTCAGACTTCTGTGTGACCCAGGCAGGTCACATGGGTCTATTAATGAATGAGAAAGATCTTCCTTTTTAAATTACCATTGCACCTCTATATTCAACGCAATTAGAACTCTTTGATATCAGTTTTCCCTAAATCTAATGTATATGTCAGAACCTGACCAGCTTTCTACTCCTTTTCTATCATAATCTGTTGGAGGCAGTAGTTCCTTTTGCCCAAAGTAACTGTCATTTCCATCTTAGCAACCAGCTTCCTTGTTGTTAGTAAGGATCAGATCAAGGATAATATTTTCCTTTGAAGGAGAAAATTATCATTTCCTTTGAAGGAGAAAATTATCATTAATACAAATTATTAACTGCTGTGTATGTGTATGTATGTTTGAGAGAGTGAGAGAGAGAGAAAGAGAGAGAGAGAGAGAGAGAGAGAGAGAGAGAGAGAGAGAGAGAGAGAGAGAGAGAGAGAGAGAGAGAGAGAAAACATGTGCTCATGTACTAACTGGCATATGTTTAGGTAACAAGTCCCCCTTTTATTCTGTATAATGCTTCAGGCTTATGATGTTTCTTAAATTTCTCATTGATTTCTTCTTGCTATCCAGGTTGTCTGTAGTATATTTTGGTGACAGAATTCTTTCTGTTTCTCCCCCTCTCCCTCCATTGATCTTCACTAAAGACTCTCCACCACGATTCCCCTGTCTGGTTTTTGCATTTCTTCATCTGATTAAATGTTCCCAATATAGAATGCTACTCTACGCTTCCCCGTCTCTCCCAGCCTAACTCTTACCTATTCTATTCCCATTGAGTAAGGCATATACATACAGAGCCATAGTTCTTCTGTTAATGATTTTCAGTTCACTAAAGCTCAGAGATACTTCTGAGGTCAGTAGTGCCCCCTTGTATTTGTCCCTGCTGTTGACCAAGGCCATATGGCTAATAAAAAGCAGGGTTAGGATTAAAGCTCAGGTGTGCTCCAATTCCTGTTCCAGTGCTCTTTGAATGACAATAGTTGTCAGAGATAAAACTGCCCTAAGACTTAGGAACTGTCTTGACTATCCAGAAGTTTCAATGCTCTTACCACTCAGTAGACCTTTGGATTTGATGCAGACCTTAATACCACATTGTTATCTTATCTTGTCCTCTGTCTTTTAGCATGACATGGACAGCATGCTGCAGAGTTCAGTTTTGAGAATTATTAGTACTTGACATTTTGCTGGTGGACACTGATGCGATCTTGATTTTCTCCAGAAATACTGGAAGTCCTGTTTTAGGCTGCTGCTGTGAAATGACCTATCATTTCTTGCATGCCATCTAGCAAAATGGAATGACTCTCTCAAGAATGTTTTGATTTTTCTTATGGTCTGTTGATTTGAAAGCATTTTATCTCATGCTTGTTGCCACATACATTGCTGTGTCCTTGAGCTTAGCTATATAAAAATAGATTAAGAAAAACTGAACCCAGAATGGAACTAAACTTCAGAGAAATTAGTGATGGCTAACAATTTGGGTAACAGCTTAGCAGTATCTGTTATTCCCGCATGGAGAGAGGGGAGCCCACCAACGAAGAGAGAAATGGGTTATGTGCTTATAGGTCTCATGTCTGACTTACTGCTGATGTCTGACATTCTTGAAAGATGTGAATACAATATACAGGTCTTAATGTTTCCTGTGTTTCAATAGATCCTCCCTGTTGAAAAGATTAGGTCGTCTTACTCACATCTAGGTTGACAAGCTTAGTGTAAAAGCAGCCACACACCTTTTAATTGACTCTGGATCAGATGTCCTTAGAGGAAAAGATCAGTTATCTAGCAATTTTGTGAAGACAAAACTGTACAGACAAAAAGATGAGAGGAGGGAATCAAGTGTAAAAGTTGAAAGGAAGTGTAAAGGTAGATATGCAACTAGGAAATGGATACAAATGGTGGACATGTTTGAGAATTGGTATCCCATAAAAGAACTTTGAATTATGAATATGCAACATTCGTTGTTCCCAAGAGCCTGGTATTCTCTTTGTGATTCTCACTAGAAACCATTGATTGCTGAAAAGTGTTGTGAAGCAATCCAATTAAGTGAGCAAAGAATTACATGTCAAGTGTTACTGTCTTTATTTGCTTATGTCAAGTGGAGTTAGAGACCTTCTGGTGATCAACAAAGCAAGTGCAAAGTAGTTGATTAATTTCCTTTAACTTTTTTTTTGTCAAAATTTGTAGGCAGAAAATCCAATTTTCAGTTTAATTTCTTTCCTTGACTTTCGTGTCCCGTTGTCTTCTTTCTAACTTCCCATTATTGTTAGCCAGATTATGCAGTGGCATCACCTTGCCTGAATGTGAGGTTAATAATAATCATCTCTAGTTGTCTTCCATCTTGGCTTTGTTTAAGTAGCTTGATAGAGTCTGTAAAAGAATAGTCAATTACAGATTTGAATGTGTAGTTAGCCTAAATAAACTCCAAACATTCCTGAAAAAGATCTTGATTCTTTTGTGATTGACATGGTCTTAGTGGATCGCAGGTGTTAGAGTTGGGAGGAACCTGAAAAATAATCTAGACCAACCTCTTCATTTTATTTTTAATATCTATTTTATTGATACCTTTTTAAGCATTACTATCTTATCTGTGCTCTCTAATGAATGCAAGAGCATTCCTCTTACAATAAAGAAAAACAGTTACACAAAAAACTCTCTACATAACGAACCTTTGTTATAATTTATGCAATATTCTGACCTCATCATCCTGCGTCTCCTTGCTGAGAGAGAGAGGAGGGGAAGATATATGTGATTATCTATTTTCAGGACCTTTATTGGTTTTTCAGTAATTCAGAGTCTGACTTCCTTTTAATGATCTTTGTCTCTATATTGTTGCTGATACTGTATAAATTGTTCTGGTTCTGCTTACTTCATTTTGTATCCGTTCATATACATTTTTCCATCTTTCTCCAAATTCTTTATATTTACCATTTCTTATGACCCAATGATATTTTATTATATTGAGATACCATACTGTGGGCCCCTACTTTATTTCTAGTTTTTGTTTTTTGCTAACACAAAAAGTGTTGCCATATATATATTTTTGTGTATATTAGGATTTTGTTTCCACCTTTGATTTCCTTGGTAACTTTTGCAG
This sequence comes from Bettongia penicillata ogilbyi, assembly GCA_023548195.1. Classification (NCBI taxonomy): domain Eukaryota; kingdom Metazoa; phylum Chordata; class Mammalia; order Diprotodontia; family Potoroidae; genus Bettongia; species Bettongia penicillata. The sequence goes on from JAJHZJ010000300.1 coordinate 3,059,958, forward strand.
GTAGGAAAACTGAAATCCAGCTAGAGGAAGTGATTTTACTGGTAGTCACACAGTTAGCAAGTAAGGATCTGAAAGTGCTATAGGTCCTCTGACTCCCACTGACCCTCACTACAGTCTTCTTTCTCTATACTTTCCTTTTTTTATCTAGCTCAAGCTCAGCTCCCTAGGTCCTAGAGAGATGATGAACATGTTTTAATTGTTTACCTCCAACACTAACATCTTTGCTCTCCTCAGTTTAAAACTTTTCTTGCATGCCCAAAGAATGAATACCCTAAGTGTCTTGTCACTTTTTCAGTTTTTAAAAATGGAATTTATTTCCTGATTTTTTTTAAAGTTGGCTTTTTTTATAGAAAAGGGACTCATTTACATATTTTGTAAATTATCAGGCATTTATATTCTAAGTAAATCTCTCCTCTGGCTTAAAAAAGAAAAAGAAAAAAAACAAAACCCTTGTTAAAAATAAACATAGTCAAGGAAAAGAAATTTCCACAATGACTATGTACAAAAATATATGTCTCATGTATAGTCACCCATCATTTTTCTATCAAAAAATTTGTAACGTTCTTCATCATTGGTCCTCTAGAATTGATCATTGAACTGTTTTTCAAAATGAACTTTAAAATTTTTTTATCAATCAACAAAAGTTCATTTTCTCTCCTATCTACCTCCCCTCCTTAATTAGGAAAAGAAGTTAAGAAAGAAAGAGAAACCTTTGTAACAAATAAACATAGTAAAACATACCAAATTCACACATTGGCCATGTCCAAAATATGTGCTTCAGTCTGATCATCTGTCACCTTTCTTACCATATTTCTTACCATATTAGCATATTTCCTTATGAGTCCTCTGAAATTGGATTGTTCACTGTATTGATCGAAGTGAAGTCTCTCAAAGTTGTTTATTATATAAATTGTTCCCTGGATCTGATCACTTCATTTTACATAAGTTCATACAAATCTTCCCTGATTTCTCTGAAACTGTCCCCTTCATCCTTTCTTACAGAACATTTTATAATATACAGACATAACCAGAATCCACACTTTGTTTAGCCATCTTCCATATGTTAGTCACTCCCTTAATTTCTAGTTTTCTTGTTTGTTTTTGCACCATAATAAAAGGACTTCTACAAATATTTTTCTATTTATAAGAAAATTTCCTCTTTCGTTGATCTCTCTTTGGTATCGGTCATAGTAGTATTACTGAATTCAAAGATATGCATGTACATACCAATTCACAGCTCCAACAGTAGTGAGATGTGTCTGTTTTCCCTCAGGCCCACCAATATTTGTCTTATTTTCTTTTTTGTCAACTTTGTCAATCAGATAAGTGTAAGGTAGAACCTCAGAAAGTGCTTTAATTCATATTTCAGTAATTATTAATAATTTGGAGCACTTTTTTCAAGTAGCTATCAATAGCTTAGATTTCTTTCCTTGAGAATTGCCTGTTCATATCTTTCAATGATTAACCAAATGGAGAATGTCTCTTGTTCTTATAAATTTGTATCAGTTCCTTATGAATCTTGGAAATTAGACCTTTATCAGACAACATTGTTGCAAAAACTTTTTCCCCCAGTTAATTCTTTCCCTTTCAATCTTAACTTCTTTGGATTTGATTGTATTAAACCTTTTTGATTTCATGTAATCAAAATTTTCTCTTTTCACTTCTATGATCCTCTATCCTTTGGTCATAAACTCTTCCCCTATACATAGATCTGCTGGACAATTTCTTTTTTTCCTGTTCCTCTAATTTGTGATTTTGGATTTTATATCTAAATCACATAACCATTTGGACCTTACCATATATGTGGTATATAATATTGCTCTGTGCCTAGTTCCTGCAGTTTTCTCAGCAGTTTTTGTTCAATAATAAGTTCTGCCTTCAGTCGTTGGCATCTTTGGTTTACTTCTATATGTTGTATATCTAATTTATTTAATTGATCAACTCCTCTGTTTTTAACCAGTACCAGACTAAACTGATGATCATTACTTTGGTAGTGTAGCTGGAGATGTAATAGTAGCATCCTTTACTTTTCAAAAAAAAGAAAGAAAGAAAGAAAAGGTCTCCTCCAAAAAATTGGCTGAAAAGGGATTCCTTTTCTTCCCCCCACCCCTCCTTTGATATCACTTACAAAATCAGAGCTCTTTTTTCCACTGGAGAAAACATCCCTAATATTCTGAGGGAAAACCTTGAGCAAGGAAACCATTAAGATAAACAAATCAATTCCCTGTGCTTACATCTTTTTACACTTAAAATGAGAAGACAAACTCTCAATTGTGTACTTCTTGCGGTTACTGATCTTGTTGTGTGCCAATAATTTTGTGCCAGTGATATATTTGTTGATGTTTGGTAGCCATTTCAGACCTTGTAGTCTTCTCCTCATACCAAGATCATACCTTTACTTTGACTTCTGTCACACTGCTCACAACAGAGCCGATAACCATTTTATTCCTCATGCCTGTGGATCTTTTATCTTGATATTAGGAGTTTCAGGTGCATCACTTTTCCTCCTCCTGTAATTAGGATATTTTTTAATTCCTGATTAACTTGGGAGTCGGAAATACCAAGTCCCTCCCTCCCTATCTCATTTTTATAATAGATGGACTGTGTAAACCTGGACAAATGACTTCATCTCCTTAAATCTTGCCTCTGACCCATACTACCTGTGTGACCTTGGGCAAGTCACTTAACATTTCTCACTTCCTCACTTATTGTATATATATGTATATGTATATATATATATATATATATATATATATATATATATATATATATATATGAAGCCTCACTTCCTCATTTATTAAATGAAAGGGTTGGACCCATGATAATGACTGTACTGTGTCCTAAAACTTCCTCTAGTTCAGGCTTCAGGTGTTCTACAGAAAGTTTCCTGCATTAACAGTCCTATTCAGTATACATTCTATAGATTAAATTTACCTTAACTAATAATACAAATATACCAACAGTCTAGTGGAGAAATAGGATGCATAAATGTAGATTTGATATAAACACATGCACATGAAACAAAGAGATTATTGCACTGAGTATTAAGAGTGTATGAACCACATCCTTTCCAGAGGTTATGGATTACCTAGCCAGAAGATACAAAGCCAGAGCCAGCTCATGGTTATCTTGTCATCCTTATGCTTTTCCTTCTCCATCTTTCAGATTTTTCATACATCCAGATGATAGCTTTTTATTTTTTCTGTTCTCACCTAGGTTTTCCTGTAGCCATGTCTTCTCTTAAGGTAGTGCCTTCAGGTTACCTGGGTGCCTCCTTGGAGAATATTTCCAGCTTTCCAAAACAGTTTTGTATCTGGCATCTCACGTCCTCATAACTGTGAGCTCGGTAGTTAAGTCCACATATAAAGAATTACTTAGGGGTACAGACAGCTCAGTAACTTAGGACCTGGGACCTAAAAGAAATTCCATTCAGCAAACGTTATAATAAGCATAGACTCTATGGAAGGCACTGTGATAAGGGCCTAAGGAATACAAAAACATGTGCCACCACACAATATTCCCTAGTTACTTTGTATGTTTGATGGAGTGTGGGGTATTTAGGAAGAACAAGCACCTCTTGCATGAGCCTTTTCAGGGCTGCTTATCCATCGTGGGTGTCCACTGTTCACCCAACTCTCACCTGTAGCTCCAATAAGCCATAGCATGCACAGAGGCAACAACCTAGTAAAGCCATCTCAACCTGGTTGAAATTAATCAACAGGGAGCCAAGATGGCGGAGTAGAAGGACACACATTTACGAGCTCTGAGCCCACAACCCATGGAATTGAGGTAAAAGGAGATCCCCATAAATTCTGAATCACTGCAGGGGGTGCATAAACATAGGGGAAGAGATTTCCGTTCCACTGAGCCCTGGAGAGCCGTCCCCGGGGTCCATCGCGCCCCGGAAAGTGGACCCCACCCCCACCCCTGGCCGAGGCCCCAGAGAAGCTGACCCGAGCAGGCTTCAGAGAGGGAAGCTCCGGGGGAAGCTCCGGCAGCCAGGAAAGTCCCTCCGCCCACAGAAGCTACAGGTCAGTGAGAAGGAGGGCTGGGCTAGGGGAGGGGAGCGGAGCATCTCCGTGACTCGGGCCCCCTCGGGAGGAAGCGGAGGCGGCAGAGGCGTGGGCAGCGGCAGAGGCGTGGGCGGCGGCTGAGTAGCGGCCCAGGACTCAGGAATCCCCCAGCAGCAGGTAGGATCTTCAATACTAAAGGTCTTTCCAACCTGAGGGAGCTGAGCCTGGGAGACAGCCCTGCCCCCACCCCGCTCTATTACTGAAGGCCTCTGAATAAAACCCCTGAGGGAGCTGAGCATAGGAGGTGGACCCCCCACCCCACCCCCACCCGCTCCGTTCCTGAAAGTCTCTGCAGAAAGCCCCTGAGGGAACTGAGTTTGGGAGGCGGCCCGGCCCCCACCCCTGCGCCAGAACTAAAGCTTGCTGCAGAAAGCGCATTTGAATCTCAGAGGCCAAGCACTAGCTGGGCGGATCCAGGCGGAGGTGGAAAGGAATCTCAGAAGTCAAGTAACTGGCTGGGAAAATGCCTAGAAAAGGGAAGAAAAATAAGACTATAGAGAGTTTTTTCCAACAAGTGCAAATGATCACGACCTTCGGATCTGATGGCGAGGACGAGAACGTATTCTTGCCATCAGGGAAAGACGTGGAGGGCGGGGCCTCAGTACCCCAGACACCCCAGGGGGGTGTCGGGTGGGCTCAGGCCTTGGAAGAGCTTAAAAAGGATTTTGAAAAGCAAGTTAGACAGGTGGAGGAAAGACTGGGAAGAGAAATGACAAAGATACAAGAAAAGTATGAAAAACAGGTCAATACCTTGGTAAAGGAGACCCAAAAAAATGCTGAGGAAATTAACACGTTGAAAAATAGGCTCACTCAATTGGCAAAAGAGGTTCAAAAAGCCAATGAGGAGAAGAATGCATTCAAAAGCAGAATGAGCCAAATGGAAAAAGAGGCTCAAAAGCTCACTGAATTTAATAGTTCTCTCAAAATTAGAATGGAACAGATGGAGTCTAATGACTTTACGAAATTAATCAACAGGCCTCCAACCCAGTGGAGAGTTAGAGAGAATGCCTACCCCAAGTATGTGAAGACTTCCCCCAGTGAAATGGACAGATTAGAACAATTGTTCCAAAGACTATGAAGGTAGCTAAAGCAGGTACTGTGGAATCTGTAGAGGTTGGTTAAACATGGAAGATGCCAAGGTCATCCACTACATCCCAGGCCATCATCAGTTGCCCTGAGTTTTATCTTGCCACTGAACTTCAATGACTTTGGAAAAGAGAGTGAGGCTGACAACTTTGTTTAATTCTGCCTCAATTAAATCCAATTTAAGTGCCAGTCAAGACATCACCCCATGATGTCACGGGTCCTATTCGAAGACAAAGGACAAACAATAAGATATATTTGGTATCTGAGAGTCAAGGTGGCAAAGGGGATAGAATATCAACTGCTAGGCAGATCTGGATTCAAATCCTGCCTCTGACACATACAGGCTTGCATGTCCCCACTGGGCAAGTCGTTTAACATCTCAGTGCTTCAGAGAAGGTTCTGACATGCTTTCCTTCGCCCAAGTGTTCCCAGTACCAGTGAAATCACTGTTCCAGTGCCTGCTGCTGTACAGTATCCCTGAAGTCTCAGTGCAGTTTGGCTATTAATAGCTTAATACTCTATTTGGTATTTATTTATATGTGTACGTATTGCACCAGGTTGTTCTCCATCTCCCACTCCTAATGCTCCCCCCAAGAGAAAGTGTGCTCCTTGTAGGCAAGAACTTTTTGCACCCCATCACCTTGCACAATGTGTGACACATAGTAGGTCCTTAATAAATACTTATTTAATTGAATAACAGCTACAAAATTCATGTTTTGTAGTGACAATCCCTCTGCCTGATGCTTCTGACCTTAGGCTGTTTGACCTGATCTTTTGCTTTTTCCTTCCTAATGGCCATTGACGCTGCTGGCATCCTGCTGTCTAATTCTAAGACACTGTGGACAGGAACTTTCAGCCGTCTCTTCATGTTCTGCTCAATGTAGAACACTAATGGGGGGGTCAAAGAGGGAGGGGAACCAGCCTGCTCAAAGGAATTACATTCTCCAAGGGAAATACAATATGCTGACAGATAGGTAAACACAGAATACATACCCAACCCAAGTCAACAAACATCTAGTAAATGCCTCCTATGTGGCAGTCACTGGTAACCCAATAACAGGAGGTAGGGAGTTGGGCTTTTCAAGACATGAAGGAGGGCATTCTAGGCATGGGAGACAGTCTTTGAAAAGACAGAAAAATAGTAGAGAAGTCCCACAGAGGACAACGGAAGAGTAGAATGTAATTAGAGAGGAACCTGATAATGGTAAGACTGAGGTGAATCGGAATGACAGAGTGGAGCAGTCGTCTTAGAGTCAGCTGGTGGCACAGTGGATTGAGTTCTGGGCCTGGAGTCAAGAAGACAAGAGTTGAAATCTGGCCTCAGATACCTGTTAGCTGTGTGATTCGAGACAAGTCACTTAACCTCTGTCTGCCTCAGTTTCCTCAACTGTAAAATGGGGATAACAGTAGTACCTACTTTACAGGACTGTTGTAAGGATCAATTGAGATAATATTTGTAAAAGCATTTGGCACATGGTAGATGTTATGTAAATGTTCATTCCCTTCCTTTCCTTTTCCTTCTTACTCCTATGATCTGATTAGGCCATCTGGCTTAGCTGTGATCTCCATCCCAGACACAGAGACCTCTGGGCAAGGGGAAGCAACGGGGCCACTGGAAGGAGAGAGGAAAAGGAAGGGTCTTAGGAAGTTGGGTCAAGGGGAAGGCCTAGACATACAAAAAGTATGCCAAGTGTGACAGAAAACAAAAGTCAAAAGGTTGGAGAAGAGAAGGAAAAAAAGGTCCTAGATAAATTCTTACGTGTCCACCTGGTGTCATTGTTGGTTTTGACTGTGATCATTTTTCTTTGATTTTAATTCTGTAAATTTTCATCTGATTAAACAACATCTTGGTGTTTCAATCTCATTTTATCAACACCTTGTTTTTTCTGATGATTGCCCTTCAAATATTCTGATCAAATCTTTTCTTGGGCCTTAGGGAAGCCAAGTCTCTGTTCAGGTCTGTGTCACATCCTGGAGCTGTCACCCCTCTTTGTTTTGCTGGTAACAACCCTCTTTCCTGCCTGGGCAGGATGAAGAGTGTCTCTGCCTTTGACATTGAATGTATATGATGTCACGGTGCCTGCTCCCAGCTGTTTTTCATCTGTACTCTAGGCTGTCTCCTGGTGAATGACTCAAGAAACTGACTTTTAAAAATAGGAATACTATTTTATAATATAAATCTTCCAAGGTTAATTCCACCATGCATAAGAGTAACGAGAATGATGATAATAATAATAACTCATACTTTATAGTGTTTTAAGGTTTTTGAGCATATAAATGGGAGACATAGATGCTTTACAGAGGTCACTTGAAATGTCATGACAGAGGGAAACAAACCCTGACTTTGCCCTCCGTTAGCTCTGTGAGTTCTGTGATCTACAGAGATGCAGGAAAAGGAGGGCTTTAAGTCTCTAATGACTCCAAGTGCTTTTCCCTTTTGGGGGAGGGTCTCAATCACAGGGAAGTGGTATAAATATAGCCCTGTGGTGAGGGTGGGGTGTACCAACGAGGTTAGGAGCAATCACCTTGATTGTCTATAGTCACAGATGTGAGGTTTTGTGTGTGTGTGTGTTTGTGTGTGTTTGTGCGTGTGCTCTACATTTTCTGCCTGCTAAAATAGAGCACATCTTGTATTCTAAGAGGGAGGAAAAAGATAGAGAAAACTTGGCATGATGACTTGATAGACTTGAAGTCAGAACCTGATTTGAATCTTGCATATGACAGTATTGAAGTTCTCTGTGCCTCAGTTACTTCATCTGTAAAATGAGGATAGTAGTTCCTGTAGTGCATACCTCACAAGCATATTACAAAGCTCAAATGAGATAATATAGGTAAAATATACTTTAAACATTAAAGCTCTATCTTGATGCAATCTATTATTACTAAGCCTTTCCTGAGGCTATAGGACAGATGAACTAGTTATCCCTTTCACCACATGTAAGGAGCTCATTAGCATCTCCCTAGGGCTATTTCTGATCTGTTGTCTTCATTATGGACATGAAAAAACTGAGATAGTCTTGCTGAGAGGTTATGTTGCTCCCCCAAAAATGTTCAGCACTACCCAGTAGCTGATCTAGCACTCAAATCAGCTGCTTTCATTTGCTTAGTTCTAGAACTGTTACAAGATACCACTCCTACTATATTCTCACCCCTAACAACTCAACGTAAGAGCAAAAGTCTGTTTAGCAAATGGAGATCCCATTAAAACATGATATATTTTCTAATGTGCTTTCTTCTGCATTTTTTTCCATACAAGCATAGCTAACTACCTGTGAAGCTGTGATGCCCGATAATTATGGCGTGTTTATTTCAGTATATGCTTATTAAGTATCCACTGGGCTAGGCAGTAGTGATGCAAGATAACATAAAACAAAAAAGCCTGCCCTTAAGGACTTTATCTAGAGGAGAGAAAAGAAATATGTTCTATTATAAGTATGATTTAGAGCAGGATACCCATGTGACCTTGGGCACATCATTTAACCCTCCTGCACCTCAGTTTCCTTCTCTGTAAAAAGGGGAAAGGGATTGGACTAGATGGTCTCTAAGCTTCCTTACCAATTTAGATCTTCAATCATTAACTGCTAATTGCACAGCCCTCCCTCACTCAAAACAAAGTCAAGTGCAAGTCATGTCATCATTTCTCTGATGCCATGGTCTTCTTCCAAAATGAAGGATGAACACAAGTAATTGCAAGAGATAGGTCAACACAAAAAGCTTAAGTAAGGAGAGATGATTTTCACTAGAGTGATGGAGGCATGAGAAAAGGTTTTATGGAAGAAACAGGATTTCATCTTAGTCCAAGTCATGCACTTAACCCTTATAGCCAAACTGAGCTGTTGATCACTTTTCTACCTGTGTCTACCCTCGTCACCTCTAGCAGTCTCAGAATCCTTGCCTGCTTTCAAAGTTAAGTGCAACTATCACCTTCTCCTTTAACCCTTTTTCAATCCCTTTCAGTGTTAATGTTCTTTATTTCTTTAATTTTCATTTTACCAGACATTCATTCATTCACTTAGCTGTTTGTTTGCATATTCATTTGTTTGTTTATTTCTATATGTGTTATGTCATTCTCCTCAGCCCCTCTCCAAACCATCCCTACTGACTAAGAAGGTCAGCATCTTCAGGGTATGTACTATTTAATTTATTTTTTATTGTCTCTGGAAGCTATCACAGTGCCTCATATTTTTGTAGTGACTGTTTAATAAATGTATTTAATTGAATTAAGATGGTGGAGATAGCAATGGGAGGTCTGGGGCACAGGGAATTCAGATGTAGTTCGTTTTGGCCAGGATGTTGAGAAAGTAAGGGACGGTAGAAGGGAGTAAGCCTGAACCAGGCTACCAGGCTGTAAAATGCCTTGAATGACAAAATAATCAGTAGGCAGCATTGTCCTAAGTAGTGCTTGACCTGTTGGCCATTAAAGATTACATTTTAACCAAGAAGGAAATGGGTGAATTTCTCATTATTCATAGTGATATTTTATAGAGAAGGAGCATGGTACAATGGATAGAAAATTGAGTAGACACATGAATTCAACTTCTAGACATGATTTTTATTGGTTGGGTGATCATAGTAAATCATTTCCTCACTTTAAGACTCAGTTTCTCTTTTCTAAAATAAGGATAATAGGGACAGCTAGGTGGCACAGTGAAAAGGGACAGCTAGGTGGCACAGTGAAAAGAGCACTGGGCCTGGGGTCAGGAGGACCCGAGTTCAAATCCAGTGTCAGACACATGACATTTACTAGCTGTGTGACCTTGGGCAAGTCACTTAACCCTAATTGCCTTGCCTTCCTCCCTCCAAAAATAAAATAAAATAAAGATAATAATATTGGTGATATCTATTTCTTAGGGCACACTTTGTAAAGTTTACAATTTGATTAGCTATTATGAGAGCTATTATTATTATTGAGAGTTATATTCACATTATTTTGTTAAAATCTAACATGGCATAGTTATCTATTGGTCTGTTCTTCAATTTCTTTGCATTATAAGAGAGCAACATCTTCAACTGTTTTTCTTATTTCAGTGATCCTACAGTTGCTCACTCCACTGCATTGAAATCATCTGGCCATGGTTTAGAGAAAGTGGTAAGAGTCAGTCATGTCTGGGAGTTCAGATGTCTCCAACTCCTAGAACAATTCTCTACCTGTTGTACCGTGCTTCCTTTCTATGAAGAATCTATGAATGATGCCATTATTACCTTGGACTAACAACCTCAGATTCATTTTTTCTTCCTATAAGCCTATCTGTTCTACTCCTGCAAGCTTTCTCCCACCTCTCCCTTCTGACCCATTTGTTTTCCTACTCCCTAACACCTATCATCTACCACCACCCTAGTTAAGATCCTTATAATTTCTTTCCTAGACTATTCAAGTATCTTCTACATAGGTCTTCATCACTCAGATTGGTACCACACACCTGTAGTGTGAATCCCTCTAAATGCATGGAGCTGATTGGATCATATACCTTCTTAAAAACCTTTAGTGACATTCTGAGCCTATCATCCATTGCACCCTAAATAATGTAAGTATACTTGTGTATATATACACACATATACATTTATACACCTCAGTCTGACATTCAAAACCCACGGCAATCTGACTCTTTTTTACTTTTAGCCTTATCTCAAACCATGCTAGACAAATCAATCTACTCTCTAGTCCTTGAGGAATGTCCTTTCCCATGGGTATGCCAGAGATGATGTTGAGCCCTGTGTTTACAATATCCTTTCTCATTCCCATCCTCTATTTGTACCACTTGAAGTCATATATGTCCTTTAGGATCCAGTTTAGATATAATCTGTCTACATGATATGATGAATAAATCCCTAAGTGTGGAGTGAAGGTATCCGTTCAGATGTTTCCTCACACTTATTGGCTATATGACCCTGGGCAAGTTACTTAACCTCCCTGTGTCTCAGTTTCCCCAACTATAAAATGAGGGTGTTGACCTCTAAAATTCCTCCTAGATCTAAATATAAGATCTAATCAGGCTTCAGTATAGCCTTTCCAGATTCCCTCTTACACTATCTAGAAATAATCCATTCCTTTTGTAGTATTGTGTATGTTTGTGTGTTGCTCACCTTGTCTACCAGATTATAAGTCCCTGAGAGCAGTGACTGGGTTTTACTCAGGTCTGTATCTCCCTCTGCACCTAGCACATTGTTATCTAGCTGTCATTCATTGAATATGTTGAATTTTGTAAATTATTCTTTGTCAAATTCAAGCTTAGTGTGGAAATCAAGTCTGATGATGAAAGCCATTATGCTATTCTCTAAGGAAAAACAGAAACAACATGTTGCCCATCACTCTGAACAAGGGAAGACTAAGTCAGGCCTGTTTAACCCCTCTGAAAACTAGTAAAAACTCTAAAGGAATAATATCTCCAGCTGTGCAGATAATACTGAATTGCAATTTTTGAAAACATTGGAGATAAAAGACGGCCAACATGAATCAGCCCAAAGCAGGTGATACATATGGAACAGAAATCAAGTCAGATACATTGGGAAACTCACAATTTAACGCCATACAGCTGGGGTCAATAGAATAAAGCCCCATTCTATTTATGGTATAATATTTACCTCTAGCTCAAATCAGGATCTTTTTGAAAAGAAAACCTTTGGTTGCGTGCAATATGCTAAACTATTCAAGTCAAGCTCACTGGCCTATAACAGACTAATTTCTTTTTCTGTTTCCTTAAACAGACTAATTTCTTTTTCTCTTTCCTTTATTTATTTTTTTTGAAAATTGAGAAATTTTTCCTTCTCCAGTCTTGACCTTTGTCTTGCCACTGAACTTCTATGACTCTGGAGCTAAACTATTGTTGCTTGGTTTCATCTCTGTCTTCTTCACCCTTTCCTACCATTTTTTGATGCTGTGGTCTTGTACCACTCTGTGCTTCTTTTACTCCTTAGCGTAGTTTAGCTCCATCTCTTGCTCATTTTTTTTGGCTCTATTGGGGAAGGAGAGGGATTAAATAAGTGATAAGACCATTACCTGAGGATAGATGACATGATAATTACAGGCAATAGAGAGAAGGCAGAGCTGCTCAAATATTATTTTTCTTCTGTTTTCTTTGGCAAGAAGAATGACATTTGAACCAGGACATAAAAAGTGGCCAATGAGGAATTACCACTCAAGATTATTATGTTTGGAAATAGTAAGAACGTACCTAGTTATCCATAATAATGATATCTCTAGGCACTGAAATAATTTGTGATCATTGGACTACTGCTAGTGATATCTGAAAGGCTGCTTTTGTTGTTAATGTTGTCATTTGTCCTTGGTTCTCAGAGAGGAACAATGACATCTCAAGGGTGATATCTTGACATGCACATGAATTGGATTTAAGTGAGGCAGAGCTGTGCAGTCTTTAGCCTCACTCTTTCCTCCAGAGTTATCTGAGTTTAGCGACAAGACAAAGGTCAAACTTGGAGGAGTGCCACAGGACTGGAGAAGGAGAAAGCAATCTCTATTTAAAAAAGGAGTCTGTGAGTTATAGCTCAGTAAGCTTGACTTGAATTTCTGGCAGACTTTTGAAGTAATAACTAGTGAACAAATCTAAAAAAGGAAGTAGTGTTCATGAAGAGCCATCATGACTTCATCAATAATAGGTGATTACAGGTTTATTAAACTGGTAGGTTGGAGGAGTGTTGTAGGAATAATCTGCTTAGATTTTAGCAAGACACTTGTCGCAGATCTCATGCTGTTCTTATGGAGAATATGGAAATGATGGAGAGACATGAGGCAGATACTAATGTAATTAAAGACATTGAGGTAGTGCGGTAGAAGGAAGAATCAGGTCAGGAGGCAGAAAGCCCTGAGTTCAATTGTGACCTTAGACACTTACTTGATGTTAAATGCTAGGCTAGTCACTTAGCCTCTGCTTGAGTCAGATTCCTCATCTGTAAAATATTGATAATAATATCATCTGCCATCCAGGGTTGTTGTGAGGATAAAATGAGATAATATTTGTATTTTTCAAAACCTACAGTACTATATAAGTATTATATTATGGTTGGCATTATAATTTGCATCTGTTTGAATGATCATATTAAAAGAATAGTCGTTATTGATCTAATGTCAATTTGGAAGGAATTCTATATGACAGGATTTACAGAGATCTTGCGAGGTTCCAATATTGGGCTAAGATAAAATTTAGTGGGTATAAATTTGATATCTTAAGTTTGCATTCATAATTTTACTTTCAGAGTAAAGATAGAGGGTCATGATTAGACAACAGTTGATCTAAAAATATCTAAGACTTTTTTTGGTGGACTGATTCAATATTGGGCTGCATTGAGATAGTCAAAGCTTCTAGGAGTAAGGATGTGATAGCTCCACTGTATTCTGCCATCGTAGCCCATAGAGTGTATTGTATACAACTCCAGGAACACTAGGCAGGATATTTTTAAGCTGAACAGCATATAGAGGAGGGACTTTGAGCAAATTCCATAGTAGGACCAGTTGAAGGATCTAGGTGTGTTTAAGCTGGAAGAGAGAAGAGGGCAGGGGCAGGGATGATAGGGATGGACATAGGATTCTAGATTTAGATCTATAAGGGACCTCAGAGATCACGATAGCTTGTCTTCAAGTATAGGAAAGGTTGTCATGTGTGTCAGTGTTCTATTTCACTCCCAAGATTAGAACAGGGGCTATGGTTGGATATTTCAGAGAGAGAATTGTAAGCTTGCACTCTTTTCTGTTGAAAGATAAAATGGGGCTACCTCAGGAGATTGTGTTTTTTCCTCATTAGAAGACTTAAATCAAAGGTTGATTGGATAGTGTGGCGGGTTGTTGTATTTTGGGGGGCAGGGCATGGGGGAAGGTATGGGTTAGATTGGACAGTTATTGAGGTCCTTTTCGACTCTGAAATTCTTTGCTTCTGTGTCTTAATATTTTCCCAAGACACAGAGAATCTTAGCATCTGGAGTCAGAAGGAATCTTAGCGATCGCTTATTTAGTCTAACATCCACAGTTTATAGATGGGAAATGTGAGACCTAGAGTAAAGTTCCGTGTCCAAGGTACTACACATGAGTTCTGATCGGCTGAGTTAATCCATTCCTACCTTAGTCTTCTGATTGCAATTCTCCTCCTACTTTGTCATTTTGTTTCTTTCACATATAATGTGTCAACATGGTCTTCAGCCTGTCTCCATCCCCATCCCATAAGGTTTTTCCCTTCTTTCTTCACTTTGTTAAAATTGAGATTCTTAACTGTCACTTTGTTTGACATCTGGTCCATCTGGCTATTTGGTATGTGGTAGACTCCATTGGCAGTCTCTAAATAATGGCAATAAATTCAAAGAGGAACATGAACCATTAATGTTGAGTGATTACAAGGAGTGATAGTAGGTTACATTTTAGATATTAGAATTCTCTGCAGATGGAGGCTGTATCATAACTATGGGAAAATTCATCTATATGTTAGGAAGTATCTAGTTCACATTCAATGAACCATCATAATTTGTAATTTTTATTTTTATTCTTTTGCTCTAATATCTATGCTTTTTGTTCAAGTGCTTGTAACTGGCTGTACCAGATTTTCTATATCTCCTCACAGAGATTTGTAATCACTGGTTTTGATGGGACCCTATATAAAGGAATCAGTTGGTCAACAAAATAACTGCTTAATTATACAGATTCTTATCATTATGCTGAAGTCTGTGTTCTAATCTGTTTTTCATTGTAGTGATTTAGATGGTTATTCTTGAAAAGTTTTTTTTTCTCCTGTAAAACTTCTCAGGTTTAAGTAGGGTCCACTCTAATGCAAATTTAATATCTATGCATGCTCCCAGGCACAGAATAGACATCTGCATTTATTAATAATTATTTGCTTGTTTTGAGTGCCTTTTAAATAATTTGAATTATAATATGCAGAATCATTCTTTCCTGCTTCCAATAGTGCCCTCTTCTCCAGTCCTTTGTCATCTCAGAGTACAGTAGTCTTGTTTAAAGTGGAAGATAAATAAAAATGTGGAAATGTGGGTGAATATGTTAACCCTGAAAATTGGAAAGTTTTGTAAATAGCACCTGTAAAGCTGATGTGTTGGGTTGTAAATCATTGTTCAACATTGCTCCCTGATTTTTAGATTCAAAACAGACTTTAAATACCAATATTATTCTAGAAAACGGAGGCCTGCCACTCCACAATACACAAGTTTATGAATTTAATTTCTTTTTTTAAAATATATTTTGGAGGTGGAGATTTAACTACTGTTTGCTTTGAACAATGGGGCAAACAGAGCATGAAATTAAATGTCAGGCACATTAAATCTGTAGATTTTAAACTTTTTATGGTCACTTTTCAGAGTAGCAGCAACTTGAAAACTAGTTTCACTCTCTAGAAAGACTTAGGGAATGAACCACATTTGATAAATAGACATAATAAGATTGAAAGTATAGCTGGAAAAACTGGCATGCATTGCTTGCTGTGTGAAAGATTTTTGCTGCTTCATAATCAATAAGCCTAAATAAACTGCACTGAGGGGCCCTGCTGTTGGAAAAAAGGTATTGGAAAATAATGTAATGGAGGAACCGAGAATCGGTGGAAAATTAGTTTGGAATCCTTTTCTTTGCTTTTCTTTAAAATCATAGAGGGAGGAACAGGAATTTCAATGTACTGGGTGCCCAGATCTGTGTATCCTTTGTGTAGCCTGGGTATTTTCAGTGTTAAAATTACACATTTTCAAGCCAAAGAAGTCAAGAAATGTAAAAGTTACATCTGATCCGTCAGCCTTCTCTTGTACCTGTTTGGAATACCAAATGGCTCTGGGATCAGAATTGGGCCCAGAATAGAAATGGAAAATAATGTGTATGTGAAGATAGAGGGTGAGGATTTTTAATTTAACTCCCTGGTTATATTCAAGGGGAAATGGAAATGGAATAAAAAATGAATGGAGAAACTTATTAAAGGGGAATAAACAGGCAGTAGAGAGGATAAAAATATGAAAGAATATTTTAGATGGTATTTTGGGGGGTACATGATTTGGCAAAAACAAAAATTGCATTCTGTTTATTTTCTATATGCATTCATTACTTCATTATGGATTTAGGGGTGATGTGTATGTCAGGGGAAGAGTTTTCTTGTTTTGCGTTTGTTAAACACTCATGTGGGATCCTAGATTAACTTTCAAAATCCCAACTCTTAAAAACAAGGAAAGCTGCTGTGTTGAAATATGAGTTTCTATTTATGGAGAAGTGTGTTTCTAGACAAAATAACTCAACTTCATGGACCTAAGTTTCAGAAATGGGGAAAGGAAGAATTTGAACACCAAATGTTCTTTTGACTGAGGTGTGTGTGTATGTGTGTGTGTGTGTGTGTGTGTGTGTGTGTGTGTGTGTGTCTTTTGTCGGTGGCTACAGGGTAAGGGTTAGAGTCAGCCAGGTTGGTTTGGGCATTTAGTTATTGATAGAAAACTGATGGAAAGCTGAAATTTCTCTTTAATTAATATTGATTGCTTATGTTTTTTGTGACTGAAAGTTACCAAGTCTAGAAAATGGTCAGAAAATACTGGCATCGTTCTAAATATTTAGAAAAGGAAAAAAAACAGCAGAGGCCTTGAGGATGAATTGAATTTGTCTCTTTCTGAGGATATGTGTTAATTAGGACTTTTGATTTAACTCTATAACCCTAAAGATAATTTAAAATAAGTTTAATTATTCTTCCCTTTTCCCACCTCCCTCCTGTATTTGAAGGTATCTAATATGAATTAGTGCTTCACAATTGTGAATATATTGACCAGTGGAGAAAATAAGTTGTGATCCAGTAAATGAGTTGAGAAGCAAATAAAGGAATTTGTTGGTGATGATAACTGTCAATCAATAAACATTTATTAAGCACCTACTATATGCCAGATGCTGTGCTAAACTCTGGGGATTTGAAAAGAGGCAAAAGACAGATCCTGTGTTCAAGGAGCTTATGCTCTAATGGGAGAGACAACATGCAAGCATAGACAAAGCTGGCTATATATATATACACATATGTATGTATGTGTGTATTATATATTTATGTATATGTGTGTATATATGTATGTGTATATATGATGAAGAGGAAATAATTATAAGAATATCACTGAAATTAAGAGGGGTTAAGCTTCCTGTTGAACGTGGGATTTTAGCTGGAATTTAAAGGAAGCCAGATAAGTCAGTAGTTGGAGTGAGGAGGGAGAGCTTTACAGACATGGAGGATAACCAGAGAAAATGCCCAGAGCTGAGAGATTAGGGTAGGAAAGGGAGATTTGAGAGTCATTCTCATGGGAGCTGATGAGATCACCAAATAAAGTCGTATAGAGGGAGAAGAGAAGAAAGCCTAGAACAGAGCCCTGAGGGGCACCTACAGTTGGAAGATGTGGTCTTGAGGAGGGTCCAGCAAAGGAGATAGAGGGAAGATCTGATAGGTAGAAGGGCCACCAGGAGAAAATGGTACCCCAAAAACCTAGAGAGAAGAGGATATCAGGGAGGAGAGAGTTCTGTCAAAGGCTGCAAAGAGATTAAGAAGAATGAGGATTGAGAAAAGTCCGTTGGATTTGACAACCAAGAGATCATCAGTAAATTTGGAGACAGCAGTTACTGTAAAATGATAAGGCTGAGAGTGAGATTTTAATGGGTAAGAAGAGATGAGAGGAGAGAAAGTGGTTACCTGTAGTAGACAGACGTTTCAAAGAATTTAGCTATAAAGAGCAGAAGAGATATAGGATAATAGTTAGCAGGGAAGGATCAAATGAGGGATTTTTCAGGATAGGGGAGGCATGGGCATGTTTGTTGGCAGTAGGAAATGAGCCAGTAGTCAGGGAGAGATTGAAAAAGAAGTGAAAAGAGTAGGGAAGACAGAGGCAATCTGTTGGAGGAGACAGAATGGAATGAGATCACTTAACAGAAAGGTTAGCCTTGTTAAGGAGTAAGACCACTTCATCATGTGAAACAGGGATGAAGGAGAAAGTGACAGAAAGCATCTGAGTGTTAGGAGATGGGAAAGAGGAGAAAAGAGGGAGTTCATGGCTAATAGCTTCAATTTTTTCTGCAAAATATGAGGCAAGATTATCAGCTATAAGGTAGGTACAGTTATTATACCCCTAAAAAAAACTGAGGCTGAGAATTTAAGTAACTTGCTCAAAGTCATCTTGCTTCTAAGTAGTTGAGGTGAGGTCTGAACACTGATCTTCCTGTCTCCCATTTTAGAACTCTACCCATTCCACCTCTCTGTGGGTAAGTGAAGGCTGCTCTTCAATGTCATGTAACTTGCAGTCTCTAAGTTATGTTGGTGGGTACTGCTGCCTAAACCCCTCGAGCCTTGCTTCATCACCAAATGAAGACTGCTGTCAAGGAAAAGAAGAGCAGCCAGACTCTTAAGAAGAGGATGTCATAATGAAGAATTTTCTCTTCCTTTCTTTCCTCAAAAAACTCCCACCTCCAACCCTACCTCCTGCTAATATTGATTATTTGTAGAGCATTTGAGGCTGTATCTAGATGTGATTAGCAAACTTTTTGAAAGTAATTTTTGCTATTGTCTAGTGTTTTGACATCACCATTATTTCTGGGTATCTCCCCCCGTCAATTGTGCCTGGCTCCCCTTCCAAGAAGAAGG
Source organism: Bettongia penicillata ogilbyi (assembly GCA_023548195.1). Lineage (NCBI taxonomy): Eukaryota > Metazoa > Chordata > Mammalia > Diprotodontia > Potoroidae > Bettongia > Bettongia penicillata. The sequence continues at coordinate 3,078,703 of JAJHZJ010000300.1, forward strand.
GACTGTATTGCATTATCTATCCCTTCACCAGATCTACCTCCGCTTTTCTTTTTTTTCAGTTACTCAGTTTGATTTCCTTTTAGTAAAGATCTTTCATTTATATTCTCCTAATCATTGTGTATGTTGTGCGGGTACTGCTTACCTCATTGAATTGTTGAATTCAGTGAAATTTTCTTTTTTGCCTTTTCATGGACCAGAGCAGTGGTTCTCAGATCCCATTGTTGATTTAAGTCATGCAGCTCTTAGAGGAGTGACTTCATCTGTCCCTTTGTCACTTGACTGGTCAGCCTACTTCTCCCTTCTCCATCTAGTCCCTCAAAAAGCATTCATTGAGTGACAAATCTATGTGATCATCAGTGCTCTACAGGTTAAAGAAAATGCAAAAGGAGTATTAATACATGAACTTTGTGAAATGGACAATTTCAGAGGAAACTGGGATGACCATTTTGAACTGACACAGAATGAAGTGATCATAACTAGGAACACAATTCATATAGTGAGACTATTATAGAGGACAAAATAACTTTGAGAGATTTTAGAACTTTGATCAATACAGTGATAAACTAGGAGCCAAAAAAAAGGAAGATGAAAGAAGCCACTCACATTCTGACTGACAGGTGGTGGGCTTCAAATGAAGGAAAGAAAGATTTTTGAGGCATGGCCAACGTGGAATATTGGTTTTGCTGAACTGTGTAAATATGTATTCAGAGTTTTTTTTTAATTATAGGATAGTGATAGGGAAGAGATAAATGAATTTTTACAATACTTGTTACATGCAAAAGAAAAATGATTTTGTCCCCAAGTAGCTTACAGTCTAATTCAATAGAGAGAACATAGCCTGATGATATTTAAGTGAAAATGGTGATCAGAGAAGAGAGAAATGAATTTGGGTGGGGTGAGAAAATAAAACTTAAAAAAAGGAAGGTGGAGCTTAAGCTGGACCTTGATGAATGGGTAAGATTTAGGATACAGTGGATGAAAATGAGCATTGTAAGAAGAATAATATTGGAATCACAGAGCCTCAGAGTTGGAAGAGAGCTCAGGGACCATCTATTCCAACCTGTATCCAGACAAGAATCCTTACTTCAATCTCTCCCACAAGGAGTTATCCAGCCTACACTTGGAAAAACTCCAGTGAGAAGAGAACCACTACCTCCCAAGATAGCCCATTCCACTCAGGGCTATCTTTATTATTGGGAGGTTACTTTTTTCTTTTGTTGAGTTCAATTCTTCCTGTCTGCAACTTTATCCATTGTTCCTAGTTCTGACCTCTTGGTTTTTAACAAAATAGATCTAATGCCTCCTCGATAGAAGAGCCTTGTGCTTATCATATCCTCTTCACTTTTCTGTTCTCTGGCTAAACATCCCAGATCTTCACTTTTCTGGCAGGATCACAAGGCCCTTCACCATCCTTGCTCACCTTCTCTGGAATCTCTCCAGATAGTTAATGGCCTTTCTAAACCATGGCTCTGAACCCAGTACCCTAGCTGTGGTGTGATCAGGGCAGACCGGAAGACTCTCAGCTCCTGTGTCCTGGCTTATGCTTTTTGTTACTGCAGTCTAAGTTTGCATTAACCATTCTTTTGGGCATCATACCCATACTGTTAATGCATATTGAGTTTGCAGCCCCCTAAAACCTTCAGATATTTCTCATATATGCTGTTGTCTAACCATGCTTTTCTTATCTTATACTTGTATGTTTTTTTAATGCAACAATAGGACTTTATGTTTTATACAATTTATTTTATTTAGAAGTCCAAGTGCAGGACTTTGTAGCAGAGACAGGTTAGTAAGAATAGAAATGGTATTGACTAGATAGTGAGAAAACCTGCTTGAATGGATTGGAGGATAAATTAGAAGGCTGAGTTCTCCTTAGACTGGACCTGTAATTTCAGTGAAACAGGGCACTCTGGATGAGGAAACTCCCTTTATCAATGCAGTTTGGCCCCTTCTCGGTCTACAATTTATAGTCTCAAAGAATTGTCAGGGGAAATGGGAGATATGTCAGAGATAGGACTTGGATGCTGGTCAATTTCAAAACTAGCTTTCTATTTTATTCGCCACTGTGCTCCCAAATGCAACTGTCTCTTGCTGCATGTTGTCAGGTTTGCCAAGCTAAGTGGTTTCAACTTAGTGACTGTTTTCAGAGAAAGTGTTAAACTGGTTTGCTCTTTCTGTGTGGTCTCTAAAATGAATATATTATTGGATTCTTCTTTGGACATGTTAGCTAGATCTTTTAACATATTGCTGCTTCCTAGATTAGATGAAGGAACTATCTATTAATCAAGTGGCCCCAAGAAATGAATGTGAATTACAGGCGGTTAAGTGAGGAAAATAAAGAAATCATCAGCCTTGCTTTAGTAATATGGGTCCAGGAATGCTACAGGGTTAAGTGGGAAGGGCATTGGTTGATAATCCTGAGAGGACTCTATCATTAGGATCCCAAACAACTTACCTCACATTTCTAAGTCTATTTTTCCTTACTCTGGAATGGGATTAGTAGGATTCCTGATATTAACAAAGATGTTACAAAAATGAATAGGAATGCCTGGGAACCATATTGAGACTCACCCAATGAAGGCTTCATAGACATTTGAGGCAGAACTTTGTTGGGAACATTGGATTTATTAATCTTCTATATCTCTTTGAGATTTGTGCATGAGTCAGAGCAGTGTATGTGTTTGTGTGTATGTGTGTGTATTTCTTTATGATTTGCAAACATTTTCATCTCCTTGTAGTGTGAATTCCCCTGGGCTGAATGATGGGTTTTTCTCCTGTATTTGTTGATTAAGACATAGAATATAGCTTGATTCCCCCCTCCCCATTCCTCTGACAAGACTGTATAATGCAGCCTGATAGACAGGACTCTGCAAGCTTTGGTCACCAATGCCATCCCACAGTGCCTGAGATATCGTGTTTCTGGTTGGCTGCTTGTGCATATCTGTATTTCTCCTCCACCAGGGCTTATTGTTAGAAACCATGACTTGTCACCCAGTGCAGTGGGGAGGTGCCAGCCCCTACCAGAGTGGTGTGCAGATACCCTTATTGCAATGCATGAACAGTTGAGCTTCCCCATTGCGTCAATGCCCTTTATAAATAGTCCTCCCTGGTGCCTGCTGGTCTTAAGCTCTATTGTTTGCATGGATATTAGGAAGCCTTGTGTATGACTCTGCCTGCATCAGAATCAGGCAGCTTGCTCTTTCACTTTTCAGGGGTTCTTGGTAGGCACCTTATAATATTTCTGGAAGGAGAAAGTCAGAAGGGACACACAGGTGTATCTGAGCTCAACCTAATGATGTAATAGGAGGGTAAACTCAGAGATTCACCCAGGAACCAGAGACAACAGCATGTTATTATGGATAAACACATTTGCTTTTGTATGATTACAGCCAAGCCTGAGGAAGCAGCAGGCTCTTCCTCCTATCTATCCCAAATCTTTCCCAATGCCCAATACACAGTCATTGATTGATTCTCCCTCTTTTCTACCACCCTTCTTTGTTTCCTCTGTCATTTGTCTAATTTCTTCCAATCCTTTTTTCTAGCTTACTCTCCTTTCTCTTTCCCTCAGATGCTTATACAACTCGCTCTCATTTTTTTCTCCTTTATACGCTGCTCACTCAGTCATCCTTATCCCGTGTTTTCAGTCAGTTTGGAAGAGCCTGAAAAAATGAGAATGGCTGGGATGTCTCAAGTAGTTGCTATAAGCAGTAACTCAACAGTCAGGGGATTATGCCTCATGGCAGAGGCTTACTCCTAGGGAGGAGGTGAAATCCCACAGTGACCAAGTTGAGCTAGGAATGAAGTGATCATGGCTAGAACCCCTTGTGAAATGGTCATTATAGTCAGGGAATCACCACTCAAAACAGCATCCTGAGTGAAGGTAGGCAAGGCTGCTCTTAAGGAGGTCAAACAGTCATTATTAAGTAATTTCCCATTTCTGTAAGTGTTTAAATTGAATTACACATCCTAACATTTTTTAAAATTCCACAAACCCCTTTCAACAACCACAAAAAAAAATGTGCTGTGAGCCCCTGGGGTAATTTGATATACTACTCAAAATATTCTTTACAATTATTTACTGCTTAAAATACCATTAATATTTTTTAGCCCTAACTCCTTGGACTATTGTTGTGAACTCCCTAAGAGTTCACCAAGCACTAAATGGGAATCACTGCATTAAGGGATTCTGTACACAGGATTCATATTTTATAAAGGCTTTTCCAACTTTGAAGTGTGCTGGATGTGTAGTCATGTGAGATCTGTGTTTCAATCCTACCTTTGCACTATATGACCTTGGACAAGTGACTTAACCTCACTAAGTCTTAGTTATCTTTTCTGTAATACTGAGATAATGATACCTACAACATTTACCTCATACGGTTGTAAAGATCACTGAGATGATATAACCAAAACACTATATAAATTTCATCTATTATTACTGTCCTTCTTACTTAGAAGAACGAAAAAAGAGATGGTCTTAAAGAAATGTCCTATTAAAATTTTCATCCCTTTTATCGATAAAGTTAATAAACTAATGGACCAAGAGGATGTCAGACATAATATATCTGACTTTAATCAAGGCATTTAACAAAATTTTTCATGATATCCTCAAGGACAAGATAGAGAAATGTGTTATGAATGATAGAAGTTAGGCAGATTTGGTGTCTAGTAAAATAACAGTTCAATTTGGGGAAATCTCTGGTGACATACTACAGTGCTCTGTCCTTGGTCTTGTCCTCCTCATCATTTATATTAACAATTTGAATAATGGCAAGATTATTAAGTTTTCAAAAGATAAAGCTAAGAAGAGAGCGAATTCACTGAATGTCTAAATAAGAACAGAACATTTTCTCAGGAAGGTGCATTGAAACTACGATGATTATATTTGGCAAAAATTAGTGTAAAGTCCTATTTAGATTCAGAAAATTATTTGCAGAAGTATAGAGTGGAAGAAACATGGACTGGCAAGTATTTATGTCAGAAAGCTCTGGAGGTTTTAGTTGATCACAAGGGCAGCATGTGCCAACGATGTGATACAGCTGTTGCGGGTAAGGAGTAGGGAGCCAAAGTAGTCTTATACTATTATAGAAGTATTATGCATGGCTCAGACTTCATCTAAGCTATCTGTTCAGTCTGGGATGTTATCTCTTGAATCATATTGAGAACTTAGGGTAACCAGTATTGACTGCCTTAAAGAGTAAAGTATCATGTTTCCCTGGTAGCACTCAAACAGATGTTCAGTGACTTTCTGAATGGGCTGTAGTAAAAGATGTGATGCACCTATGTTGGGAGGAAAGTTCAAGTACATGGCCTTTTAAATTACTTTCCAATTCTTAAGAGTTTATGATTTGGTGGTCGCAGGCTGAAATTCTATGCATCCAACATTGATTCAATACATTCCAGAGTTAATGTGATCTTATCCTTTCTATCTATGAATATGTGCAGATGATTCATAGCTTTTTTTGGTTTCCCTATTTGCCCTGTAATTAAAGAACTTTTACCATGTTATTCTCCCACATAAATCAGGATGACCCGAGCTTCTCCTTCAGGGTGTGAAAATAACAGAATGTGTCAGGATCTATGAATTCCAAAGCTTCAGAGACTCACAGAATTTGATGACTAGAAGGACCTTATTGACTGTCTAGTTCAACTCACACCTAATAAATGAATCCCTCTACAACATATATGATAAAAGGTCATAAGATTTTGCTTGAAGACCTCCCACTATCCCCCAAAGTAATCCATTAACTTTTTTAAAAATTCAAATTTATTATATTTTATGAAATAAAGCATTTCCATAATGTAGTGAAAAAAACATGATTTCACATGAAATTGCAAATTTATTATGTACAACTTCCATTTCTTTTAATAACAAAGTTATTGTGTAATTTTTATGCATGTGTGTGTATGTGTGTGTGTGTGTATATATATATACATAAAATCATTCTATACATACTTCTATTTTTCAGTTCTTCTATGGATGCAGATAACATCTTCTTTCAAATGTCCTTTGGAGTTAATTTGGGTATTTATATTAGTCAAAATGACTTATTCACTCAAAGTTGTTCTTAAAATAATATTGCTGTTACTGTATATAGCGTTTTCTTGGTTCTTCTCATTTCACTCGTCATTATTTCATGCAAATCTGTACATGTTTTTCTATCATCAAGAAGCTCATCATTTCTTTATAGCACAGTAGAGTTCTGTTGCATTCATATACCACAACTTGTTCAGCCATTCATTATAATGGGCATCCCTGCAATTTCCAGTTCTTTGCCACCACAAAGAGAGCTGCTGTAAATATTTTAGAATATACAGGATCTTTTCCTTTCTTCCTCATCATCTTTGGACATAAAGCTATGTGCAGCATAATGATGGGTAGAGTGCTTAAATTTAAATTCAGGAAATTCCGGGTTCAAATCCTACTTCAGACACTGATTAGCATCAGTGGGCAGATGACTTAACATCCCTCAACCTCAGTATTCTCATCTAAAATGTGCACAATAATGCCACCTATACCCAGAAATGTTGTGAGGATCACATGAGATCATATATGTTAAATATTTTGCAGACCATAAAGTACCATCTAAATGTGAGAAATGTTATTTTAATATAGCTCTGTTTGTTGGGAGTTTTCCTTTGCATTTAGCCTAAATTTGTCTCTGTGACTTTCTTGGCTGCCATGTCATATTAGTAATGTGTTTTGAGCTTGTAGTCCACTAAAACCCCCAGTTTTCCCTCACATGATGGTTTGGGCATAAGGGAGAGTTATCTACCAGTACTGACCAACCAGTGATAGAAAAGCTTCCCATCCTAACCAGGAGGGAACTAGCTTTACAAATGCAAAGTGTGCACCATATCCCTTTAATATTGAAACAATGTTGATTTAAGCTGAGTGCTGTGGTCCAACAGCATACCTAGTTCCCCTTGGAAGAACTGAGAAATAACTTGTATTTTACTCCCTAGAATTTTCTAGCAGGCATCTTTGAGATGAAAAGGAAGGTTTTATTGTTCTTTATTTTGAAAAATGAAATATAAAGATTGTTGAGTTTCCTGGGATTTTCTTATCAAAATCCCAGGAAAATCATTAGAATTTGGACCTTGTGGATTATTTGAGTTACTGGATCCAGTTGAACAGAAGGGCATATTAGCATTTGTGAATTAATTTGAATTGATTCCATGAAGAAGCATCTCTTCGCAGGAGAAAACTTTTCTCCCTCTTTTGTTTCCTCTAATGTCTCAAAATGCCCTTATTCTGGGCTGATAAGCACCATTAAGGGATGTAGAGATAGACATTAACATCTGTTTTTTTGTGTGTTTTTTTCCCCTTTCTCCTAACCTTGAATAAGATGACACAATGGAAGACAGTAAAAGAGAGGACTGGGAAGTAAGCAAAGGACATTGCAGAATGGTAAGGGAAGACCTAGGCAATGCTTGAAGTTTTCAAATACATGCAAATGAGATGCTGAAAACATGTTTACCACTTTCTGAGAGTTGGCCATAGAAGCCCTGCTTTCCTCTAATAGTACCTAGATGCAGTGCAGTGGTTGTCTGCCTCTCCCAGTATACTAGATTCGAGGAATAATGAGGGAAGGCTCAGCTAAAATTCTGCCATACCTTTGGGGACCAAAAATAGACATATTCTACCAGTTCAAGAAAAATCCAGGTCATTATAGGAAAAGTTAGATTTTAGAAATATTAAGTAATGAGTGAATATTTCCTCTAAAAAAGAGAATTTTTGACTCTTAAATTGATTCACCTAAAATTTCCTTTAAGTACCATACTTCCTTGTTTCCTCTCAGTTTGTTTACAAGTTATGAGCAACTTGAGACAAAGACCTGGACAAGGAAACTTAAATAGAAGCAGTAGGAAACACTTACTGCCAAGTTGACTGATGAGAAATAGAAGGATAAAACATCTTGAAATTATAATAGGAAAGAGGAAATGTGAATCATTTCACAAAGTTCATTTTTCACACCTCTCCTCAGTAATGCACCTTACTGTCCTGAATAGAGTTAGAAAGCCTTGGCATCTCATTTGTGGTCTTGGCTACAGGACAGTACGATGGCCAGTTCTGAGAGGAAATGCCTGAGATTTTGATGTGTGTCACAACGTGTTGACCTTGAGATATTAAGGAGATTGTCTGCTTTGTGGTCTTTCTGTGGACATTAAAAATCAAATCCCCCTGTTTCCTGTGTTTTAAATTAAGAGAATGATGTGGTATACATGTACGTGGGAAAGAGGAATGAGGCAAATGGAAAATCGCTGAAAATACTTCCTCTTTCTAACTTTTTTTGTATTAGCATGTCCTTGGACAGTTTGAACTTTTCTTCCTATTTCATTGTTTAAAGTCATTGTAAAATGGTGCATCTGTTTGTTTTGGGTTTTGGCTTGCACTCATGAGGGTGAAGACACACAGGCAACTCAATGCAAGCAGATGAAAGAAATTGAAATTCCCCACTCCTTTCTAAATGGATAGAAGAACAACAGTCCTCTGACTTTGGGAAAAGGGTAATATTGCTATTGTGCGGTAAAATCATTATCCTATAATTTTAATTCTACCCAGGATGAGACAAACAAATGCACTGTGTATGTGTATGTGCTTATATATGTATGTTTATGTATGCATGCATTATTCTAGGTCATTTCCAAGATATCTAGCTTCTGCTTGTGGAGGCCAGGGATGAAATAATATTTAAGCTATAATGATATGATAAGTAGGTCAGCATTGCTGGAAGATGTGTTAGTGGTATATCAAGGAAGTCCTCATTTACAAAGTCAGGTTGCTAAATCGCTTTATCAGGGATTGTGGGGGGAAAGGGGAGGATTGGAATGCTCTGGCTTTCATAGTTACTTCTAGGAGACTAGAGGAGACAGACACTGGTCACCATGACAAACCATGAAAAAGGTAAACTAGGTAAATTCAAGATACTGTGGCTTTCAGTAACTTAGTATAACTTTTCCTAAATTGTGTATTGGGATATTCTGAAAGTTTATAACTTCAGTGCAAAATTTTTTCTGCTTTAAAATATTAAATGTGAAGTTATCAATATCAATCAGTATGGCATAGAGGAAGAAAACAGCCTTGGACCAGGAAGGGAGGTACCCTAGTTCAAGTCCCAATTCATCCACTAATCAGTTGTATGACCTCAGTCAATCAATAACATTTATTAAGTGCTTACTATGTGCCAAGTCCTGAACACAGCAAGAGGAATACAAAAAAAAGGCAAAAGACTGACCCTGAGCTCAAAGAGCTCAGAGTCTAATGAGGGAAGCAGTATGCACACAACTCAGTGCAAACCAGACATACGTATATAAATATATGTGTGACACGTACAGATATACATGTCTAAATATGTGATATACATGCATGCCCATTATATAACATACATGCATAGTTATGACATGCCTTGTAAACAGTATATATGTGTTTACACACAGGATAAATCTGAGAGTAATCAACAGAGAGAAAGCAATAGAATTTAGGGGTATCAGGACCTTGGGCCAAGTCACTTAATATCTGTGAGTTTTAGCCTCCCCGCTCCTCACCTCTGTAAAATGAATGGGTTGATTCAGATGACCTCTTTATCTCCTTACAATTCTAATATTTTCTGATTGATTCAAAAATACTTATTGTCACATATGACTTTTCATAATGAAAATAGTCCCAATTTATTCCATTTTGCCTCAATATTTTCCCAAGTTCCATTTTATTTGTAGAGTATTTGATGTTTCCAGAATCCATCAGACCAGCACCTATGGTATTAATAGATCTTATTGCGATATTTTGAGGCTGAAGTAACCAAATTAATTAAAGAAGTGCTGGCCTGGTAAATAACAAAATAGTGGGAATGTGGTAGTGAAGCACTGGGGACTTTGTTTCAACTAACTAAGAATGGCAGAGAATGATAAAACTGAAGTTAAATAGTTGTATTCTAGCTAAGAAGGGCAGAGTGTCCTTTTTTTGGACTTAGAAGGTATCCCCTCCCTTTCCTTTATTCTGTTTGTATTGCTTGATTTAATAAGTAAATGAACTGATTTCTATTTTATTACTTGAATAATTTAGTGGCTCCCAGGACCTCATCAATGTGTACTCTCCTATCTCTGCATATTATACTTCATCCTGGAGGTAATGGAGAACCACTGGAGTTTATTGAGTGGAAGTGACATGGCCACATTTATACTTTAGGAAAATCACTTTGGCAGCCACGTGGAGGTGGAGTGGAGTAGGGAGAGGCTTGAGACAAGGACACCAACCAGAAAGCTATTACAGTAGTCAAGGTTAGGGGTAATGAAGGCCTACGTACAAGCCACTTCTTACATATTACCTTTCATTATTATCCCTGTTCCCCATCCACCCCATCAAAAATTTTTTTATTTTATATTTTTTCTATTTATATATGATATTAAATGTATACAATATATGATATAAAAGTATACATAATTTGTATATAAAATCTGTTTTAATCTGTTTTAAATTCTCCTGATGGAATATAATCTCCTTAATAGCAGAAACTTATTTTTATCATAAAATATATAATTAAAGCTTAAGGGTAACTTTGAGCCACATAGTCCAACCTGTGGATAAGGAAATTGAGACTCAGAGAATTCCAGTGACTTGCCCAGGTTACCAAGTGGATTGATTCCCAATCGTACACTCTCTCCACTATACCACTATCTATTGTATTTGGCACATAGTAGGTGCCTAATAAATGCTTACATATGGATTGATAGTTAATACTGTTTGCTGTTTTCCTGAGAGCTTTTCTATGGTTGTTACTGTTACTGACAGTGTTATTATTATATTCCACACTGAGGGACTGTGATGTAACACATTATACTTATTCTGCTGCCAGGAGGCAATAAACCTTGAAGTAAGGGTGTAGCCTGGATGAGATCTTTGTGTATTTACCACCATTTAAAGAAAAATCTAAAAGCATGGAAATTTTCACAAAACAAATACTGTAGTGATCCAGCTATAGACCATATTTTTCCCACACCTCCAGCTTGGATAAAGCCTGAAGGTGACCTATGGTTTATGGTAAATGGCTAAGGTATTGCTTACACATTATTACTCTCCCCAGCAGCATCCATCAAAGGAGATTTTCTTACTCCAGATGCCTACACTGGCTGAAGAACCCTGTGTTGGATGCTGCTGCTGCTCCAGCTACTGATGGTATCTCAAATTCCACCCCTTTGAAGTTTCTTAAGAGTTGCTTGTGTTCCTGCTGCAGGCACTCTCAGAGGTCTGTTTGAGGATAGAGAGGGCCCCTTTCTCAAATAGTTTATACTTTTTTTCGTCTATGTTCCTACTTGTCCAGCAATCCCTCTGGGGCAGCTGTTCTTTCCTGCAAAGAACTCTCTAAATCAATCAGTCAATCAGTAATCAATCAGCCAACCAACATTCATTAAGTGCCTAGGCATTATGAGCCAGGCACTGAGCTAGATTCTGAGGATACAAAAAGAGGTAAAAGCTAGCTCCTGCCCTCAGGGAACTTAAAATCAAATGGGGACATAACATGCAAACAAATATAGACAAAGCAAGCTATATACCGGATAAATAGGAAATAATTCAGAGGGTTTAGAGTCAAGCCGTTATGTTCTTCCTCTTCGTAGTCACATCTTCCTCTTCGTAGCACTGAGCTAGATTCTGAGGATACAAAAAGAGGTAAAAGCTAGCTCCTGCCCTCAGGGAACTTAAAATCAAATGGGGACATAACATGCAAACAAATATAGACAAAGCAAGCTATATACCGGATAAATAGGAAATAATTCAGAGGGTTTAGAGTCAAGCCGTTATGTTCTTCCTCTTCGTAGTCACATCATCCAACTCTCACCTGTGGCTCCAGGTAGCTGTAGCATGCACAATAGCCACACCCTGGTAACCTGTCTCCTTAGATGGTCTAAACCAGGTTGAGGCCAGCTGACCATCTTTAAAACTGTTGGTGCATTAGAGGGATGCCTATCCTAAGTATAAGAAGACTTCTTCCGGTGGAATGTGTGGATGAGAACAATTTATTCTAGTGGTTATGAAGGCTGCTAAAGTCAGGCATACTGATTTTTGTCTTTCCACTGGACTTCAGTGACTCTGGAAGAGAGAGAAGCTGATGACTTTGGGTAACTCTGCCTCACTTAAATCCAACCTGTAAGTCAAGATAGCACTCATCACAACTTGATGGCATTGATTCTCTTAAGAAATGAAGGATGAGTAAACATATCATCCTACAGAGCTCTGCTTTACAATTGAGTGAGGGACTGCCCTAGGAAGAGAATGAGAGGAGAAAGAGAATGTTAGAATATCATTTGAATTCACCTTTCAAGTGCGAAAAATCCAATTTACCATGTTTGTCATCCTAAATTTTCCCCCTTACCTGGTGCTTTGTATTTAGATTGCTAAAACATCACCCTTTTTCTATATTTTACTAAATCCATTCATTTGTTCCCTCAACATTTAGTAAGCATTTCTTTTATTTAGAACATTGTATTAGATATAGAGGGACTGTATAACTATTAGATGAGTTGTGGTCCCTGCCCTCATGGAGCATGTATGTTATTAAAAGAATAAGATAAGCACATAACTAATATATAATAAGTGCCCCAGAGAGGTGCTGAACAAAGAGCTAGCCAAGATCCAAAAGAGAAGGTTACTATTGACAGGATGTAAGAGATGACTTTATCTGAGAGGTGGCATTGGAGTTAAGCCTTAAAGGATGAGCAGGAAATTAGGAGGCAAAGAGGGGGAAGATTGATGTTGCTGTGGTTGTGTTTGTCCTTTGTTCTTGAAGAGGAGCATGACATCAAGAAGATGACGTGACTTGCAGTTGACTTTGATTTGAGTGAGGGAGGGCTGTGCAGGGTCACCAACCTCACTTTTTTCTCCTGAGCCATCTGGGTCCAGTGGCCTGATATTCATCAGGACAACTGCAGTTGGCCCAGGATGCAATGGGAGACCCTGGCCCTTTCAGGTTGAGGTCTTACCACAGTCTCACTTTGAGTGAAATACACCCATTGAATGAATAGGCTTCTTTGAGTAGTTACTCAACAGATGACCCCTTTAATTAAAAAAAAAAAAGAAAAATCAAAATGGGAGGGGAAGACCCTCAGGATTCCTGGGTAAAAGAGAAACAATTACTATTTAGTAATTACAGTCATTCTGTGCTAGGTGGGTGGGGACTTGTTGTCCCATCTATGAGCTCCAGAGTGAATTGGGTTTAAGACTTGATCTTTGAGCAAGAAATGTAGCTGGTAAACTCAAAAGAAAAAAGGCAGCTTTTGGCCATGGAATCTACCAGGGTTGAGGGGAGAAGACATTCACGATACAGAGAATAGTATCAGCAAAAACAAGGGAAAAAAGAAGCAAAGAATGCCGTTAGGGGCATAGAGTGGTTCAATTTGGCAAGTACAGAGGAGTGATGAAGAATGATTTAAGGTTGGAAAGATACCACCTGCAAGAAAGCCTTCAATACCAGGCCCAAGGCTTCCAGTTCTTTTTGCTAGGCAGTGAAAAGGCTGGTCGGTGGTGCTGCTTGTAGTGGTGGGGTTTTTGATTTTTTCTGTTTTTGTGTGTGTCTGTGTATGTGTGTGCTTTGGTTGGATTTTGGGTTGGTAGTTTCTCTGTCTCCTTATCTTGCCCAAGCTTGGAAAACAGCAGCCACTTATGGGCCCAATCCGACCATTAATATGAAAGTTTTGACCCATTCGGTTTGTCCCTCGTTGGGCATCCTGGTGGTCCCTTGCTTCTGGGCACTCACCATGTTGGTGGCTGACTTAGTGTGAACACCCAGTCAATTTTCACCCTCCAGCGTCTCAAAACTGGAACTCAAGTAAACTGCCAGGTAGCAGGGATTACAGATGTGCACTGTAATGAGAGCCACCCTCACTACTGGCTTCGCTGAAAATTTTTGAGAAGAAGAATAAAATAACTATTACAAAAATAAGTCTAATAATGAAATTAAGAATGGATAGGAGGCAAAAAAATGGAGGCAGGAAGACTTGTATGAGGCTATAACAATAGTTGAATTAGGTGCTAACAAGGGCTTATTATGAAGGTGGGAATAGAAAGTGGGGGACATTTATGGAAATAGAAGCCAAAGGTCTTGGTGAATGCTTAGATATGAGATATGAGGAAGAGTCAGAAAAATTGTAGCATTTCAAACATGGGAAGCTGCAAATGGTGGTGCCTGTAGTAGAAATTATATATATATATATATATATATATATATATATATATATATAGAGAGAGAGAGAGAGAGAGAGAGAGAGAGAGAGAGAGAGAGACATATATCTCTATACATGCACATATATACTGAGAGAGAATATAGAGAGTAGTAAAGTCAGAATAATGGCAAATATTGATGCAGTAATTAAGGTTTGCAACATGCTCTATATAGATTATTTTATTTATCATACAAACTTATAGGCAACAAATTTAGAGAGGGAAATAATCAATTGAGTTTAGGGTCATAGAACTGGAAGAGACCTAAGAAACCATTTAGTCCAGTGCTCAGTTTAAGGTAATAGTGGAACATCCAGATGTAGATACCTTATAATTAGTTGAAAATCCAGTTAAAGAGAAGCCGAGGCTAGAAATTAAGATATAAAAGATAGTAGTTGAAACTTAGGGAATGAATGATATTGCTAAAGGAGAAGAGTAGACGTCCAAAGACAGATCATTCATCTTAAGAGGCTGGGAATGAGGAGCTGTTAGCAAAATGGAAAAAGGATCTAAAGAGTGTAGCGAACACCAAAATCAAAGTAGGAGAAAATGGTCAATAGTGTCAAATGCTATACAGAGTTCAAACTTAAAAGATGGAGACTTTTAAAACATTGTTGTAGTTGGTAACTAGAATTATTTGAAATACATATTTATATATAATTTATTATATATCATATAATTTTATATAATATAACATTATATATGGCTGATTTGAAAATGCAAAGTACTATTCAAATAGGTCACACAAGGATATATCATTTAGCACTTCTAGTCAGGAGAACAGACTGTTTTACCGAGTTAAGATCATAATAAATGATGATCTAAATCACCAGCTTATAAATCTGATTGTGGTTATGAACTGCTTCTTCTATTGGGGGGAATATCCAATAGAACAAGTTGCCATTAACAACTTTAGACTGTGATCTTCTCAAGAACAAGGACTATCTTTTGCCTTTCTTTGTTTTCCCAGCACTTAGAACAGTGGCTAGTATATAGTAGGCACTTAATAAATGCTTGTTGAGTAATTATTAAAATTATATAAATTATTCATATGTCAGTATTACTCCACTGAAATTTTGTTTCAGTGACTTCCCCATGGTATGGAGGTCTCCAGAAGGCCAAGACAGTGGAATGCAAGTTGCGGCAGGTGCTACAAATTCGGAAAAGCTTTGGCTGCAAGCTTGGTAATGGTGTATAGGGTTTAAGTATAGAGAGACTCAGCACCAGAAGGGAAGCCAGGAGATTAATTTTTCAGTCATGGCATCTCATAAAGAGCATCCACCAGGGCATGCAAAGGTTTGTGATCTGCATCATGGGAGGGAATACCCATGCCAGCCAGATCATCTATCTTTCGAGGTATTGAGGAAGTCAGACTTAGTATTACCAGTCATAATAAAAAAAAAAAGCATTCCTGTAGGCTGTGAAGGAGCCAATCAAATGCTCAGCAACTTTTTGTGCTAAGCAAGATAATGAACTAAGTACCAATCCCTTCTTTCATCAAGCCAGTGTTGAAACTTGGAAAAAAACTGTTTCTCATTTATCACACACACACTGCATGATGGCTTGATAAATAGACTGTTTCACAGGGTTTGGATTGCGTTAGAACACAAAACTGCAGTATTTTTCAGCAAATACTGAATACCATTGGGGCAAATAACACCAGCAATCAGGAACTTCATGCCAGAGTACTTTCTTAAGGCACTGAAGTGGGAGGTCAGTGTGGGGGTGGTACTGAAGAATTTCTTGCTGACTTGGACAAAAGTGGGCATTTCTAGGAATTGTGTGAAGATTTGGGTCAGTGCTCAGTTGTGTTCAGGGTACATTGGAGGTCATTAATAGCAGGGAAATCTGAGCTGCAACTCTAAACTTTGATGATAACACAATGGAGGGAAATCTTGCTTTCCCATAAAACTTCTCTGAATGACACTATAATCAATACTGTTGTGGGCTGGGGAGATAGTTTTACTGAAATCATGTGGCATGTTATTAGATCCAACAAAAATTTTACAAAATGATAAATTAAGATAATTGATATTCATGTTTACAAAGGACTTTACTTCCAGTGATATGTACTTCACATGCAGAGATATTGCAGATAAGGCTTTGGAGTTAGAGTCAAGAAGATGGGAGATCAAATCCAATCTCAGACTGATTCTTGATACTGGGCAAAGCACTTTACCTCTCCATGTCTTTGTTTCCTGATCTGTAAAATGGGAAGGGGTAGATGTAATGACCTCTAAGGCCCTCTCAAGTTCTAAATCTATAATCCTCTGATTATATCAATTAAACCTCCACATTAACTGTGCAGCTATCTCTCCTTCCTGAGTGCTGTGGACTAGGGATAAACTACAGTCTGTGAACACCCTTGACCAGCTCCTTCCAGGCTGGGGTTTGGACTAAGTGACTCTTTACTAGCTTTTCACATGTCTAGAATGCACTCCTTTCTGTATCTCTGCCTATTAAAATCCTTCAAGACTGCGATAAGGTTTACAAGGAAGGAAACCTCCCCTAATTTTCTCAGATGTCAGTGATTTCTCCCTCTCCTTCTCTCCTTCCTCTCTTCCCTCCCTCTCTTTCACTTGTCCCACTTCTCTAATTTTGCACTGCTAGCACTTTGATGTCGTGAAAGATGGCTGGATTTGGAGTCACATAGTCAGCTCTGAAACTTACCACCTCAGTGACCTTGGCAAGTCACTTTACCCTTTTCAGGACTTACTTTCTTAGTCTTTGAAAGAAAGGTGTTGGATCAAACCATTCCTATGATCATTTGTAGTCAGCACAGTCTGCCTTGCATCAGACTTATTTGTCTGCTGCTTTCAGATAGTAAGCTCCTTACAGGCAGGCATCCTGCCATTTTCATCCTTACACGCCTTAGATGCTTATTACATGTTGACTTGAATTAAACAGGAGAGGTATGGTAGTGTTGTGGCAAGAATACTAGCCTCTGTGTAAGTTTGGTATTGAATTTTGCCACACTGCTTCTTGCCTGTGTGACCTTGGAGAAGTCATTTCGTGCGGGTGATCCTCAAATTTTCTAACTGTAAAATGGAGGGCTTAAACAGTTCATCTCAAAAGCCCAGTGCAGGTTTATAGCCTATCAACTAATGAATTAATGGATTAGGAATGAATTTCATTGCATGGCAGTGTCTTTCAAAGCAGGGAACTGGTTTTAATGGATTTTCTTTTTCCTCTCTGTGTTTACAGTCTGGCACAGTGAAGCTGTCAAAACCAGTGGCTCTGTGGACCCAGCAGGATGTCTGCAAATGGCTGAAGAAACATTGTCCAAATCAGTATCAGATCTACAGTGAGTCATTCAAACAGCATGACATAACTGGTAAAGTATGCAGTATCCAAAATATTTTATGCTTTTTCACCCATCGGATGACTTCTCTCCCTGCCTTTTCTTAAAGTAGTGCCTTCTCCCTGGTCCCCTCTGTGATGAGCTTACTTTAGCAGGATTCTAAATGTTCTGTGTAGGTGAGCTAAGGCCAAACCATAAGCAACATTACTCTGATTTTAGCCAGCCATCAGTATTCGTCAGTTTCCAAGGCAAGGGATTTGAGAAATCCAGGAACAAATGAGTATGCCGAGGTTGGGGAAAGTGAAGAAAGTCTTTGGATGCACAATTTAAGAGAGTTGGGACCTTCTCAAGCTTGTCATTGATGTGTGTGCTACTTGAGGACAATGCCCTGAATGGTTTTTACCCCTAAATATAACTATTAATACTAACGTAGCACCACATAGATTAGTGAGATTAAAATGAAAGTCTGAAGGATCCTTTAGAAGCATGAATCATGGTTCTATGTAGCCATCCAACTGAGAATTACTATACCGAGGTACAAATTTTTTTTTCAAATCCCCATTTTATCTTAATTTTCTTTTCTACTTAACAACTACTAATAAATCCTAAATAAAGCCTTTGCAATGTCATTCCCCACCCTCATTGTTAGCACTTTCCCCCTGCAGTTACTTTCCATATACTTTGTATTTATACTTTATATTGCATGGCTTTCCTGCAGGGCAATGGAACCTTCTTTAAGGCAGGTTCTGTTTTGTTTTTGTGTTTTTATCTCTAGTGAAAAAGCCAAGGGGCACAGTGGACAGATCACTGGCTCTGGATTCAGAAAGTCCTAAGTTCAAATCTGACCCCAGACGCTTACTAGCCTTGTGTGCGGGGCAAACTTACCTCAGTTTCCTCATCCATAACATGGGGATAAATATTAGCACCTACCTCCCAAGGTTGTTGTGAGAATAAAATAATATTTATAAAGCACTTTGCAAACCGTAAGTGCTATATAAATGCTATTATTGTTATTATTAGTGTTTAGCACTATTCTTTGCACATAAAGAGATCTTTAAGAAATGTGTATTGGATTAGGCATTTTGAAGCATATTTGTTGTTAATATGGCACATTTCTTACCAGTGTGCCAAGCAGTTACTGGAACCCCTGGCTAGTTGATATTGTATATAGAATCTGTTATTATGTAATTATTATGTTAAAACATTTTGTAAGGGTGATTCTTAACAAAAAATAAACCACCCTTCTTAGTGGTCCTATAAATAGAATGGGGAGTAAGCCATCAGTAGCAGCTGAAGAGCAGAGAGGAGTTTGAAATTACCTGGGGACAAGTATGTGGTATCACATCTCAAGCACAGACTTGGGAACAGGGTTACCAGAATACGCAAGATCAGAGCCCAAATAGAAAACCCAACCTAGAAGGAGAACACACCCTGGAAACATCAAGGTAACTTCAACTTTGTTCTGGGTCATGCCTTCTCTGGAAAAGTTACAGCTCTGAGTAGACCTTATCTGGAATATTGTGTTTAGTCCTGGGTGCCACAAAACAGGAACTGATGAGCTGGAGAGTGTCCAGAGGAAGACAACTGTAATGGTAGAGGGACTTGTGTTCTTCTCAGATGAGTCAGTTGAAGGAATTGGGAATATTTAGCCTGGAGATGAGGAGATTTGATGAGGTGCAAGGGTGCAAAGGTAGGGTTTGGTTTTTTTTTTTCTCCAAATATTTGAAGAATTGTTATGTAGAAGGAATTAAGCTGGTTTTATTTGGCCCCAGAGGAAAGAATCAAAAGTAATTTGCAGAAAGCAAATTTAGGTTTGATATCAGGAGAACTTCCTCACAGCTAAAACTATTCAAAAATGGAATGAGCAGCCTCAGGAGGTGGTGAGTTCCCCTTTGTTGGACACCTTCTGGCAGAGGTTGGAGGACCACTTGGATGTATTCTACTGAGGATTCTTTTCAGATATGGCAGAGATTCAATGGCTTCTACAGTCAATTCTAACACTGAAATTTTGTGTGACTATGAAAAAAAGTGATCCTTACATCATTTTAGGGAAATAGATGAAAGAGGCAACTTTACCTCAAAGGGCAAGACTAATTATTAAAATCTTGCTGGAGGGGATTTGATCTGATTACAAGAGCCAGTATAAAGAGGATGAGTCAATGGGGCAAAAAAAGCACTCCAGGAAGATCTCTATGAATGGGTGAGGGAAAAGGTATAATTTAAGCCTGGATGCCTGCAACCCTACAGGAAGAATCTTAGAAATCCACATAGGAAAGGACCTTTGCTATCCATGGAGTTAGGGGACTAAGATATGAATTTTCCAGTACTATAGCCAGAGAATTGAGAGTGGGGAAAACAAATAGGTTTTCTTTTCATGCTTAAAACCTTTTGAGAACTGATCACTTCTTTAATAAATTCCCCATCTTCACATAGCTAATCTAGAAAATTAATAAGTACAATTCCAGTAGGAGGGGGATTACTAATGACTGTGCTGACCTATAGTTCCATAAGTAATGAAAGGAATTTTCTCTTCCTATCCTGAGTTAGGGATGATACCTCTGGGCTGGAAGGTTACAACCATTTCTCTTGAAGCAGAATTGTATACAGTAAAGACAAACCATAGAAATTAAAAGATCTTATTTCAAGAAGGAACCTTAGAGAGTAGCATGGGATGAAAAAAAAATAGAAATGGTTTTAGAATCAGAAGATCTGAGTTTTCAGGACACCACTCTCCCCTGGTTCCTCTTTTACCTATATGACTTCTCTTCAGTCTCTTTTGCTGGATCCTCACCCACTACCTATGGGTGTCCCACAGGGCTCCATCCTGGATTTTTATTCCTCTGTATTACTTCTCAATAACTCCCATGGATTTAATTAGCATGTCTGTTGATGATTCTCAAATTTAATTATAACCTCTCTTCTGACTTCTAGTCTCACACTCCCAATGGCTCATCAGACATCTCAAACTAGATGTGTACTAGATGCCCTAAACTCAACATGTCCAAAACTTAATTCATTATCTTTTCCCCAAAACCTCCTCCTTTCCGAACTTCCCTATTTTTGTCTAGGGTACCACCATCCTCTTGGTCCCCCAGGCTTGCAACCTCGATGTCCTTCTTACCTCCTTACTGTCTCTTAATCCCCCATATCCAATCTGTTGCCAAGGTCTGATGTTTTCCCCTTGGCATCATCTCTTAAATATGCCCCTTCCTCTTCTCTGATACTGCAACAGGCCTTCATCCCCTGATGCCTGAACTACTACAATATCTTCCTGTTTGGTCTTCCTACCATAAGTCTCTCCCCACTACAATTTACCCTCTCTTCATCCACCAAAGTTATTTTCCTAAAGTTCTGTTCCAACCATGTCACCTCCATACTTAATAAATCTAGTGGCTCTCTATCATTCCAAAGATCAAATACAAAAAGGTCTGTTTGATGGCATTCAAAGCCTTTCAATCCCTAGCACCCCCTAACTACATTTCCAGTCTTTTTTCAACATACGTGAGACATTTGCATCTCTCTACTGCAGGTATTTTCACTGGTTTTCTCCTATACCTGAAATGTTCCTCCTTCTTGTCTCCTCATCCTGGCTTCTGTGGCTTCCCTCAAGTCCTTGCTAAAATCTCTCTTTCTTCAGTAAACTTTTCTCAATTCCTCCTAATTCTAGTGTGTTTTCTCTGTTCTTTTCTTTCTATTATTCTGGAGCTTGTTTGTATGCTTTTTTGCTTAAGGAATCACCCATTAGATTGTGAGCTCCTCAATAGCAGGGATTATCTTTTTTTCTTTCCTTTGTAGCCTGAATTTGGCACAATGTACATAGCATATAATAGACACTTGACAAATTTTTATGGATTGATTGACTCACATGAGTTCTAAATAATACTCTCCTTAAAAGAAAAAGAAAATCAACTCCCTGCATATGTTGGAGGGGTTGTGGAAAGACAGGCACATTAATAGAGTGTTTGTGGAGTTTAGAACTGATTCATCCGTTTTAGAAAACAATTTAGAATTATTCAAGCAAAAAAGACCTTTGGAACCAGGGATATGACAATTAAGTATATACTTCCAAGTTTTATTCCTAGCATTAAGTCATGGAAGAAAGATGTTAGGAAGAAGAGATTCCCAGTTCCCGGTTTGCTTACAGGACCAGGATTGTATGGCCTCTACAAATTACAAAGATCTATCTACCTAAAGATATCTATCTATAATAATATATATTATTATATTATATTATAATATAATATAATTATATTATTATAATATCTATGTTAGAGGAAGTATGGCACAATGAATAAAGCACTGCCCTCTAACAAAGGAAGACTCAGGGAGATTGAAGTCCTAACTCTTAACAGAAACTGGCTACACAATCCTGGACAAGTTATAAAAACTCTCAGTGTCCCAGCCAGGTTTCTCAGACTATAAATTACAGAACAGTGTCAGATTTGTGCTGGTAAAAGGAGTTTCCTCAATAAATAAAGTCATACATTCAAATCAAAAAATTGGGGGGAGGCAATCTCCTTTTTTGCATTTTCTCATAGGTTTTTAAACTTGTAAGAACAAAGAAATGTTCAAGTACAAATTCATCATTTCATAGATGAGAAAAATGAGTTATAGGGAACTTAAGTGATTTGTCCATTTTCAGGTAGTAAATGGCAGAATTGGGAATCACAACAGGTGGTGTGTAGTAATAATCCTTTAAAATCCAATAAATGTTTATGTGCTGTTTCTTGAGATCAGGGTAAAAAAACAAAGGAGATGAACTGCATCATTGTCTTCTCAAGGCTGAGCTAATGGTAGGGAACTTAATCCAGAGAGAAGAGAATTTTGGCAATTTAAAAAGAAATGATAAAAGCTGGAACACACAAACATTAGGAGGATACTAGAGAGCCAAATCTTATGAACCTTGCTATGAAGGGAAAAGAATTGGGTCATCCGGACTACCTTTAGTTTCTTGACCTGTAAAATGAAGATAATAAGACTTATCAGTTGATCAGCAGGCATTAAATATCTGCTATGAGCTGAATACTATTTAAAGTGCTAGGAATAAGAACAGCCACAAAAATGAAACATATTCTTTTCTCAAGGAGTTTATATTCTGTTGGGAGGAGACAACATGTACATATAAAATTACATAAAGAATAAATGCAAAAGAAATATGAGGTAATTAAATACCAGCTAGGGAGGGGGAAAGCCCTGATATTTGGGAATTCCAAAAAGACCTAGTGTATAAGATAGCGATGAAGCTGTATCTTAAAGGAAGTGAGGTATGCATGGAGGCGGAGGTGAAAAAAAGAGGGTATTCCCAGGATGGGAAGTGCCAGTGAAGAAACATAGAGAAAGGATATGAAGTACAAAGTGTAGAGAAAAGAGTGAAGGGTAGTTTGACGTACATGAGCCTGGAAACATCCTTTGGGTCCACTTTGTAAAGTACTTGAAAATTCAATTGGACGAATTTGCATGTGATCTTAGAGGTAATAGAAAGCCACTAGAAGTTAAGTTACATGCACATATAGATATGTATGCATATATATGCACATACATATATATGTTTATTTTATACACATGCGCACACACACAAACACATACATGCACACACATACAAGCATCTTTCCATGGAAGTCCAAAACAAGAAAAATGAAACTGAACAAAAATAAAATAAAAATAAAATAATAATAGGTAAAAATAAAAATGAAAAATGTAACTAGGAACATATCTAAATAAGCAATTAATGTATCTATAGGACAAAATAACATATTTGAAAGATAAAGAAGAAAGTATAGCTATTAGATTAATTGGTATGCCAAGTTATATACATTTTTAAAATTAAATTCAATATTCAAATACCTAATGGGAGGAAATTTTTTCATAATGGAGGAAACAACCAATGCTCCACCAGTAGAGAAAACACAAAGGAAACCAGCAAGGAGAATTAGTAAATACTATTCAAAAGGGAAATTTTTATAGCCTCCAGAAACAACAAAGTTACATTATTTAAAATATCAAGTAGATTAATGTCAATCTTTTCAAACAACAAAGGACAGATATCAGAGTTGGATAAAAATATATGAAAGTGTTAAAAGAACTGGACCCCACAGTTATATGACCCCTAGACATGATCAAACCAATTGAAAACAGAATTCTCTTCAAATACAAACAAAACCTGAAAGAATATGTCAACAAAAACCCACAATATAATAAACTCCTGAAAGTCCTAAATGAAGAAATTCAAGTTAATTAAAATGAGTCATATTTGCCAAAAATAAATCCTGCAACTGATTATACTTTATGTTTTTATACAGTCATATAGTATACACATACACTTTTATCAGATCTGCACTTGTAGGAAGTGCTTTCTCATCCAGAGTTTTGTCTACCAGTCATATTAGAGATGTGGTTCATATATACACCCATATTTCCTAGTAACGCCAAATGTTTGCTTAACAGAGGTGAAAAACAGAAGGAAAAAAGAACAGGCAGTCTCAAATGCAAATTTCTCTCTCTCTCTCTCTCTCTCTCTCTCTCTCTCTCTCTGTCTTTCTCTGTCTGTCTTTCTCTCTCATTTTTCCTTTGTATTAAAGACTTTTGTTGGTAAATACGGATATTATTTTAGCATTTTTGCTCTTTCATGTTGATTGTAATATGAATTTTTCTAAATAAAACTTTATTTATTTTACCCTTAAGAAAGTTTACATACTTTAATCACATTTATTAGTAGTACATATGAATATATTCATAGATGTGAATAATATATAAATATATTTATATGGAATTTTATATGAATAATATACGCCAATACAGTTGATATATGAAACTATTCATATATGGATAAGGTATATAAACTGAATGTTAGCTAAAATATTCAAACTATTTCAGATAAGACTGTATATACAAAAGGGTAACAACACTAAAAATACATCCAGTTTACTAACAAAAAAAAGGCTGGGATAAGAGACCAAAGTAAAAGAAGGGGGTAAGGATTACAGGAAGAGAAAGAACTGGTAACAGAAAGGCAAAACTTCTATTTATCATAAAAAGGGAATTAAAACTCATAGAAGTATAAAATTCAGTTGTCTAAATAAATAGAATTATAACTTATTTTATTTGATACAGTTAATAGATGAAATAGTTGTAGAATGTGGAGATGGATTTTATTCCCTCTATATGATGCCAAAAACAATGACTGACTGAAAACTAGGTATATTCATTATTTATAATAATAAATGTAAATGGTCTTTCTCCAATTAAAATAAAAGGAGACATAGAGGAAGGTGTTTTCTTTCAGAAAACTCATATGATGTAAAAAGATATAGTTAGAATAGCATCTTGGTTTGTCAAAAATATTTCATATTAACTTCATGTTCAAAAAAGTATAGTGGCATTATTGATATCTACTGAGGTAAAATTTATATTAGAAGTAAAACTGAGAGAGACAAGCAAGGGTTCAATACAGTGGTAAAAGAAAAAAAATAAATTACCAATCTGTAAGTTTACAATTTATGGTCACTGAGTTATTTGGTCACATAATTAACAATTCTAACATATAATTATTTAATTATAATTAGGGTTAAGTGACTTGCCCAGGGTCACACAGCTAGTACATGCCTGAGGCTGCCTTTGAACTCAGGTCTTTCTAACTCCAGGGTAGGTTGCTCTATCCACTGTGCCATGTAGCTGCCCTATACTCATTTAATTTAATAATTAAATCAACCTAACAAAAGTTATTATTGATAGAAAAAATAGACAAAGCATCATCATATTTAGAAAACTCAACCCTTAATTTTCAAAATGTGACAACTCAAAAAGATTATCAATGAAGTAATCATAGATTATAGAATAAGTTGAATTTAACAGTTAGAATAGATAGACAAAAGTGGAACCATAAGAGTATGTGTGTTCTTTTCCAGTACTGATGAAATGCTCACAAAAACTAATCATGTATCAAGTCATAGAGAAGCTCTTCTTGGATTGCAAGTGGCAGAAATTATACCTGTTTTATGTTTTGACCATGCTGCAGTGAAATAAGAATTAAGTGACAATAACACTAGCAAAAGTTACACAACTACATGTAGACTTTAAAAAATAACACTGTATTAGAAAATAGCTTTGATACCTTTGAGATGCAAATAAAGTCATTCTTAGATGAAAAATTGTATCCACCATAAGTGAAAGAACAGTAGCTGATTTGCATTGATACAGGGAATTAATTCATCAGCAGTAAACAGCACCACTGAATCCCAAGCCCAGACCCTCCCACCCCCAAATACCTATAATCAAATGAGTATTACATCCCATTGAGATGGCTGTTACCTCCACAATGCAGACAATGACTCATCCATATTCCCCAGCCAAATATCAAACATGTCTTCCCATTGAATTATCATAGAGGATACACACAATGTGCTAATGGTCTCCTTTGAGGTCTATTCGCATTCTTAGAGTATAAATGAAAAATACTGGTTGTGCAGTGATTGTCCCTCACTGTCATTCCATAGCTAGCCCATTTTTTAATTCTGTCCTTCTCCTGCCTTCCTTTCTTTCTCTTTCTTTCTTTCCATCATTTACATTGGTTCTTCTTTATAATTCCTTGCTTATGATATATTTGGGGCTGCTTACTCCAGCCATGTGCCTTTAAATTGCCCTTTGAGTAATCCTCAAGATCAGTTCTTCATGATCCCTGGCCGTATAATATCTCTGGGAAAATATTGGCAATAAAAAAGACATCTTTTTGTCTTAGAGAGAAATGGGAGCATTAAAAGAAACTTTTCAGCATTAAAAATAATGGAGCCTCTACATTTAGCTTCTCAGCATTATGTCTCAGCTGTGCTTTTAGAAGTGGTAGAAATTTTACTGAAGAAAATAAAGTTGGATAAAACACCTGAATTAGACTGAGTAAGCACAGAGAAAGTCTGTTATGAAGGTGGCACAATTGTTATGCATTGAAAAATTAATTTTCATGAGAGGTGAAGAGTAAAATACCAAAAACTTGACAGAAGAGGTTAATCAGATTTTGTTATGACCAAAAAATGCAATGATGACTGTGCCATAAGTACAGACTCATATGCTTACTTGCTTATCCATATAAAATTTTATGAGAATAATCTACATACAGGAAAATTACATTCTTGAAAGGCATTAGAATGGAAAAGGCAAATGAATACCATATTACATAAAAAATAAAGGACAATAAATGAATTTAATTTGTTATGTAATGAAACCACTAAAACAAGAAAGCAATAATCTAAAGGTAAGTTTAAAAAAGAAATTGTTATTGCAAAAGTAAATGTAGAGTAGAAAATGAAAAACCAATCAAATATAAAATAAAACCTGTAGGTTTTTGCAGACCAATAAAATTTTCAAACCTTTAGCAAATTTTTTCCAAAAAAATAAGAGAGAGGAAAAACTACAACTCTACAAAATCAAAAATGAAAAAGCAGTTATATAAAGCACAAAAGTAATCAAGAATATGATTAGTACATTCTAACCATAACCATACAGAGAGACTTTAAAGGACATAGATGCATATCTAAAAGCCTAAGTTTCTCTGTTGTGAATAATAAATGAATAATTTAAATAAACCAATTGCAGCAGAGAAAAATAAGTCACCCAAACATTATCCTATTAAAAGAAAAATAAATTGCTGTCTAGAGAATTTCACTTTGTAGTTCTCTCAAGTTTTCCAGTTACAAATAATACAAAGATTATTCACAAATAGAGAAAAGATGAGCCATTCCACAGTACAATTTAAAATGCAAATATAGTGTTGATTTTTAAAATCAAATAAAGATCATACTAAAAAAATAAAATCATAGACACATTTTGCCAATGAATATAGTTGCAAAAAACTGTTTTAAGAAAATTCTACTGAACATACAAGGCTAATGCCAGATATGCAAAGCTTTCACTATCAATATAATTGTGAGAGGAAATATGATTTAGTGCAAACAATTATTGATCTTGGAATCCAGAAGACCTGATTTCAAATCCTGCTCAAGACTTATAAGCTCAGTGACTCTAGATAAGTCAGTTACCCTCTCTGAACCTGTTTGCACCTTTATAAAAATCAAAGTAATTATAACAACTATTTCAAAGGGTAGTTTGAGAGAGCAAATGAAATAATTAAAGCAGTTGCAAACCTTAAAGTATTTTACAGATGTGAATTACTACCATTATTAGAAAGCACATCAGTGAAATTGCTTTAAAAGTTTATATCAATAAATTCAGAATCTTTGATAAAACCCAACATTAATTTATTTGTAAAAACAATGAAAAGAATAGCTATGAAGGGGTTTTTCCTTCTCAGTAACAGGACATTTCTATCTAAAGCCAAGAGTCAAGGTGATATGCTATGTAGAAACATTTGAAACCTTTACATTAAATATGAGTACAAAGCAAGGGTGGCAACTCTCCCTACTTTATTGTAGGAATATGGATTCAGAGCTAAAAGGAACAAGAGAAGCCATCTAGTCTGAACCCTAGATAAAGATAAAGAAACAGGCTCCCAAAGGTTTCATGACTTAGCCAAGCTCACACAGAGAATGTGTCAAAGGTAGAATTCAAAACCAGTTCCTATGACTCTAGAGGTAATGTTTTTTCCACTATCCCATGCTTCCACCTTTTATAATAATGGAAATTCTAGAAATTACAATAATATAAAAAAGTAAATTAGAAGAATTTCTATTAGAAACAAGATAGTTTAAAATGCCACTGTTTGCAGATGACAAAAGCGTATGCCTCAACCAAAAAGAATTCAAGAAAATAGAGAAATTTAGCAAAATTAGATGCTGCATGTTTAATCCCAAATAATCATTGGCAATAATTTTTTTCTTAGTACCAATAAAGATCAATAAAATTTAATAAAATTAAGCCCCATTTTCAATAATATAAACCACAACTAATGACATACTTGGGAATACAAAAGATTGTTGTAACAAGAAATATAAAACTTGAAAAAGTAAAGGAGAATTTTAGCTAACCCCTGGAAGGGTTGGGTCAGTTGAGTTTGAATGACATTGGTTCCTCCCGTAAAATTATACATTTAATGTAATTTTTAATTTAAATCTTAAATGCAATAACAGAGAAATGGAGCACTATAGATTGAGTCAAACCTGAATTCAGGAAAACTTGTGTTGGAGTCCTCCCTCTGACATATAGTGGATATATGGCATTATGCCTCTCTCTCATAATTTTTTAGTGCCCTTAGACAACTCACCTAGACTTCGCCTTTCAGACTAGCTGAGATCTTAATTAGTAGAGATGTTTTCCTAGATACAAACCAAACAAATTGATACAATGTCAGTGAAAATAACAAAGATGTACTTTATAAATTAGTCACAAGGAAACATATATGGAGAAAAAGGCAAGCAAGATTAGTAACTATGCCAAAGAGAAAAAAAGAGTACTGTATTCTTAAACATTATAAATATATTGAGTTACTATTAAAATGTTATTAAATAAAATAAAAATATTAAATAAAACAGATAATTATATAAAATAAAATATTATTAAAATAATATCCTAGGCCAAAAAAAATAGGCAACTAGATCAATAGGATAGAGTGCATATATCAGCCATCTGACCAAAAGCAATAAAAAAAATTAAATTTTAACAAGCCTAGAAAATAAAAAAGCAGGAGAAGGATTTACAAATATACTCATTTCTCTGAGTTATTACTTTACATTCATCTGATTGGCAAAGTTGACAAAAAATGGAAAATGAGAAATTCTGTAGGGACATTGACAAAATGAGTTCCTCAATGCAGAGCTGTCAACTGGCCTACCAGCTGTGTTGGAAACCAATTTGGAACTATACCCAAAAAGTTGTTAAACTATGCATACCCTTTAATCAGCAATACCACTACTACATCAGTCCCCTAAAGAGATCAAAGGGAAAAAGAACCCATATATCCAAACAATATTTATAGCATCTCTAATTTATGCTTGTTCATCAATTGGGAAATGTCTGAACAAGTTATAATATATGAAATTGATGGAACACCATTTTGCTGTAAGAAATGATGATGAGGATTGTTTCAGAAAAAAAAAAACTAGGAAGACTTGTATAGTCTAATGCAAAGTTAAGTGAACTGAACCAGAAGAATTTATAATAACAATATCATTAAGATAAAAAGCCTTGAAAGACATGAATTCTAATCAGTACAATAACCAATCCAAATTCCAATGTCCTCATGATGAAATGTGCTTACCACCTCCATATAGAAAAGTGATGGACTCAAAGAGTGCAGATTCAGAGTATATCCTTTTTTTTTTTTTTTCTGGGCATGGCTGATGCAGGAATTTGTTTAACTTAACTACACATGTTTATAACACTTTCATTTTTCTTCTCTTCTTAATGAAAGGGATGTGGAAAGGAAATTCTTAAAAAAAAATACAATTGAATTTTAACAACCAAATATACTTGTTTGTCAATCTTATGGGAAAGGAATTTGGACCCGTATCTTAAACCATGTGCCTCAATGAATACCAGTTGTAGAACATACCATTTTTTAAAAAAAAATTAACACTACATATTTCAGGTATACAGAGATTTTTTTTAAATTATGAAAAAGGAAAGAATATTAGGAAAAGATAAGTGAACTCAACTACTTTGTAACCAGTTTTGTATAACAAAACCAATATAATTAAAAGAAGAAAAATAACACATTGAAAAATATTTGCAGTAAAAATGAACAATTTTGAAACCTGACATCTAAAAATTATAAGGAAGTATTAAGCAGTCAGAGTAATAATCCCAGTCCACAATGGATATGTGGTTAAAGAATATGTAGGAAGAGTTTTAAAGAGGAGATATAATTGTTAATAATCATTTTTAAGATATTCAACCTGACCATTAATCTAAGAGATGCTCATTAAAACTATGTTGAGGCATCCACGTTACACCTGTCAAATTGACAAGAAAAATGATTAAGGTCAAAGAAACTAATCGTTGTCAAGTCTTAGAAAAACAGGCATGGTTGTTCTTTACTGGTAGAATTGCAAATTTATAGAATTTTTGTGCAAAACAATCTGGAAGCACACGGTAAAAGTGGGAAAGATAATTATGTTCTGTTACCCAAAAATGTCATTGTCAGTATATGCCTTGAAGTGTTAGCTTTTTAAAGTACACTTGTATCTTACTGTATGGTATCATATTGTATTTTATTGTATCATATCCTATCATATCAAAAAGACGTATATACATGTGTATCTATATGGATATTTAGATATGTTAAATATTTTCATAGCCATACATGTAACTTTTTTAAAAAACTACAAAGAATTTACTTGTTTCTCACAAACTTTTAACTTTAAACTTCATTATTTTCTCTATCACTTTCTTTAGTCCAGACAATAAATAAAGAAATAAATCAAACCCTATAGTGAGTGTTTGCCCGTTTTGAAGGCATAAGTAAATGCTTTATGCTGAAAATTTACAATCAGCTCTGGATAACCAGTTCGAGCTGGCACCAGCATACAGACATACTCAGTTTTCATTTGGAAAAAAAAATCCTAAGTGAGAATAAATGGAGAAAAATTCTCGAGGGAGAACTAGAGGGAAAGACCAAGGAGGTATTATGACATTTTATCAATTAAATTCATTAGGATCATAGATTTAGAAATGAAAGGGACCTCAGAAGCCACTGAATCCACCATTTTACCGATTAAGAAACTGCACCCCATGAGATTAAGTGACTTGAAAAAAATCACACAGATATCAAGAATGGAATTTCAACTCATATTGTCTGATTCTAGAGCCTTGAGTGTTCTTTTTGCTGTACCACTATCTCTCTAATTTGAATGGGTGGTATAATGACCAGAAGTTCAGCTATTTGTATTGAAGTTCTATGTTAAGTTTCTAACAAAAAAAAAATTGGGGGGTTGGGAGGGAAGAGATCTATGACTTCATTAGAATTGGGAGTCCTGATGAGGAAATTTCTTAGTGCTATGCAGATGGCCACTTGGTCTGCAACTTACAGTATGGTCTTAGAGACTTGCTTACTTCACTGGGAGATAATGTGAATTGCCCAATGCAGCGTAGCTAGTGTATGCTAATGTTTGGGTTGGAATCCAAGTCTTTCTGATGCATCCTGCTTTGTTGTTGTATCATTTCAGTCATGTCTGACTGTATTACCCCTTTTGGGGTTTTCTTGGCAAAGATAATGAAGTGATTTGCCATTTCCTCCTCCAGCTCTTTTACAGATGGGGAACTGAGGCAAACAGGATTAAGTACCTTGGCCAGGGTCACACAGCTAAGTGTCTGAGGTTGAATTCAAACTGATAAAGATGAGTCTTCCTGATTCCAAGCCCAGTGCTATTCACTGTGCCACCAAGCTGCCCAGTCCATTATGTTATACTGCCTCTCAACAGAAAGGAAAAGAAACATTTGGTAAAAATTAACAAGGTACATGTTGACTAGATTTGGAAGGTCTTCAACAAGTCCTTCCTCTGTACAGCGTTTCAATCTCTTTATCCCCTAGAACAATTGTTGGTGCATAAGCTTTAGTTTTTTACTGTTCTTCATGTAGTTGTTGTTCATGAGCACAGTAATAGGAAATTAACCAGTATCCCATGAAATGATTTATTGTCTTCAGGCCCTTGATAAAAGCAAATCTGTCAGGTTATTTAACTTTAAAACATCAACAGCAACCAAACCTTTGAGTCTTCCTCGGGTTTAGAAGAGATTAGATGGTTTCTAAGGTCTCTTTCAGCTCTGGAGCTGTGATCCCATGATCTTCCTATTTGGCTGATGCTTACTTTGTCCACTGGATTTTTTTTAGAGCAAAGGTCCTTTATTACAATCTGTTTGTTTCTACAAGTATCTTATTATCTCTCCCTTCAACTGCTGTCTCTTTCTGCCCCACAAATGAAAAATAAAATCCTCATAACAGCATACATAATCCCAAGCAAAACAAATGCTCATTTTGGCCATGCTCAAAAATGTACATCTCTCAATCCGAAGCTGGATTTGCATTCAAGGTTATCTGAACTCCCAGACTTTGCCCACTATGCCTCCCCGCTGCCTCTGGGCCTGACTCTTCTCCCTCATGAGCCCTGATGCTCTGTTTTAAGAGACTTGGGGGTAGCCCACTGCATTCCCCCCACGCCACCTGGAAGCCACATGCACCCAAGGCCCTGGGTCCAGACCTCATAATTCTCCATCTCCACATCATCCATATCTAGGTCCAGGCATATCATGGGGCCCATGGCTATTGGGGACATGGGAAGCATCAAACTGGGAAGAGAAGGCTGGTACAAACGATTCACAATATCAGTTAATACATGATTTTATCAATGAGAATTACATTAAAGATGAAGCATTATCATCCACTTTGCTCTGCCCTGAGTCTACTGAGGACTACTCCCTGAGGACTACTGAGTCTTTCCATCTGCCCTGAAGCCAAACTTCCAATGGATGTTGTTTCTCCTTATTATACTATAAACTTCCTAAGTATAGGGACTATCTCAATTTTCTATCTGTATCCTCAGTGGTTAGCAAAAGTAATCAGTCTATCCCTTTTCCTTCATTCATGAGAAACCTGAGTCCCAGAGATGAAATAATTTGCCCAAGGTCATACAAAAGGTAGTAAAAATACAATTAGAATCCAGGAGAAAAAATGTACATCTCTCTTTGTATTTTAAATCCATCATTAAAGGGGCCATTTCCTGACTACTTCTTAAAAAGGCCTATTCTCTGAATGGGCATTACCTCCCTCTAAGTGAGTACCTGAAAAGGCCTAGCCTACAAGGCCAAGGTTTTCCATTGCATCCTGGGTCATCTCCAGTCATCCTGATGAATATCTGGTCACTGGATCCAGATGGCTCAGGAGGAGAAAGTGAGGCTGGTGACCTTGCACAGCCCTCCCTCACTCAAAACAAAGTCAACTGCAAGTCATGTCATTGTTTCTCTGATGTCATGGTCTTCTTTAAAAATGAACGAGCGCAACAAATCTATCATCTCTCTGAGAAGTGGGTAACATGTTTATCTCTTTGTATTTTAAGTCTGTCACCTCTCTGAGAAGTAGGTAACATCTCATCTTTAATCCTATGGACTAGTGGTTTTTCATTGTATTGTCAAGAATTCTAAAGCCTTTCACTGTTTTTCTCTATAATACCAATGTATAAATTGTCCCCATAGTTTCACTCACTTCATTTTGCATGGCTTCAGAAAGTTTTTCCCAGTTTCTTTTGAAATTATCCATTTCATCATTTCTTAGTGTACAATAATGCTACATTACATTTATATTCTGTAATGTGTTTGGCCATTCTCCTAGAAGAGAGCATCCGCTTTTGTTTCCAGTTTGGGGCTGTTAGGAAAAAAAACTCCTATCAATATTTTTGTGCATGTTTCCTTTTGTACTTTAATCTATTTGGGGTGGAAGCTTCATAGTTGTATAGATGGATCAAAGGTTACATGTACTCTAGTAATTTGGGCTGCATAGTTCCAAATTGCTTTTCAAAATGGTTGAACTAGTTCAAAGTAGAAAAGGGACTCTTAACCAGGTTCTTAAATGAAATTTTAAAATGTTATTCTGTGAAGGAATCCCTAGGCTTCACTGGACTGCCAAAGGGGCAGAAAAAGTAAGTATATCAGTATTGGTATGAATTTAGTCCCTAACATTAATATGTTTGGATGTCAGTTCATTAATCCTTAGGCAAGTTTATTTAGAGTACCAGTAGGTAATGTTGATAATCTAAAAACTATAATGCTAAGCATAATCTACTTCTTTTTCCTATGCCACCACTTCTAAAAAAGCAGGAGGGAGCTCCCAGGGTTATTTTCTATTTTCTTTTGTTTCATAGGTAACCATGGCCAAAGAATTTATAACATAATAACAAAACTACTAGGGATGAGCTTCTGGATTGTTAGCGAGGGGCGTAAGAAATAGATATTGCCTGTCACAGGGCCCAGGAAGACTTTCATGTGTCATACAGCCTGTCAGAGCTTGCTTTTTGGTGGTTTAATCTTTGAGAAATCAAGCCATCTCTATGCCAAAATGAGGCATTGGAAAAGATGGGAATTTTGTGGAAAACCTATTTCATCATTTGCAAGCAAAATCATTCTTGTCCTCTACTGTAAAAAATATTTTCAGCATGAATGAGTGTTGTATTTTATCAAGGATTTATAGCGACATAATCATATCATTTAAATGAAAGCTATTAATATAATTTTATGCTGATTGTTTACATAATAACATTAGCTAACATTAGAGCACCTTATAGTTTGCAAACACTTGACATGCATTATCTCATTTTGTCTTCATGTCAGTCCTGAAAGGTAAGGTTCTATAAAGCTTAGGTGTCATCTTCTATATATAGCCTTCCCTTTTCCCCATAATTTACCAGGACCTTCACCTCCCAAACTAATTTGTACTTAAATATTTTGTATATATACTTGTATTTGTTAACTTGATATTTGTGCTCTGTGTGTGTGTGTATATATATATATATATAATATATTTTTATCTATATATTTATCATTTACTTGTCTCTTCCATTGAAATGTAATCTCCTTGCAAGTAGGGCTTGTTGCATTTCTTGTGTTTGTATTGCCAGCATCTTGCACAGTGCCAGGCACATAGTAAGTATTTAACAAGTCCTTGATGATTGATTGATTGAAACAACTGAAAACTTAGGCAGATAAGTTACTTGCCCAGGTAGCTGATGTATGTCTGTAATAAGATTGAACCTAGGTCTTTCTAATTTCCGGGTCCAGCATTTTATCCACTGTGACATGGTACTTCTCAAGTAGCAAGAATCGTCCACATAAGACTAAGTGTTGGTATCACAATGGTGGATTTATGATCCAGCTGCCTATCCAATGGACAAATGCAGATCTTCTATCACCAGTCCTTTTAATGAACTGAGCCAATGTCTCCATCATGCAAATTTTCCCCAGTGCCAGCTCTGTAAAATATGCAAATACCATGAGGTCAAATTTTCAGCAGCCCTGTTTAGAGTTTGATCTTGACCTGAAACCTACATAAATATCTAGTATGGACTTTCTCAGCAGTCCCTCTGATATTGATTGGCATGTTCTGTGGTTTGTTGAAGCCAGATTTTGATACATTGCTCCCTTATGAGAATCACTACTCTCCATCAGGTTTCATTTTGCATTAAGTGCTAATCCAACTTCAGAAAATACTGAACATCTTTACATTCCTGGTATAAACTCTACTTGCATTTCTATTGTAATATAAATATATCTTGAAATATGCATAATTATAAATAATATATATACTTTTAAATATATAGTATTATATACATGCATCTAGGTTTATGTGTGTATGTATGTGTATATATGTGTACATACTATCTATGTATGTGTGTATGTCTATGTGCATATACATATCATTGATCATTCGCTGTTTCATTTTTGGACAACTCTATTTATGGGGAAGTTTTTTCCCATATGGAACCAAAATCTGACTGCAAATTTTACCTGTTATGTCTAGTTCTGGTCGAAAGGACCTGGAATAAAAAAATCATATCTCTTCCCATTACAGTTTTTCAAATACCTAAAGACAACTATTATATCCTTCCTAAACTTTTTCTTCTCTGAATTAAACATTTTCATTTTCTTCCATTAATCCTCACAAAGGCACAGCCTCAGTCATCCCAGCATTGATATTTATTCAATATGGTCTCTTCCTCTCTAATTCCAAAGTCAGCCTCAGATGTAGGTTACGTATTGATCTTCAGAGTTTCTTAAAAAGCAGCTCTTAGAATTGTTGACAGTTTCCATCTGTCCAGAAGGCACTTGTCAGCTGCTTTGAATCAGAAGAAAACACCAATTTTTCACCTGCAAAATTAGCTCTTAACTATGATTAGCACAGCTGAGAAACATTCACATTTACAGATTTAAATCAGTTGGTTTGGGTTGAAAATTGTTTATTTTTTCCCATCCTTAATTTGGTTTGTGAATTCGAAATAAAAATTCTAACAGAGTGACTGTTTGAAGCCCAAGTCCAAGAATACAGGCAACTTTCATATTCCCTTTCATGTACAGTTTTGAATCTTTTCAGATTTGATGAAACCTTACTCTCTCGCTGTGCCTGGAATCCTTCCTGTGTTCTGTAACGAAGCACCTAACCTCTACTTCATCTCCTCCATCTGTAAAGTGCTCTTTTATACTTGCCAGCTTTAAAGAACTGCTTATGTGGATAAAGAAAGTTCTTGGAATGGCACAAAAAAGAGGTTTTTGAATGTCTGTATTTTAAACACACACACACACACACACACACTCATCTCAGGGTAAAAATTTGAATTATAGCAGAAGGATGCATAAGTCGACATTACTTGATTCTTATAACCTGCATGATGACAATATTGATTTTTTTTTCTCTGACCCATCTTCTCTAAATGAGGGTCAAACTGACCCAATTTTGAGAGCAACGGTTCCAATTCTAAAGCCTCCCCTTGGCAGCACTCATTGCACTTCTTGAGATTTCTCATGTTCAGCTGAAAATGATCCTGCTGAATATGAGGCTTCTCAAGTTCAGCTGAATTTGATCCAGCTGAATATTTGTCCAGGCTTCCTTTTTTTCCTTCAAATTTTAGAGAATAGCTACAATAACTTTGTCATTTTTAGGTTATTAGAATAGAACTTTGCATACCTATAGCCAATGTTTCATTTAATGCTGATTAACCCGAGCAGTTTTATCACTTGATATTTCTGTCATATTCTTTCAAACCTTTTCATAGTTTTAGAGTTCCCTGTGATGCCCAATGTGCTGCATCCATAACAAGAAACAAAAGAAAGCGGGTGATTCTTTTATGTGCTTTACCAGGAGGAACAATGATTAGCGTTGCCCAGTAGAACCAAATAAAGCTCTTACATATTGAACTACTGTTGTACATTTTCGACTCATTTTAGAGTCTTTACAGCTTCTCCCCCTGGGATCCTCTGCTCAATTCATCAGTATCTTTGCATTTGGTTAGATGCCTTTTTGTGCAAATGACTTCACTGAACTGTTATGATAGCCTCTTTTTTATATAGTAATACCTCATTTAGCCAGCACTATTGGAAAATGAGGCAATGCATGTAAGTGAATTTTCAGACAATTGAAATTTATTATCTTCTCACCAAAATTTTAACCATTTTAGTGAAAGTTTTTACTAAATTTTATTGTATTAGTTGTGTATATATTTTATATGTATAGATGTGCGTAAATGCTATTTCCCCTGTTAAAATGTAAGCTCATTGAGTGACTGTTTCAATTTTTCTTTTTTTCCACAGTGCTGGGCACATGAAATACAATGAATGTGTAGTTAATAGATGTGTGCTTATTCATGGATTGACCTCTGAACTGCTTCTCAGAATAAGAATTGAAAGAGCCATAGAGTCTGTCTATTTTAGCTTGTATATAAACAAGAACTCTGTCTATTATATGCCTTACAAGTTTCCATTCATCCTTTGGTTGAAGAATTCCTTCAGTGGGGGATCTTCTGCACCTATGCTTATCCACTGATCTCTGAACAGCTCTAATTATCAATTTTTTCCTGAATATAGCCTGTCTAGGATCAGAGCAAAAATTGAAACAGAATTTATTTCCAAAATTCAGTAATTCTGCAACTCTATTTTCCTATTTCTTATTTCTGGGACCAAACAGAATAAATCCTATCATTTTGATGACAGGCCTTTAAGTATGTGAACAAAACTATCATGTGTTATTTAGGTCTCTTCTACAAGCTAAATGTTCTCATTTCTTTCATTTTCTCTAATCTTTATAAAATACTTGGGAAGTCCCCATTTATCATTGGCATAAAAATTGTTAGATGGGGTTGGACATGAGGGGAGGAAGCCCTCTCTCTTTCCTAGAACTCTCAGATTAGGCTGGACTAGCTCTTTAAAATGTTTTCTGGCACAGGGAGATAGAAGCTGTTATTAGCCAGTTTACAGTGAAGAAACTGAGAGTGAAAAAGGTTAAGTGACTTGTTCAGCATCACAAAACCTCTAAGTGTTAAAAGAAATATTAAAACTTAGGGCTTCCTGAATACAAGCCAGTATTCTCCACCTTGCATCACCTAATTGATGCATCTCAATTGATGACATCTCAATCACTGTCTTTGAAACCACAGAAATAGTCAATTTAGATTTGTAAGGATTATTTCATTCTCTGTTGCTTCAGAGTAGGAGACTGGAAGCAATGTGTATATCTTCAGGGAGGTAAATTTCTACTCAATGGAAGGAGCTGTTAAAAGGCAGATTAACTTAGAGCAAGTCAGGCCCTGACCCTTGCCAGCTGTGTGATCTTGGACAAGTCATTTAATTTCTGTATTCTAGGCCAATGTTCTCAAAACTTTTTTGCCAGTGTACCCCTCTCAGTAAAAAAAAACATTATTTATAAATATATGCATGTACTACTATACAAATGTTATATTATGAAACATACACAAAAATAGTCATTAAAAAGTGATAAAAGTGAAATAAGCCATTTTCATTTTTTCATTTTTCAATGTTACAAAAACATTTTGTTCTCCCTAAAATATGAATTTTTAGTGAGAGCAATGTGATTAAATATGTCTTACCATTAAAAACATTGTCCTCTGTATGAACAAATACTAGTTATTTTAGAGATTAATTATTCGGTTGATTTGATTTATGTAGTTAGCCAAGCTTGTGGATTTTTTTAAACTTTTTTATTGAACAATACCCAAGGCAATAATCAACAGGACAGATTAGTGAAAGATTTTATACTAATCAAAGTTATGAGT
Source organism: Bettongia penicillata ogilbyi (assembly GCA_023548195.1). Classification (NCBI taxonomy): domain Eukaryota; kingdom Metazoa; phylum Chordata; class Mammalia; order Diprotodontia; family Potoroidae; genus Bettongia; species Bettongia penicillata. Next base: position 3,117,929 of record JAJHZJ010000300.1, read on the forward strand.
TTTAGCATAGGAACTGAACTTGTACATTGATTGGTATAGAGTACAAAAAGGTGAGAAAATTCTCTCTACCAATTCAGACCTGCATCCTCTCTGCAATTTATAGACTTAGAAAATTAGCTAGAAAACAAGGAAGTATTGACTTGGCCAGGGTCATATGATTTTATGTGTCAGAGGCAGTAATTATAACTTGTAACTGTGGCACACCGCATCTCATAATTTATTTACTATTTTTTCTATGACTTCTTAGGTAAAATTATTCGTTCCATTCTTTGTTTAAAATTGCACATTGCTTCTATTACATCTTGTAGTCATATCTAATTCTGTACAATTATATTCCAGCCAAAAAGGACTAGAAGTTCTTCTCTCTGTCTGCTATCTTCTACCTCTGTACGGTTATTTGGTATGGCTCCCACGTCTAGAATGCATTCCTTCGTTTCTACATTTTCAAAAGTCTTCTCTCTGAGGGTTCAGCTGAGGTGCCATGTCTTCTGTGATTCTCCTAGCCAGATGTTACCTAAATTTTTCATGAGCTCTACTTTTCTTGTATCTCAGCCTCATACTATCATTACTTACCCCATTATCTGTGTTCATGTCATAAACTGTAAATTTCATGAGGGTAGGGATTGTATCTTTCCATTCATAGTGTAAGTCTCTGATTGGTAAGTATGTATTGAGTCAGGTGCTGTCCTAGGTACTGAAGATACTAAAATAAAAGTGAGAATCAGCGTGCTCAAGGCATTTACATGTTACTAAGAGGAGGCAACATGTTCACAGATGGGAAAATACAGTTCCTATGCAAAATAAATACATGGTTATTTGGAGTGAGATTAAAAGTAGAGACATCACAAAAGGCTTCTTGAAGGAGATTCAGCTAAGGGTTTAAACATACATTGAAGATACCAGAAAGGGAGATGGGATATCATATGTTATATTATAGCTTGAGAACAGTGATGTCCTTTTATTTTATTTGCATATTCTTTATGTCCTGAGTAGTAAAACTGCTTTTGATGTGTCCTGTACTTGCTTCTTAAAATTTCTAATATAACCGGCACTGACTACTTAAAAATTCTGGGTACTTTACCTAAATTCTTGATAATTCACAAATAAATCATTCTCTGAATTTGTTTTTTAAAATATAATATAGCCATTGATGTCATTACTATAAGTCCTGTAAACTTTAAAAATTTATCTTCTAATTAGTGATCAATTGACAGTTACCATCAAAGTACATCCTGGCTAAAACATCAAATTGTGTAAGATACTGTCTTCTGATATTTAACATTAGGTTTTGACTGGATAGTTTTTGTGTAGGAGAGAGTATTTAAGTTTGTACTTTTTATGTTTATGTGTATTTAAATTGTCTTAAACAAAAGTTCCAAAGAAGATATGCTACAATTTAAATACAAAATATCGCAATAAATTCGTCAGTTATTGAAAAGTAAGTTCTACTTGATTCCATTGTCTTAGATTTTACAATGTTGATGTATTTATATATTTTAAAAAGTGATTATTAATTTAATGAAAGATAGAATTATTACATTTGAGGTTTCAAAAAACAGGGCAGTATGAAATAAATGTAAAAGAAAGTACCAACTTTCCATTATCAGGTTTATTTTTACTGCCAAAGCAACAAACAACATTTGAAAGTAACTAATATACTCTAGTGTAAAACAACAAAAATTATCTTTAAAATTATCAGTTTAATGAGAATAAATATCATTATGAGAGCCTTCTAATAAAGGATCCTATTTTCATGCAAAATATGCCAAGACAGAGACCCAGTCTAAAGTAAAGTATTTATCATTGTGTTTTACCCTTATACATAATGCTGCAGAAAGGGAAACATTTGCAATTTTTCTTGGAATGTGTATTAGTAAGTGATAGTGGTCTGTTCAGTGTCTAACTTCTGGGTATCAGTTACAGAATGATATTGAAAACACTTTCTAAAAATCAAGCTGTGGATATTCATGGCAGTGGGCAGGATAGGAGTGTGGTGAGTCTTCATAATGTATATCATTTTCCTAGAACACCTGACGAATAGTGTTGTGAATAGTGAGGAGATCAGGTGGGGGTGATTTTAACTTTCAGTGTTCACCCAGGCTGCAAGGAATCATAACATGAATGATTGCATTGATTTTAATAATAATCCAAATTTAGACAGGTCTTTTGACCCTGTGCAGCTCAGTGTTTTAAATCGTAACACTTCTTATGAAAAGGTGAAGTTATAAGCTAATTATTTTGAATCCTCTAGGGTAAATCAGTATACTTCACAGGGACCTATAAGTTTTGTAATACATTTTCAATCAATTTATTTATAGATAGGGACCAGCCTCTTCCTCTCCCCCACAAAATTATTTGTGGCCCCACATATCTCAAGATTAGGGCAATTTTAATCCAATTAATGCCTCCATCTTTCTATACACTAAACCTTTCCTAAAGAAGCCTAGGATTACATCAGCTCTTTTGACTTCCATGTCACAGTGGACTCTGTAATTTTGTCAGTGTCCCTCTAAAAGTTTGTTTCCAGAAATGGATATAATCACCTAGATATTGTCCAACCAATACAGAGTAATATTAATGCACATAATTATAACCTACCTTGATAAGGACACTATTTCTGTTAATGTAACCAAAGATGGCAGTGCCTTTTTCTAATGAGTTACATTATCCTATTGATTTCTGTTGAGCTTGTGGACAACTAAAAACTCTGGATCTTTTTACATGACAACTTCTAATTCTCTTCCATCCTGCACTTACATAATAGGACATTTGATGTAAAATTCAGAATTTTTTCTTTTATACCTCAGAGTTCTGTCTGTTATTCCAACAATGAAGATATCTTTGAATCTTGGTTCTGTCATACAAGAAATTCAATACAATTTAGTTAATGGACAGAGCTAGGAGTATTCTTTTTCTTTTTAATTTATTTTATCTTGAACTTAAAGAGTAAAACAAGCATTGCTATAACATAGTAGAATAGGAAAAAAAAGATGATTGTGTGTAAAACTGCACAAATTTGTGTAACTGAATTTTTTATTGAGTTGGGGGGGGTGATATAAGTAGGACTAGGAGTAAGCATTACTCAAAAACTATGATGATGAATCAGTAGACAGTTATAAGAATGTTCCAGTATAGTGAGGGGAATTTTAGACAGAAAGTGGTGCATCAGTATTCTAAGACATATCATCTTATCTTTTATCTTATCAACATTGGCGCTACTTCCAATAATGTAAGCTGCAACTGTCCCACTTTCCCATCCTGTTTAACTTGTCTGTATCGTTTTATAATCTACCCACTAAAATCAATCTTTTTTTTAAACAAATTTTTCTAGGTTACTAATATAGCATTTGAGATGTCCATTTATTTTGTATAATTCTTGATACATAACCATCCCCTCTCCTTGTCTGTTCATATATTTCTTTGATTTATTTTATGCCATTCCTCTCACCCAGGTCATTACTGGTAAGATCTTACAATCTACTTATCACCAATGTCCTTTCCATTTATCTCTGCATTACTTATAATTTCAGTTTGTCCAAGACATTGATATTATATTATTCACAATCTTATACCAATAACAAGAGAATAGTGGTATAATTCATGTTTAGCTTTTTACAGTATTAAACAGCTTAATATAATATAAAGTGGGGCATATGGGTATTCAAGAAGGACTAGCACTTCTGGTGTGAGAACTTGACTTGCCCAGCCCTGTAAGGGGTTGCTCATCTACCTTTGGTGCCCATGGGGCACTCAACTCTAGCATGCACAGTGGCCACACCCCAATCCACCATCTCACCAAACAAGCTAAACCAGGTTGAGAATAATCAATGGACCACAAACCCATCAATGAGTTGAGGAGGGAGGTTGAATATCTGCTCAAGCATGTGAAGACTTCCCACAGTGGAATAGATGGATGAGAAAAGTTTGTTCCAATAACCATGAAGGCGGTTGAAGCAGGCACTGTGGAGCACTTACCACTACCAGTCCTGAATTGCCACTAAACTTTGATAACTCTGTGAGAAAGAGTGAAGGCTGATGACTTTGTGTGGCTCTGCCACACTGAAATCCAATTCACATGCAAGTCAAGACATCACCCTCTAATATCATTGGTCTTCTTTGAAAATGAAGAACAAATAACTACCATATAAAGTATTGTGTACTTTCCCAAGTCTACCCCATTCTCCTCCAGTTTGGGGCTCAACTCATTTTCCATCTCCTAGATGCAGATGGACAGTTGTATGGACAAATGGATGGTTAAGAGAGAGAGAGAGAGAGAGAGAGACAGAGACAGAGAGACAGAGAGAGAGAGACAGAGCGAGAGAGAGAGGCAGGAGGGGGGGAGATCGACTGACAAAGAATGGATTTGTGTTTTCAATGATGTAGGGAATTCCCACATGTGGGAACTTTTTCTACCAATGCAGGTTGGCGCCTTCTCCCCAACTTATAGTCGTAGAGTTTCTTGAGTAGTGAGAGGTTAAATGACTTGTCTAGGGTCACACAATCAATATGTGTCAGAGGCAGGTCTTGAACTCAGATCTTTCTGATAGGGCCCAGATCTCTATCCTCCATGCCATGCTACCTCTTGCATATGTGCCTATGTATGTATAATAATAGGTTTACTTAGTGGCTGCCTGCCTATCAAGATGTATGTCTTAACATGCTGTTAACAGATTTGAGATCAGCACCAGGTTATGTCTAGTCATGTTCAACCCTGAAGACTGGTGAAGTATATCATCAGAAGAGCCTGATGGCAGGAAGTAGACAGAAGTCCACATTGACCAATGGGTAGCATGTGGCTGCAGATAGTAGGGTACCTATAGTTAAGGGGCATGATTTTAATGATAGCAATATCACTGTAAAAGACAGAGTAGCAGAGCCAAGACTTTGGCCCGGAAAAGATGACAAGAATCCAATGATTGGAACCAGGGAATCAGGTAGAAAACAGTTCACAGTGTTCATAGTGAAAAAAAAACCTCATTGACTATAATAGAGGTACAACAATGGTGTAGCAATCCCAACAAAAGTAATAGTGCTTAAGCAGGTCAGAGCTTAGTAGCAATGCTTAGGGGAAGATTTATTCCAGAAACTGGGTTATAGAGCCAAGCCTGAATATAGAATTACTATGACTCCCAGCAGAGGGACTTGGGTATCACAAAGCCACAGGACTTTACTGTGAACCTTAATCTTGTCTTACATGAGTCCATTAATCAGCATTCTTTGAGTAAAGTAATTCAGCCAGTATAATCCAACAAACATTAATTAGATTCCTACTGAGTCCAGAGAACTAAAGTGGGTACCAAAGCAAATGCATTTTACTGACCCCTACAAATATCCTCTATATCGAATTTTTCATGTCTGTTGGGATAACTTGAGACTTTGTCAAATGCCATGTTGAAATCCATGCGTACTTTGTCTATGGCATTCTTCTGATGTACCAGTCTAATAATTTTATCAATGGGGGAAAATGAAGTTAAATTTGAATGCTTTTTTTTAGTGAATTTGTGACTACCTCCTTTCCCTCTTAGTGCCCATAAACCATTAATCTATTAATCCATTCCAAAATTTTGCAAGAAATTTACATTAACTTGACAATAAAACTTCTTGAGATCACCTTCCCTCCCCCCAACTCTTTAGAAATTTATCTCTAGTCCCAAAGACTTCTCCCATTTTTCATTATTTCCCAAAGGTTATTGACAGTGGTTGAACATATTTGAATCTTTCAGTACCCTGGGACATGATTCATCTGGTGCTAGCAATAAAGCAACTTAGTGTTCTCTTCCTTTCCATCTTCCTTCCTTGTTTTATCTGCTCTCTTGGGCTCCAATTCCCTGTGATCAATTTTTGTTTCATGCTTTTGTGTTTAAATATCATGCTTCATGGTAAAGAAATAGGGGCTAAATCTGGGTGCAAACAACCAACCAGCCCACATCTCCACTAATTAAAGACAACCATACTATCCTGGCTCTCTACTAATCTCCTCACATTTCTTCCCTGTCCCACCGCCCCCCCCCAATCTGCCATCCCCTCTGCTCCCATGCCTTCCTTTGCCTCTTTAAATAATACCATTTAAAGGCTGCAGTGCTCTTTTCTTTTGCTCAGTCTTCTTTGGGCTCAAACAGATTTTTAAAGCCTTTTCTGCTTTTCTTTCCCCTCCCCCACTCTGTTTTATTTTTATTCTGAACTTAACAAACACTGAATAAAATGAGCATTTCCTTTTTACAATGTGAACTAGTAGGAAAGGATTGTATATAAAACTGTGAATCTCTATTATATAGAGCCTGCCTTTCTTTTAAGTGTATAATAAATTTAACATGTAACTTTCAAAGTTCTCCTGCTTGCCTGTGATTCCTTTGGTTCTGGTTTTTTCTTTCTTTTTTCATCCTTTGGAATTCTAGCTCTTTTCCTTCCCTAAGTCTCCTCCTTTCACCCACTCTCTGCCATAATAGGAAAACAAGGAAATGGAGAAAGAGAGGAAGGGAGGGAGAGAGGGAAGGAAGGAAAGAAGAAAGAAAGAAAGAAAGAAAGAAAGAAAGAAAGAAAGAAAGAAAGAAAGAAAGAAAGAAAGAAAGAAAGAAAGAGAAAGAAAGAAAGAAAGAAGGAGAGAAAGAAAGAGTTCTTGTATTAATGTGCAATGTTAGGTCAAAAATATATGTCTCATTCTGTATTTAGAGTATGTCAGTCCTCTGACAGGTAATAGGCAACATGTTTCATCTTCAGTCCTCTAAAGTTCTGGTTGGTATTGCATTCATTAGAGTCCTTAGGTCTTTTAAGTCCTTAAGTACAAGGTTATTTGCCTTTACCATGTTGTTATTATATAAATTGCTCTCCAGGTTCTGATCCCTTCATTTTGCATCAGTTCATGCAAGTGTTCCCAGGTTTCTCTGAAATCATTTATAGCATAATATTCTATTACAGTTATATATTATAATTTATTCATTCATTCCTCAATCAGAAACTATTAGTATTTTACATTGCCTTCGTTTCTAAATATTTCTTTTCCCTCTTCCTTTCTTAGTGAGTCATCTCGTATAATAAAGAATTTTTTTAAAAAGAGGGAAAAACAAGTTCAGCACCACCAATCATGTCAATTGCATTTGACTATATATAATATTTCCTACCATGCCATCAGAGAAATAATGACATGACTTGCACTTGACTTTGTTTTGAATGAGGGAGGGGTGTGCAGGTCACCAGCCTCACTTGTCCTCCAGAGCCATCTGAATCCAGTGACTACATATTCATCAGGATGACTGGAGATGACCCAGGATAAGACAATTGAGGTTTAAGTGACTTGTCCAAGGTCACACAGCTAGTGAGTGTCAAGTGTCTGAGATGAGATTTGAACTCAGGTCCTTCTGACTCCTGCACTGGTGCTCTATCCACTGCAGCACCTAACTGCCCTTTTTATTTACTATAAGTACACAATATTCAGAGTGTTTTTTTCATTCTCTCCACTTATATTATTGTCATAATTGTGTATATTGTTTTTCTGATTCTGTTTACTGATTTGAATTCCTAGCAATGAATCAGTTCATGTAAGTCTTTCCAAGCTTTTCTGTATTCTTTACATTCATCATTTCTTAAAGCAAAATAATACTGAACTGTATTTATGTACCACAACTTGTTTAGCCATTCTTTAGTTGATATTTCCATCTATCTTGTGCTGCCTTGACTCAGAATCTCAGGTCAAAAATCATACCTATATTCTGGTGGCACAGCAGAAAGCACACTGGTTCAGACACTTAATGACTATGTGATCATGAGTGTGCCACTCAGATTCTTAGAGCCTCAGTTTCCATGCCTGCAAACTAGGGATAATGACTTTTGTACTATTACTTCATAGACTCATTGTAAGAAAAGAGCTTTGAAAAATTTAAGGACTATCACTGTATATGTTTATTACTCTGTTTATTACCCCCTCTAAACATTTTGAAATTCACTTTCTTAAAGTTCAGTTTACATGGCTGTATCTGCATAGAATTTTATTCTTTCTCTATTGTTTATTATTATTTAATATTTTGAGAAACAATTTTTTTTCAGTTTGGAGACTCCTTCTACTGATGTAACTCACAACACCTCAGTATAATGGCTTCCATAGGCTCCAAACCACAGACTGATTTCCAGGTCATAAGGCATTAGAGGAGGAATTTAGTAGAGTAAATACATTAATACTTCAAGGATCTATAATTTCATCGGCATGGGTACTTCCCTCCACTGACTCATATAGCCACCTTTCTAGAATTTAATGGAATGTCCATGACTGAAAAATTTATTACCCTCTGGCCAACTCGATGATGAACCCCTGTGACTTTTGCTAAGCTGTTGCTCAGACTGTAGACAAATTGACAAACTAGTCACATGCTTGAAGCTGTTTCACCTTAGTAGGACCTAGACCCATACATAACAGTTTTTATACCTGGGTCTAAGAGTGAGGGGGTTAGAAAGGAGCTCCCCTGAGGTGCCTCTTCTAGGGGAAAAGGATGCACTCACTAGGGACATCTCAGGGTTTCTCTGTGCTGCTGGACTGTTATTTGAAGGAATGGGATGAGATTCCAAGGAATCCAGGAATACATCCAAGGGAAGAGAAAGTACCACATCCTTATGTGGCAAATTTCAAAGGTATTAGTGCCCTCTCATCTGTAGCACCCTGAGGTAACGCCCTAGTTGTCTGTCCTAGTTATAGCTATGGTAGGATTGACCAGAGTTTGCATTCCACTAGTATAACTTGTGAAAACACAAGATTACCTCCACACCACAAAAAAAAAATTATTTTGAATCTCAAAATAACATAATCACTTTTTTCTCAAAGTTTCCATTTCACCAATATTATCAATCAGTTCTTTCTCATTGGACAGAATTTTGCCAGCCACAATTTCTCTTGTTGCTTCTTCTGACTTCTAAGAAATGAAATTATTAGCAAAAAAAAATTAATAATATAGTAGTTACAGTGTCTCTTAACAGGATAAGACTTCCAATAGATGTTCAGATAGTTGGAATATCCCATCACTACTATATTTTTCTTCTATGTCACATAGCACATGCATACACACACATACACAACCACACCTACACACACACATACACACACACACACATTCTGTTTAGGTAAGTGCTCTTTTGACTATCCCTCTATTAAGATGATTTCTATTTCCTTCTCTTTCTGTCCTCAATCAAACACTCTCCATTGTTCTCCTTTCTCAGCAGTTCATATATTTCTGTGGAGATATATAGTATACCTTAATGTTTAATACTACTTCTCCCCATCCCTTCTTTTGTCTCAGTACTTGGTGACAACCATTTGAGGTGCTTCGGGGTTTATTTAACTTATTTTGAAGACTGGGCTATTTTCCAAAATATTGAGTTTGCTAGAAGTCTGACTTCCATTTGAGAAAGGTGGAGTCATATTAAAAATGCTCATACTGGATTTTTAATGGACTCCTGTTTCTCCAAACTGCTCTATTTTTATAAATAAGTTTAGTCAAATAACATTCATAGTTAATCTTTTTTTATCATTAAATTTATTTCTTTAACTTTTTGCATTCATTTTCACAAAATTTTGGGTTCCAAATTTTCTCCCCATTTGTCCCCTCCCGCCACCCCAATACATTGAGCATTCTAATTTCCCCTATCACCAATCTGCCCTCTCTTCTATCATCCTTCCCTTCCCTTGTCCCCATCTTTTTGTCCTGTAGGACCAGATAACTTTCTATTCCCCATTACCTGTATTTCTTACTTCCTAGTAGCAAGAACAATACTCAACAGTTGTTCCTAAAACTTTGAGTTCCAACTTCTCCTCCTCCCTCCCTCCCCACCCATTCCTTTTGGGAAGGCAGGCAATTCAATTGCAAATGACTTCCACAATAGTCTTGTTGTGTAAGACTATATTTCCCTCCATCCTATCCTGCCCCCCATTGCTTCTATTCTCTCATTTGATCCTGTCCCTCCCCAAGAGTGTTGACTTCAAATTGGTCCCTCCTCCCATTGCCCTCCCTTTCATCATTCCCCCCCCCCACTCTACTTATCCCCTTCTCCCCCACTTTCCTGTATTGTAAGATAGGTTTTCATACCAAAATGAAAATCCTTTAGTCGAATGTGATGAGAGTAAACTTCATGTTTTTTCTCTCAACTCCCCTCTTTTTCCCTCCACTAAAAAGTCTCCTGCCTGCATCTTCTATGAGAGATAATTTGCCCCATTCCATTTCACCCTCTCTCCTCCCAATATATTTCTCTCTCACCATTTACCTTCATCTTTTTTAAGATATGATCCCATCCTATTCAGTTCACTCTGTGCTCTCTGTCTCTGTGTGTGCATTCATGTGTGTGTGTGTGTGTGTGTGTGTGTGTGTGTGTGTGTGTGTGTGTGTAATCCTACCAACTACCCAGATACTGAAAAGTTTCAAGAGTTACAAATATTGTTTTTCCATGTAGGAATGTAAACAGTTCAACTTTAGTAAGTCCCTTATGATTTCTCTTTGCTGTTTACCTTCTCATGCTTCTCTTGATTCTTGTGTATGAAAGCCAGATTTTCTTTTTAGCTCTGGTCTTTTCATCAAGAATGCTTAAAAGTCCTCGATTTCATTAGAAGACCATTTTTCCCCTGAAGTATTATACTCAGTTTTGCTGGGTAGGTGATTCTTGGTTTTACTCCTAGTTCCTTTGACTTCTGGAATATCCTATTCCACACTCTTTGATCCCTTAATGTAGAAGCTGCTAGATCTTGTGTTATCCTGATTTTATTTCCAGAATACTGGAATTGTTTCTTTCTGGCTGCTTGCAATATTTTCTCCTTGACCTGGGAATTCTGGACTTTGGCCACAATGTTCCTAGGTGTTTCTCTTTTTTGTTCTCTTTCAGGCAGTGATCAATGGATTCCTTCAATACTTATTTTGCCCTCTGGTTCTAGAATATCAGGGCAATTTTCCTTGATAATTTCATGAAAGATGATGTCTGGGCTCTTTTTTTGATCATGGCTTTCATGTAGTCCCATAATTTTTAAATTGTCTCTCCTGGATCTATTTTACAGGTCAGTTGTTTTTCCAAAGAGATATTTCACATTATCTTCCATTTTTTCATTCTTTTGGTTTTGTTTGGTGATTTCTTGGTTTCTCAGAAAGTCATTAGCCTCCATCTGTTCCACTCTAATTTTGAAAGAACTATTTTCTTCAGTGAACTTTTGAACCTGATTTTCCATTTGACTAATTCTGCTTTTGAAAGCATTCTTCTCCTCATTGGCTTTTTGAACCTCTTTTGCCAATTGAGTGAGCCTATTTTTCAAGGTGTTATTTTCTTCAGCATTTTTTTGGGTCTCCTTTAGCAAGGTGTTGCCCCGTTTTTCATGCTTTTTTTGCATCTCTCTTATTTCTCTTCCCAGTTTTTCCTCCACCTGTCTAACTTGATTTTCAAAATCCTTTTTGAGCTCTTCCATGGCCTGAGCCCATTGAATATTTATTTCAGACGTTTGGGATACAGAAGCCTTGACATCTATGTCTTTACCTGATGGTAAGCATTGTTCTTCCTCATCAGAAAGGAAAGGAGGAAACATCTGTTTACCAAGAAAGTAACCTTCTATGGTCTTATTTTTTTTCCCTTTTCTGGGCATTTTCCCAGCCAGTTACTTGACTTCTGAGATTCCTTTCCACACCCACCTCGCCTCCACATCCATCCAGCTAGTGCTTGGGGTCTGAGATTCAAATGCTGCTTCCTAGCCTCAGGGCTTTCAGCAGGGGCGGGGCTGCTATTCAGTGTGAGATTAAATTCAGGTGCTTAGGTGGGGGGCAGGGCTGTTATTCAGTGTGAGATTAAGTTCTGGTGCTCAGGTGGGGGCAGGGCCTCCACACAGGGCTCAGTTCCCTCAGGGGGTTTATGTGGAGATCTTCAACAATGGATCCAAGCTCCTGCCTGTTTTGGGAGCCGCTGTCCACCGCTGCCTCCACTGCTGCCTCCTGAGGTGGCACAAGTCATGGGGACACCCCGCTCCCCTCTCGGTGAGCCAGACAGGCTCTCTCCCTAACCTCTGGGGTCTGTGAGTGGATGGACCTGCGTGGCCACTGGAAATTCCATCCCTGAAGCCCACTTTGATCTGATTCTCTCAGTGCCATGCGGCCAAGGCATGGCTGGGCTCTGCTCTAGGTCCGGTGCATGATGGACCCCTGGCGCCAGTTTTTCAGGGCTCTCTGGAACAGAAATCTCCTGCACTCCATTGTCGTGAGGCTTCCACTGCTCCAGAATTTGTTGGGAGTTCCTCTTTACAGGTAATTTATGGGCTGTGGGTTCGGAACTAGCATATGTGAATCTTTCTACTCCACCATTTTTGCTCCTCTCCCCATAGATAATCTTGTATTATGCTTCATAACATGCACTGTGTTGGATGCTATAAAGTACAAAAGAAAACATAGCCCCTAACCTCAGGGAGCTTATTTCAGCAGCCACATTCTTCTCCAAGGCTGACAGATTGAGAGCTGAGAGGGACCTTATATGTCTCCTAGTCCAACCCCTTCATTTTATAAATGAGGAAGCTGAAGTATTAAGTACTTAAGTGACTTAACCAAGGTCACAGGGAGAGTAAGTGATAAAGGCAGATTCTTGTCAAATTTCTAAGATCTTTTAGAGTGGTGACCTAGAGCAAGTACCTCTTTAGATCTGATTCTGTGCATGATTTTTTCACTGTGTATATGTGATTTTCTCTTTGTTATATTTCAACTGCACAACCTTTGTTCCCTTGTGAGGATGTCATGTGGGACTAAATCAAATACCTGACTGAAGTCTAGAGAAGCTAAATACCTTGCTTCCTTCAGACACTAAGCTTTTTATCCTATCAAAGAAATTAAAGCTGTTGAGCATGATCTGTTTTGATAAATCCATGTTGTCTACTATTTATCTCTGGTTTCCATTCAATTCTTGCCTTTCTGATGGCTTTATTAATTATTCTGTTAGTTTCTGTTCATTGCTGAAGTTAGCCTTGTGATGTGAATTGTTCTCTGTGTGTGTATGTCTGTGTGTTTGTGTGTGTGTATGTCTCTGTGTGTATCTTGGTCCCTGTCTCTGTCTCTCTTTCTTTCTCTTCATTTCTCCCTCTCTCCCTTCCTATCTCATCTAGACAGGCAAGTGGTGCAGTAGATAGAATATTGGGATTGGTGTCAGGAAAACCTGAGTTTAAATTCTGCCTTAGGTCCTAGCTTTGGTAGACTGGTAAGTCATTTATCCTCCCTCAAGGGGCAATTAGGTGGTGCGGTGGATAGAGCACCAGTGCAGGAGTCAGGAGGACTTGAGTTCAACTCTCACCTGAGACATTGACACTCACTAGCTGTGTGACCTTGAGCAAGTCACTTAACCCTAATTGCCTCATCCTGGATCATCTCTAGTCATCCTGATAAATATCAGGTCACTGGATTCAGATGACTCTGGAGGACAAGTGAAGCTGGTGACCTGCACAGCCTTCCCTCACTCAAAAAAAAAGTCAAGTGTAAGCCATGTCATAATTTCTCTGATGGCGTGGTCTTCTTTGGCAATGAAGGAGGAACACACACACACACACACATATCCTCCCTCATATTCAGTTTTCTGATGTATAAAATGAGAGGCTTGGACTTAGTCACCTTCCTTTCTACTTCAAAATCTGTGATCCTGTGACCCATTCTCAAACCTCAATAATCACTTTTTTCCTTCTGCACTCTTCCATCGAGGTTGAAAAGGTTTATAAAAATATTTTTGGTATGCAGTTGTTAATGAGTTGCTCTTAGAAGTCATCAGCAAGTTGGATCAGTGATCTCCTTTCTCCTTAAGTTGGCCTTCCATGGTGATCTTGCCCTGTGCTTTCCTTTACACACAGGCTGCTGGTGGTATGTATTTGCTGAGACAGTAAGTTTGAGCCCTAATAATTTGGAGCTATTTAAAGATTCTCACAGTACATTTTTTTCTGGAGTAAAACTGGCTTAAGGGTCTTGACCGTATTCTAGTTTAGGTAATAACTTGCTGCATATCTTGCTTCTTGTGATTTTAATTAGATATATGGTAAGTGGTGTGTGTATGGTATTTTTTTGTTTTTTGTGTGTTTGGGTTTTTTTACATCCTAGCTTGAATACTGGGGCAATATAACTGTATGATTTAATCAGATGCTACCTTTAACCCCAGATAAGGTGTATTTTCTCGATGAACAAACTGAATCAAGCAAAGAATTTGTGGAATAATATTAGTATTATCACCCAAGATATAAAATCTTCCAGGTTTTTACTTGCTTACAAAAATTTCTACTAGCTTGTCATATCCTTGTTTACTGATGAGGACTGTAAATATCTTCATCCAACAACACATCTTTATTGAATGCCTTCTTTGTACAAGTCCCTGTTCCAGGTAATGGGGATATGAAGAGCTATGATTCATGGTCCATGCCTCCAAGTCGTTCACAATCTAATTCGAGAGACGTGAAGTGTACATAAAAATCTAAAGTAATGCTTCAAGGCAACACATCTTGAGTGTGAAAGGATAAGACAGAAGAAAAAGCCTAATGACGTTCAGAGCAGAGAAGGATTACTCTAAACTGAAATTTGAAGGACGGGTATACTTTACATAAGTAAAGAATTCCATATAATGGAATTAGAGATAGAGACACTAAGATTAGCGAAGGCATAGAGGTGGAAATGTATCTAATATGTTTGGGAATTAACAAAGTCAGCTGGAGCAGAGCATTCTGCTCTCCTCTGAGTAACTTTGGAATTGATTGTGTGACATGTCAGACAGTGACACAGTGACACAATGTCATTACACAATGTCATTACACAATGACACCCAATGTGGCATGCCTTCATCCAGGAAGGTGCTGTGCTCTATGAGCAAAGCAGAACTGAAGCAGTTCAAAGGCAACACAAGATGTGCAAATTTAGAGTTCACCCCCAAAGTTCAAATGGACTATTCGTGCCCAACCTGTGGTAAGGCATTCTGAGCTCATATTGGTCTGATCAGCCACAGTCAGACATGCTGAAACTTGAGGTCATTTTGTCTCTTCAAGACAAAGGACAAAAACCAACCAACCAGAGGAGGATGAGAAGAGGTGAAGACAGGCTGAGATGCCAGAATCTTAGAGTTGGGAGAGATCTTGGATCAACTTTATTCACCATTCAGGAGTAACCTTTGTGGCATCCTGTAGCAGCAAACACCCTGACATGCAGGGGGGCCTGCTACCCCAGGTTCTTTGATCTGCTTTTCTAAAAGGAAAGGTCACTTTCAAGGGATCAACAATCACTTTAATCATTGTATGCCTATATCATTCACTTAGTTCAGGGGGAAAAGTCAGCACCCTGACCTTGATAGAAAATACAGAGAAATTAAAATCAACAGACAGGCTTCCAAATGTCTGACATAAGCAGTACATACATCATTGATCAACAGACAAATCCAACTGTCTGACTATTACATACATACATAGTTACTAGAGAGGGAAGCACCAAGACTGGATTTTCAAAGGTGGGGGACTCCTTAGCAGCTGCTTAGAGTCTCATCTGGCCAAACACTTCTAAAGAGTAATCCCCAAAGGAAAACCTCACCCTCAGAGTGTTTATATATATTTTTAGAGCCTGAGGTCTTCACAACCCTTGAGAGCCAGTTCCTCATTAGAAACTTAACCAAAGGTGTGGGCCTTCCTGCAAATATTCCCTAATCAAACTCTCCTTAATGGGCAGGGAAGATCTTTAATCACATGAAAATAATTAACAATACAAATATATATACTGTTACTACTTAAAGAAACTTCTGTACTTTACTCCACATAGAGACATTTTTGCTTGATAAAAGCAAGATTTAATCAGAGGCACTTGATAATACTAAAACAAAAAGAGCAAAAGATCCTACTTTGTTTGCCTTTACATATCCCCAGTGAATGATCATCTAGCCTCTTCTTGGACACTTCTAGTGACAGGGATCTTAGTACCTCACAAAGCATCCCATTCCATCTTTGGATAGCTCTAAAAGCTGGCATTCTTTAAATCTAATAAAACTCTGCTTCCCTAAAGTTCTACCCATTAATCTTTGTTCTCTTCCTCTAAAAGCTACACAAAATGTTTTCTCCTTTTTCCATATAATATCTCCTCCGACCTGCTCCTCTGAGGCTTTCTCTTATGTGAGTTAAGCATTCTTTGACCCTTCAAATGTACCTCTTGTGCCATGGAATCATGATACACACACACACACACACACACGCTCACACGCATACACACTCACATGCACATATACATATGCATGCATCCACACACACATGCATGCATGCACACAAACCTACCTCTTGCCCAGTTATTTTCTTCTGTCTGCCTGGGCAGGGTTTTTCCTTGTTTCAAGTAAATGGGCATGCATTTCTGCTTGACTCTAATTTATAGGTTATTCTATCAATTCAGTGTCCCCCACCCCCACCCCCTGCCCTTTTTTGGTTCTTCATTTATTTTGTGACATAGATTGCCTTATTTTGTAAGGTTGGGTTTGCAAGCCTGACAGTCAAGTAACTGATTATTTTTTTGCTCCTGATGAATTGGCCTGTAATTACACTTATGACCAGGCAATCAGTGATTATGTGGTTCATGGGTTCAGAGGCAAGACATACAGCTTCATCTAATATTCAAGTCCAGACTCTAAATTTGTCATTTAGTTCTATAAAGTTAGATAGAGTTCATTAGTATAACAATAAAGTGAATAGATAGATAGATAGAGAGATAGATAGATAGATATAAACAAGTTTTAGTTTTAGGATTTTGTTTTTTTGTCTTAAGAAAACAAGCAACACTGTGTATTCCACTACATTAATTCAATTTAATTCAATGAATGTATTAAGTAAGGGTAATAATAATATTAATAGTATATATATATATGTATGTATGTATATGTGTGTGTGTATTCCTTTAAGGTTTGCAAAGCACTT